>CM024611.1:43111165-44327300 GCA_014182575.1 Eucalyptus decipiens | reverse complement strand
GTTGATGAGTCCTCGTCATTTACATGTGCGGTTGTTTGAAGGACTAGGTTGTCTGTTGTCAGGTTAATTCGATATGTCTGTGGCTCTTTTTCTTAGTATCGATGCTTTTGAATGATTTGCTGCACTAGGGGTTATGATGTTTTTTGGGGTTTATGATCTGACAATTGGACCTGATCCATGTGCATTGACTGGTCCTTATTATAGGAAGAGCTAGAACTGAGTTTATTGTCGATGCTCAATCCTGTTTGAATAATTTGTCCTTACTTTGATAGGTGAAGACAAAGATGTCGGATATCTCTGGTGATCCAATCTCGGGTGTATGGAGTCGTGAGTCTGATTTTCTGCCAGTGATTCACTCGGGAGCTTTTGCTGACATCGGTTTGCGTACAAACATGGAGGATGTATATGTTTGTGTTGACGACTTTGTTTGTGATTATGGACTCAATAACATCGCTAATGGGCCCAATGCATTCTATGGGGTATCGATCTTCTCTACTTTCTATTTAACTGTCTTTCATAATGGGAGTATGAGCTGAAGTTGCGCTTGCTGCTAAGTGTAATCAGTATCTTTTGGTCTGCATCTGAGTTTTCTTAATCTGCTGATCGCTTGTTTGTCTGTTTTCATGTTGATGTTCAATCTATCCCAACTTGGACGAATGATGTTGATTCAAGTATGACCAAATATGGAGAAAGGATTTTGTAGTTTCATTGATAGCTCAAATGAAAGACAAGTGACCGTTATGCAGTCTTTCTTGTCAGTCTTTATGTCCATATGAAATTTGTTGATAGAGTTAGATGCACATAAGGAATGTAATCTTGGTTTAGTGCTTAAAATTTAATATCTTGTTGTACCTGTGGTGGCTGCTGCTCTATGACATTATTAGTGAAGTTGTGCTACTAAGTGGTATTAAAATTTATTAAAAATTGCTTCACTTGCTCTTTAGAAAGGGCATTTCTTGCAGTAAATACCTGCTTCCAATTTTTTCTATGACTTGGAAATGTTTTTGCACTATGTTAACATGTTGGTTGCTTTGTTCTGTTTGGTTTTTGAAATACAGATCCAATTCTCTATTGGAGTTTGTGTTGTATAAAATGAATGATGATAGTAGCTTAATATTTTAGGATTATGATTTTGTTTATACTCTGCAAGAATTTGAGTCAAACTTTATTTACTTTTTTTTCCCCTTAAAATCTTTTAGTGAGAGGAGGACTTTTTTATTGATTGAGCAGGTCTTTGATGGGCATGGGGGAAAGCATGCTGCCGATTTTGCTGGCCACAACTTGCTGCAATACATTATTAAAAATAAGGACTTTCCTCGGGCAATTGAGAAGGTTGTTTCCTCAGCATTTCTGCAAACTGATGCTGCCTTTGCAGAAGCTTGTTCCTTGGATGCTGCACTTGCTTCTGGGACCACAGCTTTGGCTGTGATTATTATGGGAAGGTTAGATTTTCGTTGGATGACGAACCTTTCTATACATAGCCAGGAGAAGAATATCATTAATCTGAATCCAATTCCGAGCTTATGTTGTCTGGGTATTATCCAGTAGTTGGGTGTTGGCCTTTACTCTTAGGCCTGAATTGTTAATCTTTCTTTTATCTCTTGATTGACAGCATTGATTTTTTTCCTTTTTATATATAAATTGATCTATGCCAACTCTATGTCCAGAATTGTGTATGGTTGTTGTTTGGTGCCTACTATTGGATTCCATGTATGTATCTCTTCTGTGAGATTTTGGTGCAAGCTTTATTCCCATCACTCCTTTTTCTTATTGATGACGATGACACCATGATACAATAACACGAACAAGCCTCATTAGTGTCCTACTGAATTTGCTTTTGGTGTTTTCATTTGAATTCAAGCAATTCGTTTAGTTCTTGATCTTGTGTTCATCTTATTCATTTGGCTTTTATCTCTGTGGTATTATCCTGATGAAGTAAACTCACTTTCAGCCAAAAAGAGTTTGCTTACAGAATAAAGGTGGAAATTTTGTGCAACTGAGTGTTAGGTTGCATTTACTCAACTTAGTGCAAGAGTAAAGATGCTCAGACCTGAAATCAAGTGAGCTGGAGATTGACATTTGGAAAAAGGCTTAGTTATTGCTGTTATTGCCCTTTCTTTTATGTTCTGCAAAACCTTTGGTGTGAGAATTTATTTAAAGCATTGTCCATGAGGCGAGCAATTTTCCAAGTGCTTTAGTGGCAGTTATGCTCAAGCATAAGTGATCGTAATCTGTTCCTTTTCTTTTGTATGTGATAGCAGATCGTTGATAGTTGCTAATGCCGGAGACTGTCGAGCAGTACTATGTCGCCGTGGGAGAGCAATTGAGATGTCAAGGGACCATAAAGCAATCTGCACCAAAGAGAGGAAGCGAATTGAGGCATCGGGGGGAAATGTCTCTGATGGGTACCTTAATGGACAACTTAATGTAGCTCGTGCTTTAGGTGATTGGCACATTGAAGGAATGAAAGGTAGGGAAGGAGGGCCACTCAGTGCCGAGCCTGAGCTAATGAGCAGGGATCTGACGGAAGAAGATGAATTCCTCATCTTAGGGTGTGATGGAATTTGGGATGTGTTTACAAGTCAGAATGCTGTGGATTTTGCTCGGAGGAGACTCCAGGAGCACAACGATCCAGTTATGTGTTGTAAGGATCTGGTAGACGAGGCTTTGAAGAGGAAGAGTGGGGATAATTTGGCTGCTGTAGTTGTCTGCTTTCAACCAGACCGTCCACCCAACTTGGTCGCTCCACGCCCAAGAGTTCACAGGAGCTTTTCAGCCGAAGGTTTGAGGAATATTCAGAGCTGCTTAGATAGCTTAGGCTGATTGAGGGGATGGAGACTAAATTGAGGTTTTTGTCAGTTCATTGAGATCAATTTTCACTAACTGTAGGTTTAGGTGGTCCTACTCTGAGTTACAAACTGTAATATATGCGGCATAGTGTCGGCAGAACTTTTATATTTTGTAGGGATCTTCTGCTCTGGGTTCCGAGTGTTGTTTTTTGGCGGCTTGTTTGTACCGTGTTCAGTATTTTCTGACTGGTTGGTGCACTTAATTATGCAGATCGGTAGACTTTCTCCGTATGAAAAATTTCACTGTCGGTAACGGCTATGAAAATGGGTGCTTTAAATTTTGTAAGGAGTTAAGCGAATACTTTAAGGCTTTCTTAGCTCGTATGACTTTTATAGCGGATAGGATAAACTTGGATTTGATGAGAATATAATGGGATTCCTAATGTATGATACGGAATTTGATAAGAGTGTTCACATATGACATGGATACTGATAAAATGCTGCTTACCTTTGGTGACCTTTTACGGACCATGCAGACGATGGCCACAACCACCGTAGCGAGCTTCGACATAGCCTTGGTTGCATCCCCTAGATCTAGAACGGCAAGGTGGTCGCGCTCCCCGCCATGATGGCTGTGGTCGCTAAAGGATGATGACCGAATCAGGCTTGAGAACTGATGTGGTCGCTGAAGGACTGCAACCAAATCCCTGACCAACAAGCAAGAACTAGGGGTGATATACTTGCCTGGTGGGCAAGGTCCTCAGAGCCTGATACTGGGAGCTAACCTTATGGCTCGTTTTGGAACTAGCCAATAGAGACCAATACAGTTAGTTTCGTTGAGGACCGGACTGAGCATGGCTATCCACTTTTAATTGTTTTAAAAGTTAGAAAGGCCGCATATCTCTTCCTTGTAGATTGATGTGGGACACCTTGATGACTAAAAGTTAACGAAACAAGATCTGAGCCCAAGTATAAAATCCTACATTGATTTACAAGGGAGGAGACATGTTGCTTTTTTTACTTTTGAAGACAAAATAGAGCCCAATATGAGATCGAAATGGACTAGTGGGAGTTTCTTATAGACTATAGATTAATTTAACGTACTTAGGGCTCTTTATAAAAAAGACGGGTCAAAGGCATCGAATAGTGCCGATTTGATCCAGTCACACCCTTGAATTGGGAATTGGGTTAAATAGTACCAGGTGGAACGACCGGCCGCTCCGACATTGTTCGCCCTCGGAACCCGCAGAGTTGTGGAACCGCACTAGTGCTCACCGTAGCAAATAACCGGTGTGACCAAGTTGAGAGCATATCGACACCAACCATGACCAAATGACACCGACCAACGCAAGAACAACATCGACCAATGCGGGCGATGGTAAGGTGCGATCTCCTACGAACCGCCGCATTGCTCTTCGATCTCCCCTTCCCTATCGATGTCATTGTTGAGAGGAAGGAGCGGAAAACGAGCTGATCAAAGCTTGAGCAAGGGAATTGGAGCTCAGTGGCACTCGACTTGAGCTCGGGCTACATCAAACCTTAGATCCAAGCTCTAAGGCTCGATCATGTCGGCCGAGCTCGGGCTCTACAATATTGAGAACGATCGTGGCCTGCCAAGTGGAAATCGAGGTGACAGACCCCTAGTCAAGTGTTGAGGCGTTGGTGGTGAAATGCAGAGGTCGTTTTGGTGGTTGAGGGCGGAGGCGACAACGACCGGCTTTCGTCTTTGGTGGTCCTAGTGCGACCGCCGGGGTACTATTGTTGCTGGTGGCGACGGGCGGGAGGCAAAGACCGGTCATGATCATTCAATATCCAGTGAAGGCTTTATTTGATTTGGGCTTAAGGCCTATCCGTCAAAGTTGGGCCCAAAAAGCCTGGCTCACGGGAATAGGGCCCGTGGAAGGAGGGAGGTATAAAAGGGAGGAGAGAGAGAGAGAATATACCGTTTTGTTAAGAAGAAGAAAAGACGTACGTTTCCCTCCTCTCCCTTTCTCTCTCTCTCACGTTTTCTTCAAAGGAAAACAGTGAAGCGCGTAGGCCAAATTTGCTTCACCGGATTCAACAGGACCAGAATCTCTTCCTCCATTGGCGTTTGGTGTTTAATCTGTGGCTAAAAGGTACGCTCGAATCCGTGGTGTGCTTTAGGATCGGTGATGCGTGTTGTTTTCCCGGGCTTCATCTTTCGCATTGATTTAGGGGTTTGATTTAGGTCGAATCCGCGTTTTCGGGGATCCGTCATTCCCAACATTGGTATCGAGCCCTAGTTCACGTTTTCCCGATCAATTTGATGTTTTTCTTCGATTTTTGCAAAAATATTCTCGGCCGTACGGATCGGGCGTGAAATCCCGACACCCGAGCGTTGTTTGGCTTTTTTTTTTTTTTTCCGAGTTTGCGTAACTCGAAATCAAATTCTAATGGCATAGGAAGAAAGGCGATGTCGAGACGAGTCCGGGACACCTCAAGCGCCGCCGGAGACGCCGCACGCGCCCAGCAGCGCTGGATCGCCAGGCGCGTGCGGCACACGCGTCCGGTCGGCGAACCGGCGCGTGCGCGCGCCGTCCGGCGAACCGACACGCGCCGGGTCCACGGACCGACGCATGCCGACGTCACCCAACGGCCGGTAACCGCTGGGTGACGTCGCCGATGACGCCGATCGTGACGGTTGGCTCGGCGCTCACTGCCGGCGACCCGACCGGCGACCCGACCCGACCGACCCGCGGGACGCCCGGCACGCGCGCGCACGTGCCGGCCGACGCCCGCGTGACGTCGGCCAGCGCGCACGTGCGCGGCACGTGCCGACGGTTAGCCCGAACCGCCCGACCGGGCGCGACGGGTTCGACCGGGTCCGACGATTGGCGACCGTTGACCGACCGTTGACCGACGACCGACGACCGTTGACCGTTGACCGTTGACCGTTGACTGTTGATCGTTGACAAAAAAAAAAAAAAGGAGGAGTATGAAATAATGTGTTTCTTTTTCAATAAATCTATGTGGGTTATAAGTAATCCCTTATTTTTGTTCTCGCATTTGTTGCGGAACAATGCCTCCCCGAGGTTGCGCACACCTATTCGCGCGAGCTACCGGATGAACAAAAGGCTAGGCCGTCTAAGCCGATAGCCGAGCCGACTCGATCATCGATGGGAGATGGGTGACTTAATTGACCACGTCCTTGAAGTCAACGGAAAATTCAACAGTCATATGGAATGGTCGTCCTATGTCACAGACAGAGATGGTGCGATTTTTCATAAGCACTCTTCCACCTGAATGGCAAGATGTGTTGAATTGCATATGGGATGTCAACGGAGCTGCTTCCTATAAGAAAATTGTGATGGATTTTGTAAATGAATATTATAGTATTGTTTCAAGGGAAAAGATCAAGAAATTGAACAAAAGAGGATCTTTCCCAGTTCGTGTGCTGACTTTGTGTTAGTTGTATTGGCTGATTTTTGTTAAGTGTGTTTATGGACATATTGTGTAATCTTGACTACCTGATTGTTGTTGATGAAGCAACCCATATATTGTTTGAATTAGTTGAAAGCGTTATTGTTTTATTTGAAGTCAATTATCAATTGCTTTCATTATTGCCGGTTCTTTGGGGTAATTAGTCAGGGGTAGTTTTAGAAGTTTTTTTAGCTTCATAAAATTGATTTTGCATATGACAATTATGTTAATGATAATTTTAAGTTAGGATTTTTGGAGGATGATTGGAAACGTAGTGACCTTTTGATTCTGAAGCATTCCTTGAAATTATTCATTAATATGATGGGTCTATGCAAATAGGGATGCATAAATGATAGGCATTAATAATTCGTGCATATTTGTCCGATGTGTTAAGATCAATGGCTTCACCACAAAAAGCATAGTTGCTGAGCTGAACAAAGGTGAAAAGCTCAATGGTGACAACTATGAGATATGGCACATGAAAATCCAATATGTGCTGGAAGAGCAAGAGGTACTTAAAGCTCTTAAACTGACCATGGTTGAACCTGAAGATGGAAATACTGCGCAGCACAAAAGAGATAAAGAAGCTTTTGCTGCTTGGAAACGAAAGAACTTTCGCTCGCATCACGTTGCCGAGCGAAAGATGGAAAATGATGTCATGCGGGAGTTTAGGCGTTTCGACAATGCCAAAGAAATGTGGGAGGCATTGGCAGCTAGATTTGGTCATACTTCGGTGACCAGATTGAGATACTCACTATTAGGTTTGACTCCTATAAGAAGCCTCATGGTCGACCATGAAGCAACATCTTAGAAAGATGTCAAACATGATAATTGAGCCAAGGATGCTGGCCATGTCCTCACGGATGAGCAGTAGGTGCAAGCAGTGATTCGTTCCTTACCTCAGAGTTGGGAGCATATGAAGGTGCACCTGACCCATAATGAGTCTATCAAAACTTTTGAGGATGCTGTACGCCATCTTGAGCTGGAAGAGGACCGCCTCTTGGCGTCTAAGCCGGATGCTGAATTATATCATGCTAGTTCTAGCTCAAATGGAGCTTCGGGCTCCAAGCGCAAGCGCCCTAGCTAGTTTGATAAGGGGAAATGCAAGGAAAAAGCTAGTCCTTCAGGGAAGAAACCCAAGTTTAACCAACATGATAGAGGAAAGCGTCATCGCATGAAGAAGCTTGCAAGGGTAAAATGCTACAACTGTGACAAGAAGGGTCACTATGCTCGCGACTGTCGTGAGCCAAAGAAGGTATGCACCCCTTGTACTAATTAGAACTTTACTCTTGTGTCGAGTTCTGTGTTTTTAACTGAGTCTAATCCTTTGTGGACTGTGGATTCAGGAGCGACGGACCATGTAGAGAAGGATAGAGGATCCTTCGTGGAATTCTGACGAGTACCAACTAAAACTAAGTGGATCTATGTGGAAACAACTCCGAGCTGAAGTGAAAGGAATTGGCACCTGCCAACTGAACATGTGTGGTGGACGCACTTTGTTCCTTCATGATGTGCTGTATGCTCCGGAGATTCGTTGGAATTTAGTGTCTGTTTTAATGTTGGTTAGACTAGGTTTTAATGTGAACTTCTGTAATAGATGTGTGAATTTGTTTTTGAATACAAATTACTATGGTTGTGGTTATTTTCTTGATGGTTTTATTGTATTAGATATTGATTATGTTAATGCAAATGTTTGTTATTCCCTTTATCACATCTTCTAATACCTATGATAATGATGTGAATGTGCGGTATGCTAGGCTTGGTCACATTGGCCAACAACGTATGAATGGACTAGCCAAAGAGGGCTTGTTGGGCAACATTGAAAAAGTCGATTTGCCTATATGTAAGCATTGCCTAGAAGGAAAAACAACACGGAAACCATTTGGGAAAGGGAAAAGAGCTGAATTTCCTCTACATTTAATCCATACTGATGTCTGTGGTCCAATGAATGTGAGAGGAAGGCATGGGGCTGTTTATTTCATCACATTTATTGATGATTATACTCGATTCGGATATGTCTATTTGATTTCTCATAAATCTGAAGCATAAGTTGTTTCAAAAGGTTTATGAACCTGGTAGAGAATCAATTAGATAAGAAAATAAAAGTATTGAGATCCGATCGAGGTCAAGAATATTTATCTGATGAGTTCAGAAAATTATGTGATGAAAAAGGAATAGAAAGACAGTTGTCTATTCCATATACTCCTCAACAAAATTGTGTTGCGGAGAGAAGAAACAGAACTCTACTTGAAATGGTTAGGTCCATGATGACGCATGCTAACTTACCTATCACATTTTGGAGTGATGCGTTGTTAACTGCTGCCTATATACTTAACCGTGTGCCTTCCAAATCAGTTGCTTCCACTCCATATGAGTTATGGACAGGTAGAAAACCGGACTTAAGTTTTCTTAAGCCATGGGGTTGTGCTGCCTATACACATGAGTCCTCTCACAATTTTGGGAAATTGGGTCCTAGAGGAAAGAAGAGTATTTTTATAAGGTACTCAGAACACTCTAAAGGATATGTGTTCATAGGTGAGCAGGAAAGTGGGAGTATAACTGAGTTTGAATCACGAGATGTCACATTCTTAGAGGATGAATTTCCTAAGAAGGGCAAAATAGGGGAAGATTGTTCCCTATTTGAGACCTTGGATCAGGATAATGATGTTAGTGGAGTTCATCCGAGTGGGAGTAATATGAGAAGTGATGAATTGAATTCAACTCATTCTCAATTGCAACCACATGATGAGACGACATCATCACTACCTAATCCAAGTGGGAGCATGATGGGGACTGATGTGCAAAGTGTACAATCTCCCATACGGCGAACAAGTCGCCAAAGTATTCCCCGTCAACGTTTTGGCATTGAAGGGGAAACTTTTATGGTTGCTCCACAAGATGATGATGAGCCAAGAAATATTAATGAGACTCTGAATTGCCCTAGTAAGGAAAAATGGATTAATGCAATGGAAGAGGAAATGGAGTCAATGAAATCAAATCAAGTCTAGGAACTGGTTGATCTTCCAAAAGGACGCAGAGCTATTGGGAACAAATGGGTTCTCAAGATAAAGCGAAAGGCTGATGGCTCGATAGAAAGACATAAGGCTCGCCTTGTGGCGAAGGGGTATAATCAACGGAAGGAATTGATTATGAAGATACGTTTTCTCTCCCGTAGTGAGATTTACCTCAATTCGCATTATTTTGGCAATAGTGGCTAGTCTCGGATCTTGAGTTACATCAAATGGATGTAAAGACTGCTTTCCTCAATGGAGAATTAGAGGAAGAAATATACATGGAACAACCCGCTTGGTTTCATAGTGAAAGGCCAAGAAGAAAATGTATGTCGACTTTTGAGGTCGATATATGGCCTTAAGCAATCATCGAGACAATGGTATATACGTTTTCATAATGCCATAATGGCATATGATTTTACAATGATTGATGAGGATTATTGTGTATATATCAAAAGATCCAAGGATCAATTTGTGATCATATCATTATATGTTGATGATATACTGATTGCCGGAAGCAATATGGAGTTTGTAAATACCGTCAAGAGTTGGTTGTCTTCCAACTTTGAGATGAAGGATATGGGTGAAGCTGCATATATTCTTGGAGTTAAGATTTCAAGAGATCGTTCAAGAGATCGTTGTCTCTTTCGCAAGAAACCTATGTAAATAAGGTTCTTGAGCGATTTCGTATGCAAGATTGTAAACCCATAGACACTCCTATTGCGAAGGGTGAAGGATTGAGCCATAGACTGTGTCCAGGGACTCCACAAGAGAAGGAACAAATGAAACATGTTCCTTATGCAAGTGCTGTTGGGAGCTTGATGTATGCTATGATGTGTACACGACCCGACATATGTTTTGCAGTTGGAATGGTGAGTAGATACCAATCCAATCTAGGTCCAAACATTGGAAAGCCGTCAAGAGAATACCGAGGTATCCGAAGGGAACCGCTGATTTCAAGTTGAATTACCAAGGAAAGGATCTCGCGACTTGAAGGCTATTCGGATGCTGATTGGGGAGGATATTTGGATGAAAGGAAATCTACCTCGGATTTGCTTTCTTCGAGCAAATGCGCCATATCATGGAGCAAAGAAGAAGCAAACGTGTATAGCCTTGTCCACGATGGAAGCTGAGTTCGTGGCGTTATCAGCAGCAATACAAGAAGGAGTTTGGCTTAAGAGATTTTTGGATCATTTAGGTGTTGTTGAGAAAGCTGCCGATCCATTGTTGGTTAACTGTGATAGCCAAGCAGCTATAGCGTATACCAAAGATCCAAAGTATCATGGCAAGACCAAATATATAGATACCAAGTATAACTTTGTAAAAGATATGGTTGCACGAAAGGATGTGAACTTGCAGTACATATCTACGCATAGAATGATAGCAGATCCTATGACAAAGCCAATACCTAGAGATGTGTTTTGTGGTCATGTAAAATCTCTAGGATTGCGTAGAGTCGATATACCGAATTGTAATTTCCCTGAGTTGTTCACATTTATGAAATTTTGTTTTTCATTGATTAATGTCTATGAATTTTTATGTGATCTTTATGCATCTTAATGCTCAGTGCATTACTTTAAGTTGAGAAGTATGTCGGACAGATATAAGATTAGCCTACTCACACGGGTAATCGCCTCTCGTTTACTTGTGTGATAAATAGAGATGAGACTGTTTTTAAGCTTATTATCTAGGTGATAATCGAGAGCTCAAGCTTAAAACACGTATGTCGCCTTAACTGAGTGTTAAGATGAGGACATAATACTTGCGATGTCCGGAAGTAAAATACCCCACATATTTTACTTTATCTGTCTAAGATGCCAAATGTGAGTTCTGATGAATTTAGTGAATGACTAGATAGGTGAACTCAAGTTAGACATTGGGTATGTCTGAACTATCATTTGTACGGTATTGAAAAGTGTAGACATACGCTCCATGGGAAATGAGTTAATACCGTAATACGTATTTCATACTACGTATGCATGAGACGACCAAGAAGAGTGGCAAAAAGTTCGATATCAACTTTTATGACGTGTGAGACTCTTGAGGGAAAGAGTTCCTTGAATTTTTAGTCTCCTCATGACTCTTACTCATTCTCAAGATTTCTATTTAGTGTTTGCTATCTTAGGATGTTGCCAATGGTCATGAGTTGATTCGATCTAATGGGACATTTCTAGAAAAGCAAGCTAAACTGAAATTGAGAGTTTGAAGGAAAGAAGAAGATCGATTTTGGAGAATCACATTGTAGTTTTGTGTTCACTGGTCGACCAATTATGATTGTCTTTGTGATAATTGTAATTGTGAATACAATGTATATATCACGTTTAAAAGAGATTAAGAGAGATATTAATGTGATCGATCGATCTAAGGTACTGCATACTAAATCTACTTGGAGTGTGACGCCCATTATGAGCTGCTATATATTCCTAACAGATTTATAGCAACGGGCTCTTAAAGTATGCTGGTCGCACGGATTATTCACCATATGAATGTTGAAGAGAGGTAAAGAGAATTGCATTCGGCCCACCATGTTAAGAGAGAGTCATGATGGATTATTCTCCGATGGACCCGAGTAGGGCCTGTCCGCCCATGCTGGTTTTGGACCACCATGTGCGAGTGGGAGATGGAGGCTTTATTTGATTTGGGCTTAAGGCCTATCCGCCAAAGTTGGGCCCAAAAAGCCTGGCCCACGGGAATAGGGCCCGTGGAAGGAGGGAGGTATAAAAGGGAGGAGAGAGAGAGAGAATGTACCGTTTAGAAAACAGATGTACGCTTCCCTCCTCTCTCTCCTCTCTCTCTCACGTTTTCTTCAAAGGAAAACAGTGAAGCGCGTAGGCCAAATTTGCTTCACCGGATTCAACAGGACCAGAATCTCTTCCTCCATTGACATTTGGTGTTTAATCTGTGGCTAAAAGGTACGCTCGAATCCGTGGTGTGCTTTAGGATCGGTGATGCGTGTTGTTTTCCCGGGTTTCATCTTCCGCATTGATTTAGGGGTTCGATTTAGGGTCGAATCCGCATTTTCGGGGATCCGTCATTCCCATCATCTGGAGATATTCAGATCATGCGACACCTCTTAGATTGGATTTTTTTTATCTGGACAGCATCCGGACATATTTAGATTTCGCGTTGTCACAAGCATTGTCCTATCCGAAATTATATCCAGCCTTCAAACACAGTCTAATAATTGCAACAGTAATATTAAGAAAGCTGTTTCACCTCACTTCGAGGATCTCTAGCTTTGAAACTTATTTCACCATATGTAAATGCTACGGCATCCGACAAGCTTGAGTTAAGCATGGAGCACGAGTGGAATAATTATAAATACATGAACTTTGCTTTACGACCATGTTTTGTAGGAGCAGGAAGAAGAGTTGCAAGTCATTTATAGAATTGCTCGGAGTACTCGTTAGGATCACGCTTTCCTATATGACTGACCGTACGAAATTATATTCCACTTTCTTCAATATGCCTTTTGATCTATATATATATCTTGTAACGACTGAACTTATATTCAATTTCTCTCCGATCTCCTGTTGTGCTGTCATCATCTCTTTTGGAAGTTGAATGTTCTGATTGAGAAGGCAAAGACGAATCCAAAGAGGACAGGGAATCCGATCAGCACGATCGCAACCACGCCCAGGAAATCATGCCTGAACCCAAAATAACTCCGCACGAACTCTTCCACCGTCTCGCCAGTGTCAAGTTTGTCCTTAACATCTCCAAACTGCGAGGCCACCAGTCCGTACATTGTCCAAGAAACTGGACATGCCCAGTAATACCATCTCCACCAGATAGGTATTCTCTGTTAAAACCAAAGTATGAGCCCTCATCAGTTATGCTTTTCCTTTTTGAGTCTTTTTCTATTGTTTTCAGTGAAGATATCGATGAACTTACTGTTCGAGGGACGACAAATCCTGAGAAAAGGTTCCATATCAAGTGGAATCCGGCAGAGGTTATGACGGCTATGTTTAGGTTGGGCGTGGCTGCCACGGTCATCATCCCATAGAAAGTGTAGCATAGCAAGGTGAAGAACATGCAGAAGAAGTGCCAAAAGAACTTGCTGGCTGTCCAATCGAACCCGATCATTGCATAGATGATTACTCCGTAGATGACAGTTTGGATGATGATGTAGGGTATCTCGATGATAACCTGTGCGAAACAGTTTTGTCAAATGACGTGATGAAATCTCTCCAAACTCTTTAGAGTGCTAAGGTCATGTAGTCGTTACTATTTTCCATTAAACTACCCCAGTCTAATTCTCTCACTGAGTTACGGAAGCGAAACATGTCCATACATGTGCAATGGCATAAGGCAGAGCAGAATACATTCCAGCCGCTCTCTCTCGATAGAAGACTGTCCTCTCAATAGCCACAACGGGTTGAACTGACGTCGAATTTTGAAATCCTATGAAAAGCACAGCCGTGTACATAGAGCCCATGGCGTTGAAGAGATCTTGCTGGTTTCTCCTGCAGGTCCCGCAAGTTTTGAGCATATAAAGCTGTAACTGAGCCAGTATACTTCTTTTTTCCTTTTGGGACCAAAAAAAAAAAAAAAAAGGTTGTACTAATCTATCTATGCATAGGGATTTCTGTCCATTACCTTTTGGAGCCGAGATTCCAAAATATCGAGCCGAACATTAAAGCGATGAAAGTTGTGAATAGAAGTCTCACGGCTGTGTATGCCGGGTTCCGCTAATACGACCAGTGTTGTTTCCATAGGCAAGCTACACACTGGATGGAGAAGGATTGTGAATATTGTGTTGGAAAATAGAGATCCTTCGACCCCGGTGGAGGCGTACTTAGTTCCCTGATCAGAGCTTTGTTTCTCCTGATTCCATCATTAGAGACACCGGATATGTGAGTGGTCTGCTGCTAGTAATCTCTCTTTCTTTTCAAGGTTCAATTTTATGATAATCTCTTCTTATCGAGCAGAATAACGAAAATGTTTCTGCTTCTGAAAAGTAATTTCTTACCTAAACAGTTCTGAATTCCTGTACACATTGGTGAAGTCAACCCCGAGGATTTCTTCTTGAGGAGCTGTCGTCACCTCCAACATCCAAGTCGCTGGATTGTATCCATCTTTAATTTTGGAACTCCACTAATACCCTTCAATTTAACACATGAAATGTTAGCGTTTAAAGCTCAATGTAATCTAAACTCAGTCTATTACTGCGCAGCAGTGAGCTCACCTCGAAGTAGTTGATCAGGTGTAAGGAACGCTGGCCTAATGGACCGACATAGATCTCCTCTCCACCTCTTTTCAGAAGCAACAGCTGCATATTAATAAGAAAAATCTCTCAGATACTTAAATTCTGTGAAAATACAAGCAAACAGATAGCTCGGTCCCTTATAAGAATTTCATTGAACCTCATCAAAAGCATCAAATATGTTGATGCTTGGCTGGTGGATGGTACAAACAACAGTTCGTCCTGTATCAACTGTGTTTCTAACCGTTCTCATTACTATAGCAGCTGCCCTGGCATCGAGGCCAGAAGTAGGCTCGTCCATGAATATGATTGACGGGTTGGCTACGAGCTCCACTGCAATCGTCAGCCTTTTCCTTTGCTCAGTGGATAGGCCATTCACACCAGGCAACCCAACTAGCGCTTCTTGTAACGGGGTAAGCTCTATGAGCTCCATCACTTCTTCAATGAACATCTGCAGAAGTTGGGTCAAATTTTTAGCTAGCACTCTAAATGCTGGGAGGGACTCGTGAAGGCTGCGACAATATTATGCTGTCTGAAATGTCTATGAGATGTGGTTATCCTTTGAGAGATGCCAAAAATTCTTTCGATCGATGTGGTAAATGATGTAAACCATGAAAAAATTCTGTCAGGTGTAGATTATTAAGAAAACCTGTTCTGAAAAGTTGTAAGGTATCTTTCCTAGTGATAAACATGTAAAGAGTTTATCTAAGATGCCTGATGACATAAAAATAATAGACCAAGTAATGTCTCTACCTTCCTAGTCTCAGAATCCACTTCAGGAGGTAATCGAAGCCATGCAGAATACACCAACGACTCACTAACTGTAACGTGAGGAGAGTGGATATCGGTTTGTTCGCAGTATCCTGATATGCGAGTGAATGTTTCTTGCTTCTTTGGGTACCCAGATATGGTGATTATCCCGTCGAAGTATCCACCAGTTTTCCTTCCAGCCAACACATCCATTAGAGTGGTCTTTCCTGCGCCGCTGACACCCATTAAAGCTGTCAACACTCCTGGCCTGAAAGCACCACTTACACCTTTTAGAAGTTCCAGTCGATTTTTGGGAATCCCTTGAGCTTTCATTTCCTGAAAACATAAACAACTCGCTGATTCAGTTATGTTCCACACATCTAAAAGTTCTACCCATCAGTTCAATTGTCAGAACCAAAGCATCTTCCAAGCAAACAGTACCTGGGGCATGTCTATGGCGTATTTGATATCATTGAAAGTAATGGAAAGCGGTTCAAATGAAAGAACCATTCCTCGTTTCCTATCCGGGTCTGAATCGTTTGTTCTCCCAACTCTCAGAGACAATGTTCCTGATGTGGTGCTTCTTTGCCGTCCACTCTCTTTTTCTGTATTATCATGATAGTGATACCTTTAGCTTAACTTCCACCTGACAGGAAAAAAGTACAAGATATGTTGGTTCTGAGATTCACCATATGTACACCTCTGGCTCCCTCTTGATGATAGCTCAATGACCTCTCCATTCTTGCTTGCAATTTTCTCTGCCAGTGTCTCTTTCAAAAGTACCACTTGAGGCTTCCCAAATGCTGCAGCAAAATGTAATTCATTCAACAAAACTGTACACCGAATCCTAAAATAAAAACAGCCTCGCGGGAGAGACTTACGGTTGAGATATTTCAAAGCCAGAGTGAACAGGATATTGAACAGAAAAATGTATCCAATTGATGCTCCTACTCCGATCCAATACCAATGTGCTTTGGGGAAAATTCCACGGGACTTCAGGACCAAAACTCCTAAAGGTTCTGTGGAGTTGGGTGGAATCTATACCACAAATGCTTCAAAACTTCATCAGTTAATACTCTTAACAATTTTAATGACCTTTATTAATTCTTTGTATTGTCTTTAATAAAAGTTTTGCAACAGGGTCCTTACATGTCTCCACTGCTTTCCAAGAAATTCATTTACAGCCATAGCGTTCTGTCCATACATCATTGGGGAGATCCAATAACCCCATATCCACCATGGTTTAACATCATCTGATTTCAAATGATGTCACATCAGGAAATTGTATATGTGAAATGCAAACCGAAACAAGAATATTTTAGACATCTGTTTGACCTCTTGATATAATGAATCCGAAGACCACAATGGACAGTAATCCAAACGTTCCAAAAGTACCCGCCACGATTATGTTCCTTCCTATTGCCCCGACAAACCGGAATAATCCAGACATCACCTGATGTAGGCATAGCAGCAGAAAATACTGTTTGAAGAACCTGGTAGCATAGATTTTATCAGTATCTGCTCGGATCGAAGTTTGAAATTTTTAAAAACTGTAATTTGATCAACCTTCCAGCACAAGGGTCAAAGCCTATGACATAGTAAGTCATGAACACCCAAATAGCAACTTCTACAAGAGTGCTCGGAATCTTCAGGATACATGTGGGTAACGAATATGCCCACACAGGAAAGAAGAAGAGGTCTCTCTGCTTGTAGAAAACGGGGAGCTTCGTGATGGTCATGCCAACCTCCGAGAATCCATTGAACATTACAATGGTCAAAGAGAAGAAGAGAGCACCGATGTAAATCCCACCGTCCATCACTGTATCTCGGTGCATCTTAGTCCGTAGGAACACCGTCATTGTTATGAAAGCAATAAACATAAGCTGTTCCTCATTGGGAACAAGGAAGTATTAGGACATTACATATAAAATTGACAGATTAAATGCATCGCTTAGTCAGAATTACAGACTAAATTAGGAAAACCAATTCTTCAACTTGCTTACCTGGAACATTGTGAAAATATGAACAAATAAGTTTCTCTTCATTAGCAAAAGTTCCCTCGAAATGCAAGCTCTCAACAGTTCTTTCTGGCTCACCCCGTACTTCTTAGTTGTTAGAGAAGCTGGATGGGCTTTCGACTTGTCGAACGGGATCGCAAGTTGGTCGCCGACTTTCTGACCAATGTGAAATGATTGAAATGCTTCGGAAAATTCCTTGACGGTTACAAACCTGTAAGGGGAGTCCTTATGCGCCCAATACTGCTCTTGGTCTTTCCTTGAAGTCACCTACGGATCAAATTGCGGAACATAATTATGGATGTGTCAATTGTCACTCAATGCACAAAAAAAAGAAGAAAAAGTGATCTGAAAGTATTACTTCTTGCAAGAAATCAGCTACTCCTTTCCTTTCAGGACACTTAAAACCCATGTGATCAAAGAACTCGAGCACGTTTTCTCGGGGACCTTGATACACTATTTGCCCATCAGTGAGAAGGATGATATCATCAAACAGGTTGTAAGTTTCTGGCGCAGGCTGGAGGAGGGATATTAGAGCAGTCCCATTGAGGATGTGTATGGACTGTCTGAGTGAGCTCACTATTTGGAATGTCGTCGCACTATCCAAGCCAGTGGATATTTCGTCCATAAAGAGCGCTTTGACAGGTCCCACGAGCATCTCCCCTGTTTTATGTCAACGCGAAATTGAACAAACCAACCAAACTTGATGGAAAAGTCATCGAAATCATCCAACAAAATGGGATACTAAAGCCGCCTTCTGGGTCTTACCAGTTGTGACTCGTTTCTTTTGTCCACCTGAGATGCCTCGTATCATTTCATCTCCTACCATCGTGTTGGCGCAGATTTCAAGTCCCAGAATCTAAATTTTAAGCATTGAGAAAAGAACAGAAATTTTCAGTTTTTGCGTTTTATCCTCCTCCTCGTGGAAAAAACAAAAGAATGTACCAAAAGTCTTTTTTCTTGCTCATACCTTGAGTATATAATCGGTAACAATATTAGTCTCCTGCCCTTCCAGGGCAGCTGCCTGCAGAAGATTAAGATACGTAGAAGCTCTTACAGGCATTAATCCATGTTTTTGACCATATTTTGCATATCAGAAGAAAGAAAATATAAGCATGCAAAATCTGCAATCAGAAAGCTGTCCGACTGTTCCTTAGTCGTGGTCTCATTTCTAACCTTCATAAAGATATCTATATCAGGATCGGGTCTGATGTTTGCCTCCTTCTCTCTTCTTGATAACTCTTCTAGCATATCTGAAAAACAATGGTAGTATTATAACTCTAAACCCTGGCACTTTTCCTGAATTTACTCTTTGAATCATGATAACAAGAAAAATAGAGCAAACTCACCATAATGGTGTCCAACGCCTTGACACCTGGCTGAGAAAGCCAGAGTTTCTCTAACAGTCATTTCTCCTGTATGGAGATCATATTGACTTATATAAGCTGATGTCCTCTGCGGTACAAATTCTTCCATCCCATGTCCGTTGTACGTGACTCTTCCCGAGAACTGAGATTCAGAATCTCTTTGTTTGACTTACATGCAAAAGATTTCTCTACTGAAGTAAGACAGTTCTTAAGAGTACTTTCTTTATGCTTACTTTCAAATCTTTGCTGAGCTTCCCAGCTAATGCTAGAAGCAACGTGGTTTTTCCAGAGCCTGGAGGTCCCAGAAGTAATGTCATTCTGCAAAAGGAAAATAAAAATAATGTCAACAATATGATAACTGCACTGAGCTTCGTATGCTGACAAAAAATCTGTAGAAACTCTCTCTCTCTCTCTCTTTCCTTACCTGCAAGGGTTGATAATTCCATTGACATCGTTGAGGATCGGTAATGGTTGCTTTCTACTTGGAAGGATGCGAAAATAGTTGAGAAAACCCTATTGATATTTGTTAATATGAGAAGGTGTTCGGTCAGTTTGAGCAGAATCCAAGAGAAAACAGATATTTTATGAGTTGACACTGAATTACCTCAAGTATGTTGGCAGTGAAATTAAATATTGTGGGTAGAGCTCGGCTTCCAACATAAGCTTCTGCCTCGACATTTAGATGCTCGAATCGGACTTCAATTGTAGGAAATTCCAGTCCAACTCTGTTTATGATGCAGAAGTACAAATACAGACCTTATCAAGATTTATTATGAAACTTTCAGCTCAGAGAAGAAAATACCATTTCTAAGACAAAGTTTCTTTCTCCGGGTAAAAAGAAAGAAAAGAAATCAGACCCCTTTAACATGCTCTCAAAAACTCTTGCAGTGACCAACTAATTAAATTTCTGAAGTGGCTATAAAGTCATCAGCATGTACCTCTCAATCCTCTTCTTCAGCTTTAACAAGAACTTTTCATGGTCTTCCTCAGCTGTATTCAGCAACCTCTCCAACAAGTTCCTCCTCTCTATCGATCCAAGATTCTCGATATTGACCTCTCTTATCTGGCCTTCTTCTTCTGCGAGAATGCCCTGCCGAATGCGCAAATACGTTGGAAGTCTTTCGAGAGCAGCCCACTTCAGAGCCTCCTCCTCATCCTCATCCCTGCTAGACCTTGAGAAGATCTCCTTCCCACTGTTCCTCCATATATTTGAGCTGCTCAGCCTTGCACTGCTTCTTCTAAATGCATCACCAGTGTCCATAGTCACCCACTAAAAGCTACACAAATGCTTCACTGAATGGTAATTTTCAGGCGAGAAGGCCCTTATTCATAAAAAAGTGCGCGAAATGGGTCAAGAAAGTTTGAAGCCTTTTTAGATGCTTTTGAAAGCTTCTGATGATGGTTCAACAAGAGGGAGTTGCATTTTGCGTGTATATATAGCTTGAGAAGAAGAAAAAGATGCCAACATGGGTTTGATAAATTTTTTGTTTGTTTGATTAAGGGATAAGTGTACCGGAAATCCTAAAACTTGTCGCAATAACGGAATGGAATCCTCAAACTTTCAAAAAGTATAATTAAGTCATAAAACTTATCAAATTAGTGTAATCAAGTCCATTTATTAATTCTGTTAAACTTTTTTATTTTGTTGAAAACTCTGTTCAACTTGACATATAGAAAATGTTAGCAAATTTTATGACTTGATTGTATTTTTTGAAAGTTTTATGACTGAATTGTACTTTCAAGACAAGGTTTAGAATTTCTAGTGCACCTATCCTTTTGATTAATTTTGTTTCACAGTTGGTGGGTTTGAGGTAACTGCACATATCTTAGGAGTTAGAGAAGTGGTTGGAGTATGTTCTGGTACTACTTTTTTACAATATAATTGCACTTACAGAAGATGAATGGAAGCGGGGCGGAGAAGGTTAACTAGGAAAGTTCTGATAGGACTTGTGATCGACCGAACCGAACATTTCAAGCCACAACATTTCCTCGTTGGAGTTGGTTAATTGAGTTGGCAAAAACATGGGAATGGATTTCCATGGCGGAGTCGGTGAACACAGGGGATTCCTAGTTTAATGTATGTATACATACACGTGCGTGTGCTTATCATGGGCATGGGTTGGTGCCTTTGGTGATGTAATTAGGCAGAGTTGTCTTCTTCGTGGGATCTGATGTTACACCCAATTTTTGTAACACCTTCTCGTCATAGAGAAAATTGGTCAGCGGTTCGGTGCCTTTGGTGATGTAATTAGGCAGCGTTGCCTTCTTCGTGGGATTTGATTTTACACCCCATTGATGCAGCACGTATCGTCCCTGAGAAAATTGATTAGTGGCTTTGTAGCAGGACGAAAAAGGAAGTCCACGACCCACTTGGACATGTGGAGCTTCTTCTTCTTCTTCCTGGATTTCATTGGGTGGCTTTGTGCCGTGCATTCGATTGAGATCGCTTGTCTGCCCGAAGGTGGGTGTGTTTGGCGGTCACGAGAAAATACTTCGCGAATTGTTTTGTGCAGAAAATACGTGAGCTAAATACCGAGGGATTGGATGTAATTTAGGGTTCGGAAGTGCTAGAGTGAGCGATTAAAACTCTATAATCCTCCAACTGATTGATAGATTCTTTGTGGCTGGCTCTTCCTACGGAGTGAAGATCGACATTTGAGCTGAACCACGTATATATTCTCGGGCTCATAATTATTCTTCGTTGATTTTTTTTTGGTAATTTCGTTCTCTCTGCGTTGTATTTGGATTGCAAGATCGATTAGCTTCCACGTTATTTCAAATCGAAGTTAACGTCTTTACGCTTAAAAGCTTCAAATCAGGGGCATGGAACAATTTTGGCCATGAAATGCTTCAGGAATCCAGTTTTAGAGGGTGGCGCGATCGCCACAGCCTACTCTTAGGGCACATTTAGTAACGATTCTATTCCCGGAAGTAGATTCTGATCAGAAATGATTTTTTTTTTTTATTCTGTTCGCGAAAACAGATTCTAAGCATTTTAAACCATTTGGTAATTGTTCAAAATTTTTGATTTTGGAATAGAATTGTGTTTGGTACCGTGCTCATTGATTCTGTTCCAAATTAATTTCTTTTAATTTTTAAATAATTTTTATAATTTTTTTACTTTTGTTTTTCTTTTTTCTCTTATTTTTCTTCAGGGCCGGTCTCTGGATCGGCGATCGGTTAGACAAGGGCTAGCGACCTCACCAGAGCGTTGTTGGCCCTCGGCGAGGCTTGCCTAGCCCTGTCAAGGCTCGGCCTCGCCTTGGCGAGGCCGGCTTGGCCATCAACGGGCCGGGTGAGGCTCGCCCGGCCACCGGTGGGGCTGGGCGTTGTGAGGCTTGCCTAGCCTCAGCGATGCTCGTTCTCACCGGGCTAGGAGAGCCTCGCCGGGGCTAGGCGGGGCTCACCCAGCCTGGCCACTGGCGAGGCTTGGCCTTGCCTAATCGGGCGAGGCCAAGCCTTGCTAGTGGCTGGGCTTGCCTCTGGCGAGCTTGCTAGATTGGTTGCCGGCGACCGGCAGCGGCGGATGGCGACGGCGGACGGCGGTGGACGGCGGCGGATGGTGGCAAACAAAGAACCGCATGATTGAAGAAGAAGAAAAGAGAAGAAAATAGTTAGCTTTTATTCTTTTTCTGATTCTGAAATAAGAATCATATATATATATATTTTTGATTCTACTCCCAATCTGATCTTGGGAACAAAATTTTACCAAACACAATTTTGTTCCAAAACGATCCCGGAACAAAAAATCAGAATTTGGCCTTGTTTGAATGGTTACCAAACAGGGCCTTAGCCATCAATAATGGTGGGCAATGCTACGACAATATTCATCTTGCGGAAATTGATTCCCTAGATTGAAAAACAATGCAGCATTTCACATTACCCTTTCCATCGATAAATTCTGTTTGTTTCACGGAAAATAAAATGATTTGAAAAAAATTAATCTAAATCACTTATAATTATTCAATGAAAAATATTTTCAAAATTGAAAATAATTTGTGTCTAAATTTTGTTGTGGACGTTGAATTTTTTTTTCGTCCATTTATTTTTGTAAGCGATACAAGTGATTGTATAATATTTTCCAAATTCTTCATTTTTCCACGAAACAAGTAAAGCATAAGTAACTATTATTATTATTGTTGTTGTTGTTGTTGTTGTTATTGTTGTTGTTGTTGTTGTTGTTGTTATTTATTTATTTATTTTTTTGGTGAGAAGCCTAAGTAACTATTAACTCGGCATATTTGTTAGGTTTCAAGTTGATCTTGAGGTAACCACCGGGATTCGCCCTAGTGGCCACTCGTCTAACATGGAAGGGGGAGGTGAGGGGTTCACTTCTCGGGGATGGGGTGGGGACGCGTAAGTTTCAGGAGTGGGTTTCGACTCCCACGCCTTGCAAGAGGTAGGGCAAAAGTCTAAGAGTGAGTGTAGAGTAGGAATAGAGTAGGACTGATAAAAAGAAGAAGTTGATCTTGAGGTGAATTAATTCATGAATTTGAAACGGCCTAAAACGGGTCAGGTTGGTTCCAAGGTCGATTGAGCTCTTGAATTGGTCTTTTTTAAAGGAAATTTCCATCTAATTTTCATAAAACAAGCAGTAATTTCTTGCATAGCACTCATTCAAGCTTTGCAGTTTGGCTTTTCTTAGTGTTTTAGGGTATCTTGCAGTCTAAAATTTAGAACCTTTTAAAACAAACAGATCCATAGGAAATTTTGATTTTCTTTTTATGAAGTACACAAAAATACCGCCATTACTAAGTAGGTTTTGTAAAGACCCGGGGGCTACACTGTGTAAAATAATCCGTTTTAAGCCAAAGCCCGCATGGCTTTTAAAACACATTACACAAAATAGACTATCCAAGTTTTATCAACTAGCCTAAGAATCCCTCCCTAGGCGATATGGGATGGGAGACATACACTTAGCCTTGCTCGAGTACTGCCGAGGCGTTGTACTAGACTATCCCTCTGTTCTTGAGTCTAAGTCATCACATTCTCTTCACCTTTGGGGACGTTGTTGCATTCTCCCCTCTTTGGGTATAGTGTCCCCGTTGTGGCCCCACATGTTTTGAGGCTAAGTCATCACATTCTCTCCGCCTTTGGGGACGTTGTCGCATTCTCCCCTCTTTGGGCATAGTCTCCCCGTTGTGGTGCCACACGTTGCGGAAGTCAGCTCTGATACTATCTATAAGGACCTTGGGGCCACTACTATGTTATATTGTCCGCTTTGGGCTGAAGCCTGCTGGCTTTAAAACTCGTAATATAGAGTAGAAAATTCAAGCCTTATCAACTAGCCCAGGACCCCCCTAGGCAATGTGGGATAGAAGACATTCGCTTAGGCTCGTTTACGTACTGTAAGGGCATTACACTAGACCATCCCTTCATATTTCACGGGTTTGGGTCATCACGGGTTTTATATAAAAGCGCCTCCGACGTAATTGATGAGTAATCAAAGAAAGAAAATTCAGAATCCCAATTTTCCAATACACTACTTTTGAAGAGTATACTTGTCAAATGTTTTGAAGGTTCTCCCTAACATGATCCATAAATTTCACGTACGCAAACGGAAAAGACCCTAATGTGTATTATGACTAAGGAAAAACAACGAGTTTTGCGTTAGCAAATTTCTTTTAAAAGAGAAAAGGAAGAGTTAACTGATTTATTTATTTATTTTTTTACCTTTTTCTTAATAAAATCCATCTATGCCGCTTATGGGTGCGTTTAGTAACCATTCTATTTTCGGAGATAATTTTTGCTTAGAAATGATTTTTTATTTATTCTACTTCCAAGAACAATTTTTGAGGTTTTTAAAGCAGCTTGGTAATTGTCCAAAATTTTTAATTCTGGAATAAAAATGCGTTTGGTAGGACTTTTAATTTTTAAAGCTCTTATTATGTTCTCTCTCTCTCTCTCTCTCTCTCTTTTTTTTTTTTCCTTTTTCCTTTTCTCTTCTTCTTCCTCCTTCTTTGTGGCCAGTCGTTGGTCATGGTAGTGGTTGGCGATTGGCTTGGTGAGGTCCGGTTAGCTCGTTAGAGGCTCGCCTAGCCATTGCGAGCCTCCACCTTGCCTAGGCAGCGCAGTTTTTGGTCTTACCTTGGCCTAGCGAGACCCAGCCTTAAGTCACTGGCAAGGTGGAGCCTTGCCATGGCTAGGCAAGGCTCGGCCTTGCCGGGTCACCTCTAGGCTTGCCTAGCCAAGGCGAGGTCGAGGCTCGGGTCGAGGCTCAGGTCGACAAGCCTCGTTGTGGCTTGGTGTCATTGGGGGTTGGCCCTTGTTTGGCCGGTCATAGATCATGGTTGAGGCCAGCAACCAGTCAAAAGGAAGAAGAAGAAAAGAAAAGAGAAGAAGAGGAAAGAGAATAAAAGAGAAGTGAAAAGAAAAAGTTAGACTTGATTTTAGGAATTGTTCCCGAACAATAAGTAATTTTTTTGCTTTTTGATTCTCTTCCAAATCTATTCCCAAAAACAAAAAAAAAAAAAACAAATTTTTATTCTTGCGAACAAAAAAAAAAAATACAAAAAAATTACCAAAATGATTTCTATTCTTTTTTTGTTTTGAGAAACAAAGGAATAGAATCAGTTGTTTTCAGGGGTGTTATCAAACATGCCCTATATGTCCCCACTGGTCGGTTTTGGTTCAGTGTCTACTATTGGATTCCGTCTAGGTATTTTCTCCTGTGAGATTTCGGTGCAAGCTTTGTCCCCATCACTCCTATTTCATATTGGATGACGACTACTTGCTACGGTATAACATTGTTGGCAAGATAAGCTTGCCAAGTTATGATAAGATTGAGGATCAAGGTCCAGTGTAAAACGACTGCAGTTACTGAAAAATTCGTAGGCTTTGTTTATCCCATATACTGTATTCTTTTTTGTTTTTGTTGAGTGGGGATTGCTAGTGTGAAAGTAGGCTACCAAGGAACCTTTCCTTGGTTGAGAGAGCCACATGAAACCTTTGTTCATCTTCTCTTTTCTTTGTCTATTCCATCTTCATATTAAATTGCTCTAAACATGAAGAGGCCTTTTTAATGTCCTGAAAATTTTGTGGCTGAATTTTTGTTTTTTGTGCTTTCCTTTGAATTCAAACATGACTTTTAGTTCTGACCAAAAAAAAAAAAAAAAACATGACTTTTAGTTCATTATCCAGATTAAGAACGCACACTTTCAGCCAAAAAGAGTCTGCTTACAACAACGAAGGTGGAAATTATGTGCAACTGAGTTGTAGGTTGCATTGGCTCAACTTACTGCAAGAGTAAAGATGCAAGGATCTGAATACAAGGAAGCCGGAGATTGGCATTTGGGAGAAGGCTTAGTTATTGCTGTTGTTGCCCTTTCTCACGTGGTCTGCAAAACCTCTAAGTACAGGGAGGGTTTACTCAAGGGGTTGTCCATGAGCAGAGCAATTTTCTTAGTGCTTCAGTGGCAATTATGCTCAAGCGCGAATGAACGTAATTTGTTCCTTTTCTTTTGTAGGTCTCATGGGATAGCGATTGAGATGTCGGGGTCATGAACCAATTGGCAGCAAAGAGACGAAGCGAATCGAGGCATCAGGAAGAAATATGTCTACGATGGGTACCTGGAGGGCTACACTGTGCCGAGCCGAAGCTAATGAGCATGGATCTGACTGAAGAAGATAAACATCATAGGGGTGATGAAATTTGGGATGTTTTTGGAAGTCAGAATGCTGTGGATTTCGCGTGGACGAGAATTCAGGAGTACAATGACCTAGTTATGTGTTGTAAGGATCTGGTAGACGAGGCTTTGAAGAGGAAGAGTGGGGATAATTTGGCCGCAGCGGTTACCTGGTTTCAAACGCATCCTCCACCCAACTTGATCGCTCCACGCTCAAGAGTTACGTTTACACTACAACAAACGCCATAATTTTTGGGGTCATTATTTTTTTTAATCCGTCACGGAGCGTTGTGATTTTTAAAAATTGTTTTTTGTATGTCATAACTTTTAATTAATCACGTGAGTGCTATAACTTTTAAGAAACATTCAACACAAGTGGCATTCCAGGTTTATTACAATTGCCATGCCATGTAGGATTTTTTTGCACTTGTGGTGAGCATTTTTATAAAGTTATAGCACTCAAATGACTAATTAAAAAATTATAGTATTCAAGTGTACGCCATGCAAAGTTATTGTGCTCGAGTGATAAAGAAAATTTTATGGTTCTCCAGTGACCGCTGTGCACTTTTAGTGTAATTTCCTTTCTAGAGCTTTTCACTTGAGGGTTAGAGGGAACTGTAGAGCTGGTTAGATAGCTTGGCTAAATAAGGATGTTTGAATATGTTTTGAGCTCGAGCCTATGAAAAATGCTCAATCAAAGTAGTTTTTCTAGTTTGAGAACATTATGATGGACTTAAAGAACATTAATCAAGCGTTGCCTAATGAGAAACAAGACACTATGTTGTCAACGTTTTGTTGCTACACTCTCGACGGCGAATGAAACTTCTCAAGGCGGTTTGATAGATTGCTATGCGAGCTATGAAGTATCGACATTCTCCAAGAGCTTTTGTGTCGTATCGGACACTTCGATATGTGTTCGATATTCTCCGATACTTTTAGACACTTTCCGACACTTGGTCAACATGTGTTGGAAAATTCGATACCTGGTCAACTTTTCCGACACTCTTTGACACTCGAGTCAGAATTCCGATATACGAGTTTTTGACACGTGATTCCGATATTAAGGTCCATTTTAAAAATTTTCAATAAATGAGAGGTCAAAATGTATATATATGAAAAAATAAAACAAAATAATAAAATAATACATGAAGAAAAAAAAAAATTTAGTCTTTTCTTCTCTTTTGACTCTTGCTTCCTCTGATATATAATTCATCCCTCAAGTTTTTTTTTTTCCTCTTCTGACATATTTTACATGCAAGTTCAAAATGGGGATTGTTTGTTTTTTCTTCAAGCTTTATGAATTATTGGGATAGAGTTGAATTTGTCAAATTAAAACAATGAATGATATTAATAAATGGTGGATTAATGTTTTTAGTGTAAATCATTTTAGGCTTATTTATTTATTTATGAATTTGAATCAAATTAATTTGATAGAAATAAACATAAAAATGATAATTTATTATGTATATATAAAAATATATATTTAATATTCAACGTGTTACAACGTGTCGGAATTTTCTATTTTTTGAAAAACGACATGTTGACGTGTCGTGTCGCGTGTCATGTGTCAGTGTGTGCTACTTAGTATGCGAGTGTGGACAGTCCTCTCGAGAAGTGGTGCTAACACTTGGCATGAGCTCTCCCAATCCTTATCCAGTGCAACTTGATTATTTCCGTTGATTGTGAAAATTATTTAACCTTGAGAGCCGCCACTAACCTAGAGGCCAATTGGGGATTTGGGATTAGGCTGGAAGTATGTCCAATACCCAAATTGGTACATTTTTCTCTTTTCGGAAAACGTTTGTCAGGCAGACTTCCCAAATTTTAATGCCCTATACATGTTCATCTATGTGTCCATGCGTAAGTGAGCTCAACATAACGGGCCATAAATTCTTATATCCACAACCAATAATCAAAGTGAAAGCATGGAAATTAAATAACGACGATAAAAAAAAACCAATAAGGTCGGGCAATGAATGTATATGACCTTGTTATAGAGCCACAGGACAGGATTCTGTGAGCTATGCAAAAAGTTAAACATTCAATTAATTCTAAAGCTCCTGTTCAGCAAGATTAGCTCAATTTTGTCAACATTCTGGAAGCTGTTTCACCTAATCTCAAGTATCTCCTTTTTATTTCCCCGGATGTAAGTGCTATGACATCTGACTAGCTTTATCCCCAGAAGTAAGCATGAGAAAACAAGTCGAATAATTATTCCATAGTTTTCTGTAGACTCCATAACTTTGCCGTACGGCCTTGTTTTGCAGAAGCAGGAAGACAAATAGAATTGCTTGAAGCAGTCGTTGTGATATACAAAACTATATCCCATTTTCATCAAAAGAACTTTTGATCCTCATATGTGTCGTGTAACTAGTGAACTTATATTCAATTTCTATCCGATCTCCAGTTGCACCGCCATCATCTCTTTTGGAAGTTGAATGCTTTGGTTGAGAAGGCGAAGATGAATCCAGAGAGGAGAGACAATCCGACCAGCACGATCGCGACCACTCCCAAGAAGTCATGCCTGAACCCAAAATAACTCCTCACAAACTCTTCGACTGTCTCGCCACTGTCAAGCACGTCCTTAACATCTCCAAACTGCGAGGCCACCAGTCCGTACAATGTCCAAAAAATTGGACATGTCCAGGAGTACCACCTCCACCATACAGGTATTCTCTGTTAAAACAAAAGTATGAGTCCTCATCAGTCATGCTTCTCCTTTAATTCTTTTTTTTTTCTTGTATTGTTTTTCCACTTTGGTTTCAGTGAAGATATCGATGAACTTACTGTGTGCGGCATGATGAATCCCGAGAAAAGGTTCCAAATTGCAAAGAATGCCGAAGCGATTATGGTGGCTATGTTGTGGTTGGGCGTCACTGCCACGCTCATCATTCCATAGAGAGTGAAGAATAACAAGGTGAAGAACATACAGAAGATGTACCAAGAGAACTTGCTGGCTGTCCATTCGAACCCGATCATTGCATAGACGATCACTCCATAGACGACAGTTTGGATGAAGATGTAGGGAATCTCGATGATAACCTGCGTGAAACAATATTTTCAAATAACATGATGGTTTCGCTCAAGACTCTTTAGGGTGCTCTATGGAGTCATTTCCTATTTTCCAATGAACGGCCTTAGTTATGTAAGTGAAACTAGTCCTTACATGTGCAAAGGCATAGGGCAGAGCGGAATACATTCCAGCCGCTCTCTCTCTATAGAAGACGGTCCTCTCAATAGCCACAACGGGTTGAACTGACTTTGTATTTTGAAATCCAATGAAAATGACAGCCGAGTACATTGAGCCCATGGCATTGAAGAGATCTTGCTGGTTTCTCCTGCAAGTCCCAAAGTTTTGAGCAAATGATGTCTGTAACTGAGCTATTTTACTTCTTTTCCTGAGTCCAATTTCTGTGTGTTTCACAACCAAAAAAGAGTAGGTACTTATGTATCTGTGCATATGAAATTCTATCCATTACCTTTTAGAGCCGAGGTTCCAAAATATCGTGCCGAACATCAGGGCGATGAAAGTTGTGAATAGAAGTCTCACTGCTGTGTATGCCGTGTTGCGCTCATACGACCAGTGTTGTTTCCACAGGCAAGCCATACACTGGGTGAAGAATGATTGTGAATATTGCGTTGGGAAATGGAGATCTTTCGAACCTGGTGGAGGCGTACTCAGTTCGTTGATCAGAGCTTTGTTTCTCCTGAATTAATCATTGGAGAAAGACACGGTAAAAGATCTGCTACTACGCTTCCATGCTCTTTTCTTTTCAACCTTCAATTTTATGATAATTTCCTTAATGTTATTGAGCCGAAACACGAAAATGTTTCTGCTTCTGGTGAAGTAACAACTTACCTAAACAGATCTGAACTCCTGTACACTTCGGTGAAGTTAATCCCAAGGATTTCTTCTTGAGCAGCTGTTGTCACCTCCAACATCCAAGTCGCCGGATTGTATCCGTCTTTAATTTTCGGAACTCCGTTAATGGCCTTTGATTGAACGCATAAAAATGTTAGCGTTTAAAGCTCAATGTAATCTAAACTCATCCGCAGCAATCTCACCTCAAAGTAGTTGATCAGATGCAAGGAATGCTGGCCTGTTGGACCGACATAGATCTCCTCTCCCCCTTTTTTCAGAAGAAACAGCTGCATATTAATAAGGGATATATCTCAGATACTTAGTTTTGTGCAAAGACAAAAGCAAACAGATTGTCCGGTCCCTCATGAGAATTTGTGTCAAACCTCATCAAAAGCATCAAATATGTCAATGCTCGGCTGGTGGATGGTGCAAACAACAGTTCGCCCTGTGTCAACTGTGTTTCTAACTGTTCTCATTACTATAGCAGCTGCCCTGGCATCAAGGCCAGAGGTAGGCTCATCCATGAATATGATTGACGGGTTGGCTACGAGCTCCACTGCAATTGTCAGCCTTTTCCTTTGCTCGGTGGAGAGGCCATTCACACCAGTCAACCCAACTAGCGCTTCTCGTAACGGGGTAAGCTCTATGAGCTCCATGACGTCTTCAATGAACATCTGCAGATGTTGGATCCAAAATTTTGACTTAGCACTCTATTGCTGGGAGGGACTCGAAGGCAGCCACATTTATACGCTGTCTAAATTGGTTATGAGCAGTGGTTACCCTTTGAGAGATGCCAAAAATTCTTTCGATCTACGTGGTGAACAATGTAAACTAAGAGAAAAATTCCACTTGGTATAGCTTTTCGAGAAAACCTGAACTGTCTTCTAGAAAATTTGTAATGTATCTTTTTCTACCGACAAAAAATGTAGAATTTACCTAAGATGCCAGGTGATGGCAAACTAATGGATCAAGTAATATATCTACCTTCCTAGTCTTAGAATCCACTTCAGGAGGTAACCGAAGCCATGCAGAATACACCAATGACTCGTAAACTGTGACGTGAGGAGAGTGGATATCGGTTTGTTCACAGTATCCTGATATGCGAGCGAATGTTTCTTGCTTCTTTGGGTACCCAGATATCGTGATCGTCCCGTTGATGTATCCACCTGTTTTCCTTCCAGCCAACACGTCCATTAGAGTGGTCTTTCCAGCACCACTGACACCCATTAAAGCTGTCAATACTCCTGTCCTGAAAGCACCACTTACACCTTTTAGAAGTTCCAGCCGATCTTCAGGAATACCTTGAGCTTTCATTTCCTGCAAATGCAAGTTCATAAAAGTGATGTTCAGCACATATAAAAGTTCTAAGCCTCAGTTCAATTGTCAGAACCAAAACATCTTCCGAGCAAACAATACCCGGGGCATGTCTATGGCGTATCTGATATCATCGAAAGCAATAGAAAGTGGCTCGAAAGGAAGAACCATTCCCCGTTTCCTATTCAGGTCCGAATCCTTGATTCCTTCAACTCTCGTAGACAATTTTCTATGTGTGACGCTTCTTTGGGCCCCACTCTCGTTTTCTGTATTATCACGTTAGTGATTCCTTTAGCATAAGTTCTACTAGACAGGCAAAAAAGTACAAGATGTGTTGGTTCTGTGGCTCACCAGATGAACTCCTCTGGCTCCTTGACGATAGCTCAATAACCTCACCATTCTTGCTTGCGATTTTCTCTGCCAGAGTCTCTTTGGATAGTACAGCTTGGGGCTTCCCAATTGCTGCAGCAAAATGAAAGTCGTTCAACAAAATGGTACACTGAATCCCCCAAAAGTAAAAGCCGCGAGAGACTTACGGTCAAGATATTTCAAGGCCACAGTGAACAAGAAATTGAACAGAAAAATGTATCCAATCGATGCTCCTACTCCTATCCAATACCAACGTGCTTCAGGAAAAATTCCGCGGGATTTCAGGACCAAAACTCCTAAAGGTTCTGTGGAGTTAGGAGGAATCTGTGCCACAAAAGTTCTGAAGCTTCAGCGGCTGACACTCCAAAAGTTTAATCAAACTTTATTAATTCTTTGTATAGTCTTTAATGAAAGTTTTATAAGAAGGTGCTTACATGTCTCCACTGCTTTCCGAGAAATTCGTTTACAGAGATTGCGTTCTGTCCATACATCATTGGGGAGATCCAATAACCCCATATCCACCACGGCTTAACATCATCTGGCTTCAAATTATGTCACATCAGGAAATTGCATATGTGATTGCAAATCAAGAGAATAGGTTTTTAGATAATTGGTTGACCTCTTGATATGATGAATCCGCCCAAGACCATAAAAGCAAGTAATCCAAATGATCCAAAAGTATTTGCCACTATCACATTCCTTCCTAATGCCGCAATGAGTCGAAATAATCCAGACGCCATCTGATGTAGACATAGTAGCAGAAAATACTGTTTGAAGAACCTGGTAGCAAAGAGTTTATCAGTATGTGAATCATTGGATCAAAGTCTGAAATTCTAAATAACTGTAATTTGATCAACCTTCCAGCGTAAGGGTCATAGCCTATGACATAGTAAGTCATGATCACCCAAATAGCAACTTCTACTATAGTGATTGGAATCTTCAGGATCCATGTGGGCAGCGAATATGCCCACACAGGAAAGAAGAGGAGGTCTCTCTGCTTGTAGAAGACTGGGAGCTTCATGATGGTCATGGCAAGCTCTGAGAATCCATTAAGCATTATAATGATCACAGTGAAGAAGAGAGCGCCAAAATAAATCCCGCCATCAATCACGGTATCTTGGTGCATCTCAGTCCGTAGGAACACCGTCATTGTTATGAAAGCCATAAGGGTAAGCTGATATGCATCCGAAAAAGGAAGTGTTAGGACATTACAAATGGTATTGACAGATCAAATGCATTACTTAGTCCGGATTGCAGACCAATATAGGAAAACCAGTATTCAAACTTACTCACCTGGAACATTTTGAAAAAATAGATAAATGAATTTCTCTTCATTAGCAAAATTTCCCTTGAAATGCAAGCTCTCAACAGTTCTTTCTGGCTCACCCCATACTTCTTAGTTGTTAAAGCAGCTGGAAGGCCTTTTGACTTGTCGAATGGGATCACAAGCTGATCGCCTAGTTTCTGACCAATGTGGAATGACTGAAATGCTTCGGAAAATTCCTTGACTGTTACAAACCTATAAGGTGTGTCCTTATTCGCCCAATACTGCTCTTGATCTTTCCTTGAAGTCACCTTCAGACGATATTACAGAAGATAGAATTCATGAGTCAATTGTTTCTTATAGCGCCAAAAAATATAAATGTGAATGTAATTTGGAATATTACTTCTTGCAAGAAATCAGCTACTCCTTTCCTTTCAGGACATTTAAAACCCATGTGTCTGAAAAACTCGAGCACGTTTTCTCGGGGACCTTGGTAAACAATTTGCCCCTCCGAGACAAGGATGATATCGTCAAACAGGTCATAAGTTTCTGGCGCGGGCTGGAGGAGGGATATTAGAGCAGTCCCATTGAGGATGTGTATGGACTGTCTGAGTGAGTTCACTATTTGGAATGTTGTCGAACAATCCAAACCAGTTGATATTTCATCCATAAAGAGTGCTTTGGCTGGTCCGACTAGCATCTCCCTGTTTTGTGTCAACACGAATTGAAGAAAAGCAACCTAACTTGATAGAAAAGGGATTGCAATCATCTAAAAACACCGGATACCAAAGTGGCCTTCTGGGTCTTACCTGTTGTGACTCGTTTCTTTTGTCCCCCAGAGATGCCTCGTATCATTTCATCTCCCACTATCGTGTCGGCACAGATTTCAAGTCCTAGTATCTAAAATTAGGCATTGTGAAAAGAACAGAAATTTTAAGTCTTTGTGCTTTCCCCTCTTCCTTGTGGAAAAAAAAGCAACTAATCGTGTTTTAACTTTCTTGGCTATACCTTGATTATATAATCGACGACAACATTAGTCTCCTGTCCTTCCAGGGCTGCTGCCTGTAGAAGATTAAGATCAATAGAAGCCCTTACAGGAATTAATTTATGTTTTTGACCATTCGGTAAAAAGAATGTATAAAAATCTGCAATCAGAAAGCAGTTTGACCATTCATTAGTCCTGATCTCATCTCTCACCTTCATAAAGATATCTATATCAGGATCAGGTGTGATGTTTGCCTCCTTCTCTCTCTTTAATAACTCTGCTAGCATATCTGAAAAAAATGTCAGTATTATACCTCTTAATCCTAGCTTTTTTTGAGATATCAACCTTACAATCATGGTAACAAAGAAAAATAGTGCAAACTCACCATAATGGGGTCCAACACCTTGACACCTGGCTGAGAAAGCCAAAGTTTCCCTAACAGTCATCTCTCCTATATGGAGATCATATTGACTTATATAAGCTGATGTCCTCTGCGGTACAAATTCTTCCATCCCTTGTCCATTGTACGTGACTCTTCCTGAAAGCTATGATTGACAAGCTCTTTGACTTTTACACTTAAGGATTTCACTACTATAGTAAGATTGCCCTTAAAGTACGCTCTTTATGCTTACCTTCAAATCTCTGCCAAGCTTCCCTGCTAATGCTAGAAGCAACGTGGTCTTTCCAGAGCCTGGAGGCCCCAGAAGTAATGTCATTCTGCAAAAAAAAGATAAAAATTGGGTCAACAATATCAGAACTCACTTCTTGAGCATTGTATGCTGGTAAAATCTGTAGAAACTCCCTCTCTTCTTACCTGCGAGGCTTAATGATTCCGCTGACATCATTGAGGATTGGTAATGGCTTCTTTCTACTAGGAAGTATGTGAAAATAGTTGAGAAACCCCTGTTGACATTGATTACTAGTCCGTTTGAGCATAATTCAAAAAGTAGATATAATGAATTGACTGTTACATTACCTCAAGCATGTTGATAGAGAAATTAAAGATTGTGGGTAGAGCTCGGCTTCCAACATAAGCTTCAGCCTCGACATTTAGATGCTCGAATCGGACTTCAATCGTAGGAAAATCCAGTCCAACTCTGTTTATAGTACAGAAGGGCAAACATAGACCTTGTCAAGATTTATAATGAAACTTTCTGCTCGGAGAAGAAAATACCATTTCCCAGATGAAGTTTCTTTCTCTTAATTATATATATATTCTGCTTACTTTGACATGCTCTTAAAGAATATGGCAGTGACCAACTAAATGAATATCTGAAGTGCTTATTAGAAGTTGTCAGCATGTACCTCTCAATTCTCTGCTTCAGCTTTAACAAGAACTTCTCATTGTCTTCCTCAGCTGTCTTCAGCAACCTCTCCAACAAGTTCCTCCTCTCCATCAAATCAAGATTCTCGACATCGACTTCTCTTATCTTGCCTTCTTCGTCGGCAAAAATGCTGCGCCGAACGCGCAGGTAAGTTGGAAGCTTTTCAATTGCAGCCCATTTCAGAGCCTCCTCATCATCCTCATTCCTGCTAGACCTTGAGAAGATCTCCTTCCCACTATTCCTCCATATGTCCGAGCTGCTCGAACGTGCACTGCTCAGCCTTGCACTGCTTATTCTAAATGCATCATCAGTTTCCATAGTCACCCACTAAAAGCTAAACAAATGCTTCACCGAATTGTAATTTTCATGCAAGATGGCCTTCGTCCATGAAAATGTGCATGAAAAAGGGTCAAGAAAGTTTGAACCCTTTTTAGATTCCTTTGAAAGCTTCTGAGGATAGTTAAACAAGAGGGAATTACATTGGTGTGTATATATAGCCTGAGAAGAGGAAGAAGATGCCAAAAGGGGGTCAATAATTCTTTTTTTTTTTTTTTTTCTTCCGGTATAGTTTTGATGCACATGTGGGTTTGAGGCAATTGCATATATCATACGAGAAAGGAAACAGGTTGGAGCACGCTCTGGCAGGACTATTTCTAAAAGATAATTGAATTTAGAAAATGAATGGAAGTGGTAAGGAGAAGGTGGATGATTACATGTATAGTAGCATTTCATTGCCAATCCTGCGGGTGAGGGACACCGGAATTAGGCTGGGACGGACATAGGATTTAGGTTGGGACGAGAAAAACTTTTATGCATAGAAGCTTTAAAATTACGTGCGTGAAAAATTTTATGAGGGAAATTTTAGTGCACATTTCTGTTGATGACGGGCGAAGGTGGTGCAATCGCCACAACCATTTCTTGGTCCCTTATTCAATGAGGCGATGCAATAGTATTGCAATATTCATCTTGCAGAAAGTGACTTTCCAGTTTGAAACGTAATGCAGCATGTATGATAGGAAAAATAACATATGATGGTCATCTTTGTCAAATTAGTAATCAAGAGTGCCGTAGATATCCGGCAGTCATTAGCTACTCCTTTCACATCACACTTCTTGCATCTTTTAGTGACAATAAATTTTGGCATAATCGTTAGTATTCCTCAGAAACCTTGAAACATTGAGATGACTTCTTCATGCTGAGGCACCGTATACTTAGGAAATTTTTATGGATTTTCAGAATCCACGTGATACAACCGTTTTTGCAGCAAACAACAAGTTTGTGCATGTGTTGAAAGTGTTCGGTGATTTGAATGCAGATTAATTTATATTGCATTATTGGGGACTAGCCGTACTTCCTTCTTGGAATAGTAGTTATCTCCGGCTACCGAGGAGGGAAGGACTTGAATAGAGATAACAAAAGATTCTTCAACGCAAAGCGTTCTCGAGGAGCACGGAGTACTTATTGCTACCTAACGGATCTTGCTTGCAAATCTAGTAGCTAGGAAGTCTTATCCTAACCCCTAAAGAAGTCAGTCAACCCTAATTAGTTTTATATACGGTGCCTATTTAAATTAATACGCACGTTGGTAACAACCAAAACCAGTATTTTTGTATTGGAGTTTCATCTTAGGGGTCAAACGAGGTACCTGGCACATGCAACCATTATTTATGTACAGGAAAACTCACCTGTCGCTCATGTGTTTGCTGTATACACAGCGAATTCATTATTTTACGAGTAAAAAGGGTGGGATGAGGCGACTAACGCCCGAGACCCTCTTTCAGAAACTACGGGAGTTCTAACCCTGAGACAGTGTATTAGGTTTGAGTCATGATTATTGTTCATTTTGAGTGAATCCGTCACTGCCACCCCACCGTGGTTCCAATTCCACGGTCCGGAGCTCAATCTTTTAGCATAAATGCTTTTGAATGATTCGCTCCCCTAATGATTATCGTGCTTTTGTGGATTATAATCTTCCTTCTGGAACAGACTGATGCAGCTCAATTAGTCCATAGAAAGACCTATAACTGTAATTTTTGACTTAGTCCAAAGAGTGAGTTTCACTATGATTAAAAAAATAAGGGAAAATTTCAAATAAGGACCTACAGTGCCATCCTTTTCTCAAAAGAAGACCTGAAATGAAGTTTGTCTCAAATAAGGACCCAAAATGTCTTCATTTTCTCAAAAGATGACCTGGAGTGGAATTTGTCTCAAATAAGGACCCAAATGATCATTTAGTCTCAAATAAGGACCTCATTTGCCGGCTGGTGAATAAATGCATCTCCGATGCATATTCCGATAGCCCGATCATGGATATTTTTGTCAATTTTTCTTTTTTAATTTTTTGTTGTCTTGTTCTTTATTATTATTATTATTATTATTATTATTATTATTATTATTATTATTATTATTATTATTATTATTATTATTATTATTATTATTATTATTATTATTTTTGGGTCAATGGTGGCACTGTTCATCATCTTTTTCGTTCCCTGTTCGTCTTCTTCTCAAGAACATCGGACTTGGGAAGGGCGAGTGATCACTGGCCGTTGGTGAGGGTCAGCAAGGGTTGGATGCCCATTGTCGGCAGTAGGCGAGGGCCACCAAGCCCTTGCTAGCCGTGGGTGAGGGCTTGTAGGTTGACCCTCGCTAGATCTCGGTGAGGGTAGCCTCGACAGGGCCGGCGAGGGCCATCGAGCCCTCGCTGGTTGCGAGTGAGGGCTTGCAAGCCCTCGTTGGCCCTTATTAGTGGTCGGTGAGGTGGGCGAGCCCTCACCCAGGGTCAGCGAGGGGTGACCTCGCTGATGGCCATGAGGGGCGACCTCCCCCACCTCCGCCCGTTGCTCCATCAACAACCTTGTCTTCTGTTAGGACTATGACTGGGATGCCTGCGTTGCTTTCTTCATCCCTTCCTCCCACCACCGCTCCTAGATCGACAACTTCTTTGGCTACCCCTTTTGCCCTCAACGACCTTCTTGTAGGGCCTCAATTTGGACGGCCCCCCTCCCCCATGGCTAGTGAGGGCTTGATGGCCCTTGCTCGTTGTTAGCGATGGGCGTGGAGCCCTCGCTCGTTGGCCTTTCCCCAAGTCTGGTGTTTTTTATCCGGGCAAGAAGAAGTGAACAGGGGACGAAGAAGACGATGACCAGGGCAACCAAAAATGAAAAAAAATAAAAAAAAGTATGAAAATACCGTAATCAAGCCACCGGAATATACATTGAAGATGCATCTATTCACCGGCCGGTGAGTGAGGTCCTTCTTTGAGATTAAATGACTACTTTGGGTTATTCTTGGAGACAAACTTCACTTCATGTTCTCTTTTGAGAAAATGATGGCACTTTGGGTCCTTATTTAAGACAAACTTCACTTCATGTCCTCTTTGAGAAAATGATGACACTTTGGATGCTTATTTGAAATTTTCCCAAAAATAAGAAGAAGAAGGAGAGAGTTGAAAAGTCAAAGAAGGAAACAAAATGGAAAGGGAAGGGATATAGGAAGGGGAAAGAAAGGGTGCTCAGAAGGCCAAGAATCGCACCACCTGAAACAAAAGGAAAGAGAAAAGGAAAGAGAGAAGAGGGAAGATAAAGGAAGAAAGAAAAGGTGATTCGGCGTTATATTGCATTGCCCAATAAGAGCTCACATCCTTCGTTCGTCTGCTTAGAGTAGATTTTGGGATTAGGGTTTAAATTCGAAATTATGTGAAATTCGAATAATGAAGTTCAATTTTTGAGTTGTCAAGCTACAAAATTTCTTGAAAATGATCTTACCAATTTTTTTTATAATTGAAAATGGTAGTTTATGGCATCGTGGAGCCATAGGCTATGTTGTGAGTCATTTTTGAGTAACGGTTTAGTTGGAGTGAAATTATAGGATTTTGCGTTCAAGTTTCACGTTGTGAATGGCTTGAATAATTATTTCAGGCAAGTAATTTATTAGTGTGTGGAACTTGTTTTATTAGCATTTAGAAGTAATTAAGCCAATTCGTAATTAAGGTAGTGTTTTCCTTGGTTTTAACATTGATTCTCGTTTAATTACTAGGATTATGAGATCGTTAGCTCGTTATTTGGTTTTGGGCATTTCAGGTGAGTTGTGCTATCTCTTCTTAATTTGTAAACTTATGTCTTGATAGCAATAAAGATTTGAGTATCACATGAGTTATTAAAGCATGTTCATTGCATAAAAGTTTGGATTGGGCAATTATTATATTTTAATATTTGAGAATGGTTTTATGAAATGTATTGTGAAATGATACATACATATCGCTTTGCAAATTGATATATGGAATGAGTGCCAAAATGATTTGAGAAAGGTGTTATGAAAGACACTTTGTCATGAATGTGGTTTGTAAAAGGAATTTTGAAATAGTGTGAGAAATATCATGTGAAATGTATTCAGTTTGATGAACGAAATGAAGAAAGATTATGAATTTTGTTTGTGAAATCAATTACTGATATTGATTGTGGATTTGATTTTTGATTGTTGGTAGTGGAGGATATGGGTTTGGTAGTCAATATTGCTATGAGCCCATTGAAGGACTTATGGGTATGCAAACCAGGTTTATGATATCCTTTTAGGTTGAGTCATTGGCTTTCTAAGTGAAGAAGGAGAGAATTTTGGTCGTTTTGTCATTATGCATTGTGTCGTAATGATGGTTTGATATTAAACAAAAGATTAGTTGACGAGTGGACCATTGATATGTGGTTTGATATGAGATAGATCAATGGGATGGACCATTGTCATGTGATTTTGATGATATTGATCAATGGGCTTGACCAATGATGTTTATGATAATTTAAACGAATATTTTTTGAAATGTATAAAACTTTTTGAAATGAAATAACTCGTATATGATTTGATATGTGTATTAAAGAGTTAGATTATGAGTTTCTAGTAATGCTCTATACTTATATATACACACTGCTCGATCTGCTTAAGAAAGATATGTACTACTTACTGAGTTGTGGTTGCTTTGCTCACCCATGTCTTTCCCAATCTTTTCAAGTTCCTTGGTTAGTGACCATTAAAGTGAGAGTGTTAACCTGGGGCTTGGATTTTGGCGGTTTAAGGCTATGTTTTTCAAGTGGAAAGACGACTGTCTCACCCCCATCGCTATACGATTCGGGGTGTGACAATAACTAAGTTTGTCATCAAATGCTTGATCCTATTTGAATATTTTGTTCTTACTTCATTAGGTAAAAATGAAGACGTTGGATATTTGTGATAATCCAATCTCCGGTTATGGAGTTGTGAGTTTGAGTTTCTTCTAGTGATTCACTCAGGAAAATGTGCAGGCATCGTTTTCCTACAAGCATGTATTGTTGTGATTTGATTCATACTCTCCATTGCTTGTAATTGAAAGTGATGTAATAGGGAGGTGCGATAAGCTAATTATATGGAATCTCTTACTAGATGTAATCATAATATAAGGGTGAAACAAGATAAAAACCTTGTGACTCGATTTCTCTTTCTCGCTTTTACTCTCTATTTCATTGTGTTTTTGTGCCGAATCCCAATATGTACAATATATATGTTTGTGTTGATGACTTCATTCATGATTATGGAATCACTAACATGGTAGATGGGAAAATGCATTTGAAGGGTTATGACATTCTCTACTTTCTATTTAAAAGACTTTCATATTGGGAGGCATTAATGAAAGTTGTGTTCGCTGCTACGTGATCTCCCTATCTTTAGTTTTGCATCGAAATTTCTTAATGTGCTGATCGCATGGTCGTTTGTTTCATTGTTGATGTCAATCTATTTGTTCTTTTCCAACTTGGATGATAACTACCCATAGTGGCCAACCATAGACAATAACTCATGTATGAACATAACTCACTACTTTCATTGTTCGGAGCTCTCCATGTTGACCTTCAGGCCAATAAGTTATAGGCTAACAACAATCTTTCTGTCACGCCCCGATCCTCGGGCACGCGCCCATCCCTCACCTTGGTCGATTAAAAATTTGCGATATCCCAGGACGTATCGCCGACCCTTTCATTTTCATATGCACATGTGAAAGTAATTAAAAATCCCTAGACAATAAAACATTGAGATAGAAAAACAGGGTCATAATTTTCATACTGAAATTCACAACCACACTTTTATACAAGCACCTCATAGTATATAATGTAATACTATTCACAATGGTATGATCTAACACTTATCCACATATAATCAAGGTCTGACAAAATATGATGGGATCTCGTCCTCATCAAGGGTCATACTCGGGATCCTCATCGTGGTCATCTTCTTCTCCATAATCTTCCTCCTCATCTAGTTCCACATCAAAGTTCTTGTCTTCGATTCCTCCTCCTCGGCTTCTCATCGTGGTCCTGAAATGGTTATTCAATAACCATTGAGACCACGTCTCAGCAAGTTCTACTTCCTAAGACTCGATTAGTAAACCAATACACCTTAAGGCTGCCTATGCATAACACGAGTCAGAGGACTTACCTTGACCTCGGATTCCACCTGCATGTTAGCATAGACCAAATAGGCATCCAAGCAATCACATCACTGATCGAAGCATCGATCAAATCGACCTAGTCGATTACACGCCAACAAGACCACTCACAATCATTTTTGTTCAATCAATTAATTCACAATATCATATCAAAATAGTGATTAAATCAATCTAGTCAATTTCATGCCAGTCGGACTAATTTTAGATCATTCCCAAACATCAGTCACATGTACTCTCTCGGGCGTCTTTTTCGCCAACTGCCATACCATCACTGATCACGTGCATTTTTTAAGACGCCGTTTTTGCCAGTATTATTCCAATCACTGAGTCACGTATCATTTCTGTGGCGTCGTTTTCACCAATGACATACCGATCACCAACACCGTGCGTTCTTTAAGGCGCCGTTTTCATCAGTGATATCCTCGATCACCGAACCACGTGTCATTTCTAGGGTGTCGTTTTCGCCAAGGTGACATCAGCGATAGACAACATCGAGGGTCTTTAAGGCGTCGTTTTCACCAGTGACATTTCCTTAATCACCAAATCACGTTTTGTCTATAAGTCATTCACGTGCGTTCTTTAAGGCGCCCAGTTTTCGCCAAAGGATACTTCCAATCACCGAACCACGTATATCCAAAAACACCATACCCGATTGATCTTAGCCAATAATATTCTCAGTTAGCTCTCACCATTCCCTATACTATATAGCCCATCAACGTAACTGGCGCTATATACCCATAATAGGCCATCTATCAATTAAATATTCGATAACAAACAATTTAGGACAAATCCTCAGATTTCACAATTAATTCAATTCCACACAACGTAGAGCTCAAATGAATAAATGGGATGCACCACGACAATCAGCACGAAATTCTGGTCACCGGCCATCCCGATTGAATTTCCAGAAAATAATTAATTAAATAATTAATTTTAATAAATAAATAAATAAATAAATATTAAAAATCCAATTTAGGCTCGTAATGCCTAATTGGAACTCGAAACGGGTCGGGAAAACCCCAAGATGCATTCAATAAATATTAGAAGCTCTCTACTTGCTAATGACTAAGTCTAACCACCTAACATGCATCATTAAGTCACTAATTTAATTGTTCTAAACTAATCTAACCACCTAATTGCACTTAATTAAATCTAATCAACCCTTAGGCATAATTAACAAACTAAGAAAATATTAGTGAGTAAAACTCACTTGGTAAAAGCGGAGAACGAATCACCACGACGGCAATGCGACGGTGGCCAAAATCGGACTTTCGACAACATCGGCGGGCTTGGACCGGGCCTTAAGACTTGGGCTCAACAAATCTCAGCCTAACTGAGATTTGTTCTTGATTTTGGGCTGGACCCAAGTTGGGTTGGGCCTGCTGAAGACGGGCTTCAAGTTGTGGACTGGACTTCAATTGCTTTGCTGCAAATTGGGCCTCAAAATTTCAGTGGATGGGCTGCTGGACTGGGCTTGACCAAACAATTCACTTGGACTGGACTGGGCTGTTCTTGCGGGCTTCAGTTCAATTGAAGAATGGGCTGCGAGCTGGAATTTCGTTTGAGATGGGCCCACAACGCTGGACTTCGGTGGGCTTCGCACGGCCAGATGAAGGCCGCTCGATTTCACGCTCGCAGCTTCGTGGAGTTGATGGCGAAGACACGCGGATTTGAAGCTGCTTCGGCTTCAACCGACATCGAGCTGAGGAAACGAAGGTGACGCGGACGTTGTTGCTGCGCTGTTGAAGACGCGTGGCTGGGTATGAGGCGGCTTCGGTCATCCACGGAGGAGCTCGCTGGTTTGGTTGACTGGAGGATAGTGGACCGCTGCGGAGGAGGACGTGTGGCGCGGCTGCTGCTTCGTTCGGTGCTGCTCGGTCAACAAGATGAAGTGAAGACCTCCGCAAGCTGAAGACGAGTGGATGGAGAGGAGATGGGCGTTCGGTGGCTTCGCTGGCTTGCGAGGTCAACCGAATTGCACCGGTTGAAGACTTCTGAGGAAATTGACCGTGGAAGACAAAGCGTAGTGGAGCAGAATCGGTGTTCGCGCGGGCTTGCGGAGCTGCTGAGTGGTTCTTTCTTCGTTCGGTGGGGTTGGCGCACAAGAGAGAGAGAGAGGCTTCGGTGACTTTGCTGATGGTTGAACGTGTTGACGGCAAGAACCCGCAGAGAGAGAACGAAAATTGAAGATCTTGGGAATAAAATGAAAGTGGAAGCCTTTGGCGGAGAGAGTTCGAGCGTAGAGAAGATGGGGGAGAAGAACCGTGCTTGAGAAGCCAATGGAAGGGGGCTCAAGGACAGCAAATCTTATCCCTCCCCTTAATTGCATGTTCCCTAATACTTTCTTGACTCATATTTTCCAATAATTGATCCAAATTAAAGTCCCAAATTTCAGCCCCATTCCAAATTCGAATTTCCTCAATTATTGGCTCCAATTCTTCATTTGATTCTCCAAATCAATGTCCAATTTCATCGAAGAAATATCCCATACAATTTTCAGCAAGAAGTCCCCCGACACCCAAAGGTTCGGCCGGAAGTCCAAATTTCCATCGACTTAGCCCATATGAATTTCCGTTGATTTTCTTCGGTGTCCGAATTCACTTTTGTAAAAATCTCGCAATCTCCGAAAAATTTTCTCGAGACCGAGTCGACACTTCTAAAATTTATTGTGACATGATAGAAACTTCAATTTCTGAAATCAGACTCGAATTGGTTGTTAAATTTCCATTCGACGCGTTTTTAGCGTAACCTAGGCTATCGGGTAACTTTCAGAAATTTTTAAGTGCAAATGACTCGTGGTCGATTTTCTTTGAGCTACTATGAACTCACTCGACTCATTGGCGACTCTCGATTATCGTGAAAATCTCGAGGATCCAAATACGAACACATGGTCTCAAAATAATAGGAAAATCAGTCTAGTGCCGGTCGACGAGAATTTTCTAATTTAGTGGTGTCACCCACGATTAGCCACACATCTCAGTCGAACCAACCTATCTTTGATTTCGAATCGATTTTATATTGTGCTGTATTGATCTCTAAAGATGAGCGCGGTCGAGAAGCCGATTCCTAGTCGAATTTTCAATCTATTTGCCTTAAAATCCTTAATGGTTTCCCCATGTAGTCTAGTTAGTTATCTTGAGAGTGATCAGCTTTGAGAATAACTTTATAGGCGCGTCAATGAAATGTTCAATTTATTCAGTAGAAAACATGGTTGAAAATCTGGGATGTCACACTTTCTCTCACTTGTGAACTGGCTCAGACACCATTTGTTAGAAGAGCATAGTAGAAACGCAATACCTTACATAAGGAAATCGTCAAGAGAGTACCCAAGTCCGAACTCGTTTATATATCCAATTGAATCAACATTCTCAAAACTCTATGTTACTAGCCAACTACGATATATTGAATATTCCACATCACACCGCACCAATTGTTTGATGTGAAACTTTTTAACACAACTCACATATGCATCTCGAATACTCTAAATGGCAACTCTTAATATCCCAAAAGTGCAGAGTTGGAACTCCATTCTAATGAATGATTCTTGTTGTTGTGGAGGATCTAGCTACGGCAGAACTAATGGAGAGCTTTCGCTCCTTTTCCCCCTGAGTCTTTTGTTATTAAAAATGTTGGTTTAAAGTAAACGTGGTTGCCCTTCTTCGACCCTTACTACTTAAGGGCGAATCGCTCTTCAAATCCACTAATTGAATGGGATTCCATGGTTGGCATGATATTGACTTAAGTATGATCGAATTTTGTGGGTTCATTGATAGCTTAATTAAAATACAAGTGACTGTTAGTTAGTCTTTCCTGTCCACTATTTATCCATATGAAATTTGTTTATAGAGGTTGATGCACAATAGGAATGTAACCTTGGTTTGTCTTGAAAATGACATGCGGACCCCTAGAGTGTCATAAGTTGGTACAAATGGACACTTAAGTGCCAAAACTTACGAAAGTGACATTGAAGTGCCAAAATCGAAGAGAAATGGATTACTTAAGTGCTACTCTAGCTAAAATCTGACCAAAACAAAGACCCTTCTTCGTGTTTTCATTTGAATGTAATCATGTCTTTTAGTCCTTGACCTGGTGCTTACTAATCATCTTGTTCATTTGTCTTTCCCCATGTGGTATTATTCTGTGAAGGACACGCAGTTTTAGCCAAAAAGATTTTACTTACAACAATGAAGGTGGAAATTAGTGCAACTGAGCGATAGGTTGCTTTGACTCAACTTGGCGCAAGAGTGAAGATGCTCAGACCTGAATCCAAGTGAGTTGGAGAATGGCATTTCTTACAAAAGGCATAGTTGCTGCTCTTGTTGCTCTTTCTTATACAGTCTGCCAAACCTATAAGTACAGCTTTAAGTGGTCTGAGGGTTGATTTAAAGCTTTGTCCAAGAGTAGAGCAAACTTTTAGAGCTTTAACGGCAATTATGCTAAAGGCATTAATGATCATAATCTGTGACTTTTATTTAGTACATGATAATAGATAGCAGATCGTCGCTGGTAGTGAGTACTAAAGACTGTTGAGCTGAGTACTATGTCGTTGTCCATGAGTAGAGCAAGTTTCTTAGTACTTTAGTAGCAATTAGGCTAAAGCATAAATGGCCATAATCTTCGTCTCTTCTTTTGTATTTGATAGCGGATGTTGATGGCTGCTAATGTCGAAGATTGTCAAGTAGTACTATGCCGCTGCAGGAGAGTACTTGAGATGCAAGGGACCATAAACCAATAGGCGCCAAAGAAAGGATGAAAATTGAGGCATTGGGAGGATATGTCTGATGGGTACCTTAATGGACAACTTAATATAACTCATGCTTTAGGTGATTGGCACATGGAAAGTGTTGCGATTAAGCGAGCAATCGAACAATAATATAGATAGAAAAAGAAAAATAAATCAGACACTAGATTTACGTGATTCAATCGTAAAGACATACATTCATGAGGAGAGTAGCAGCGAATTTCACTATAGATCAAGCGATACAAGGAGATTATACACTCAAGTACTCAAACACTCACTCGGTGTTTCCCAAATCCCAATTATACCAAATACACCAATCTTTCTTAGATGTAAATCACAAATAAGCTTTGTCGCATGAGAAACACGAAGACTCAAAGCCAAGCACCCAGCACCTATGAATGTCTCTCATGAAAGTAACACCCACGGCACTTAGAGTAAAAATGCGCTTCAATGTGTGGCTTTCCTCCCTCTCGGCGGCGTGCGGCTTCTCGCGACTCGTACGTTCAGCAGCCCAAAAAAAGAGAAAGCAAATAACCTACGCCTTTGTCTCTGCTTTTATATGTGCGTGTGTGTGCCCAAGGTCAAAGAATTGACCTTGGGCCCCACCACTTTCCGTTCACTTGCGGAGTCTTCACGCCAAAAAGAATTCGGTAGCGCAAGAAAAGAAACAGGAGACCTGGGCCCACTTTTGTTTTATACGCGTGCATCTTCACGCCAGTGAGTCCTTATTCGTTTCGGATTCCACAAGCTTCCACGCGGCAAAGAGGAAACTTTGCTTCAATTTATTTTATATATTTTCAATTTTGTAAATTTTCAAAAAATCCAGCGAATTGTGTTTTCACAGACGCTCAAACTTGAGTCATAATTTAACAAAAAGAATGGAATATAAAGGAGGATGGCCATTCACTATTGAGCTAGAGTTAAGGAGAGCAGATCTGAGTGAAGACAATGAATCCAATTTTTGTGTTATCACACCCAACTCCTACAAGTATACTAGAAATGGTATAGCTATCCTCCTACCTGAAAGACATTGTCCCGAACATAAACCGGTATAGACTTGTTATCAATACATACATACATACATACATACATACATATATATGATAAAACATTGAGTTAGTTATAGAATTGAAGTTTCTACAACCTCAACAAATACCATTTTAGACATACAACCAAAAGTTCAACTACTAAAACTTCCCCGTCAATATCATTTTCGTTCTACTTGACACTACCTAAAGAACCTGAAAAAGTTTTGGAATGAATAGAGAGAGCACCCATAGCTAAGTGAGTAGTACATATATCTACTAAACACATCAAATAGCCACTATACATCTCTCTAAAGTAATACCAAAGACTCAAATGTATGTACCAAGTCAAATATGAGTTATTTCATTTTGATAGAGCTTCATACATATAAGAAATAATCTTTTAATCAACGTATATCAATAGTCAATTCCATTGATCGTACAATATCAAATTACAAATAAATGTTTCATTTAATTGAATCAATTTAGAACTCAAAATTCAACTATGGTCACGTTTAACGCCTTGTGACAAAGGGGACCAAGTTCTCCCTCGGCAAGATCTCCACTTATATTGGTCAATGGCTCGGCCTAGAAATTATCGTAATAATAGTATGCATACCTACAAACTCCTTAATGCACTATGAACACAACAACAATGAGCATCAAGCCTAATCCATCCTCCAAACTGACAAATTAAATTCATGATTTATCTCATAAATGAGAATACATTTCACAAATCATTTCAAAATTCATCTCATGACCTTTTGCGATATCTTTCACAAAACGTATCTCAATACATCCATAAATAATTAAAAAGTGACAAATGCTGGATTTAACTTTATGCGACAAATATATTCTTTCATAACTCATAATATATTGAATTTTGATCATTTTTAAGACATGAGTTTACAATATATAAGAGAAAAACACCAATTACCACTATTAAAGAGCCTAACTCAGAAGTTACTCAACCTTGAAAGTTTCAAAATCCTATTAAAGAAGCACTATCAAAATGTCATATTTACACGCCAACTAATTTCGACCGAGATTTTACTAGGCAACATTATTTTTGGGTTGAATCATTCACTCCGAGTCGACAAAAGACCTTAAGAGTAGCTACTCATGGGACGAACTTTGTCACATCATTTTTCTGCTATTGAACCTTGATTCAAGTGAACTTATAGTCAAATAAAAGCTTTTTCAAATAATTTAAAGGCCCTAAATTTTGCTGGCCCAAAATCTAGCCGACAACGGACTTAATCAATATGAAACACTGTAGGCCGAGTTACTAATTGGCAATTTCCGAAGATTTTGATAATTTAATATCTCTCAAAGAGAAAATCCAAACTGCAATCTGTAAAATCTTACAAGTTCCTAGGTATGTGAGGGACTAGCTATTACTATATGATAGTTCAGACTCAATTGGAGTGTCACTTGACAAACTAACATAGCTAGGACTGCTATTTTCTTTTTACTCCTAGACAAAAAAGAAAAAGAAAAAAAGAACCAACTTGTGAGAGGAAAGACATTGAGCAACTCTTACTAATCACACGCTAAAAGTGTATTCTAGTATCAATTGATGTTTCCCGACCAACCACCGTGATTTTTGTCTCTTCTTTCTCTGTGATCTCCCTCTCTTGTCTTCTTTCCATTTTGTTTTAATTTTTCTTCTTTTTCTTTGTTGTCACAACATTTTAGAGCTGTGTTTCTTTCACATAAAAACGATACATTCCTGGAAATTATTTTTTAGGAAATTATTTTCCAGAAAAATGACTACATTTTTTGATATTTGACTGAAATTTGAAGAACCGAAAAATATTGTTCATTGTATGGATATGATTTGATTTGATTTTCTTAATTACATATATACTATTTAGGAGCTAGTGACTTGTGCATGATCAGCTGGGAGCTAGACACGTCCACGAGGATCTTGGGTTTAGCCTTGATGGACCCCAACTCGGTCTAGGCCACTTGGGTCTTGAGCAAGAGTGTAATCATCGATTCCGCATGCACAGAATCTGAAATTGAGATCTTAGTGCCTTCACTTCTTGGTGCCTTGGCTAGGAACCACAAAGATCAGGCCCAAGACCTTGATGCCCATGCTCGAATCCTCAGTAACTAGGCTTGGATCTACAAAGCTTAAATGCGAGATCCCAGTGACCTAAGTCCTTGGTGCTAGGGCTCAAGTCCATAGTACTCAAACTATAATCAATCTGTAATATAAGGGCCCAATTAGCCCTTGTCTCTTAAAAGCCAAGCTCAACCGTGTTTTTCTTTCTTCTTATTAGTGCTCGTGCATCGAAGCAAAAATGGAAAAGAAGAAGTTGAAGGGGAAAGCAAGCGAGAAGGAAAGAAGAAAAGAAGAAAAAAAGGGAAAAAATTGTCATGCATAGCTAATCTAGACACCTCGACTAGCCAAATCAATTACGAATTGTAACACATGGTAAGTATTCAAGCGAATTATTCATCTAGTCGGAGTAATTTTAGAAGTTAGGGCACAAATTTGGAGTTATGTAAATTTTGAACTATGAGGTTCGATTGAGGATTTTTTGGAGTTGTGATTTTTGTAAAAATAGTAGTCTAGGGCGTTGTGGACTTGTAGGATTCGATGAAACTCAATTTTGAATTATGGTTTGTTTGGAATGAAATTTCGAAGTTTTGTGTGCGAGTTACACGTAACAACAAAAAGATAAAAATATGCCATAAACAAGCTTCTTCGTAGCGCTTAGGAGTTGACATGTTCACAATAAAACATGGTTTAGTCGAGTCGTTTGTTGAAGTAGTGATTTACTTGGATTTTTATATCGTTTTTTGATTAATTGATAGAAATTTGATTGCGTTGGCTTGAGTAACCATTGTAGGTTGATTTTTGGCTTTTCGACATGAGTGGTGCTACCTCTTCTACGAATTTGTAAACTCATGTTTTGAGAGCTATAGAGATTTGATATATTATAAATTATGAAAGAGCACACTTGTTGCATAAAATTTGGATCGGACATTTACTATGGTGGGGTATTTGTAAATAGTGTGAGAATTATTTGGTAGAAATATATACTCTATTTGATAAATGAAGTTAAGAAATGTCATATATTTTGGGTTTGCAAAGTCTTTTCTTTTTCTTTTTTATAGGAAAGCTCTTGCCCTTTGAGTATGCTTTATGTAATTATATATATCGATTTGTGAAATGCTTCATGACTTGCATTTGATTTGGTTCATTATGTAAAACTAATTTATGAGACGAATCCTGAAATGATTTGAGAAAAGTTTTACTAAAAATATTTCTGGCAGATGAGTTGAGTTGCAAAAGATTGTGTGATTAATTTGTGAAATGTATTATGATATATGAGATTATTTATGGATTTGATTTCTAGTATTGAAGGATGACAATTGGGTGCTCAATATCATTGTAAACTTGGTTGAGGGTTTGTGGGTATGTGTATACGTGTTAAGATATTCTTGTGGGCCAAGTCACTCTCATTATAGGTGAAGACTTAGCCCTTTGGGAATCTTGGTCACCTTGTCATGAGGCGTTATGTGTGATCATGGTTCAATATTTGAGAACGGGTTTGGTTAGTGGAGTAGACCGTGATATGTGATTGAAGTTTGGTCAATGGAGTGAATCATTGACATATGATTGAGATGGACCATCTACATGTGGTTTGATGAGATTAATTAATGTGATAGACCATTAATATGTGAGTTGTTGAGATTGATCAATAGATTGGACCATTAATTATTTATTTTGATATTGCTAATGAAAAGGGTAAATATACTATCGGTATAGTTATGTTGAAGTAATATATAACTTATTTTAATCTTGTAAGTTTGTTATATTTTGAATGGGGTGTAAATGAATAGTGTTTTTGTATCTTAAATATACATAGTAGATGCTCGATTTGCTTCTTCGAAGAGACACATTATTCACTAAGTTGTGGTTGCTCAACCAATTCCTTCCAATCTCTTTTTAGATTTTTCAACTGGCAATGAGTAGTATGAGAGTGACATTGACAGGGAGGACTTTTGGGAGTTAGATTTTTTGATATAGTTTGAGGTTGTCATTCGAATGGAAAGATAGCTGTGTCATTCCCATTCTTGATGGTGTTAGGGTGTGACACCATTAAAGCTAGCCTAATGATGTTGGTGCTTGTGCCCAAGTCCTTGGCGCCAGGGCTCGAGTCCATTGAGGTCAAGCTTAGGACCACTGGTCATTGGAACCTAGGCCCAACATCGATGAACACAAGCCCAAACGTTGGGGACCCAAGCACTAGCATCAAGGTTCTAAGCCCGGGCTCAATGGACCCAAGCATGGTCATTGGGGTCCTAGGCTTCATCCTCGATGGACTTGGGCTCGAGCGCAAGAGATCCAACCATCGGGGTTTTGGGCTCAACCTCAATAGACTTGGGCTTGCGTGTGGGGGATCTAAGCATGGCTAGTAGGTCTCGAGTAAGTCTTGGGCTAGGCTCGATGGACTTGAGCTTGGCCTCTATGGACTTGGGCCTTGGCACCAGAGATTTGGGCAAGGGCATTAGATCTTGAGTTCATCGAGGCACGGCCTCTATGGATGTGGGTTCAAGCATCGAGGACTCAAGCACGAGCATCGGGCCTTGGGCCTGAGCTTCACTAGATTGAGCTCGAATGTGGGGGATCTGAGCATGGCATCGGGGTCCAACCCCAAATCTCAATAGTCTTAGCCTCTAGTGGTCTTGGGTCTAGCCATTAGGGTCTAACCTAACCTCATCTGACTCAAGTACAATTGCTAGGGGCCCAAGACGGGGCCCTAAAGCCTCGGGACAGACCTCGTTAGACTTGGACATAGTCACTAAAGTCTTGGGCCTTGGCCTTGATGGACCCGGGCTCAAGTGTTGGAGATCTAGGCACAAGTACGAGGGACCCGAGCATTGCCTTTGGGGTCCTAGGCTTAGGTTCCGGGGTTTTGTGCTTGGCCTAGTTTAAGGCATTAGGCACAGGCACCGAGGCATTGATGGCCCTAAGCTCGAGCACGGGCACTAGGGCCCAGTATGGAGTCCTAAGCACGAGCACTGGGAGCCCAATCTTGGGCATGGAGATCCTGACACAGACGCCGGGTCGTGGGCTTGGCTTTGATGTTCCTAGGCCTGGGCCTCGAGACTCAATCCTTGGTGCTGAGGACCCGAGATTGAGCATTAAGGTTCGATGTCCAATCACGATATCTTGTTATATTTTAGAAAATGCTTTCGATTTTTTAAAGAGAAAATCATTTTCCTAAATGTAAGTATATATTTTCCGTTGACTCACTTTTACTAAGTGATCCAAATGTCAAAAAATAAGGAAAATATTTTCCTAAAAAATGATTTTCATAAAATAAATGAAGTCTAAAATGGACAAAAGAGGGGAGCTCATCATCGAGTATCCAATAACAACAAAACAATCGGAATTCACAGTGGATCTCTACAAAAATGAAAAGTGCTGCTGACAGTATGCCACATATTTTCCTAAAAAATATTTTTCATCATCGAGCATCCAGACAAGTGTCGCAATTTATTCGTTGAATTGCCTGAAGTAGTCGTTTTGGTTACACTTTCATATATGACTGCGTATAAAATTATATTCCACTTCCTTCAATAAAACTTTAGATTAACAAAAATATCTTGTAACTAGTAAACTTATATTTTGACGTCTCTCCAATCTCCCGTGGTGCTGTCATCACCTCTTCTGGAAGTTGAATGCTCTGATTGAGAAGGCAAAGATGAATCCAAAGAGGAAAGGCAAGCCGACCAGCACTGCCGCAACCACTCCCAAGAAGTCGTGTTTGTACCCAAAATAGCTCCTCACGAAATCTTCCACTGTCTCGCCAGTGTCAAGCTGGTGCTTAATGTCTCCAAACTGTGAGGCCACCAGTCCATACAATGTCCAAGAAATTGGATCAGCCCAGTAATACCATCTCCACCAGACGGGCAGTCTCTGTTAAAAAAAAAAAAAAATTAGCTCTGCTTATTTATGCTTTTCGTTGTTTTTCTATTTTGGTTTCAGGGTAGATATCGATGAACTTACTGTTCGAGGAACGACAAATCCTGAGAAAAGGTTCCAAATCATATAGAATGCGGAATAGGTTATGGCGGCTATGTTTTGGTTGGGCGTGACTGCCACGCTCATCATCCCATAGTAAGTGAAGTACAACAAGCTGAAGAACATACAGAAGATGTACCAAAAGAATTTGCTAGGGATCCATTCGAACCCTATCATTGAATAGACAATCACTACATAGAAGACAGTTTGGAGGAAGATGTAGGGAATCTCGATGATAACCTGTGCAAAACAATTTTGTCAAAAAACATGATGGATTCTTTCAAGAAACTTTAAGAGTGCTAAGAGCTTCTTAAAGTCATTTGCTATTTTCCCATGAACTGAGTAAATCTAATACTTTCACTTAGAACTACCTAAGTCTGATACTTTCACTTAGATATGAAAGTGAAACATTACCTGTGCAAAGGCATAAGGCAAAGCAGAATACATTCCAGCCCCTCTCTCTCGATAGAAGACTGTCCTCTCAACAGCCACAACGGGTTGGACTGACGTTGAATTCTGAAATCCAATGAAAAGGCAAGCCGCGTACATAGAGCCCATCGCGTTGAAGAGATCTTGCTGGTTTCTCCTGCAAGTCCCACAAGTTTTCAGCAAATGATGCCCATAACCGAGCCGGTATACTTTTTTTCCCAAGTCCAATTCCTCTGCGTTTCGCAAATAAAAAGAAAGTAGAACTTGTATATCTGTGAATTGATTTCTGTCTATTACCTCTTGGAGCCGAGGTTCCAAAATATTGTGCCGAGCATCAGAGCAATGAAAGTTGTGAATAGAAGTCTCACGGCTGTGTATGACGGGTTGCGCCAGTATGACCAGTATTGTTTCCATAGACAAGCCATACACTGGGTGAAGAACGATTGTGAATATTGCGTTGGAAAATAGAGATCTTTCGACCCTGGTGGTGGTGTACTCAGTTCGTTGATCAGAGTTTTATTTCTCCTGTTTCAATCGTTGAAGAACATGAGACATATAAGAGTTCTGCCACGAGGCTTTCTAAGCTCCACTTTTTAATCTTCAACTTTATGATAATCTCTTTGAGCTTCTCAAGCTGAAAAACAAAAATTATTCTGCTTCTGAAAAGTTACTTCTTACCTAAGCAGTTCCGAATTCCTGTAGACTTCGGTGAAGTTAACCCCGAGGACTTCTTCTTGAGCAGCCGTCGTCACCTCCAACATCCAAGTTGCTGGATTATATCCGTCTTTAATTTTTGAACTCCGCTAATGCCCTTTAATTGGAACACGTGTAACGTTAGGGTTTAAAGCTCAATGTAATCTAGACTCTCTTTCTTACTGCGCAGCAGTGAGCTCACCTCAAAATAGTCGATCAGGTGCGACGAATGCTGGCCCAGTGGACCGACATAGATCTCCTGTCCGCCTCTTTTCAGAAGAAACAGCTGCATATCAATAAGGAAAATCTCTCAGATACTTCGTTGTGGGGAAAAGTAAAAGCAAACAGATTGCTCGGGCCCTCATAAAATTTGTGTCGAACCTCGTCAAAAGCATCAAATATATCGATGCTCGGCTGGTGGATGGTGCAAACAACAGTTCGCCCTGTGTCAACAGTATTTCTAACCGTTCTCATTACTATAGCAGCTGCCCTGGCATCGAGGCCGGAGGTAGGCTCATCCATAAATATGATTGACGGGTTGGCTACCAGCTCCACTGCAACTGTCAGCCTTTTCCTCTGCTCAGTGGAGAGGCCATTCACACCAGGCAACCCAACCAGCGCTTCTCGTATCGGGGTAAGCTCTATGAGCTCCATCACTTCTTCAATGAACATCTGCACATGGATCACATTTCTAGTCAGCGCTCCATCGCTGGGAGGGACTCAAAGGTAGCGAAGTTTTACGCTGTCAAAAATGTTTATGAGCTATGCTTATCCTTTAAGAGATGCCAAAATTTTTTTCAGTCTATGCGGTGAACAATGTAATCCATGGGAAAAATTTCGTCCAGTATGGCTTTTGGAGAAAACCAAACTGTCTTTTGAAAGATTTGTCATGTATCTTTATCTACCGATAAATGTGTAGAGTTCACATAAGATGCCAGATGATTTAATGAATCAAGTATCAACCTTCCTAGTCTCAGAGTCCACTTCAGACGGTAGCCGAAGCCACGCAGAATACACCAAGGACTCATAAACTGTGACGTGAGGAGAGTGGATATCAGTTTGTTCGCAATATCCTGATATGCGAGCGAATGTTTCTTGCTTCTTTGGGTACCCAGATATCGTGATTGTCCCATTGATGTATCCACCCGTTTTCCTTCCAGCCAACACATCCATCAGAGTGGTCTTTCCAGCGCCGCTGACACCCATTAAAGCCGTCAATACTCCTGGCCTAAAAGCACCACTAACTCCCTTTAGAAGCTCCAGCCGATCTTCAAGAATACCTTGAGCTTTCATTTCCTGCTAACACAAAAATGTTCAGCACATCTAAAAGTTCTGCACCTCAGTTCAATTGTCGGAACCAAAGCATCTTCCTAGCAAACAGTACCTGGGGCATGTCTATGGCGTATCTGATATCATCAAAAGCCATAGAAAGCGGCTCAAAAGGAATAACCATTCCTCGTTTCCTATTTGGGTCCGAATCATTTGTTCTCCCACCTCTTGTAGACAATGTTCCTGATGCGGCGCTTCCTTGGTGTCCACTCTCTTTTTCTGTATTATCACGATGATGATCCTTTAACTTAAGTTCTACTTTTACAGAAAAACAATACAAGATATTTGGTTCTGTGGCTCACCAGATGAAGTCCTCTGGTTCACTCTTGATGATAGCTCAATGACCTCTCTGTGCTTGCTCACAATTTTCTCTACCAGAGTCTCTTTTGATAGTACAGCTTGAGGCTTCCCAAATGCTGCATTATGATGCAGGTAATTCACTAGAACTGTATACTGAATCCCAAAAATGAAATCCTTCTGAAGAGAGACTTACGGTCGAGATATTTCAGAGCCACAGTGAACAAGAAATTAAATAGAAATATGTATCCAATCAAAGCTCCTACTCCGATCCAATACCAACGTGCTTCGGGAAAAATGCCGCGGGACTTCAGGACCAAAACTCCCAAAGGTTCTGTGGCGTCAGGAGGAATCTATACCACAAAGGTTCCGAAGCTTCATCAGTTGATATTTTAACAATTTTAGCAACCTTTTGTAATTATGTGTAGTAATTCCAGTTTCATAAGAAAGTACTTACGTGTCTCCACTGCTTTCCGAGAAATTCGTTCACGGCGATAGCATTCTGTCCATACATCATTGGCGAGATCCAATAACCCCATATCCACCATGGCTTAATATCAACTGATTCAAAACAATGCCACATCAGGAAATTGCATATGTGAGTGCAAATCGAAAGAAGAATTATTTAGACATCCAGTTGACCTCTTGAAATGATGAATCCGCCCAAGACCATAACGGTGAGTAATCCAAACGACCCAAAAGTGTTTGCCACAATCACGTTCCTTCCTACTGCCCCTATGAATCGGAATAATCCAGAAGCCATCTGATTTAGGCATAGGAGCAGAAGATACTGTTTGAATAACCTGGTAGCAAAGCTTGTATTAGTATCTGAACTGGAGCAAAGTCTGAAATCACCGAATAAGTAATCTGATCAACCTTCCGGTGTAAGGGTCATAGCCGATGACGTAGTAAGTCATGAATACCCAAACTGCAACTTCTACAATAGAGATCGGGATCTTCAGGATCCATGTGGGTAGCGCGTATGTCCACTCAGGAAAGAAGAGGAAGTCCTCTGCTTGTAGAAGACAGGAGCTTCATGATGGACATGGCAAGCTCCGAGAAGCCATTGAACATAATGATGATCAGAGTGAAGAAGAGCGCTCCGAAATAAATCCCACCATCTGTCACTGTATTTCGGTGCATCTCTGTCCGTAGGAACACCGTCATCGTTATGAAAGCCACAAGGATAAGCTGATATGCATCAGAAAAGGAAGTATTAGGACATCACAAATGTAATCAACAGATCAAATGCATCACTTTGGATCGCAGAAAACTAGGAAAACCAGTACTTCAACTTGCTCACCTGACACATTTTGAAAACATAGACGAATGAGTTTCTCTTCATTAGCAAAAGTTCCCTCGAAATGCAAGCTCTCAACAGTTCTTTCCGGCTCACCCCGTACTTCTTAGTTGTTAGAGCAGCTGGGTGGCTTTTGGACTTGTCGAATGGCATCGCAAGCTGGTCACCTAGTTTCCGACCGATGTGAAATGACTGGAACGCTTCGGAAAATTCTTTGACGCTTACAAACCTATAAGGTGAGTCCTTATTCGCCCAATACTGCTCTTGATCTTTCCTTGAAGTCACCTACAGATCAAATTACAGAAGATAAAAGTGAATGAGTCAATTGTCACTTATAATGCTAAAAAAAAAAAAAAAAAAGAAATTAACTTGTGATTTGAAATATTACCTCTTGCAAGAAATCAGCTACTCCTTTCCTTTCAGGACATCTAAAACCCATGTGTCCGAAGAACTCAAGCACGTTTTCTCGGGGACCTTGGTACACGATTTGCCCGTCCGAGAGAAGTATAATATCATCGAACAGGTCATAAGTTTCCGGCGCAGGCTGGAGGAGGGATATTAGAGCAGTCCCATTGAGGATGTGTATGGACTGTCTGAGTGAGTTCACTATTTGGAATGTGGTCGAACTGTCCAAGCCGGTTGATATTTCGTCCATAAAAAGCTTTGGCTGGCCCGACTAGCATCTCCCCTGTTTTATGTTAACACGAAATTAAAGAAAATCAACCTTAAATTGACAAAAGTAAGTGATTGCAATCATCTAGCAACATGGGCTGCTAAAGCGGCCTCCCGAGTCTTACCCGTTGTGACTCGTTTCTTTTGTCCACCGGAGATGCCTCTTATCATTTCATCTCCCACCATAATGTCGGCACAGATTTCAAGACCCAGAATCTAAATTTAAGCATTGCAAAAAGAAAGAGAAATTTTAAGTCTTTGTATTTTCCCCTTTTTTCAAGGCAAAATTGGAAGAACGGACTGATGGTGTTTTGACTTTCTTGATTATACCTTGAGTATATAATCGGTAACTACATTAGTCTCCTGTCCTTCCAGTGATGCTGCCTGCAGAAGATTAAGGTCAATAGAAGCATTTAAAGGCATTGATAAATGTTTTAGACTGTGTTTTGCACATCTAGAGAAAGGAAGGTACATGGATGAAAAATCTGCAATCAGAAAGCTCTTCCACCGTTCACTAGTGAAATCATTTCTCACCTTCATAAAGATATCTATGTCAGGTTCGGGTTTGATATTTGCCTCCTTCTCTCTTCTTGATAACTCTGCTAGCATCTCTGAAATACAGTGGTAGTATTATACCTCTTAGTCCTTGCCCTTTTTTTGAGCTTATCCTTCTAATTATGATTAACACAGAAAAATAGCCCGAACTCACCATAACGGGGTCCAACACCTTGACACCTGGCCGAGAAAGCAAGAGTTTCCCTAACAGTCATTTCTCCTATATGGAGATCATATTGACTTATATAAGCCGATGTCCTCTGCGGTACAAACTCTTCCATCCCATGTCCGTTGTATGTGACTCTTCCCGAAAACTGTGATACACAAGCTCTTTGTGTGACTTGCACATGAGAAAATTTCTCTCTTAAAGTGAGACAGCTCTAGAAGTACTTTCTTTATGCTTACCTTCAAATCTTTGCCGAGCTTCCCAGCTAATGCTAGAAGTAAGGTGGTCTTTCCAGAGCCTGGAGGCCCTAGAAGCAATGTCATTCTGAAAAAGACAATAAAAATTGTGTCAGAAATATCAGAACTTCACTTCTTGAGTAGTGTATGTTGATAAGAATTTGTCTCTCTTCTTACCGGCGAGGCTTGATGATTCCACTGACATCATTGAGGATTGGTAATGGTTTCTTTCTACTGGGAAGGATGTGAAAACAATTGAGAAACCCCTATTGACATTGATTAACATGAGACATGGTTCAATCAATTTGAGCAAAATCCTAGAAAATGTAGATATGTTATGAATGAAATGTTAAATTACCTCAAATATGTTAACAGTGAAATTAAATATTGTGGGTAGAGCTCGGCTCCCAACATGAGCTTCTGCCTTGACATTTAGATGCTCAAATCGGACTTCAATTGTAGGAATGTCCAATCCAACTCTGTTTGTTATACAGTAAAGCAAACACAGAGCCTATAAAGATTTGTCTTGAAACTTTCAACTTAGAGAGGAAATTACAATTCCCAGATTGAATCTCTTTCTCAGGGTAAGGAAAAAGAAAATCAAACCACTTTCACATTTGTTTAAGAAGTACTGTAGTGACCAACTAATTGAATATCTAAAGTGCTAATGAAAAGTCATTAGCACATACCTGTCAATCCTCTGCTTAAGCTTCAACAAGAACTTCTCATTGTCTTCCTCAGCTGTCTTCAGCAACCTCTCCAACAAGTTCCTCCTCTCTATCAACCTGAGATTCCTAATATCAACCTCTGTTATCTTGCCTTCTTCTTCAGTGAGAATGCCCCGCCGAATACGCAAGTATGTTGGGAGCTTTTCAAGTGCAGCCCACTTCAGAGCCTCCTCATCATCCTCATCCCTGCTAGACCTTGAGAAGATCTCCTTCCCACCGGTCCTCCATATGTTTGAGCTGCTCAAACGCGCACTGCTCAGCCTTGAGCTGCTAAGCCTTGCACTGCTTATTCTGAGTGCATCGCCAGTGTCCATAGTCACCCACTCAACCTACACAAATGCTTCACTGAATTGTAGTTTTCATGGAAGAAGACCCTTGTTCATGAAAATGTGCATGAATAGGGCCAAGAAAGTCTGAAGCTTTCCCAGATGCTTTTGAAAGCTCCTGATGGTGGTTTAACAAGAGAGAGTCGCATTTGGTCTGTATTTATAGGTTGAGAAGAAGAAAAAGATGCCAAAAGGGGTTCAATGAATTTTTTTTTCTTTTGATATGATTCTGTTTCACAAGTGGGTTTGACGCAATTGCATATATCATAGGAGGCAGGAGAGAGGTTGGAACATGTTCTGGTACTTCTTTTCTTAAAAAATAATTGCACTTAAAAAATAAAATAGAAGTGAGACCGAGAAGGTTGATGATTCCATGTATGGATAGCATTTCATTGCCAACCATGCCGGTGGCAAACGCACGTAACTTAGGCCAGGACGGACAAGTAAATTAGGCCGGGACGAGGTACTGTTTTTAATTAAGAAACTTTGATAGATGCAAATGTTGAAATTTTTCACATCACTTGATAATAGGGTATATGTACTCTTTATACACATTTATCGCATTTCCACATTTCACTTAAAATATGGCTTCGAATTGGGTAAAACAATGAAGACGGATATTCAGAGTACTCAAGTCGGACTTTGAGACGTGATATCACTTTCTTTAAGGATTTATTTTCTCCACAACGTTGCTAATGGTCACTGGCAAAAATCCTCCAGAATATAACAAAGTCTCGGATGAGAATACTAGATAGCGATTCTAGTATTAATGGCCGTAGTTTCTTAGACAGAAAGCTCAAAAAAGATGAAAAATGATCACTCTCGTTTTTCCAAAAAATAACGAGTATATATATAAAACAGTCTTGCAACTCTTCGTGAAAATTGCCAAAGCATGAACAAACACGTCCTTTAGAAAAATTGTTTGGATAAATAAATGCGACTCTTCGGAAGGAGTCGAAAACCGAACAAATGCAACCCTTCGGGAAAAGTTGCAAACCGAATAGATAATTTTCCAAAGGTTGTATCGAAAAAACACAAATAAAATTCGGAATAATCTTTTTTAAATAGAATTTCAAATTTTCACTTTATATATTTTATTTTCGAAATTCTCAAAATAGAAGACAACCTTTGAATTTACTAAAAAATTAATAACATAAAAAAATAACAAAGGAATTAGTGTTAATTAAACCGCAGGCGTGCTAAGTGCGCCAAAATCGCGGGGTGCACGCGGGTATGGTGGGGTCTAGCCCCACCCAATCATTGAATTCTCAAAATAGAAGACAACCTTTGAATTTACTAAAAAATTAATAACATAAAAAAATAACAAAGGGATTAGTGTTAATTAAACTGCAGGCGTGCTAATCGCGCACCCGCACGTGTGTATGGTGGGGTCTAGCCCCACCCAATTATTCCTTGAGGTACACAAGAAAACTCTTCACTTATAAATTGCGCCACTTCCTTCCACTTTTCCTATGTGGGACAAGGAAAAAACACTTAGTTTGTTTTGACAAACAAACCTCCAACAATGACCCTATCTAAAATCACGTAAATTTTATATCTATGATTGAATGTTTGGTATGGATTATAATTATTTTTCATTGTGAGTCAATTTGTCACCAACAGTTCACCACGGCCTTAGAGGGAGTACTATGTTACGGTCTGGGCTGAATTTATATAGTAAAAGATTCAGTTTCTTTTTCGACAAAACACGATGAGACGGAAGGACCCCATCCATGAGGAATTTTTTTTATGTTCCCTGGTGATCCTTACAACGTTATTATAGATAGATGTGGATGCTCTAACACCCCTTTGTGTTTTAATAAATTTCTATCTTGATTTAAAAAATGACAATTTTATCGACAATTGAAGCTTCTCGAAGCACTAATAAATATATAAAAAAGCATATGGGATAAAAAATGCCCACCCGTTTATTTAACTACTGTTATCGCCATTTATGCATTTCTTTTTTCTCCTGCTTTATTCAATTTTTATATGTTATTGATGGGATTTACATCATCGCAATGGAGTAGTTTTGAAGGTCACGCTCACACCCATCATCCAGCAAGTGGAGTCTTATCTCGATACACATAAATGAGTGGTTTACATGTTTTTAATGAGAATTGATCGGTTTAAAGGTTCGGACACTATCAAACCAATTCCCACAGAAATACAATAGACTTTCAATACTCCTATGAATAATTAGCTATATTATTTAATTAACCACAATGGTTGACGTGTAAAAATCCCATCCCCAGATCATGTCATGCATGTCATAGAAAAAATCACAATATATATAATATTAATGCTTGATACGATCATTACCTTTTTGTCTTCCCAAATGAAACGGAGAAATCTAGCTCATCATACAAACTCAACTGCAATATATACAGAAAAAAAATCCACACAATACATAATTCACAGGATTCGATTCGATCACGATTGTCATCATCTTTGCTCGGGATTGATTAATCATGTTTAATGGAATGCATTTAGACAGCAGGCCAATGGTCTTTCCATCTTGACATGCTCGCTGTATTAGTCGCAGACTCTCTTTCCGAATCGGAGGGTGCGGACAGAGTCTTCTGTTTTTACTTTTGGGCCTTCAAAAGTCAACTCATCTGTCTATATCTACTCTGACCCAAGCTACGATTATAATATTAGACACGATTGCATTTTTGTTAAAGTATACTTTGCAACATAATGTGCTGTGGCCCACCTAAATTATCGGGAGGTCGCTTCTGGGTTCTGTTAATGCTGTCGTATGATGAAGAAGGGTTTCTTTTTTAACTAAGAGGAGTAAAAAACGTCTGCCCTGACCTCAGCCGAATTCGATAATATTCTTCGTCATTTTCCTTTATTTTCAACCTTGTTCTTCGAGATTGAATGGAAACCCATGCGGGTTGGACTTGCTACGTGCTCAGTCTGATGTAATCACTCTAGAAGGCTTGGGAGGACGGAAAGAGTACACGGTCTCTTGGCTTTTAAGGTGGCTACGAACTTGATTGGGTCAAGATTGATTTTCTTTTGAAAGTTGACTCGCCATTGAGATCTCAGCTTCTTACTTTTGGGAGATCTGTTTGCATTTGACTTTGCTACGTAGCCCGACTTGGCCTTTTCATTGACATTAGTGGCTTGGGTAACAAGATTTATGCTTGCTGTGCAGGATTTATCATTCCAAGATTATTTTGGTGACAAGTAATTTCGTGGAACCATTCTGCTTTTCCTACCTTTTCTTTGGTAGAGTTCCATTAGATGGCTATATTTTCCTAAGTTGTGGCTTAAAGGTCCTTTCTTGCTCGTTACTCAATCTATTGAGACACAAACGAAAGGATAATCGTTATATTAGTTATAAACCCATTGGACGATTGTTCCAATGCAGTCCTAACTTCTACGTAAAATTCTAATATTGTCCTTCCGGCAAAATAAAAATTTGCTTAAAATTACCAACGTAAGGGTCCAATTATTACCGATAGTCTTAAGTGTCGTGGCCAGTGATATGATGTGGACAATTTTATTCAAAAAATGATGTTGTTTTGCTTTGAAGGATGCTATGAATGTGACATTCTGAAATTTGATCCCGTTTTGATAAAATGAAATGTGCATATCGTCGGCGCGCCTATGGTCCTTTTTCTCTGAGCTGATCACTCACGAGTTAACTAACCTATTGGGTAAAGGCGTTAAGGGATATATCCGCGGTAAAATCCCCAAAAGCTACCTAATTGGTTGGATTGGACTAAATCACGTCCGGTCGATTTTAATCATGGAATTTGATTTGGTTTCGGGAATCGAATATTCGAGCGTGTCACAATTCAAAATTTTGGACCTCGTCTCATCGTCCGTCAAATTATTGACGAGCCTGAAATTCCAAGAAATAAATTATCGGAGGAAAAATCGAAGACCAAAAGAAATTAGAAAAGGAAAGGAAAAGAGAAAAGAAAAGAAAAAGAATAAGATTATTATTTAAATTCTTTTCTCTCTCTCCCTTTTCTCCCTTTCTCTCTATCTCTTCTCTCTCCTCTCCCTCCCCCTTCGTGCGGACACCCCCTCTCCTCCCCAGAGAAAATATTGGCTGGGTTTTACCCTCCACGTAGGCGGTGGGTAAGACCACTCAGGAGTCGACACGTGGCTCCACGTAGGCGACGGCGTCAGAGGTTCAAAATTTGCGCGCGCTGCTCCTGGGGCCCACCCCCCTCGACGCTCTCTCTCCTCGCTCGCTCGCGACCGTGTCTCGTCCTCTCTCTCCTCTCTCTCTCCCTGTTCTCCGTTCCGTTGCGGGGGAAGAACAAAAATCGAACCTTGTGCTTCCATTTGCTCTCCCCCTCCTCTGCTCTCTCACACCGTTCTCGCCGACGCTCCTCCGCACGACGCCGACGCCCCTCCACCTCCGCCTCCGCCTCCGCCTCCACAGGTTGCCCGCGACGCCGGCATCAACGCCCTTTCCAACCTCCGCCGACGCCGATGCCCAACCGCGACGCCAACGCCCTTTCCACCTCCGCCGGTTGCCTCCGTCGCCCCCGACTCCGGCCGACACCGACGCAGCCTCCGCCTCCGCCCCTGAACCCGAGTCGGACGCCAACGCCTCTCCGTCGGTTGCCTCCGTCGCCCCCGACTCCGACGCCTCCGCCTCCGCCTCCGCCTCTGCCTCCGCCTCCACCTTCGCCCCTGACGCCGACGCCGACGCCGACGCCCCTCCACCTCCGCCTCCGCCTCCGCCCCGGACGCCGTCGCCGATGCCCCTCCGCCTCCGCCTCCGCGAGGGACATCGACAACCTGCCGAAGAACGCGGCCAACTATCCTATCGGTCCTTTTGGCACGAAGGTTAGCCTCATATAGTGGATTGCGAATCCGAGATGTGCATTTTATCTCTTCGACATGTGTTCTTACTATGCTATAGACTGATCTGTTTACACTTGGAGTGCATTATTGGTCTCATGCTACTTTTGATAGTTGTATTTTACTTATTATCTAATCATTGTTCGTTTGATGCGCTACAGTAATGTCTCGCGTTTGATGTTTATATATGGATCTTCGCACTGATGAGTTCCTTTCCATATTGTTGAGACATTCAAGTCAGAAGACTGCGGTTATAGGCACTTCTAAATGTTTGAATGGGAGAGTCTTTTGGTTTTTCTGACAATGTTGGATTAGTTAATCGCTATATGTTCAAATGGTGCGGATGTTTTGTCTTTTCTGTTTCTGAACGAGCGCTTGCTATGAACTCATGCTGTCACTTTGCATTCAATTTTGTGGATCCAGTGAAACAAAGTGATAAATACAATTGACTATTTTTTTCCCTATTTGCTAAGTGCTTATCACAAAATGAAATAATTGGCTCAACAGACCGGTAAAGCTACATTGACCAATAATTTTGATCGAACAAGATAGAATTTTTGGTCAATTATGCATTGTGAAAGTGCGATTTGGAGGCTTTACATGCATTGTTATGATATTGGTCAAAACAGAAAATGCAACTCAAGATGCGGGAGTTTATAAAGTTGTAGAGGCATGTCGCTTGGTGGCTGATTGTTCATTTGCGAGTCCAAGTTTGACAACCAACGAAAGTCATTTTACCATTGATTATCGAGTTAAGGTAGGAGCCTGGATTTCTGGAGAAAATGGTTCCTCAATTACGACGACATCGATAAAATCCTCGCCAATCATTTGCTCCATCATGCGAGAAACCGGCCCTATAATTGCCCTCGACTGGTCTTTCTCGCTGCGTGTTCGAATAATTGGACAAGAACAGGGATGGGTTTGAGTTTCTCCAAGAACATTTCCTTCTTGCTTATTCTTCAGTTGTAATACAGACAGAGGGAGAGAGAGGTAGGAAGAATGGGGAAGAGAAAGCGGGTTTGGTCACATTGCTGATAATTATGTCGAGCTGGTGTGTATCGTCGTGCTCCTACTCCTCTTCTTCTTCTTTCAGAGGTAATCTGAGCAGAGGCAAAAGGCGCCTTTGACTTTTGGGTCGGCGTTGTCGTCGCTGGTTCTCAATCGGGTCGGGTCATCCGTTGTCTTTCCACTCCATGGCAATGTTTTCCCAACCGGGTACCCTTCTTGACCCGTCTTCGCCAGTCCGGCGTTTCATTTATTAGTCGAGAGAGAGAGAGAGAGAGAGAGAGAGAGAGAGAGAGAGAGGTGATGCACCTGCATTTTTGCTCCTTCAATGAATTCTTGAATGCCTGGGTGACTCTTTGCTGTGCCGTTCACGTTTAGAAAGTATGGGTCATCTCTCACATTTAACTGTCTTTGGTGATATGAAAAGGTCTTTTTTCCTCCAAAAGTTCAAAAAGTTCTTACAGTTTGGCTTGTTACTACGTTGGATTGCTGTTTGATGACCTGAAGATTCATCCAATGCAATGTCATAGTGACTTATGTCTCCCTAAGTGGTGACCATAGATACTATTATCACCCCACTTAGGAATTCCCGAAGTTTCATGTTGATCATCGATTAAATCTTTCACGCCAAGGGAAAATTGCTTGGAAGATTCTATATGGTTTTCATCACATTAAAGCGTCTCTTTCTTGAGGGGAAGTTGTGTTTTATCAGTTTCCATACATTTTTATTCTATATGTCATAACGATGCAGTGCTTTTCTTCTCTTTCTTGATAGCTGGGTGTTTCTCAATTGTTAACTTCATTCTCACTTTGCTTGTCATTCATTTTGTGTCCCTTTTTTGTCACACTTCGCTAATTGACTGTTCAATCTTTTGAAGCATAATGCTCCTTTCTTCATGCGATAATCAGATCTGAATATTGTAAAAGCTTGTGTATTTGCCAAGACTGATGATCAAGTGAACTGCCTATTTCAGGTCATATAACACAACTGTCTTCATTTGGCAGCCACCAAAGCCTTACTTTCTTGATCCTGACACTGGTAGTGACCTCACATCGCTCCAATGTGATGCCCCTTGTGTACGATGCACCCAGGTAGATTTTATTAGTTTTTAGATGTCATATGATTTGTTTCTCAAATCTGTGAATTTTTGTTGATAATCCTAAAACTTTGCTCAGGTGTTTGTTTCAAATGGTCTCATGATGTTATGCAGGGTGATAAGTGCTAATAACTTCTCATCATTTTCTTATTGCAAACGCCACATCTGCTTTATCGACCCAACAAGGACCTAGTAATCTGCAGGGACCCAATTTGCGCATCCCTCCATTCAGGCGACTACAGATTTGACCACCCAGAGCAATGTGACTACGAGGTGGAGTATGCAGATGACGGCTCTTCTCTTGATGTACTTTTAAAGGATGTCATTCATCCCAAGGATATCAACTCCTTTCTCTTTTGCAGTCCGAAGGTTCTAAAATTCCACCAATGGAAAAGTCTCAAAATGCTTTAACCGTTGGTCCATCATTACGACTTCAAGGATTGTTAGTACCGTTCTTCTCTTTCAAACGACCATCCCTTGGTCAAGAGAATCAAGTTACCTCCATACCTTCACCGAGATATCTCACACATTTTATGCTTTTTTAAATTGCTTATCAAAAAAGAAAACATTCAGATTTTTGGCCACCGTATGTGGTATTACCGATTTCCGTTTTTTTTTTTTTTTTTTAATGTGTTGCAGCTCTTTTAATTTTGTAGTTTTCTTTGTGGATTTTATTTAAATTTGTTTGTAAAGATTTTTCAGTAGAACATTCGACATAATGTTGCTCATGTTCATTCATCTTCCTCAGAAACGATGTTGGTCTACATGGAAAAGGCACTTGCTATTGTCTCGCTTCGGATTATCGACAGTAAATATGTTGTATTGCATTCTATTTTAGTGTCTGTTGGAGTGTCTTTCTGCTTCTTCTTTTTTCCTTTTAAGGCGATCGGTCGCATAATTTGACTTTTCTTCAATAGGAAAGACCTTAAATCTAAAACAACATTTTTTATATTTATATTTTTTGGTTTAAACACACAAAACCTTGAATAGAAGAGGTTAAGGTCTACATGTGTTGGCAATTCTTCCTTTTGGTAGTTAAGAGATCGATTTGTGTAATTTAGCAAGTTTTTGATTTTTAAATTGTTTGATTCTATGAATTACTATCTGTCGAGCCTAAAGAAATTTACTCTTCATGAGTTGCTGGTCATTGTAATCGTGCTCTGAAACTAATCTGCATCTAGACTAGTTGTTCTGCATCACCTATCGTTGGACCCATAGCCGGTGTAGTGTCTGTTACATGCATCAGTTGCTCATGGTTTGTAAGGCATCAACAAACTAGGGCAAACACCTATGTATCCTATATTTTTGGTCAAAATAGGACTTTTATATTACTGTTACTTTTTTAATATGTTGACATGCATCTATTTGCACAATCCACTGAAGTAACATCAGAACATTTCTTAATGGTTTCTTAAAAGCTGTTTCATGGATTCTCATAATTCGACTCATGCATTCAAGGATCACCGAGTCATCTTAAGTTCTCGCTCTAAGGTACTTAATCTGCTTTGGCCTCATGCTCTCACTGCTTTTTAGGAATTTGTCTACCTCAGCCATTATGGAAAGAATTCCAAGCAGGTGGCCACATCCCGTGTGGCATCCTCCATGGAAGAACTACAGGGTGAGAATTGTGGCCTAATTTTTCTGGCAGCTAGAAGAAAGTTCTTGTTTTGTTTCAGTAATAGTTATGGTGTCATGTGATAATTATACATTTGAATTTATCATACAGTTTGTGTCTTGTCCATGTTATTGTATCTCGCAGCTTATTTGCTCGCTTACTTGGATTGTTATGTGTTTTGTTTTCTCCTTTTTGTATGTGCAAGGTCATAAGTGGGCATTTGGGATGGGTGAGATCTATCGCATTTGATCCTAGCAATTAATGATTCTGCACGCTCTGCAGACGGACAATTAAGGTATTAAGCTTTTACAATTGTGCTTTTTGATGATTCCCGGTCTTCTTTTGTTTGTAAAATTTGCTGATAATAGATGCTCACTTTTTAGTTCTTTGGTTGCTACCATTTGCTAATTTAAATTTCTATGTATAGTTCTTTTGGTTAGTTGAACGAGATGATTTGGTTAGTTGAATGAGATGATAGTTAGAATCATTGAGTCGCCGTAAAGTTGATCACTCTTTTCTATGGCAGCATTTTGTTCTAAAACTTTTTTTGAAGTGGTATCCTTAATTCTAATGTTATTTTGAATTGCATGATCTCTGTGATTTAATTGTATAAAGTACAATTTGAGATGGAAATTGCTATTAAAAGTTTTGAAATAGATGAGCGTTGACGTTGCAGAGATGAATTCTAAATGCCCCCAACTGCAATGCATGAGCTTAAAGCTTTGAGTCATAATTATTAAGCATTTTGTTATAGGTCAAAGTTCTCAACAAACTTGCTTCAGCTCGAGCTTCGGGAGCAGGTAGCGGCAAGAGAGTCTTGACAGATTTGGTAGAGGGTCTAGAAGAAGCAGCCGTTGCTGTAGAATTGAGGTTGAAGATCAACCAGAGTCATCCGGACTTAAAGGGAGGGTACGTGGTTTCTTGGTTTCTAGCAATGTCGTTTTCTTTTCCTTCTCTAAGATCCCGATAGTGTAGAGGTTACGATCTTTCGAGACTATGGAGAGGCAAAGTGTTGAAGCACTTGGAGAACTCTATTGATTTGGACCCAAAGCTTCGTAAAGCTCCAAAGAAATTATGAAGGAGTAAGTTTTGAATCGATGAAGTTATTCTTAATAGATTGGACCTCATCATTTCAGCAGCTATTTATATTGTGTATTATCGTGTTCATATGCTGAGGAGACAAGTTAATGCTCTAATTCTCAATTAAAGTACATACGTTCTGAATGCTCCTGGGGATGGGAGCAAGAAGGAGAGTTAAACGTCACAATGGAGTCCATGTTGGTTCTTGATTTGTAGCTACAAGAGGAGTCAAAATTATAGTCCACAATGAGTTGAGCAAAATGCTGTGTGCTTACCAAAATAATATCTGAACTAGTGACCTCGAGGAGTATTTTACTATAAAGTAAATGCAGGTCCATCATGCTATCTAGTTAATTCCTCTCTTCTTTTCTCCCCGAATAGCGCAAGACACCGGGTGAGATTTGCATTTTGCATGTGATGCCGATCTCTAGTCCGATTGCCGCTAAACAGTCCGGTATCTGGGTTTGGAGGATGGTTCCTTCTGAGGCTCTCGCTTTATGATCCTGTTCTTCCTCTTAACATTGAGGTAGAGGAATCTCTTACACAAGCTACCATAAAAATGATTTTATTGGATTAAGAATTCAAATCAAAATTTACCCCTGTAGGCACCAACTCACGATGACGCTGTAAAACTTGGACTTGCCGTGCTTGGGGCTATTAAGGAGTTTGCAGCTTTGGATACATCCGCTTTAGACAAGTTTGTTCAAGTATAATGAGCCGATGATGCAGAGCGCTTTCTACAAGTATCTCTCGGCATATTATACTGGTAGTTAAAGTCGGCTTTGGCGTCTACCTCTCGTACAAGACGTATAATCGTGTGTCAATCTCTCGATTCTCGAGGAGGTTCATTTTTCAAATGGTTTTGGTCACAGGCACTCAAAATACTAGTTGATGGCTATGTTTACTTTAGTTTTTACTTATGTTCCATGTATGCAACAGAGATGTTCTCATAAATAAGAAACGTTCTTCGACTACAGAATTTGTCGGAGGGATGTTTGAAGTTGTGATGCAACTAGTTTTTCTCGTTTTTATAATGTTCGATTAATTTTGATTGCACGTATCTCCTGATCATTGTTCTTTACATGGAATGTGCATTTTCTGTGCTTAAATGTTGTGATGTTTCCCAAAGACATCCCATGCGTCTAATGTTTGTAATGATGAAGACTCATATTGGATGTCTTGATGAACTGACCTAAATCTCTTGCGGGCCGAGATTTTCCTAGACAGATGTCCAACAGTTCGGCGTCATTAGCATGACTGAGTGGGGACGAAATGACAAGTCAATCTTTTTAAGCAACCGATTAAGTGTTACAATTAAAGAAAGGAATCTGGTCTTTGAATTCAAAGAGTTACAAACTCAAATCGGGAAAACATAGTACAACTGCCATGTGAAATACCGTCTAGTTCATCGACGTCGTGACGCACCAATTTGCATCAAAGTAATTGAAATATGGTTTGACTGATTAAGTGTTCCTCTAAACTTGTGAAATCACAAATTTGACACCATCAAGAACTCCTTATGTATAGCATTCTCTATGCAACCAATCAAAATCACAACAAGGCATGGGGGACGTTCGCCAGAATGAAACAAAAGCATGAACCCGAATGACAGAACTCCACCAAAACAATTCATCACAAAATTAAAATGAAAAGCATACACTATCCGGTTCAACACATCTCGGGAAGAAGGAGTGCGCTAGGATTCCTCTCGGGTTAAAAGCCGCTTCGAGCAAGAGGAGCCTCCTCATCGCATGCTGGGGTCCTAACCTTGGTTGAAGATCCGCCTCGCCATTTCTTCATCTTTCTCTCCTCTCAGCTTGTAGATGGCTGCATTGTTTCGTCTGCTTAACGGGAAATCAAGTCAGAGGCGAGGTTTCGATCTCTCGTGATGTTGTATGGGACGCGTGCGCCTCTTATTGACACATTGGCTCTGGTAATTTGGACATTGCTTCTGATTTGAAAACTAATTATTCTGCAAGTGAACTGTGGAGATTAACATGAAAAAGGGATAATGAATTGTCAAACCAAAATGAAAAGCACGCACTATCTGGTTCAACACATCTGGGAAAAAGGAGCGCCCTAGTTTGGCTTTAGTCAAAGGTAATTGTTGAATGGGAATAAGAGGGGCTGCTGAAACTGCCAACTGACGAGGCATTGTCAGAAGATCCTGCATTTCACTCTTATGTAGAGTTGTATGCCAAGCGAATATAAGGCTTTTCGCGCGGTCTGGAAATGAAATGAAAGCATGCACGCATACACATGGAGGCATGCGCCTGCTTATGTACATACGCATGTATACTCAATTACCAGAATAGCACCATACAACAAACCAGAAACTCTTTTTTTTTTTTTTTTTCGTGGAACTACCGAAACAAGAAACAAGAACAAGAGATACATATTTATGCATCTATTGGCTATAATTTCAAGATGTCAAAATCAGCTCCTTTACTACAAAATGACAGCATGAAGCAAATTCAAGTGCAAGGAAATATAAACCAGATCCTCACTTCTAAACGTTTCAGATTAACAATTGAAGGCAACCCCTTGCTTGCAGCGGCCAATTCCATCAGCTCCAGCTGTTCATCCTCCATAAGCTCCATGGATTCCTTGGCAATTCTGCGAGCAGTGGCCTTCTCCACTGCAGCTTTTCGTCTCTCTTCTTCTTTTTCGACGGCTCTTCTTTTTGTCTCTTTTTCTCTGCCTTCCAAACAAAAAAACCAGAGAAGTTGGTAAAGAAAAGAGAAAAGAAGAGATGCTACTTAACCAATCAAATAAAGCAAAAAGAAACTAACTAGTGAAAATGCAATATCAAGCTCAAATACTTACCTTAGATTCTTTCTGCAAATACTACTCCTGTCGCTCTGATTCTCGCCTTTGCTCACGTAGCAATCTCTCCTCCTCTCTCTCGCTGTTCACGCATCAACCTTTCTTCTTCCTTCCTTCTTTCATGATCAAATCTTTCCATCTCTTTCCTCATTCGTTCCTCAGACTGCAATAGAAAAATACAGGATATCAGTACATGCCAAAGTTTTCTCCACAAAGCTCACATATCCTTAACACTCAGCACAACTCTTCAAAAAGATTGAAACCTTTGGAAGATGACTACATCAAGGAAATAGCAGCAAATAACAAATTAAACGTCACACAATCTCCATATGACAAGTAATGACCAACATACTAGAAGGGGTTCCTCTTTCTGTACAAAATTGCATATGTGTGGCTTTTCTTTTGATACGGTAACTGACTATTACATAAACATCATTACGGTAACTGACTATTACACATATTCTGCAGCAAAATAGCCACCTATCTATACTTCCAATACACAAAAATCTCATTTATCTTCCCTAGCGAAATATGCTATAATACAAAGTCTTAAACTCACACCTTCCTCCAGCCCCTACATGCAGCTGAATTCTTCCATGTGCACTACTGGGAGCTTAACTGTTTTTGAATTTTGGAATTGTGAGATGACCTTCCACCTTTGTCCTTGTAAGAATTTCTAGAAGCAATGGTCTTCCCTCCTCTATGAACAGCAGCAATTGCTCGCCGTCTCGCTTGTTCAGCGCTTTACCAACTCAAAGCATCATTCGCATTCTCTTCACTTTCATCCCGCACTGTGGGAAAAGAAACTCTCATTACGAAGCTAACAAGAAAGAGCAATAAACAACAATAAGTGATGACTATGGAGAAACTTCTTTAAAAAACTTAACTCACTTTTCATTTTCGATAAACTACAGATGACTCACTGATAAACATATGTGAAAAAGCACCAAACACAACAATCAGTAAACACTATACTAGTCCATTATCCCCTCGAAAAAAACAGTTAACAGCAACACAATTACTCAAGCTAAAATCGCATGTATTTATCAGCAAAAATTTGGAGAAGCAAATTTCCGAATAGCTCATTTTTGTAAGTTCAAACAAGACCAAATTCTGAGCTGCTAAATTCAAAAGACCTCAAGCCAGAAACTTACTTAAATTAGCCATTCCATCAAGCGCCATTAAATGGGATTTTAAAGGAGAACATAGAGAGATAAGTTCATTTCGCAGATAGCTGGCATCTTTCAAAGCTTATTCATCATTGTTGTCTATGAAATTTGTCACAAGTACAGAGACACAAGTATAGTTCTTTGATGGCAAAGATATAATTGCTGAATTCGGACAGAAATCATCCAAATTCAAACATGAAAACATCTCAGTTTCTCAACCATTTGCCAGGTGATGAAAAGGGCAGCTTTGCAGCTTAATGCTTAAGTCATCATAAATCTGTATCAATAAAAAACAAACCCTCAATTCATCTGCCCCGAAAGGGCTCAATGACAAGAACCAAGACCTCATAAACTCATGACTTCCAGCTATTCTTACCGATAAGCAGGAAGGGCTTCATACTCAGACCAATCTTACATAGTAAAGATCTCTCCTCATCACTTATGGTTTCCAGATCAACTGGAAGGTCTCATGATCTAAGATTCTCCCGCACTTTTGCTAGAGCTTTCTCAGCCCTTTGACCTTCCCTTTAGCCTGGAAAGAAGAGGAAAATATAAATGGAAAATGTGATAAATAATTAAGGAAATGGAGCAGAATTTTATAGCATAAGTTTGTTCAATCAAGAAGATTACAAGAGCAAGTTTCTTCTCAAGATATTTCAAGAGTGCAGCGTGCTTATTGAGTGATTCATCTCAACGCATTTGCTCAACATCTTTGCTACTTATTTCATTCCCCCACCGAGAGGTGGCAGCTAGAGTTTCAGTAAGAGTGCCAGCAACAAGTGGGCTTTTAGAAGCTTTGAATTTTGATTCAATTGCAGCTGAGGCCCTCTGACATGCTTGGTCGTCCTCATTTGCCTGCACATCTGTTAGTTTTTCTCTCTTTCAGTGCTTCTACCACCACAGGAGGCAAGAAGTCATTGCCCCTATAAAACACAATATAATCTTTGTTCCTACAAAGTAGTGTTCCCCCAGTTAAATTCTGCATTCAAAATGACACAAATCAATAACAAGAGCACCAAATTTTCCTTACCTAAAGAAAAAGGACGGAATATGCAACACTAAACAAGTTGATATTATCATAATGCCGTAACATTAAGATTGGAACAAAATGCTCGGAGAGATAAGAACTTGCATGCATAACCAATCCTTCACAACACTACACAAGTATGTCCTGCACGGTGACACACTAATCGCGTGAGCTCGCGCTCGAGTCGCCGGAACAGATTCGCCCGAATAACAACGAGTAGAGATAATCAAAGACCGAGAAGCTACTGCGGTACCTGATGAGGACGCTATGAGATATGAGCAGAGTCCCCAGCCGAATGATCAGTCGAGGCTTTGGCGGAGGTGGAAAGGGTGTCGCCCGAGGCGGAGGCGGAGGTGGGCGTCGGCGTCGGAGTCGGGGGCGACGGAGTCGCGAGAGGGCGTCGGGGCGGAGGCGAGGCGGAGGCGGCGTCGTCAGCGTCGGAGGCAACCGGCTTGAGGGGCGTCGGAGTCGGGTGCGACGGAGTCGCGAGAGGGCATCGGGGGCGGAGGCGGCGTCGTTGGCGTCGGAGGCAACTGGCTTGAGGAGCGCCGGAGTCGGGGCGTCGGAGTCGCGAGAGAGCGTCGGGGCGGAGGCGGCGTCGAGGCGTTGGAGGCAACCGCCTTAAGGAGTGTCGGAGTTGGGGGCGTCGGAGTCGCAAGAGGGCGTCGGGGGTGGAGGCGGAGGCGGAGGCGGCGCGTCGGCGGCGTCGGAGGCAACCGGCTTGAGGAGCGTCGGAGTTGGGGGCGTTGGAGTCGCGAGAGGGCGTCGGGGCGGAGGCGGAGGTGGAGGCGGCGTCGTCGGCGTCGGAGGCAATCGCCTTGAGGAGCGTCGGAGTCGGGAGAGGGCGTCGGGGGGGAGGCAGGGCGGAGGCGGCGTCGTCGGCCGGAGGCAACCGGCTTGAGGAGCGTCGGAGTCGGGGGTGTCGGAGTCGCGAGAGGGCGTCGGGGGCGGAGGCGGCGTCGTCGGCGTCGGAGGCAACCGGCTTGAGGGGCGTCGGAGTCGAGAATGGAGAGAGAGGGCTCATCGGCGAGAATGGAGAGAGAGAGCAGAGGAGGGGGAAGAGAAGCAGCTGTGTGACTTTTGTTCTCCCCCGCAACGGAACGGAACGGAGAAGGGAGAGAGAGAGAGAGGAGAGAGAGGATGATTCGACAGGGCGCAGGCGTCGCAGAGGAGAGCAGAGTAGAGGGAGCGTCAGAGTGGTGGGCCCCACACGCGGCCCGAGCGAATTTTGAACACTTGACGCCCTCGCCTACGTGGCGCCACGTGTCGATCGCTGAGTGGTTTTACCCACCGCCTTCGTGGAGGGTAAAACCCACCCAACTCTCTCTTTCTCTCTCTCCCTTTGACCATTCAACCTTATCTCTTCTCTCTCTTCTTGCCGCCTCCATTACACACTCAAGTCACTCAAACACTCACTCGGTGTTTCCTAAATTCCAATTACACCAAATACACTAATCTTTATTGGATGTAAATCACGAATAAGCTTTGTCGCACGAGAAATACGAAGACCCAAAGCCAAGCATCCAGTACCTATGAATGTCTCTCACGAACAGAACACCCACAGCACTTAGAGTAAAAACACGCTTCAATGTGTGGCTTTCCTCCCTCTCGGTGGCGTGCGGCTCCTCCCGACTCGTACGTTCAGCAGCCCAAAAAAAGAGAAAGCAAATAACCTACGCCTTTGTCTCTGCTTTTATACGTGCGTGTGTATGCCCAAGGTCAAAGAATTGACGTTGGGCCCCACCACTTTCCGTTCACGTGCGGAGTCTTCACGCCAAAAAGAATTCGGCAGCGCAAGAAAAGAAACAAGACCGGGCCCACTTTTTGTTTTATACGAGTGCATCTTCACGCCGGTGAGTCCTTATTCGTTTCGGATTCCACAAGCTTCCGTGCGGCAAAGAGGAAACTTTGCTTCAATTTATTTTATATATTTTCACTTTTGTAAATCTTCAAAAAATCCAGCGAATTGCGTTTTCATAAACGCTCAAACTCGAGTCATAATTTAGAAAGAATGGAATATAAGGGAGGAGGGCCATTCACTATTGAGCTAGAGTTAAGGAGAGTAGATCTGACTGAAGACAATGAATCCAATTTTTGTGTTATCACACCCAACTCCTACAAGTATACTATAAATGGTATAGCTATCCTCCTACCCGAAAGACATTGTCCCGAACATAAACCAGTATATACTTGTTATCAATACATACATACATATATATGATAAAACATTGAGTTGGTTATAGAATTGAAGTTTCTACAACCTCAACAAATACCATTTTAGACATACAACCAAAAGTTCAACTACTAAAACTTCCCCGTCAATATCATTTTCGTTCTACTTGACACTAGCTAAAGAACTTGAAAAAGTTTTGGAATGAATAGAGAGAGCACCCATAGCTAAGTGAGTAGTACATATATCTACTAAACAAATCAAGTATCCACTATACATATCTCTAAAGTAATACCAAAGACTCAAATGTATGTACCAAGTCAAATATGAGTTATTTCATTTTGATAGAGCTTCATACATATAAGAAATAATCTTTTAAACAACGTATATCAATAGTCAATTCCATTGATCGGACAATATCAAATTACAAATAAATGTTTCATTTAATCGAATCAATTTAGAACTCAAAATTCAACTATGGTCACGTTTAACGCCCTGTGACAAAGGGGACCAAGTTCTCCCTCAGCAAGATCTCCACCTATATTGGTCAATGGCTCGGCCTAGAAATTATCGTAATAATAGTATGCATACCTACAAACTCCTTAATGCACTCTGAACACAACAACAATGAGCATCAAGCCTAATCCATCCTCCAAATTGACAAATTAAATTCATGATTTATCTCATAAATGAGAATACATTTCACAAATCATTTCAAAATTCATCTCATGACCTTTCGCAATATCTTTCACAAAACGTATCTCAATACATCCATAAATAATTAAAAAGTAGCAAATGATGGATTTAACTTTATGCGACAAATATATTCTTTCATAACTCATAATATATTGAATCTTGATCATTTTTAAGACATGAGTTTACAATATATAAGAGAAAAACACCAATTACCACTATTAAAAAGCCTAACTCAGAAGTTACATGACCTTGAAAGTTTCAAAATCCTATTAAAGAAGCACTATCAGAATGTCATATTTACGCGCCAACTAATTCTGACCAAGATTTTACTGGGCAACATTATTTTTGGGTTGAATCATTCACTCCGAGTTGACAAAAGACCTTAAGAGTAGCCACTCATGGGACGAACATTGTCACATCATTTTTCTGCTATTGAACCTTGATTCAAGTGAACTTATAGTCAAATAAAAGCTTTTTCAAATAATTTAAAGGCCCTAAATTTTGCTGGCCCAAAATCTAGCCGACAACGGACTTAATCAATATGAAACACTGTAGGCCGAGTTACTAATTGGCAATTGCCAAAGATTTGATAATTTAATATCTCTTAAAGAGAAAATCCAAACTGCAATCTGTAAAATCTTACAAGTTCCTAGGTATGTGAGGGACTAGCTATTACTATATGATAGTTCAGACTCAATTGGAGCGTCACTTGACAAACTAACATAGCTAGGACTACTATTTTCTTTTTACTCCTAGACAAAAAAGAAAAAGAAAAAAAGAACCAACTTGTGAGGAAAGACAGTAAGCAACTCTTACTAATCACACGCAAAAAGTGTATTCTAGTATCAATTGATGTTTCCCGACCAACCACCGTGATTTTTGTCTTTTCTTTCTCTGTGATCTCCCTCTCTTGTCTTCTTTCCATTTTGTTTTAATTTTTCTTATTTTTTTCTGTGTTGTCACAACATTTTAGAGCTGTGTTTCTTTCACATAAAACGATACATTTCTGGAAATTATTTTTTAGGAAATTATTTTCCATAAAAATGACTATATTTTTCGATATTTGATTGAAATTTGAAGAACCGAAAAATATTGTTCATTGTATGGATATGATTTGATTTGATTTTCTTAATTACATATATACTATTTAGGAGCTAGTGACTTGTGCACGATTAGCTGGGAATGAGACACATCCACCGGGATCTTGGGTTTAGCCTCGATGGACCCCAACTCGGACTAGGCCACTTGGGTCTCGAGCAAGAGCGTAATCATCGATTCCGCATGCACAGGATCTGAAATTGAGATCTTAGTGCCTTCACTTCTTGGTGCCTTGGCTAGGAACCACAAAGATCAGGCCAAAGACCTTGATGCCCATGCTCGAATCCCCGTAACTAGGCTTGGATCTACAAAGCTTAAATGCGAGATCCCAGTGACCTAGGTCCCTGGTGCTGGGGCTCAAGTCCATAGTACTCAAACTATGGTCAATCTGTAATATAAGGGCCCAATTAACCCCTGTCTCTTAAAAGCCAAGCGCAAGCTCAACCGTGTTTTTCTTTCTTCTTATTAGTGCTCGTACATCAAAGCAAAAATGGAAAAGAAGAAGCTGAAGGGGAAAGCAAGCGAGAAGGAAAGAAGAAAAGAAGAAAAAGGGAAAAAAAGTCATGCATAGCTAATCCAGACACCTCGACTAGCCAAATCAATTACGAATTGTAACGCATGGTAAGTATTCAAGCGAATTATTCATCTAGTTGGAGTAATTTTAGAAGTTAGGGCACAAATTTGGAGTTATGTAAATTTTGAATTATGAGGTTCGATTGAGGATTTTTCGGAGTTGTGATTTTTGTAAAAATAGAAATCTAGGGCGTTGTGGACTTGTAGGATTCGACGAAACTCAATTTTGGATTATGGTTTGTTTGGAATGGAATTTCGAAGTTTTGTGTGTGAGTTACACGTAACAGCAAAAGATAAAAATATGCCATAAACAAGCTTCTTCGTAGCGCTTAGGAGTTGACATGTTCACACAAAACATGGTTTAGTTGAGTCGTTTGTTGAAGTAGTGATTTACTTGGATTTTGATATCGTTTTTTGATTAATTGATAGAAATTTGATTGCGTTGGCTTGAGTAACCATTGTAGGTTGATTTTTGGCTTTTTGATATGAGTGGTGCTACCTCTTCTACAAATTTGTAAACTCACGTTTTGAGAGCTATAGAGATTTGATATATTATAAATTATGAAAGAGCACACTTGTTGCATAAAATTTGGATCGGACATTTACTATGGTGGGGTATTTGTAAATAGTGTGAGAATTGTTTGGTAGAAATATATACTCTATTTGATAAATGAAGTTAACAAATGTCATATATTTTGGGTTTGCAAAGTCTTTTCTTTTTCTTTTTTATACGAAAGCTCTTGCCCTTTGAGTATGCTTTATGAAATTATATATATCGATTTGTGAAATGCTCGTTATGTAAAACTAATTTATGAGACGAATCCTAAAATGATTTGAGAAATGTTTTACTAAAAATATTTCTGGCAGATGAGTTGAGTTGCAAAAGATTGTGTGATTAATTTGTGAAATGTATTATGATATATGAGATTATTTATGGATTTGATTTCTAGTATTGAAGGATGACAATTGGGTGCTCAATATCATTGTAAACTTGGTTGAGGGTTTGTGGGTATGTGTATACGGTGTTAAGATATTCTTGTGGGCCAAGTCACTATCATTATAGGTGAAGACTTAGCCACTGGGGGAATCTTGGTCACCTTGTGATGCAGCCCACATTGAAGACCGGCTCTCTCGACCAAGAAGATCGGCCCGCATTAAAGCTCGATGAAACCGAGAAGCCATAACGATATCTTGAGTCCATTCCAGAAGTTTGAAAGAAGACACCTTGGGAGCCATGAAGACGTTATGCTTTTACTAGTTTCTAATTCCTAAGCTCTTTATTATTTTTCTAGTTTCTAGTTCCTAGGCTCTTTAATGCTTTCAAGTTTCTATGCTCTATCTTTATTTCTTTGACGATATAAGCCATCCAATCCCTTGTAGAAGACAGACGACTTTTGATAAATGAAAACTTCGCTTGAAGCAAGTATCGTGAACCTTGTAGAGTTCAACCCTTGAAAACCTAGAAGAGTTTTCACTCCGTCCTTGAAGAGTCGGAGCTTTCAAAATCTGCATCCTTGAAGAGTTGCAGTCATCGATCTAGAAGAATCGGTGCCCCCTCAACTTCCTTGGAGGCCTAGAAGAGCAACCAACGAAGTTTCTATCTTTTCCTATTCTGTTCGTTATTTCCAACCCAATTTCGACTATCCTACAGTGATTATTTCAGAAAACCCAAAACAGAGAAATTGTAGATCCAGAAGCCTTTGTTCATTTGGCTTTGGAATCAGGTCGATCCGATCTGTATCGACAAAGATACGACTGTTCTCCTGAGCTCGTGCAGTGCTGAAATTCCTGTTTGTCCTGTTTCCGTGTGCGAGTCACTCTCCCGATCCTATTGTTTGAGAAAGCCTACCTAGGCTTGCATCATTTGGTATCAGAGCTTTGGAGGAGAGGACAATGCCTCCAAGACAAGCTAGGCATCGTGGCGGCAGAACCGTTCCCCTCAATGAATTGCACACACTCGCTGAGAATATGCAACAACAAATTGATGAATTGATGCAAGAAGTTCAGCGTTTGAGGGCTGAAGCAAATAATTCTCCACCCCGTTCCAGGACTGAAGATTCCCATGGTGACTCTTCCTCTTCGGAGAGTGGTCAATCTATTCACGGTCGAGGCATGTTCGACATCGTTTACAACATATTCGTGAGCCAGATTGGGAAAAGGAAGTCAAGAAAGATGTTCCAGAATTTACAGTAATGAGTCTCCTGATGAAATTGTTGATTGGCTAACACTTGTGAATGAGGTGTTTGAGCATCGAAATGTTCCGGAGAATCGTCGCATTGGGATCATTGCTATGCGATTCCAAGGCAAGGCGATTGCTTGGTGGAGACGTGAAAAACAAACTCGCCAAGCCGTTGGCAAAGCACCGCCACTTCGTGGAGAAAGATGGAGGGCAAGATTCAAAAATATTTTCTCCCCAAAGGATATAAGAGAGAGCTCTACCAACAGTATCAAAATCTAAAACAAGGTACGCTAACGGTGGACCAATACACCAATGAATTCAATGAGTTGGTGATTCGTAACAATATCCAGGACCCAGAGGATGTGCTTGTGAACAAATACTTGAACGGTCTTCAATTTTACATTCAAGACGCCTTGGAAGTCCTCGACATTTGGGACTTAGGATATGCACACCAACGGGCACTCAAAATGGAGCGCTCTCATTCTCGGAGACAGCAATATGCTAGTAAACCTTCTACTCAACCCCATGTTTCGAAGCAACCTGCTACATCCGAAATACGTTGCTATTCTTGTGGGGAGTTGGGTCATCGTGCTAGCAATTGTCGAATCAATAAGAATCGACCAGCCGGTAAAGCCTTCTTGGTGGATAATGATTCTGATGAGAATGTTGAAGATCCACTTGAAGATGAGTTGAACAATGATGAAGAAGCTGCGGATGATGAACAAATAGTGCATGCCGACACTGGCGAACTTCTTATGGTGAGGAAAATTTTTCTTACTCCTCGAAATGACACTGGAGATAGGTGGCTGCGTACCAATATTTTTCATTCTGCTTGCACAATCACGGGAAAGGTGTGTCAATTAATTATTGACTCTGGTTGTTGTGAGAATATAATTTCTGAAGTATCGGCAAACAAGCTGAAGTTGGAATTAAAAATGCACCCTACGCCTTATAAAATGTCATGGTTGAAGAAAGGCGCTGAGGTAACTATTTCAAAACGATGCCTTGTTAATTTGTCCATTGGTCCTGTTTATAGTGACAAGATATGGTGTGATGTTCTACCAATGGATGCTAGTCACATTATTCTTGGTCAACCATGGCAATTCGATAGAAGGACTATGCATGATGGTTATCGAAATACATATTCTTTTGAATTTGGAGGCAAGAAGATTACGTTGGCACCTAGTAGGGTGGGAGATTCTTCTGATGATGATGGCAAGAATTTGAGGACGAATTCTTTTAAAGATGGGGAGGATGATGCAGCCCACATTGAAGACCGGCTCTCTCGACCAAGAAGATCAGCCCGCATTAAAGCTCGATGAAACTAAGAAGCCATAACGATATCTTGAGTCCATTCCAGAAGAAAGTTTGAAAGAAGACACCTTGGGAGCCATGAAGACATTATGCTTTTACTAGTTTCTAGTTCCTAAGCTCTTTATTATTTTTCTAGTTTCTAGTTCCTAGGCTCTTTAATGCTTTCAAGTTTCTATGCTCTATCTTTATTTCTTTGACGATATAAGCCATCCAATCCCTTGTAGAAGACAGACGACTTTTGATAAATGAAAAACTTTGCTTGAAGCAAGTATCGTGAACCTTGTAGAGTTCAACCCTTGAAAACCTAGAAGAGTTTTCACTCCGTCCTTGAAGAGTCGGAGCTTTCGAAATCTGCATCCTTGAAGAGTTGCAGTCATCAATCTAGAAGAATCGGTGCCCCCTCAACTTCCTTGGAGGCCTAGAAGAGCAACCAACAAAGTTTCAGAAAACCCAAAATAGAGAAATTGTAGATCCAGAAGCCTTTGTTCATTTGGCTTTGGAATCAGGTCGATCCGATCTGTATCGACAAAGATACGATTGTTCTCCCGAGCTCGCGCAAAGGCTGAAATTCCTGTTTGTCCTGTTTCCGTGTGTGAGTCACTCTCCCGATCCTATTGTTTGAGAAAGCCTACCTAGGCTTGCATCACCTTGTCACGGGGCGTTATGTGTGATCATGGTTCAATATTTGAGAACGGGTTTGGTTAGTGGAGTAGACCATTGATATGTGATTGAAGTTTGGTCAATGGAGTGAATCATTGACATATGATTGAGATGGACCATCTACATGTGGTTTGATGAGATTAATTAATGTGATAGACCATTAATATGTGAGTTGTTGAGATTGATCAATAGATTGGACCATTAATTATTTATTTTGATATTGCTAATGAAAAGGGTAAATATGTTATCGGTATAGTTATGTTGAAGTAATATATAACTTATTTTAATCTTGTAAGTTTGTTATATTTTGAATTGGGTGTAAATGAATAGTGTTTTTGTACCTTAAATATACATAGTAGATGCTCGATTTGCTTCGAAGAGACACATTATTCACTAAGTTGTGGTTGCTCAACCAATTCCTTCCAATCTATTTTTAGGTTTTTCAACTGGCAATGAGTAGTATGAGAGTGACATTGACGGGGAGGACTTTTGGGAGTTAGATTTTTGGATATAGTTTGAGGTTGTGTCATTCGAATGGAAAGACAGCTGAGTCATTCCCATTCTTGATGGTGTTAGGGTGTGACACCATTAAAGCTGGCCTAGGGATGTTGGTGCTTGTGCCCAAGTCCTTGGTGCTAGGGCTCGAGTCCATTGAGGTCAAGCTTAGGACCACTGGTCATTGGAACCTAGGCCCAACATCGATGAACACAAGCCCAAACGTTGGGGACCCAAGCACTAGCATCAAGGTTCTAAGCCCGAACCCAAGCATGGTCATTGGGGTCCTAGGCTTCATCCTTGATGGACTTGGGCTCGAGCACAAGAGATCCAACTCTCGGGGTTTTGGGCTCGACCTCAATAGACTTGGGCTTGCGTGTGGGGGATCTAAGCATGGCCATTAGGTCCTGAGTAAGTCTTGCGCTAGGCTCGATGGACTTGAGCTTGGCCTCTATGGACTTGGGCCTTGGCACCAAAGATTTGCGCAAGGGCATTAGATCTTGAGTTCATCGAGGCACAACCTTTATGGATGTGGGTTCAAGCATCGAAGACTCGAGCATGAGCATTAGGCCTTGGGCTTGAGCTTCACTAGATTGAGCTCGAGTGTGGGGGATCTGAGCATGGCATCGGGGTCCAACCCCAAATCTCAATAGTCTCAGCCTCTAGTGGTCTTGGGTCCAGCCATTAGGGTCTAACCCAACCTCAATTGACTCAAGTACAATTGCTAGGGGTCCAACACGGGGCCCTAAAGCCTCGGGACAAACATTGTTAGACTTGGACATAGTCACTAAAGTCTTGGGCCTTGGCCTTGATGGACCCGGGCTCAAGCGTTGGAGATCTAGGCACAAGTACGAGGGACCCAAGCATTGCCTTTGGGGTCCTAGGCTTAGGTTCCGGGGTTTTGTGCTTGGCCTAGTTTAAGGCATTAGGCACAGGCACCGAGGCATTGATGGCCTTGAGCTCGAGCACGGGCACTAGGGCCCAGTATGGAGTCCTAAGCACGAGCACTGGGAGCCCAATCTTGGGCATGGAGATCCTAACACAGATGCCGGGTCGTGGGCTTGGCTTTGATGTTCCTAGGCCCGGGCCTCGAGACTCAATACTTGGTGCCGAGGACCTGAGATTGTGCATTAAGGTTCTGATGTCCAATCATAGATATCTTGTTATATTTTAGAAAATGATTTTTGATTTTTTTAAAGAAAAAATCATTTTCCTAAATGTAAGTATATTTTCCGTTGACTCACTTTTACTAAGTGATCCAAATGTCAAAAAATAAGGAAAATATTTTCCTAAAAATTGATTTTCATAAAATAAATGAAGTCTAAAATTGACAAAAGAGGGGAGCTCATCATCGAGTATGCAATAACAACAATCGGAATTCACAGCGGATCTCTACAAAAATGAAAAGTGCTGCTGACAGTATGCCACATATTTTCCTAAAAAATATTTTTCATCATCGAGCATCCAGACAAGTGTTGCAATTTATTCGTCGAATTGCCTGAAGTAGTTTTTTTGGTTACACTTTCTTATATGACTGAGTATAAAATTATATTCCACTTCCTTCAATAAAACTTTAGATTAACAAAAATATCTTGTAACTAATAAACTTATATTTTGATGTCTCTCCAATCTCCCGTGGTGCTGTCATCACCTCTTCTGGAAGTTGAATGTTCTGATTGAGAAGGCAAAGATGAATCCAAAGAGGAAAGGCAAGCCGACCAGCACTGCTGCAACCACTCCCAAGAAGTCGTGTTTGTACCCAAAATAGCTCATCACGAAATCTTCCACTGTCTCGCCAGTGTCAAGCTGGTGCTTAATGTCTCCAAACTGTGAGGCCACCAGTCCATACAATGTCCAAGAAATTGGATCAGCCCAGTAATACCATCTCCACCAGACGGGCAGTCTCTGTTAAAAAAAAAAAAAAATTAGCTCTGCTCATTTATGCTTTTCGTTGTTTTTCTATTTTGGTTTCAGGGTAGATATCGATGAACTTACTGTTCGAGGAACGACGAATCCTGAGAAAAGGTTCCAAATCATATAGAATGCGGAAGAGGTTATGGCGGCTATGTTTGGGTTGGGCGTGACTGCCACGCTCATCATCCCATAGTAAGTGAAGTACAACAAGCTGAAGAACATACAGAAGATGTACCAAAAGAACTTGCTAGGGGCCCATTCGAACCCTATCATTGAATAGACAATCACTCCATAGAAGACAGTTTGGAGGAAGATGTAGGGAATCTCGATGATAACCTGTGCAAAACAATTTTGTCAAAAAACATGATGGAGTCTTTCAAGAAACTTTAAGAGTGTTAAGAGCTTCTTAAAGTCATTTCCTATTTTCCCATGAACTGAATAAATCTAATACTTTCACTTAGAACTACCTAAGTCTGATACTTTCACTTAGATATGAAAGTGAAACATTACCTGTGCAAAGGCATAAGGCAAAGCAGAATACATTCCAGCCCCTCTCTCGATAGAAGACTGTCCTCTCAATAGCCACAACGGGTTGGACTGACGTTGAATTCTGAAATCCAATGAAAAGGGAAGCCGCGTACATAGACCCTATCGCGTTGAAGAGATCTTGCTGGTTTCTCCTGCAAGTCCCACAAGTTTTAAGCAAATGATGCCCATAACCGAGCCGGTATACTTTTTTTCCCAAGTCCAATTCCTCTGTGTTTCGCAAATAAAAAGAAAGTAGAACTTGTATATCTGTGAATTGATTTCTGTCTATTACCTTTTGGAGCCGAGGTTCCAAAATATTGTGCCGAACATCAGAGCAATGAAAGTTGTGAATAGAAGTCTCACGGCTGTGTATGAAGGGTTGCGCCAGTATGACCAGTATTGTTTCCATAGACAAGCCATACACTGGGTGAAGAACGATTGTGAATATTGCGTTGGAAAATAGAGATCTTTCGACCCCGGTGGTGGTGTACTCAGTTCGTTGATCAGAGTTTTATTTCTCCTGTTTCAATCGTTGAAGAACACGAGACATATAAGAGTTCTGCCACGAGGCTTTCTAAGCTCCACTTTTTAATCTTCAACTTTATGATAATCTCTTTGAGCTTCTCAAGCTGAAAAACAAAAAATTATTCTGCTTCTGAAAAGTTACTTCTTACCTAAGCAGTTCCGAATTCCTGTAGACTTCGGTGAAGTTAACCCCGAGGATTTCTTCTTGAGCAGCCGTCGTCACCTCCAACATCCAAGTTGCTGGATTATATCCGTCTTTAATTTTTGGAACTCCGCTAATGCCCTTTAATTGGAACACGTGTAACGTTAGGGTTTAAAGCTCAATGTAATCTAGACTCTGTTTCGTACTGCGCAGCAGTGAGCTCACCTCAAAATAGTCGATCAGGTGCGAGGAATGCTGGCCCAGTGGACCGACATAGATCTCTTGTCCGCCTCTTTTCAGAAGAAACAGCTGCATATCAATAAGGAAAATCTCTCAGATACTTCGTTGTGGGGAAAAGTAAAAGCAAACAGATTGCTCGGGCCCTCACTAAAATTTGTGTCGAACCTCGTCAAAAGCATCAAATATATCGATGCTCGGCTGGTGGATGGTGCAAACAACAGTTCGCCCTGTGTCAACAGTATTTCTAACCGTTCTCATTACTATAGCAGCTGCCCTGGCATCGAGGCCGGAGGTAGGCTCATCCATAAATATGATTGACGGGTTGGCTACCAGCTCCACTGCAACTGTCAGCCTTTTCCTCTGCTCAGTGGAGAGGCCATTCACACCAGGCAACCCAACCAGCGCTTCTCGTATCGGGGTAAGCTCTATGAGCTCCATCACTTCTTCAATGAACATCTGCACATGGATCACATTTCTAGTCAGCGCTCCATCGCTGGGAGGGACTCAAAGGTAGCGAAGTCTTACGCTGTCAAAAATGTTTATGAGCTATGCTTATCCTTTAAGAGATGCCAAAAATTTTTTCAGTCTATGTGGTGAACAATGTAATCCATGGGAAAAATTTCGTCCGGTATGGCTTTTGGAGAAAACCAAACTGTCTTTTGAAAGATTTGTCATGTATCTTTATCTACCGATAAATGTGTGGAGTTCACCTAAGATGCCAGATGATTTAATGAATCAAGTATCAACCTTCCTAGTCTCAGAGTCCACTTCAGACGGTAGCCGAAGCCACGCAGAATACACCAAGGACTCATAAACTGTGACGTGAGGAGAGTGGATATCGGTTTGTTCGCAATATCCTGATATGCGAGCGAATGTTTCTTGCTTCTTTGGGTACCCAGATATCGTGATTGTCCCATTGATGTATCCACCTGTTTTCCTTCCAGCCAACACATCCATCAGAGTGGTCTTTCCAGCGCCGCTGACACCCATTAAAGCCGTCAATACTCCTGGCCTAAAAGCACCACTAACTCCCTTTAGAAGCTCCAGCCGATCTTCAAGAATACCTTGAGCTTTCATTTCCTGCTAACACAAAAATGTTCAGCACATCTAAAAGTTCTGCACCTCAGTTCAATTGTCGGAACCAAAGCATCTTCCTAGCAAACAGTACCTGGGGCATGTCTACGGCGTATCTGATATCATCAAAAGCCATAGAAAGCGGCTCAAAAGGAAGAACCATTCCTCGTTTCCTATTTGGGTCCAAATCATTTGTGCTCCCACCTCTTGTAGACAATGTTCCTGATGCGGCACTTCCTTGGTGTCCACTCTCTTTTTCTGTATTATCACGATGATGATCCTTTAACTTAAGTTCTACTTTTGCAGAAAAAAACAATACAAGATATTTGGGTTCTGTGGCTCACCAGATGAACTCCTCTGGCTCACTCTTGATGATAGCTCAATGACCTCTCCGTGCTCGCTCACAATTTTCTCTACCAGAGTCTCTTTTGATAGTACAGCTTGAGGCTTACCAAATGCTGCATTATGATGCAGGTAATTCACTAGAACTGTATACTGAATCCTGAAAATGAAATCCTTCTGAAGAGAGACTTACGGTTGAGATATTTCAGAGCCACAGTGAACAAGAAATTAAATAGAAACATGTATCCAATCAAAGCTCCTACTCCGATCCAATACCAACGTGCTTCGGGAAAAATGCCGCGGGACTTCAGGACCAAAACTCCCAATGGTTCTGTGGCGTCAGGAGGAATCTATACCACAAAGGTTCCGAAGCTTCATCAGTTGATATTTTAACAATTTTAGCAACCTTTTGTAATTATGTGTAGTAATTCCAGTTTCATAAGAAAGTACTTACGTGTCTCCACTGCTTTCCGAGAAATTCGTTCACGGCGATAGCATTCTGTGCATACATCATTGGCGAGATCCAATAACCCCACATCCACCATGGCTTAATATCAACTGATTCAAAACAATGCCACATCAGGAAATTGCATATGTGAGTGCAAATCGAAAGAAGAATTATTTAGACATCCAGTTGACCTCTTGATATGATGAATCCGCCCAAGACCATAACGGTGAGTAATCCAAACGACCCAAAAGTGTTTGCCACAATCACGTTCCTTCCTACTGCCCCGATGAATCGGAATAATCCAGAAGCCATCTGATGTAGGCATAGGAGCAGAAGATACTGTTTGAATAACCTGGTAGCAAAGCTTGTATTAGTATCTGAATTGGAGCAAAGTCTGAAATCACCGAATAAGTAATCTGATCAACCTTCCGGCGTAAGGGTCATAGCCGATGACGTAGTAAGTCATGAATACCCAAACTGCAACTTCTACAATAGAGATTGGGATCTTCAGGATCCATGTGGGTAGCGCGTATGTCCACTCAGGAAAGAAGAGGAAGTCCCTCTGCTTGTAGAAGACAGGGAGCTTCATGATGGACAGGGCAAGCTCCGAGAAGCCATTGAACATAATGATGATCACAGTGAAGAAGAGCGCCCCGAAATAAATCCCACCATCTGTCACTGTATTTCGGTGCATCTCTGTCCGAAGGAACACCGTCATGGTTACGAAAGCCACAAGGATAAGCTGATATGCATCAGAAAAAGGAAGTATTAGGACATCACAAATGTAATCAACAGATCAAATGCATCACTTTGGATCGCAGAAAACTAGGAAAACCAGTACTTCAACTTGCTCACCTGACACATTTTGAAAACATAGACGAACGAGTTTCTCTTCATTAGCAAAAGTTCCCTCGAAATGCAAGCTCTCAACAGTTCTTTCCGGCTCACCCCGTACTTCTTAGTTGTTAGAGCAGCTGGGTGGCTTTTGGACTTGTCGAATGGCATCGCAAGCTGGTCACCTAGTTTCCGACCAATGTGAAATGACTGGAACGCTTCGGAAAATTCTTTGACGCTTACAAACCTATAAGGTGAGTCCTTATTCGCCCAATACTGCTCTTGATCTTTCCTTGAAGTCACCTACAGATCAAATTACCGAAGATAAAAGTGAATGAGTCAATTGTCACTTATAACGCACCCAAAAACAAAAAAAACAAAAAAAAACAAAAACTTGTGATTTGAAATATTACCTCTTGCAAGAAATCAGCTACTCCTTTCCTTTCAGGACATCTAAAACCCATGTGTCCGAAGAACTCAAGCACGTTTTCTCGGGGCCCTTGGTACGCGATTTGCCCATCCGAGAGAAGTATAATATCATCGAACAGGTCATAAGTTTCCGGCGCAGGCTGGAGGAGGGATATTAGAGCAGTCCCATTGAGGATGTGTATGGACTGTCTGAGTGAGTTCACTATTTGGAATGTGGTCGAACTGTCCAAGCCGGTTGATATTTCGTCCATAAAAAGAGCTTTGGCTGGCCCGACAAGCATCTCCCCTGTTTTATGTTAACACGAAATTAAAGAAAATCAACTTTAAATTGACAAAAGTAAGTGATCGCAATCATCTAGCAACATGGGCTGCTAAAGCGGCCTCCCGAGTCTTACCCGTTGTGACTCGTTTCTTTTGTCCACCGGAGATGCCTCTTATCATTTCATCTCCCACCATAATGTCGGCACAGATTTCAAGACCCAGAATCTAAATTTAAGCATTGCAAAAAGAAAGAGAAATTTTAAGTCGTTGTATTTTCCCCTTTTTTCATGGCAAAATTGGAAGAACGGACTGATGGTGTTTTGACTTTCTTGATTATACCTTGAGTATATAATCGGTAACTACATTAGTCTCCTGTCCTTCCAGTGATGCTGCCTGCAGAAGATTAAGGTCAATAGAAGCATTTACAGGCATTGATAAATGTTTTAGACTGTGTTTTGCACATCTAGAGAAAGGAAGGTACATGGATGAAAAATCTGCAATCAGAAAGCTCTTCCACCGTTCAATAGTGAGATCATTTCTCACCTTCATAAAGATATCTATGTCAGGATCGGGTTTGATATTTGCCTCCTTCTCTCTTCTTGATAACTCTGCTAGCATCTCTGAAATACAGTGGTAGTATTATACCTCTTAGTCCTTGCCCTTTTTTGGAGCTTATCCTTCAAATTATGATTAACACAGAAAAATAGCCCGAACTCACCATAACGGGGTCCGACACCTTGACACCTGGCCGAGAAAGCAAGAGTTTCCCTAACAGTCATTTCTCCTATATGGAGATCATATTGACTTATATAAGCCGATGTCCTCTGTGGTACAAACTCTTCCATCCCATGTCCATTGTATGTGACTCTTCCCGAAAACTGTGATACACAAGCTCTTTGTGTGACTTGCACACGAGAAAATTTCTCTCTTAAAGTGAGACAGCTCTAGAAGTACTTTCTTTATGCTTACCTTCAAATCTTTGCCGAGCTTCCCAGCTAATGCTAGAAGTAAGGTGGTCTTTCCAGAGCCTGGAGGCCCTAGAAGTAATGTCATTCTGAAAAAGACAATAAAAATTGTGTAAGCAATATCAGAACTTCACTTCTTGAGCAGTGTATGCTAATAAGAATTTGTCTCTCTTCTTACCGGCGAGGCTTGATGATTCCGCTGACATTGTTGAGGATTGGTAATGGTTTCTTTCTACTAGGAAGGATGTGAAAACAGTTGAGAAACCCCTATTGACATTGATTAACATGAGACATGGTTCAATCAATTTGAGCAAAATCCTAGAAAATGTAGATATGTTATGAATGAAATGTTAAATTACCTCAAATATGTTAACAGTGAAATTAAATATTGTGGGTAGAGCTCGGCTCCCAACATGAGCTTCTGCCTCGACATTTAGATGCTCAAATCGGACTTCAATTGTAGGAATGTCCAATCCAACTCTGTTTGTTATACAGTAAAGCAAACATAGAGCCTATAAAGATTTGTCTTGAAACTTTCAGCTCAGAGAAGAAATTACAATTCCCAGATTGAATCTCTTTCTTAGGGTAAGGAAAAAGAAAATCAAACCACTTTCACATTCGTTTAAGAAGTACTGTAGTGACCAACTAATTGAATATCTAAAGTGCTAATGAAAAGTCATTAGCACATACCTGTCAATCCTCTGCTTAAGCTTCAACAAGAACTTCTCATTGTCTTCCTCAGCTGTCTTCAGCAACCTCTCCAACAAGTTCCTCCTCTCTATCAACCCGAGATTCCTAATATCAACCTCTGTTATCTTGCCTTCTTCTTCAGTGAGAATGCCCCGCTGAATACGCAAGTATGTTGGGAGCTTTTCAAGTGCAGCCCACTTCAGAGCCTCCTCATCATCCTCATCCCTGCTAGACCTTGAGAAGATCTCCTTCCCACCGGTCCTCCATATGTTTGGGCTGCTCAAACGCGCACTGCTCAGCCTTGAGCTGCTAAGCCTTGCACTGCTTATTCTGAGTGCATCGCCAGTGTCCATAGTCACCCACTCAACCTACACAAATGCTTCACTGAATTGTAGTTTTCGTGAAAGAAGACCCTTGTTTATGACAATGTGCATGAATAGGGTCAAGAAAGTCTGAAGCTTTCTCAGATGCTTTTGAAAGCTTCTGATGGTGGTTTAACAAGAGAGAGTCGCATTTGGTGTGTATTTATAGGTTGAGAAGAAGAAAAAGATGCCAAAAGGGGTTCAATGAATTATTTTTTTTTTCTTTTAATATGATTCTGTTTCACAAGTGGGTTTGACGCAATTGCATGTATCATAGGAGGCAGGAAAGAGGTTGGAACATGTTTTGGTACTTCTTTTCTTAAAAAAATAATTGCACTTTAAAAATAAAATAGAAGTGAGACCGAGAAGGTTGATGATTCCATGTATGGATAGCATTTCATTGCCAACCATGCTGGTGGCAAACGCACGTAACTTAGGCCAGGACGGACTTAGGCCTGGACGGATACGTAAATTAGGCTGGGACGAGGTACTGTTTTTAACTCAGAAACTTTGATAGATGTAAATGTTGAAATTTTTCACATCACTTGATAATAGGGTTTATGTACTCTTTATACACATTTATCGCATTTCCACGTTTCACTTAAAATTTTTTGGGTTGAACTTTCAAAGTCAGCTTCCGTGCACTCTTTGTTCTATGATGTTGTGCAATAGTCGTGAAATCCTAGTTTAAAAAGTAATGCAGCATTTATGATTGGAAGAATTACATATTATGGACATCTCTGGACACATCAGTGATTAAAATTGCTCACAGATATATTGGAGTCATTAACTACACCTTTCACTTGATCCTTGTTCTGTCTTTTACATTCGTTTTGGCATAATTGTAAGTATTTATCAGTAATCTTCAAGCACCTTGATCTTATCCGTGCTTGGTAGTTGATATGGAACATAATGCAGACATATTTTTATTACATTACTACCGACCATATGTGCTTCCACCTCGGTAACAAGATTTGTTTTTGACAACCGAGGAGGCTCAGGAATTGAATAGAGATGAAAAGATTCTCCAAGGTATGGCAAAGCTTGGGAAGCACGAAATTTTTGTAATAACCAAATGTACCTTGCTTGCAACCCTAGTAACTAAGGACGTCCCAACTCCTACTTCTGAGGAAGAGGGTCACCCGTAATTAATTTAAAATATGGCGCCTTTTGTAAATTAAAACGTATATGGGGAACAAACAACCAAAGACATTGTTTTTCTAATTAAGTTTCATCTAGAAGATCAAAATGAGGGACTTTGCACATCCAGCCCCTGTTTCTTATAAAGGAAAGCTCACCTACTGCTTATGAATTTATGGAGTACGCTGCCAATTAACTGCTATTCACCATTAGATGCTTTTTCTTTTAAAAAAAAAAAACCGTCTTTTTATTTTATTTTATATATAAGTAAAAGGGTGGGGGTGGGGTGACTAATATTGGTGACCCTATCTAAAATCACGTAAATTTTATATCTATGATTGAATGTTTGGTATGAATTATAATTATTTTTCATTGTGAGTCAATTTGTCACCAACAGTTCACCATGGCCTTAGAGGGAGTACTATGTTACGGTCTAGCTGAATTTATGTAGTAAAAGATTCAGTTTCTTTTTCAACAAAATATGATGAGACGGAAGGACCCCATCCATGAGGAATTTTTTTATGTTCCCTAGTGATCCTTACAATGTTATTATAGATAGATGTGGATGCTCTAACACCCCTTTGTGTTTCAATAAATGTCTATCTTGATTTAAAAATGACAATTTTATCGACAATTGAGGCTTCTCGAAGCACTAATAAATATATAAAAAGCATATGGGATAAAAATGCCCACCCGTTTATTTAACTACTGTTATCGCCATTTATGCATTTTTCTCCTGCTTTATTCAATTTTTATTTGTTATTGATGGGATTTACATCATCGCAATGGAGTAGTTTTGAAGGTCACGCTCACACCCATCATCCAGCAAGTGGAGTCTTATCTCGATACACATAAATGAGTGGTTTACATGTTTTTAATGAGAATTGATCGGTTTAAAGGTTCGGATACTATCAAACCAATTCCCACAGAAAAACAATAGACTTTCAATACTCCTATGAATAACTAGCTATATTATTTAATTAACCACAATGGTTGACATGTAAAAATCCCATCCCCAGATCTTGATGCATCATCAACATGCATGACATGATTCCATAGAAAAATCACTATATATATATATAGATAGAATACTAACGTTTGATACGATCATTACCTTTTTGTCTTCACAAATGAAACGAAGAAATCTAGCTCATCATACAAACTCAACTGCAAAATATACAGAAAAAAAAATCCACAAAATACATAATTCACAGGATTCGATTCGATCACGATTGTCATCATCTTTGCTCGGGATTGATTAATCATGTTTAATGGAATGCATTTGGACAGCAGGCCAATGGTTTTTCCATCTTGACATGCTCGCTGTATTAGTCGCAGACTCTCTTTCCGAATCGGAGGGTGCGGACACAGTCTTCTGTTTTTACTTTTGGGCCTTCAAAAGTTAAGTCAGCTGTCTATATCTACTCTGACCCAAGCTACGATTATAATATTAGACACGATTGCATTTTTTTTAAAGTATACTTTGCAACATAATGTGCTGTGGCCCACCTAAATTATCGGGAGGTCGCTTCTGGGTTCTGTTAATGCTGTCGTATGATGAAGGAGGGTTTCTTTTTTTAACTAAAAGGAGTCAAAAACGTCTGCACTGACCTCAGCCGAATTCGATAATATTCTTCGTCATTTTCCTTTATTTTCAACGTTGTTCTTCGAGATCGAATGGAAACCCGTGCGGGTTTGACTTGCTACGTGCTCAGTCTGATGTAATCACTCTAGAAGGCTTGGGAGGACGGAAAGAATACATGGTCTCTTGGCTTTTAAGGTGGCTACAAACTTGATTGGGTCAAGATTGATTTCCCTTTTGAAAGTTGACTCGCCATTGAGATCTCAGCTTCTTACTTTTGGGAGATCTGTTTGCATTTGACTTTGCTACGTAGCCCGACTTGGCCTTTTCTTTGACATTATTGGCTTGGGTAACAAGATTTATGCTTGCAGTGCAAGATTTATCATTCCAAGATTATTTTGGTGACAAATAATTTCGTGGAACCATTCTGCTTCTCCTACCTTTTCTTTGGTAGAGTTCCATTAGATGGCTATATATTCCCTAAGTTGTGGCTTAAAGGTCCTTTCTTGCTCGTTACTCAATCTATTGAGACACAAACGAAAGGATAATCGTTATATTAGTTATAAACTCATTGGACGATTGTTCCAATGCAGTCCTAACTTCTACGTAAAATTCTAATATAGTCCTTCCGGCAAAAGAAAAATTCGCTTAAAATTGCCAACGTAAGGGTCCAATTATTACTGATAGTCTTAAGTGTCGTGGCTAGTGATATGATGTGGACAACTTTATTCAAAAAATGATGTTGTTTTGCTTTTAAGGAGGCTATGAACATGTTTGGTCCAGATTTATTTCCTTTTTGAATCTTGACTTACCATTGATATATGATCTTCTTACTTTTGGGAGATCTCTTTTGCTTTTGACTTTGCCTTTTCATCAACATTATTTGCTTGGGTAACACGGTTTAAGTTTTACTGTGCTTCAAATCATTCCAAGATTATTTTAATGACAAATAATTTCGTGGAATTATTCTACTTCTCCTAGCTTTTCTTTATTAAAGTTCCATTAGATGGTTAAATTTTCATTATGTTGTGACTGAAAAGTCTTTTCTTGCCTGTTACTCAATCTAATGAGACACAAATGAAGAAACAATTGTCATTTTAGTTGTAACTTTGTTCAATGCTTATTTCAATGGAATCTTAAATCTTTTTGCAAAATTCTATTATAGTCCTTCCGAAAAAATCCAATAAAATAGTTCATTTTCAACAAAGGCAAATCATCAAACGCTTTGTAACACATGTTCTTTTGGTCTTGACTTGGGAACTCGTTTGGTCAAAGTTGATTTCCAATTTGAATGTTAACTCAATATTGAAATCTCATCTTCTTCCTTCTGGGAGTCTCTTTTACTTTTGATGTTGATATGCAGTCTGACTTTTACTTTTCGTGCACGTTTATTGCTTGGATATCAAGCCCTAGGCTTTACAAATTACTGTGCTCGAAATCATTCCAAGAACATTTCGATGGCAGCTAATTTCGTGGAATTATTTCACTTTTCTTAGCTTTCTTATTTTATTTTATTTGTGGAGTTCCCCTTAAGAATAATCAAATTTTATTTATTATTTTTTTTTTTTGGCTTAAAAGTCCTCTCTTGCTCGTTACTCAATCTAATGAGATATTCTTTATAATGTTAACATTGCCACACACGAATTAATTTCGCTATTAGTTGGCCTTTCCTTAGGACACCGTTAAATATGTATGCATATGTCACGATAAAAATGCGGATCCTACTATTTTTCGCAGTGTATAAAGCATTAATTACCACCAAATCCTTATTTTAAACATTTCTATGCTGATTTAGTTTGACATTGGAACAAAATATGCCGTTCGTAAGGAAAAACATAATGATTCATGATGAAATGAGATTTAATTATATAGATAGGTCAATTTGTTTCACTATAAACTTCTTGTAGCTGGAAAATTTTGTGCAATTTCAAAGCAAGCAAATTACAAAAGAAATTGTCTAATCGGAATCGTAAAACATTATATATGATCATGCTTTTCGAGAATGTAAAAGAACATGAGCATTTATGAAATATATACAAGAGATTATAAAAAAGATTTATGAAAAATAGATGACAATTTTCAAGAAAATAAAGAAAAAAATTGATAAGAAATAGGAAATAGAAATAAAGGGATTTATTCTCGAATATAGACGCAAAACAAGAAATAAAGAAAGGAATCATATGGAAAGCACAAAATTTCTCGAAAATGGAAGGAACTTGCTCTACGTGTCTCCTTTATTTGTCATGTTGCAGTAAGTTTGAGATGACAAAACTTCTAGGTGTACATCTCATTGCTCGAATAATTTTTTAGGAGATATCACTTTTATTTATGCATAACTTTTCCAGAGGTTTCTCATCGCTTCAACAACTTTTTTGGGATGTTTTTCTTTTAATCATGCATAACTTTTTGAGGGGGATGCTATGGAAAACATGAAATTTCTTGAAATTAGAACGAACCATGCTTTGGAGCAAAACCTCTACTTTCTTTTCCGTGCAATACAAGCAACATTATTTGGAATTTCTTAAAACTGAGAATCTAATATCAAATCCTGATCCAAGATTAATCATCCCGAATAAGTATACGACCCATTTCTCTCACCTTCATATTTTTTTTTTTGAAATTACTCTTCTTCTTTGGAGAAGGAGCACACCCATGTAAGAACTTGTGGATTAGGTGATGCTAATCATATATATTGTCACTTGCATCAAATATTTTTCACGTGAACACTTCCACATGTCTATTTTTTTCAATAATTTCACTAGGAAATCCAACAATTATAGCTTCAAATGCAATATCCTTGTGAATTCTGTACCATGTGTACTGTATCCCACAGGATCCGGAGAAGATCCATTTTTCTAGTCTAAATGATTTCTAAGCTTATAATAAAATTATAAAAGTTACATGGCGCCCGACACGGTTGGCGGGCTATAATAATATGCAGAGAGTATCCAACTCACACTCTCCACACCTTTATTTTATTTTTATACGTGCTTTTCAATAATTGTTAAAATAAATTAACCAAGAAATCAACCCTCCCTCAAGACGTTTCTTCTGTCAATGGTATTCTCAATTCTAATAACTTCGTGCGTCGTATTTTTCTAGTCGTGGTGGTTTACTAATTAATAAATTAATAATTTGACACATGGTCGATGGAAATGTCTGTCGACCGTTGGACCAAACATGAGGCAGAACGAATGCGATGACGTTTACCATGATGAAGATCATCTTATGACATCCATTGAGGTTTCTGAAGGCTTTATCCAACTGTAAATAGCTGTTGCTTCCTAGATTCTTTGCCTTTTTTTTTTTTTCTCCAATGGTAATACGAACGTTCATGGGTCGATCTTATCCATTTTCAGCGAATTTTATGACGAAAATATTTTATACAAAGTCCATAGTCAACGGAGGAAAAACCACATAATCGTTTGAACAAAGCTGGTGTTGTGGTTAATAGATAATGTCCCTTGATAGGAAAAAGAATCTAAAGAGATATGGGTACATTTTTAATTGAGCAGAGAGACACATATCACGATTTGTAAGCTCTCTCATGAATGATGTTGACCCAATTAATAATTTTTAGAGAAAGGAGATTATGTTTCGAGGCTACTTAATAATTCTTTTTTTTTTATCTAGACATTATCCTAGTAATTCTTTGGTCATATGCATCCCTCTCTCTCGAGAAAATTTCAAATAAAGATATGAAGTAAAGTTATTTAAAAAAAAAAGGATTAATAATGAATTTTATTTCAAATAAGGGTATGAAGATGGCAAGTCGGGCCAAATAAGGGTCGAAGCTCGCTAACCGAGCGCTTGATTTTTTTAGCGGTCATATCAAGGCATTTTTGTCAAAAGTAAAATTTGGATAAAGATTAAAAAGAAAAAAAAACTAAAAAAGCCAAAAAAGGGAAAAAAGAAATTCCATCTAGAGTCGAACTCCATGGTCTTTTTCTGCAGTTGAAAAGCTAATGGAATGTGGGAGCAGCGCAAGGGAAAAATCTTAATATCGTTAATTCTTTATCCAAAGTTGATTTTCCTAAATATTTAGTTAATTCTACCACTTTACAAGGGAGGCACTCAATGTTGTGTTGCAAAAGGCAAGCGATCGAACAATAATATAGACAGAAAAGGAAAATAAATCAGACACTGAATTTACATGGTTCAGTCGTAGAGATCTACGTCCACGAGGAGAGCAGCTGCGAATTTCATTATAGATTAAGTAATACAAGAAGATTACACACTCAAGTCACTCAAATACTCTTTCGGTATTTCCCAAGCCCCAATTATACCCAACAACGCACGTAGTGTTTAGCCCCGAAATTTCTCAAGAAATAATCTCTCAATCTCACAAAGGAATTACACGCAAATCTTACCACAAGATTTAAATCGGCTACAAATACTAATCTTTATTGGATGTAATTCACGAACAAAAACGAAAAAAAAAAAAAAAAATCCCTCCCAAGCAACTTGACGACAAGACGGCACTTCAAGACCAATTCTTCATGATCAACCCTAATCCATCAACGGCCACAAGTCTATATATATATATAAGTGAAATCTTTATTTTTTTGCCAACTTCTCATACGATTCTATTTCCTATCTTGCCTATTTTAACCAAAATATATCTCTATATATTTTAAACAAAATCCAAATCCAAGTGAAAGTTGAACTTTCCTATTTCAACGGCCAAATTCTCCATCGCGGATTCAAACTTTGGGAAGTTGATCTTCGGATCTTTTTTGCTCAATTTTGAACGTCCGCAACATATCCAATTCGGAACATTCATAATTTCGCATTGGGCTCAAACTCGAGACATATTTTAACAATCTCCACCTTGGCTTGACGTTTGAGCCAAGTCGCAATCACTTCGCTGAAAATTCAAACTCTGCCGTTATTTTCCTATAGCCCCGATGGGCTCAACCGTCACAAATATTATCTAAGTCCAAGCCTTGCTTCAACTTCTCCATAACCGATGACCTCATCAAAATACCAACTCCACATGCACCTTTATCTGCTCTGTAGGGATTTTTCAATGCAACCTCCTTAACCGCAGATAAAGCAAAACCATTATTACATCCATATCTATAAGGAGATCGAATACGTATTACATCCATATCTATAAGGAGATCGAATACGTACCTTGTTAATTTCAATAGTTACAGCACCTATTGACTCTATAGGCTTCACTTCACTATAAGCATAATCTGTGTCGATTATTTTGTTAGTACTCGTACTCGCTACCTTAGGAGTTTCTGGTCGCAACTCCACCTCAAGCTAAACACCGTCCAGATCCGTATTAACATTGTCACAAACACTCATAGCTAGAAGTATCGGAGACTCATCAAGGGTAACTTCTCTGCTGTTAACATGTGAATTTATATCTGGGCACCACAACCAATCGCCCTCGCTCACCTTGTGCATAGCCATGGAATATGCACCTTGCCCTCCAATCGAGTTTACCATCTCTCACCCGAAAATAACACGGGCAACCAAACATTCTAATAATAGAATAACTAGCAACGTTATCTGACCACACTTCTTCAAGAGTCCGCCATTCAATATCAGTTGATGGGGATCTATTCACCAGGGAGCTTATCGTACTAAGTACATCAGCTAATATTCTCCTAGCAATACCAGCACTAGAGATCATTATTCGGGCTGTCTCTAGCAATGTTTTGCTCATCAATTCTGCAAATTGTTGTGATTTATCAGCACTAGTGCGGTGTTTCACTATGCCTTTTTTCATGTAGAATTTATTTGCCAACTTTGAGCAGACTCCATGCTATTGTCGGTCTGCATATGCTTGATCGACTTACCAGTCTCCATCTCGATCAAAGCTCTTAACCACATGATCCTGACACTAACATCAAACTTGTGCATTGACACAGATACCCAGGTCTTCCTCGAGCAGTCAAAAGACTCTTGAACATATGCATCCAACGTCTTTGCAGCAAAATTTGCCACTGTCTCACCTTGAAGTTTATACAAGCCTCCATACTTTATTCCTTTCATTATCACCAGGGCACCTCGAACAACCTTCAGAACTCCACTTTTGAAGAATACTTGCAACCAGCTAAATCTAGGGCACATAAAGAAATTAAGTTCTTTTTCAATTCCGGAACGTGTCTTACTCCGGTCAATGTCCTCACAATGCCATCATGCATTCTGATTTTAATATCACCAATACCCACAACATTGCCCTCAGCGTTGTTCCCTAACTGGATTTTACCACTACTCGTGCACTTATAAGTGATAAACCAGTTTCTATTTGGTGTGACATGAAAAGAACAACTAGAATCCATAATTCATCCACCAAACGATGAATAATCAGTGACAGACAAGACATAATCGGCATTATCTGCTACAGCTGCAACATTATCTGCAAAATCAACTATAATTCTCTTACCATTCTCATTCTTCAGCTTAAGGCAATTCCTTCTAAGATGCCCCCTCTTGCCACATCTCCAACAGACAACATCAGCAGTCCTAGATTGACTACGTCTGTTCATATTAGTACTACTCTTACCCATACGTGTTATAGATCTTCCTCTATTTTCATCTATTAAAGCAGTAAATACAGGTTTGCCAGATTCTCTTTTATGAATATCCTCACTTAGAATCAAATCTCGAACCCCATCAAACGTCAAACTTGTTGACCTAGAGGAATTACTAATAGCAGTAATAGTAGTAGTCCAACTATCAGGCAATGAGGATAATAGAATCAAAGCATGTATCTCATCTTCAAAATCAATCTCAATTGAACTTAATTGACTAACAATCACATTGAATAAATTGATATGATCTGCAACTGACGCACATTCGCTCATCTTTAAATTAAACAGACGTCGCATCAAATAGACCTTGTTGATCGTAGATGGCTTTTCATACATATCTGATATGGCTTGCATCAAATCAACTGTGGTCTTCTCCTTCAGAATGTTAAACGCGACATTATGAGCCAATGTCAGCTGAATAAAACCCATAACTCGTCTATCTAGCAAATCCCAATCAGCTTGCTTTATCGTCTCTGGTTTCTCCCCAGATAAAGGCAAATGCAATTTCATCTAGTAAAGATAATCTTCAATCTGCATCTTCCAGAAACTAAAATCCTTCTCATCAAATCTGTCGATTCTCACTTTTACTTCTTTTGTCTCCATCGATTCGCTTCAACTTAGCCAAATTTGGCTCTAATACCACTTGTTGCGAAAGGCAAACGATCAAACAATAATATAGACAGAAGAAGAAAATAAATTAAACACCGAATTTACGTGGTTCGATCGTAAAGACCTACGTCCACGGGAAGAGCAGTAGCGAATTTCACTATAGATCAAGTAATACAAGGATATTACATACTCAAGTCAGTCAAACATTCTTTTGGTGTTTCCCAAGCCCCAATTACACCCAACAACGCACGCAGTATTTAGCCCCGAAATTCCTCAAGAAATAATCTTTCAATCTCACAAAGGAATTACACACAAATCTTACCACAAGATTTAAATAGGCTACAAACACTAATCTTTTTTGGATGTAATTCACGGACAAAAACGACAAAGAAAAGAAATCCCTCCCAAGCACTCGACGATGAGACGGCGCTCCAAGACCAATTCTTCATGATCAACCCTAATCCATCCATGGCCACAAGTATATATATATATATATAAACCTTTATTCTTTTGCCAACTTTTCATAGGATTCTGTTTCCTATCTTGCCTATTTTAACCAAAATATATCTCTATATATTTTAAACAAAATTCAAATCCAAGTGAAAGTTGAACTTTTCTATTTCAGCGGCCAAATTCTCCAATGCAGATTCAAACTTTGGGAAGTTGATATTCGGATCTTTTTTGCTTAATTTCGAATGTCCGCAACATATCCAATTCGAAACATTCGTAATTTTGCATTGGGCTCAAACTCGAGACATATTTTAACATGTTGTAACAGAGCTCATGCATTTCCTACTTTCTTTGAGCTTGACTTGGAGCGGAGGTCGATCACAATCGTGAGTCTTACCGACTTAGACTCACTATAAATCTATGATGTTTGAGTATTACTCACCGATATATTAAAAGGTTACTTTGTGTTTTTGCAACATGTCAATCGGTTTTGACTTCGCCGGAACCAAACACCAATTGGCCTTTCTAGTGGAGGATTGAGTGGGAACCTCGATTGAACAACAGTGATACCCGACTCGCCATGACTGAATTCCTTTGCTAATCTGAGTCTATGTGTCTACAACATCAAGGAAAAATGAAGAAGAAGAGGAAGACCTCAAGAAATGCTAAACCCATTTCTCAAAACACATTTAAGAGCCTCTTCACAATATCAATCTCTCTCCTTTCTTGTTTTGCTTGCAAATTGCTTCGTCGAATCTGCTCACTCACCCCAGAAACCTTTACCACCGATTCTGCCCATACCAACCTCGCAACAGCTCCAATGGCAATTGTCCTCCATGGCCATCTTCCTCCACATAGGGCTCCGACGCCATGGTGGCTCAAACTCTCAAATCTGAGAACTGGCTGGTTTCAATTTTCTTTTCTTTTTCTGTGGCTATATATATATATATATATTTTCCTTTTCAATCTTTATCCATATTTTGTTTTTGGACAAAAATGCCTTGTTCCAGCAGCCATAAAAGTCAAATACTCATTGGCTGGCGAAATGTTGGCTGCCCAATGAGTTCAAGTTCTAATTTAAGATTGACATGTTTACTTTAAACTTTCATTTAAAATAAGCTCAATTTTTAAAAACAACTTCATTTTAAACTCTTATTTGAAATTTTCAGATCCCTTTTTAACTCTTGTAAAGGAATCTTCACAAGTTTGAACTTCAAAGATTTGTTGACAAGTTGGATGATTTTCTTTCGCTTGTTTCTATGTTGGGCACATCTGTGATTGGAATCGTTTCGTCAAACAACTGCTGATTTTGTGGATAGGAAAAATAACTCAATTTCGATTATTTTTCTTTTTTTGAATCCAATCAATGATTCAGAAAATGTCGAATAGATTGATCGGTACATCCCACCTTCTTCAATGTACTATTCAAAGGGTCAACGAAACCCAAATGTCATATCATAACTGTAAGGCTCTTTTGCCCGGCTGATGCAAGACTTTGTTTTTGTCTTTGCACGTTGCATTACGGTTTTTGGACCTTATTGCCCAACATCATATTTTTAACCGTTGATTTGATAGTACACTTAAAGCAGCATATCTTTTAGGGCTAGGAACATGATGATCTCCAGTAAACAAGGTCAAGCTTACTCATCTCCTTTCATTATCTAACTCAGGGAAGTGAGATAAAACGAGAATTTGTAATTCTTAACTCGGAGGGGAAGGCGCACGTATTGAGTACAAATTTTTATAAAGTACGGCATGAATAAGATGATAATTGCATTACGTACTAGATGATGAAGGGAGCAACGGCCTCTGCCATCTCCCTCAACTTGTCATCAGATTAAAATATCATATACAAAAAAAGTTCGAGACTCACTATCGAAAAGTATAATTTTTCTTGTGTGGTATTTGCATTAGGATCATGATATGTATGCCATTAGAATTTTCATTTAGGGGATCATAGCGAATCTCCTAAATTCTAGAAGAGATAAGATAAGGTTGGTTACCCATTTTTGGCATTTCTTGTCTCGTCTCTTTAGGCATCTTAATCTGGCACTATGCTTTATATTCGTGATGTTAATTGGAAATGTTCTGGGGTCATCTAAACTGTCATGACACAATTAATGAGTCAATTGTTTCTTATAGCGCCAAAAAATGTAAATGTAAATGTAATTAGGAATATTACTTCTTGCAAGAAATCAGCTACTCCTTTCCTTTCAGGACATTTAAAACCCATTATCGCGATCTAAATTTCGGGTGCACCACTTAGATTTAGGCTAATGGACTACTAAGTCTTTAAACTTAGCTTGGGCTCTCCCAAGTCCATACCAATTTGCGACTTAAGATTCAAATATTTAACATGCAAATAATTATTATCTAGAAGTCGCTACTAATCGTTTTACGATAGGTCGATTAGATACCTAAGTAAAATAATGTGAGAATTATTTTACTCCTACGAACTAGAGACTTTGGGTATAGGGACTTGGTTACACTAGATTTCTCTAATGCCCTTTCGGTACCATTCTTTTTATTTTCAATTTTTTTTTGTAGGCAACTAAGATTTATTTTAACCTAAATTATTATCATGCAAATATGATGACTACACTGATGCTCATCCATTATTAAACATTCAATAAATAAAATAAATTACATCAAAAGAAATAAACACACAAAGCAAGCAATTTTTTTAGGGTTTTCTTTTTGTAATTAGAAATTTTTTATGAAACATGCATTTTAACTACATGACCTAATTTTACTAATAAACAAATTCTAATTAAATGAACCTATTATGCAAACTAATTAACATGTACCTAATATTTTTGTATTTTTACTGAAATTCGGAATTAATAAAAATCCTAATTAAACTATCTAAAATGAATAATTTTCTAATTTTTTTTTTAGGGGTTGATTTGACTTAAACCTTATCCTATCTTAGAAAACTATTTTTTTTTTAGAAAAATGGGATTATTTAAATGTGCAAAGATTATCTAAGCCTATCTAAAAAAATTAAATCCAATCCCGATCTATCCCAAAAATTAAAAAGTGCAATCTCAAAAAATGCAATCCTAATTTACTAATACACTCCGATACAAGATTTGATTTTTTTTTTTAATTTTTTTTTAGTGTTTTTCCAAGCCAAGCAATTACATCTAAACAATTAAGATATTCATCAAATAAGAATTAAAATAACCGAAAAAATAATATGTTGTCTCACGGGTTAAATTAACGATTACACATCACAACAAATGGTAAAAATTTGATCCGAAGTCTTACGGATCAAATTAATAACTATAATTATTTTACAATTAAAATACTATCAAAATGCTCCCAAAAATTAATATAATTAAAAAATTAATCCGACATCTTACGGGTAAAATTAATAATTACATTAATTTTGGGCAAAACCCTAACGGATAATGCTTACAAGATTTATGAAATGAATATTGACATCCAATATTACAATTTAAATAACTTAAAGATGCTATCAAATAAAATATAACAAATAAATGAAAAAAATAATTAAAAAAAAACAAAAAACAAAAACTAAACTACCTAAGGAGGGGCTCAAGGAGGACATCAGCGTCAACGGGGGAGAGGATCGCAGGCAGAGTTGGTGCGGTGGTGCGGCATCGGCAAAGTCAAGAGCGGTGGGCTCCTGCTACTAGGCGAGCAGGGGCAAGGGTGACGTTTAGCGGCGGTGGGGGCGCTTGGATGCTCGCGGCTGTAGAGGTACTGTCTTTGAAGTTCCGGGGTGTTTGGCTTTGCTGGTGCAAACACAGCAGAGGTGGCGTGGCGGTGTTGTTGAGGAGCGTTGCGGGCATTGGCGGGGCAGCAGCGGTGCGCGACTTGAGCTTAGAGCAAAGTGGCGGAGATGCCTAGTTGTTGCGGGTCGTCAAGTGGAGGCCGGCGATGGGTGAGCGGGCCACCGGGTTGCTGGGCGCGAGTGATGTAGCGACGGTGAGCGTGGCGACGACGGAGCTTTGGCGTTTAGTGCTGCTGTGCAGCACTCGGTCGCAGGTTGCTGAGGCGTGGCGTCGAGCTCTGGTGGTGTCGGTTGCAGCTGAAGCAGGGGACACCGAAAGCAAGGTCGTGGGCAGATCTCGGCTGACGGACAAAGCGTCGAGGAACAGCGAGACCGGTGGAGCGGGGGTGGAGTAGAGAGGCGCGGTGGCTGGTATCGTGGTGTAAGCGCTGTGACCAGCGCGGGCATGGGATTGACACGAACAGGGGGCAGCGTTGGGAGGAAGAAGACGACACTGTAGCCCTGTTTTCCTTTCTCTCTCTCTCTCTCTCTCTCTCTCTCTCTCTCTCTCTCTCTCACACGTCATCTCTCTCTCTCTCTCTCTCTGCATTGCTGCACTCATGTCTTGTGTAGCACGGACACTCTTCGGAAGCCTTCGTGTCGTGTCGGACACTCCGACACATGTTCGACACGCTTCGACACGTCCCGACAAGCTCCAACACACGGTCAACGAGTGTTGAAAAATCCGACACGTGATCAACTCTCTCCAACATGCTTCGACAGGTGAGTCCAGAATTTCAACATGCGATTCTGACATGCACGGGTCAATTTTAAAAATTTCTAATACTTATGGGGTCAAAATATAAATATACACAAAAGAAGTAATAAAAGAAGTAATAAAAATGTTATAAATATACACGCACGGGGTCAATTTTTTTTTTTTTTTCGGTTGTTTTTTTTTTAATTGTTTTAGTTTTTTAAAAAGTCTTTTACTATGAAAGAAGTAATAAAAAAATGCTATATATGATAAATAAATAAATTTGAAAATATCATTTCAGCATTTTTCTTTAAACAATGTTTTTTTTCCTCTAAGTTTTATGTATTATTGTAACAAATTAAAATAATGAATGATATTATTTAATATCTTTCATGTAAATTAATTGTAGGCTATTATTTATTTATTTATGTATTTATATATAAAAATATATTTAATATATAACGTGTTGGAACGTGTCGAAATTCTCTATTTTTAATAAATGACGTGTCAGCGTGTCGTGTTGTGTCGCGTGTCGCGTGTCCGTGCCGGTGTTACATAGCTCATGCCTCTTCCCTCTCACCGTTTCTTTCTTTTTTCTTTTCTTGTTAGAGAAAGAAAAGAGAAATGGCTTTCTCTTTTGACCAAGATGGACGAAAGCTTCTGAATTTTTTCTCTCAATTCTCGCCCCCTCTTGGTCACAAAAATTGTGGCTCTTTTTATAGTGATTCCAGAGGGCTACTTTCTATGGTATTTTCTGAGTTTCCATCTTCTGTTGCATTGATTTATGGCTGCATATTAGAGCGCGATTTTGCAATCAGCTCGATTTTGCTTGATTCCTTCCATTTTATCGAAATCCTTGCCCTTCATTTACCTGATTTTTTAATTGTTTCCGCATTGTTCAAAATCTGAATATTCAGAATTTTCAACTTCCATACATAATCAATCATCTTGATTTCCCCATTTTTTTCCTTTTTTCTTGTTCTAATGCAATTTTTATTTTATTTCTTTAGGGTCGTCAAAATTTAGGTGTCAACACCCATGTGTCTGAAAAACTCGAGCACGTTTTCTCAGGGACCTTGGTAAGCAATTTGCCCATTTGAGACAAGGATGATATCGTCGAATAGGTCATAAGTTTTCAGCGCAAGTTGGAGGAGGGATATTAGAGCAGTTCCATTGACGATGTGTATGGATTGTGACAGCCTGAATTTTCAGAATTTATTTTCGATTAAATAAATCGAGTATTTCATCAATGCGTTTATAGTGCTATTCTCTGAGCTGGTCACTCACGAGATAATTGAACTATCTGGGAAAGCAATTAAGGAATCTAAATGCAATGGACTTGAGAATTCGATCAGGAATTGACTGCTCGACCATGTTGGTCTATAAGAGTCATTATGGCACTGTTGAAATCAATTAGAGACCGGAGATAGGTCGATTTGATTGAGATATGTGATCAAAGTGTGAATGATTCCATCTGATTGCAAAATACTCGTCGATCAGCACTAGATCGATTTTTCTATCGTTTTGGTGCTCGGTGCCCGTATTTGAAATCTTGAGACTTTCACGACAACCAAGGGTCACCAATGTGTCGAAGATGTATATTGTGACTCGAGATAAATCGATCACGGGTCAATTGCACCAAAAATTCCTAAAAGTTACTCGATAAACTAGGTCACGCTAAAAGTGTGTTGAATTAAAATTAACCGCGAATTTGACTCTGATTTTAGAAATTGAAAGTTCTATGGTGTCATGATTTATTTTAGGAACGTCGACTCATCCTTCGAAGAATTTTTGGAGATTTTGAAATTTTTACAGAAAATTGATTTGGACGTGCAAAAGAATAGCGGAAATTCGGATGGGCTCAATTGAAGGAAATTTGACTTCCAAGTTGAGCCTTTGAATGTTGGGGACTTGTAAAAAATTGTATGGAATTTTTCTTCAACGAAATTGACGTCAATTTGGGAAATTTCATGAAGAAATTGGAGCCAAATTTAAGGAAATTCAAAGGCTGGTTCATTGGCTACAATTTTGGCATCAAAATGGTTAATTGTGGATATTAAGGCTATAAAGAATTAGGGGGGCATAAAGGATATATATGAAGACTTTAAGGGGGACAAGCTCTTAATTGAAGAGATAATCTTGGCTGACTTCTCCCTTCAGCGGCGTCTCCAGCAAACTTCGCCAGTTGCCCCGGTCTTCTTCATGCGACAATTTCCACGGAAGCCCAGCTGCTTCAGTTTCTCTCGTTCATGCCAACTTCTCTCTCTCTCCCTCTTCGCCAGCACCGTTCGAAGCCGCCTACCTATCCACGCGACGCCTCACGCTTCAACTCCACTAATCCCTGCTCCCCACCGATTTGTCGCTAGCGAAACAGCCCAGGCCAGTCAACCTTCAACCGTTGGAGTCCCAAGTGTTGACCGAAGACAGCTCCTGTCCACGGTTTTTCCCTGCAGCCGAAGCCACCGTCTGCCCATCTCTCCACCCAATCTCTCTCTCACGTTGTTGCTTCAGCCCAAGAGCCCACCGACCGGCCCACATCCCACGAAGCAGCAGCCAGCTCAGCCTCTCCAACCATCTCTGCCGCACGCTCGGTCAAGCTTCTTCTCCAGTGAAGGCGTGGTTGACCGAAGCTGCTTCTCTCTCTCTCGTTCAGTCCACGTGATTCCAGCGAAGCCGAAGCAGCCCAGCTTCCACGCCCGCAAGATCCACCGAATCAGCAGCCCATGCGGTTCTTTTCTTCAGCCTTTGAAGCCCAGCAAATTTCTTTCGAAGCCCAGCGTCTCAGCCCATGAATTATCCTTAGTTTAGCCTAGTTTTGGGCCTGGTTCAGCAGCCCAAGAAGTCAAGCTGCAGCCCACGTGAATTTCAGATGCAAGCCCAATCTTGAAGCCCAAGTCTAAGCCCAAAAATTTCTGTGGGCTTGCAAGGTTGTTGGGTTTGGTCCGAGTGTTTGTCGACGCCGCCAAAAATTCAGATTTCGGCCGCCGTCGCGTCGTCGTCGCGGCGTTCTAGTCTTTGTATTAAACAAGTGAGTTTCACTCACTAATCCTCGCTTCATAAGTTAATTATGTTTAGGGGTTGATTAGATTAAATTAAGTAGGTTTAGGTGGATAGATTAGGTTGATTAAATTAGGTTAGTTAATTTAATTATCTACCGATGCATGTTAGGTGGTTAGTTAGTTCATTTAGCGAGTAGAAACATCATATTATTTATTTAACGAACCTTGAAATTTTTCCGGGTCCATTTCGGCGTCTAATTAGGCATTACGTGCCTAAATTGGATTTATTGATATTTATTTATTAATTTCCATAATTAATTATTAATTTATTTATTTTCCGGAAATTCAACCGGGATGGCCGGTAACCGGAATTTTGTACTGATTGCAATGGTGCTCTTTGTTTATTTAATTGAGCACTGGATCATGAAAATTGAGTGAATTGGCGATTATTTGGGGATTTATCCCAAAATTGATTAGTGTTGGTATTCAATTGGAAATTGATTGTGAAAGGTTGAGTGGATCTAGAAAATTGCCAAAGTATGGCTGTGCCAATTGGGCCGAGATTTGCCATCGAATTTGGAGTCGGTCGTGTCCAATCAGGTCGTGAATTGCCACCTGTTAAAGATCGTGCCCATTGGGTCGTGATTCACCACTTGATAAAGGTCGTGCCTAATAGGGTCGTGATCCGCCACCTATTAAAGGTTGTGCCCATTGGGCCGTGATTACCACCTAAAGATAGGTTATGTTCTTGGGACTGTGATTTATAGTTGGGAATCTTATAGACTATGTTCGTTGAGCTGTGAGTAAGAATTGAGATTGAATAGTTGAGATGACCGGGGAGTGGTCTTGATGACTTGTAATAGACTGAGTTGATTGATCGATGATTTGATCTGTTTGATTGGATGATGTGATTGTCAGTATCTGTTATTTGAATTGACTTGCAAGAAGGAACTGAGAACAAGGTAAGCCCTCTGACTCGTGATTGTACTTAGGTAGCCCCTAAGGCATATTTTCTTCCTAATCGAGTCTTAGGGAGTAAAACTTGCTAAGACATTATATCACTGGTTATTGTATAACCATTTTCAGGTCCTTAAATGGTGTTAATGAAGGACCGAAAGTCTTGGAGTTTGGGAAAGTGAAGGAAGCAGAATCGATAAACCTGTCTGACTCGCGAGTCATGGGACAGTCCCTTTTTTATTAAGCCGATATTTTTGTAAGCGACACGATGTTGTAAATAAACCTGTGTGTTTATAAAAGGTTGGTTTTAGTTCGAAAAATTTATGGCTCTACTTTCCTATCCCAATGTTTTATTGTTTGGGGATTATTTATATACTTCCGCATGCGTACTAAAATAAATGGGTTGGCGATGCCTCCTGGAACATCACTAATATATTGACCAAGGAGGGATGGGCGCACGCCCGGAGGATCGGGGCATGACATGGACTGTTTGAGTGAGTTCACTATTTGGAATGTTGTCGAACAATCCAAACCAGTCGATATTTCGTCCATAAAGAGTGCTTTGGCTGGCCCGACTAGCATCTCCCCCATTTCGTGTCAACACAAATTGAAGAAAAGCAACCTAACTTGATAGAAAAGGGATTGTAATCATCTAAAAACATTGGATACCAAAGTGGCCTTCTGGGTCTTACTTGTTGTGACTCGTTTCTTTTGTCTGCCAGAGATGCCTCGTATCATTTCATCTTCCACTATCGTGTCGGCACAGATTTCAAGTCCTAGTATCTAAAATTAGGCATTGCGAAAAGAACAGAAATTTTAAGTCTTTGTGCTTTCCCCTCTTCCTTGTGGCAAAAAAAGGGATGGACTAATGGTGTTTTAACTTTCTTGGCTATACCTTGATTATATAATCGACGACAACATTAGTCTCCTGTTCTTCCAGTGCTGCTGCCTGTAGAAGATTAAGATCAATGGAAGCCCTTACAGGAATTAACTAATGTTTTTGATTCGGTAAAAAGAAAGTATAAAAATCTGCAATCAGAAAGCAGTTTGACCATTCATTAGTCCTGATCTCATCTCTCACCTTCATAAAGATATCTATGTCAGGATCAGGTTTGATGTTTGCCTCCTCTCTCCTTAATAACTCTGCTAGCATATCTGAAAAAAAAATGTCAGCGTTATACCTCTTATCCTAGCTTTTTTTTGAGATATCAGCCTTACAATCATGGTAACCAAGAAAAATAGCGCAAACTCACCATAATGGGGTCCAACACCTCGACACCTAGCTAAGAAAGCCAAAGTTTCCCTAATAGTCATTTCTCCTATAGGGAGATCATATTGACTTATATAAGCTGATGTCCTCTGCGGTACAAATTCTTCCATCTCTTGTCCATTGTATGTGACTCTTCCTGAAAGCTATGATTGACAAGCTCTTTAACTTTTACGCTTAAGGATTTCACTACTATAGTAAGACTGCACTTAAAATACGCTCTTTATGCTTACCTTCAAATCTTTGCCGAACTTCCCTGCTAATGCTAGAGATAACGTGGTCTTTCCAGAGCCTAGAGGCCCCAGAAGTAATGTCATTCTGCAAAAGAAAAAGAAAAATTGGGTCAACAATATCATAACTCACTTCTTGAGCATTGTATGCTGGTAAAATCTGTAGAAACTCTCTCTCTCTTCTTACCTGCGAGGCTTGATGATTCCACTGACATCATTGAGGATTGGTAATGGCTTCTTTCTACTAGGAAGGATGTGAAAATAGTTGGGAAACCCCTGTTGACATTGATTAATATGTGATGGTTTTCAGTCTGTTTGAGCAGGATTCAAGAAGTAGATATAATAAATTAATTGTTACATTACCTCAAGCATGTTGACAGAGAAATTTAAAATTGTGGGTAGAGCTCGGCTTCCAACATAAGCTTCGGCCTCGACATTTAGATGCTTGAATCAGACTTTAATCGTCGGAAAATCCAGTCCAACTTTGTTTATAGTACAAAAGGGCAAACACAGACCTCGTCAAGATTTATAATGAAACTTTCTGCTCAGAGAAGAAAATACCATTTCCCAGATGAAGTTTCTCTCTCTTAATTAATATATATATTCTACTTACTTTGACATGCTCTTAAAGAATATGGTAGTGACCAACTAAATGAATATCTGAAGTGCTTATTAGAAGTCATCAGCATGTACCTCTCAATCCTCTGCTTCAGCTTTAACAAGAACTTCTCATTGTCTTCCTCAGCTGTCTTCAGCAACCTCTCCAACAAGTTCCTCCTCTCCATCAAATCAAGATTCTCGACATCGAATTCTCTTATCTGGCCTTCTTTGTTGGCAAAAATGCTCTGCCGAACATGCAAGTAAGTCGGAAGCTTTTCGATTGCAGCCCATTTCAGAGCCTCCTCATCATCCTCATTCGGGCTAGACCTTGAGAAGATCTCCTACCCACTATTCCTCCATATGTCCGAGCTGCTCAAACGTGCACTGCTCAGTCTTGCACTGCTTATTCTAAATGCATCATCAGTTTCCATAGTCACCCACTAAAAGCTAAACAAATGCTTCACCGAATTGTAATTTTCATGCAAGATGGCCTTCGTCCATGAAAATGTGCCTGAAAAAGGGTCATGGGTCAAGAAAGTTTGAACCTTTTTTAGATTCCTTTTGAAAGCTTCTGAGAATAGTTAAACAAGAGGGAATTACATTTGGTGTGTATATATAGCGTGAGAAGAAGAAGAAGATGCCAAAAGGGGGTCAATAATTTTTTTTTTCTTCCGATATAGTCTTGATGCACATGTGGGTTTGAGACAATTGCATATATCATACGAGGAAGGAAATAGGTTGGAGCATGCTTTGGCAGGACTATTCCTAAAAGATAATTGACTTTAGAAATGAATGGAAGTGGTAAGGAGAAGGTGGGTGATTACATGTATGGTAGCATTTTATTGCCAATCCTGCCGGTGAGGGACACCGGAATTAGGCTGGGACGGACATGTGATTTAGGTTGGGACGAGAAAAACATTTTACGCATAAAAGCTTTAAAATTACGTGCGTGAAAAATTTTTATGAGGGAAATTTTAGTGCACATTTCTGTTGATGACGGGCGAAGGTGGTGCAATCGCCACAACCATTTCTTGGTCCCTTATTCAATGAGGCGATGCAATAGTATTGCAATATTCATCTTGCAGAAAGTGACTTTCCAGTTTGAAACGTAATGCAGCATGTATGATAGGAAAAATAACATATGATGGTCATCTTTGTCAAATTAGTAATCGAGAGTGCCCGTAGATATCCGGCAGTCATTAGCTACTCCTTTCACATCACACTTCTTGCATCTTTCAGTGACAATAAATTTCGGCATAATCGTAAGTATTCCTTAGAAACCTTGAAACATTGAGATGACTTCTGCATGTTGTCAGAATCCACGTGATACAACCGTTTTTGCAGCCAAAAACAAGTTTGTGCATGTGTTGAAAGTGTTCGGTGATTTGAATGCAGATTAATTTATACTGCATTGTTGGGGACTAGCCGTACTTCCGCCTTGGAATAGTAGTTATTTCCGGCTACCGAGGAGGGAAGGAATTGAATAGAGATAACAAAAGATTCTTCAACGCAAAGCGTGCTCGAGGAGCACGGAGTACTTATTGCTACCTAACGGATCTTGCTTGCAAATCTAGTAGCTAGTAACTCTTATTCTAACCCCTAAAGAAGTCAGTCAACCCTAATTAGTTTTATATACGGTGCCTATTTAAATTAATACGCACGTTGGTAACAACCAAAACCAGTATTTTTGTATTGGAGTTTCATCTTAGAGGTCAAACGAGGTACCTGGCACATGCAACCATTCTTTATGTACAGGAAAACTCACCTGTCGCTCATGTGTTTGCTGTATACACAGCGAATTCATTATTTTACGAGTAAAAAGGGTGGGATGAGGCGACTAACGCCTGAGACCCTCTTTCAAGAACTGCGGGAGTTCTAAACCTGAGACAGTGCATTAGGTTTGAGTCATGATTATTGTTCATTTTGAGTGAATCCGTCACTGCCCCCCACCGCGGTTCCAATTCCACGGGTCCAGAGCTCAATCTTTTAGCATCAATGCTTTTGAATTATTCGCTCCCCTCTAACGATTATCGTCCTTTTGTGGATTATAATCTTCCTTCTGGAACAGACTGATGCAGCTCAATTAGTCCATAGAAAGACCTATAAGTGTAATTTTTCACTTAGTCGAAAGAGTGAGTTTCACTACGATTAAAAAAATAAGAAAAAGAAGGAGAGAGTTGAAAAGTTAAAGAAGGAAAAAAAATGGAAAGTGAAGGGATATAGAAAGGGGAAAGAAGGGGTGCTCAGAAGGCCAAGAATTGCACCACCTGAAACAAAAGGAAAGAGAAAAAGAAAGAGAGAAGAGGGAAGATAAAAGGAAGAAAGGAAAGGTGTCCGGTGTTATATTGCATTGCCCCAATAAGAGCTCACATCCTTCGTTCGTCCCATTAGAGTAGAATTTGGGATTAGGGTTTAAATTCAAAATTATGTGAAATTCGAATAAAGAAGTTCGATTTTTGAGTTGTTAAGCTACAAAATTTCTTGAAAATGATCTTACCAAAAAAAAAAAAAAAATTCTTGAAAATGGTGGTTTTTGGCATCGTGGAGTCGTAGGCTATGTTGTGAGTCATTTTTTAGTAACGATTTAGTTGGAGCGAAAATTTAGGATTTTGCGTTCAAGTTTCACGTTGTGAATGGCTTGAATAATTATTTCAGGCAAGTAATTTATTGGTGTGTGGAAATTTTTTTATTAGCACTTAGAAGTAATTAAGCCATTTCGTAGTTGAGGTAGTAGTGTTTTCCTTGGTTTTAACGTTGATTCTCGTTTAATTACTAGGATTATGAGATCATTAGCTCGTTCTTTGGTTTTGGGCATTCTAGGTTGAGATAGCTAGTATAAGCACCTAGAGGGGGGTGAATAGGTGCGTAAACAATTTATCGAGATAAGGAAGCAATACTTGGCAAACAATAAAAGGGAAATTCTTTCTTGATTAACAAAATGAAATACGATCAAAATAAAGAGAGTAAGGAAGAGAAAATTGAACACAGTGGTTTATAGTGGTTCGGCTTTTTATTCCAAGCCTACGTCCACTCTTCCGCACCGACAGCCCCACCGGCTGGATTCCACTATGAACAAAAGAGAAGTTACACCACAGCTCTTCCTTGATTCCACAGCGTAGATGTTCTACTACACCTCCTCAAGGTCTCTTACAAATATTGACTCTCTTTTGAGTACAATGGTTCGCTCAAAGAGATTATCTAAACAACATGAAGCTTTCAGACTTTGGAATTTTTCTATCGCGCACTACTTCAACAACTTAGGACGTCTTCTTTATATACTCCTTCATGCCATCATACCCGTTGGCACTTACCAAAGGAATTCCTCCAATCTACCCGTTGGACGGAATCAATTAAGAAGATTAATCAAGCTATTAAAGGAACGTGTCGATAGCCCATCAATCCTGTCGCCCATACAATCAGGATCTCGGTTTCCATAAGTAGAACCTTCCAAGAATATCCAAACAATCATCGGATTTTCAATCATCGAGTCAATCTCGATCAATCAAAGGATTCCGTTATGTCTTCTCCAGCCACGAGATCTTCTCCGCTTGATAAGGTCGTCCCCTTAACGAATCATCCAGATTTGGATAACCTTTCTTCAACGGATTAGAGACTCACAATGATGATAGACTTTGAGTCTTGAGTCCTGGCTGTCCGGAGGTCTTCAGACTTTAAATAGTAGAGTCTGCAAAACCTTCGGACTAGATCGAAGAAAACGTTTTGTCGCTTCAAAACACTTCAAGAAGATTTCTCCAACAATCTCCCCCTTTTTGATGGTGACAAAACTTTCCTGCAGATTTGGACAACATTGACCTGCAAAACATATCTCAAACATATGTGCATATCTTATAGAGATAAATGGCTTAATACTAAACTCTACAACCACAGAAAATAGGTTAGTCTTGAATATGATAAACTATCCATAAGATATCAATAGCAGTCAATAGCAATAATCCAAGTTCAAATCCAGACAAAAAGACACAAAGTTTAAAGTCAAACATTAATCCAAATCAAATAAACCAAACAGAAAAAAAAAATTAAGTTGTTCAAATCTCTTGCATCTCTCCCCCTTTTTGTCAACGCATTGAAAAGGTTGAGATGAAAATGGAATGAAGTCAAGATTTCTTGGGAACACGAACAAGCTGGAAATCTTCCATTGACTCGAACGATCCCTTCCAAATTTTCAAGTCTTCCTTCGCCTTGAGCAATCTCCTCACCCTTGGCATTGGCTTGAATCGAACAGAGAGGGCTTGGATCTGATCTTGTAAAGATACTCGAAGAAACCCGACCAGCATTCTGCAAATTTTGAACCTCGCATCCCAAGGCATAAATTTGACCGCGCATCTCCAAGAGAATATTGAGAATTCTGCGAAAATCGGCTGAGTTATCAGTCTGCGAACTAGCTTCAGCACGTTCTGCGATGATGGCATGTCGAATAATCTCGCAGGTTTGGCGTTGAAACCTCATGACCTTCTTCTGGAAATTGAGAGGCATAAACATCCTCCGGGTGCAGGAGAACGACGATTCCTTCACTTGTGTCAGGAAATGAGGACTTCCCTCCTTTCTCTTGATCTCCCCCTGTTTTCATGCCTACAGGTGGAGAAGAGTGTTCCTCAGGTTCTCCTTCTTCTCTTCTTTCATTTCCAGGTCTTTCCTCCTCTGCTTCGCCAACTGCTCTTTATTCTTCTTCTTCTTCTTCTTCTTCTTCTTCTTCTTCTTCTTCTCTTGCTTCTTCTTCTTTCTCCTTTTCTTCAACCATCTCTTTCCTCTTGGCCTTCTCTTTCTCTTCCTTCTGTCTCACGTTGTTCTGTTGATTCTGGAACAGTACGACTTAGCCTTTTCGAAGCTATTGCCGAAATGGTAAGATCATCATCTTCTTCATCTTCCACAATAAGAGCTCTTCTTTTCTGCTTTGAAGCAATCATTGGCTCCTTTCCTTTCCTTTTGAAGAAGAGGTTTGATGAGTTCGACGGAGTCTTCTCCTTGAATTTCTCCAACTCCTTGTTCGGTTCCTTCGTACGCATTTTGGTCACCATCTTCGCCCCTACCACCATATGATCGCATGATCGAACACAGAAGATTTGCGGAGGCTGAATATTCAGATGTCTGAACAACTTTGTCACAAGGCTTGGATAAGGTAGTTAACCTCTGTCCTTCATCATTGCTCTATACATGTGGAACATGACAGTGTGGGGAAGAGAAAACCTTTTTCCAGTGAGGATGGCGTACATCAATTTTGCTTCTGAACTAGAAACATAAGTTTTTGAGGTTGATTTGGGTCGGAGACAATTGATCACAATCTTGTGAAGCAGGATGTTGAATGCATTCATTCTTAGGTAGATGATCTTCTCATCTGTTCTTCTATCCTTCACAAGTTCCAGAGTGGCCCGAGTAATGGAAACTTTGATTGGTTGATATCTTCCTCTTTCAACTCCTAACACATCCGCCAGCATATTCATATCCACAACATAGTCTTGATCTTTGACACTGAAAGAAAATCTATTCGCATCAAAAAAGCTAAGATTCGAATAGAAATATGCAGCCGCCCGGGATATGCCTCGGAGAATCGGAGCGAACGTCTCGAGTTGAAGATAACTGAATTTCTCTCTCAAATTCACCTTCACAGCATCCAGAAAATCAAAATCCACACTTCTAGGGTTTATAACCCCACGCTTCAGCAATTTCGAGTACAAATCTTCTTGTTCCTTTGATCTGAGCACTTCTCCCATTTTTCCTCGACTGTTAACCGCAACACCCATTCTCGGTTGAAATTGACTGTACAATTTGTCATCATCATTTCCATCTACAGGATTTGGTCCCCAGTCACGAAGATCACTTGGTATATTCGCAAGAGTTTCCTCAGCCACCCCTTGTCGAGCAATTCCCAAACTTTCCATTTTTCGCAAAAAGATATATTCGTTCCCATATCCTTTGTCTTTAAGAAAAGCATCGACATAGTTCAAGGGAGTACGAGTTCCTTTTAAAGCGCGATATAGCTTATAAATAAAGGCGGGCGTTTGAGTTCTTACAGGATCTGCATCCTCAATGATTTCTTCCTTTTGTTGATGATCAACGCCTTGAGGACTAGATGGATGAGAATGACGCTACTGAGAATGTTGTGGGCTCGGTTGCTATTCTGGAGATACTTCTTCTTCAGTAAGATCGAAGTGCGTAGGCCCCTCAGTCATTCGCCGTGGTCCCTTGTTAGCGATTCTCGATGACTTTCTCGAGGATGACATCTTTCTCGCTTTTGGAAGATTCCTTGCTTGACTTTTCTCGAGAAAGATGACAACTTTTTTAAGGATTAAACAAGTGAGAAAAACGGGAATGGAGGATTGATGCTTTCTAGGGATTTTGAGAGTAAAGAGAAGAGGAGTAAATAGAGCACTATAAAGAGAGATAAACGAACCGTCACAAAGGAAAGTAAAAAGATGCCTTTTTAAAATAACTAACTTTTTCGAGAAAATATTCATTTAAAAAAAATAACTTCTTTTTCGAAAAGGAAACGATGCAATAATTACGTCGATTAAAGATAGCAATAAACCACGATTGACAATCGTACCTTTTCAAGATAAAATTAGAGAGAGAGAGAGAAAGTGAGACTAACTTACAGTCGATGATCGTACCAAGACTAACTTACGCTTAAAGTCTTGTTTGTCCGAGTCCGAGAGTCTTTAGACTTTGATCTCTTCATACCTTAAAATGTTGAGTCTGGAGCGAATTGTTTCAAATTGATTTTTCTCCAGAGGCTTTGTGAATATATCCGCCAGTTGGTTCTTTGAATCAACATATTGAATTGAGACATCTCCATTTTGAACATGATCTCTAATAAAGTGATGTCGAATCTCTATATGCTTTGCTCTTGAGTGGAAAATTGGATTTTTTGTGAGATTGATAGCGCTAGTGTTGTCGCAGTTGATCTCCGTGCATGAGTCTTCAATTCCAAAGTCTCTTAGCTGTTGTTTTATCCACAAAATTTGCGAACAACAACTTCCAAGAGCTATATATTCTGCTTCTGCTGTAGAGAGAGCTACTGTACTTTGCTTTCTTGAAAACCAAGACATTGTCCTGCCTCCAAGAAGTTAACATATACCCGAGGTACTCTTTCTATCAACTCTGCATCCAGCAAGGTTTGCATCTGAATATCCAAGAAGAGTAAAGTCTCCCCTTTTTGGATACCATAGACCAAAGCTTGGAGTTGATGAAATATATTTGATAATACGCTTCGCAGCACTCAAATGAGATTCTTTTGGGTCTGTTTGAAATCTGGCACAAATGCAAACACTAAACAAAATGTCAGGTCTAGAAGCAGTAAGATAAAGAAGTGATCCGATGATAATCATGTACAGCTTTTGATCGACTTTCTTTCCTCCTTCATCTTTGTCTATCTTCGAGGAACTTGACATTGGTATATCACTGCCTTGCAATTGCCCACCCAAACTTTTTAACAAGATCATTTGCATACTTTTCTTGATGAATGAAGGTTCCTTCCTCTAGTTGTTTTATTTGAAGTCCAAGAAAGAAGGTTAACTCCCCCATCATACTCATTTCAAATTCATCCTGCATAGTCTTAGAGAATTTCTTGCACAGACTTTCATTAAACGATCCAAAAATGATATCATCCACATATATTTGAACAAGCAGAAAACTTTTGCTTTCTCTTTTAATAAAAAGAGTAGTGTCTACTTTACCTTTAACAAAACCATTTTGAATTAAAAACTTACTTAATCTTTCATACTGTGCTCGAGGTGCTTGCTTCAAGCCATATAGGGCCTTTTTGAGTCTGAATACTGAGTCCGGTTTCCTTGGGTCTTCAAACCCAGGTGGTTGTTCCACATAAACTTCCTCATGGATAAATCCATTTAGGAAAGCATTTTTGACATCCATTTGGAATAACCTGAAATTTTTATGACAAGCAAATGCTAGTAATAAACGAATTGCTTCTAACCTTGCTACTGGTGCATAGGTCTCATTATAGTCGATTCCTTCTTCTTGAGTGTATCCCTTGGCCACGAGTCTTGCTTTGTTTCTTACTATCTTGCCTTTTCGTCCATCTTGTTTCGAATACCCATTTAGCTCCAATGACAGATTTACCTTTTGGTTTTGGAGTCAGTTCCCAGACATCATTAATTCTGAATTGTCTAAGTTCTTCTTGCATAGCTTCAATCTAGCTTTCATCAAATAAAGCTTCTTCAATGCTCTTGGGTTCTGTTTCAGAAATAAGAGCCACAGCACTAGACTCTTCTCGCCTTTTGGATCTTGTGCGAATTCCTTCATTGATATCGCCAATAATAAGATCTTTGGGATGACTGGACTTATGTTTCCAGTTGCTGGTTAATGTATCAAATTGATGGTTACTTCCTTCACTAGAATCTTCAACGATCACTTGTTGCTGGTCCTTCAAAGTTTGAGCTGCTTTTTGAGATTTAGACTTTGTAGAGTTTGGAGCAGGTTCAGTCTCTTCAAGATGAGTCTGAATGGATTCATTTTGTGCAGAATCTTGGAATTTGACATTCATTGATTCTTCCACTGTTTGAGTCTTCTTATTATAGACTCTGTATGCATTGCTTGTGGTTGAATATCCAAGGAAGATACCTTCATCTGACTTTTCTTCAAACTTACCAACTCGATCATTTGCATTTTTCAATATGAAACATTTGCATCCAAATACATGAAAATATGAAACAATAGGCTTCTTTTCTTTAAAAAGTTCATAGGGGTTTTTTTAGAATAGATCTTAGAAAACTCTATTAATAATATAACATGATGTTGAAACTGCCTTCAGCCCAAAATCGTAAAGAGATATTACTTTCAATTAAGAGGGTTCTAGCCATTTCTTGAAGAGATCTATTCTTCCTTTCTACAACTCCGTTTTTGCTCGAGTATATGGAGAAGAGAATAAATGCTGAAAACCAGATTCTTCACAAAATTTGGCAAAATCCTGATTTTCAAATTTACCTCCATGATCTGTTTTTATACTTGAAATAACATATCCATTTTCATTTTGAACAATCTTAGCAAATTTTTTAAAATAAGAGAAAGTTTCAGACTTAATTGCTAAGAAATATACCCAAGTAAATCGTGAGTAATCATCCACAATTACTAGGCAATATTTCTTACCTCAAATGCTCTACGTTCTTGTTGGTCCAAAGAGATCCATATGCAAGAGCTGTAGTACACGGTTAGTGGAAACTTGATTTATTGATTTAAAGGAATTTCTTACCTGTTTTCCCAATATACATGGTGTACATAGATCAGACTTTTGATATGATAAATTGGGTAGTCCACGAACAAGCTTCTTTGCTGAGATCTTGGCTATCTCGCTTCATGTTAACATGTCCAAGCTTTCTCTCGTGCCACATGCTTGCTTCGTCTTGGATTGAGATTAAACATTGTGACTCATCTGGTTTTAAGTCCAAGAGGTAGATATTTCCATGTCTTCGACCCATAAATGATCGAGTAGAGTCTTTACCGGTTCCCGAACAAATACTTTCTTGAAAGTTGATCCTAAAACCAGCATCACACAAATGACGACACCTAAAGCGCATTGTAATTAAGTCCTTCAACTAAAGAAACATTGCTTATTGTGAGGTTCCCAATCTTCACTATTCCAAAGCCTACTATTTTTCCTTTGTTGTTTCCTCCAAATGAGACTTTTCCACCATTCACTTGAATAAGTTTTATGAAGCAATTTGAATCTCCTGTCATGTGTCTCGAGCATCCACTATCTAGGTACCATTTCACCTTTCTCTTGATAGTGACCTACATTTAAAAAGAGACTCAAGCTTTCTTTGGTACCCATATTTTCTTGGGTCTTTTTAAGTTAGTTTGATAAACGGTTTTTGCCCAGACTCTATTGACAGTCTCCATACCATAGGACATTCTTTCTCAAAATGATCGCACTATTGCATTTTGAACATCTAAGAGCATTGCGACCTACTGGTTTTACAAAGGTCCTTTCAAAATGATTTTTGTAAGCATTTCTTGAGGGTCTTTGTTTGATTCTTTCTTTTACTTTAGGAAAATCGATTAAAGGAATAGTTTCAGTAGTCATTCCTAAACCAGATTTATTGAAATAAGGTCTTTGAACAGAAAGTATTTTTTCAAGTTTTTCAGATCCCAGAGAAAATCTTTTGGAAATATTTGAAATGTCATTTTTCAAAAATGTGTTTTCTTTTAAAAGATTATCTTTACTTTCAATGAGAGAGGAAACATTATGGTCTAAGTATTTCACTTTTTCTTCTAAAACATTCTCTTGATGTTTTAAAGCAGAATTTTCCTTTTGAGTTCAGAAATTCTTTTAAGAGAGGTCTTAAGACTAAAACATAATTCATCAATGTATTTTGAAACTTTCATAGGGATTTTGAAGTTACTTACCTCGAATTCACTTTTTGAATCTGAATCGGTCTCGGAGTTTGATTCTGAATCCGATTGTGCCATTAGACATATGTTGGCATAATCATCATCACTATCTTCGCACTCCATATCACTCCGTGCTTCGCTTTGAGAGCTTTTCGATATTTTTCAGATTTTCCTTTCTTCTTCCTTAGAAGAGGACAGTTGGGTCCGATGTGTCCCTTTTCTTACATTCAAAGCGGACTATATCTTTGTTTGATTCATCATCTTCAGCAGACTTGATCTGTTGCTTTTGAAAACTTTGTTTCTTTGCTTTTGAGAGCAAGTTCTTCATCATCCATGTCGTCTTCAGAATCTGTTACATCAGAATCATCATTAGATTTTAATGCAATAGATTTCTTACCTTTAGGATCTTCGTCTTCATTGATTCGTTCCACTTCATAAGATTAAAGGGTCCCAACCAACTCATCGACAGATAATGGCATGATTCTTTAGGTCTCTCTGATTGAAGTCTTTATGTGATTCCAATCCTTAGAAAGTCCATGCAGTAGCTTGTTCACTTTCATGGGCTCAGAAATTGGTTGACCTTGATTTTCAAGACCATTCACGATTTCGTAAACGACTAAACATGTCGCTTATCGATTCTCCTAATTTCATCCCGAAGGCTTCATATTGACCGAGGAGTATATTGACTCGGTTTCTTTCACTCGATCGGTTCCTTCATAAGTAATGTGTAATCTATCCCATACTTCTTTGGCTGTATCACAAGAAGATATTATGTTATATTCAGAGGTGATAAAGCACAATATAAAGAATAGATTGCCTTTGCATCAAGAGCTCCGTCTCTTGATTATCTCCTCCCCGACTCATTTCGCCGGACTCAACAAAGGTGTCATTTCCTCTTTCTCGAGACAGATGCGCTTTAGGAATGATTCCTTTTTCTACAACGTCCCATTCCAGAGGATCCTTTGATCTTAAAAACGCCTTCATCTTGTTCTTCCATATGTTGTAATCCTTTCCATCAAAGTAAGGCGGTCTCGTGTTACTTTGCCCTTCTACAAGCCTTGGAGCCAGCATACTAGCCATGGATCTTTTACTCTGAAGTAAAACACTTCAAACAAAGTGAGTACACGAGCTATGATACCAATTGAGATAGCTAGTATAAGCACCTATAGGGGGTGAATAGGTGCATAAACAATTTATCGAGATACGGAAGCAATACTTGGCAAACAATAAAAGGGAAATTCTTTCTTGATTAACAAAATGAAATACGATCAAAATAAAGAGAGTAAGGAAGAGAAAATTGAACACAGGGTTTATAGTGGTTCGGCTTATTCCAAGCTTACGTCCACTCTTCCGCACTGACAGCCCACTGGCTGGATTCCACTATGAACAAAAGAGAAGTTACACCACAACTCTTCCTTGATTCCACAACGTAGATGTTCTACTACACCTCCTCAAGGTCTCTTACAAATATTGACTCTCTTTTGAGTACAATGGTTCGCTCAAAGAGATTGTCTAAACAACATGAAGCTTTCAGACTTTGGAATTTTTCTATCGCGCACTACTTCAACAACTTAGGACGTCTTCTTTATATACTCCTTCATGCCATCATACCCGTTGGCACTTACCAAAGGAATTCCTCCAATCTACCCGTTGGACGGAATCAATTAAGAAGATTAATCGAGCTATTAAAGGAACGTGTCGATAGCCCATCAATCATGTTCGCCCATACAATCAGGATCTCGGTTTCCATAAGTAGAACCTTCCAAGAATATCCAAACAATCATCGGATTTTCAATCATCGAGTCAATCTCGATCAATCAAAGGATTCCGTTATGTCTTCTCCAGCCACGAGATCTTCTCCAGTTGATAAGGTCGTCCCCTTAACGAATCATCCAGATTTGGATAACCTTTCTTCAACGGATTAGAGACTGTCAATGAGGATAGACTTTGAGTCTTGAGTCTGGCTGTCCGGAGGTCTTCAGACTTTAAATAGTAGAGTCTACAAAACCTTCAGACTAGACTGAAGAAAACGTTTTGTCAGCTTCAAAACACTTCAAGAAGATTTCTCCAACATAGGTGAGGTGTGCTATCTCTTTTTATGAATTTGTAAACTTATGTCTTGATAGCGATAAAGATTTGAGTATCACACGAGTTATTAAAGCATGTTCATTGCATAAAAGCTTGGATTGGGCAATTATTATATTTTAATATTTGAGAATGGTTGTATGAAATGTATTGTGAAATGATACATACATATCACTTCGCAAATTGATATATGGAATGAGTTCTAAAATGATTTGAGAAAGGTGTTATGAAAGACACTTTGTCGTGAATGTGGTTTGTGAAAGGAATTTTGAAATAGTGTGAGAAATGTCATGTGAAACATATTTAGTTTGATGAACGGAATGAAGAAAGATCATGAATTTTGTTTGTGAAATCAATTATTGATATTGATTGTGGATTTGATTTTTTATTGTTGGTATTGGAGGATATGGGTTTGGTAGTCAATATTGCTATGAGCCCATTGAAGGACTTATGAGTATGCAAACCGGGTTTAGGATATCCTTTTAGATCGAGTCATCGGCTTTCTAAGTGAAGAAGGAGAGAATTTTGGTTGTTTTGTCATTAGGCATTCTATTGTAACGATGATTTGATATTAAACAAAATATTAGTTGACAAATGGACCATTTATATGTGGTTTGATATGAGATAGATCAATGGGATAGACCATTGGCATGTGATTTTGATGATATTGATCAATGGGCTTGACCAATGATGTTTATGATAATTTAAACGAATATTTTTTGAATTGTATAAAACTTTTTGAAATGAAATGACTCATGCATGATTTGATATGTGTATTAAAGAGTTGGATTTATGAGTTTTTAGTAATGCTCTATACTTATATATATAGACACACACACACATTGTGATTGCTTGATTTGCTTAGGAAAGACATGTACTACTTATGAGTTGTGGTTGCTCTGCTCATCCATCTCTTTCCCAATCTTTTCAAGTGCCTTGGTTAGTGACCATTAAAGTGAGAGTGTTATAATGGGGGCTTGGATTTTGGTGGTTTAAGGCTATGTTTTTCAGGTGGAAAGACCGTCGTCTCACCCTATCCCTATACGATTCGGGGTGTGACAATAACTAAGTTTGGCATCAAATGCTTGGCCCTATTTGAATATTTTGTTTTTACTTCATTAGGTAAAAATGAAGATGTTGGATATCTGTGATAATCCAATCTCGGGTGATGGAGTTGTGAGTTTGAGTTTCTTCCAAAGGATTCACTCAAGAAAATGTGCAAGCATCGTTTTCCTACAAGCATGTATTGTTGTGATTTGATTCATACTCTCTGTTGCTTGTAATTGAGAGTGATGTAATAGGGAGGTGCAATAAGCTAATTATATGGAATCTCTGACCGGATGTAATCATGATATAAGGGTGAAACAAGATAAAAACCTTGTGACTCGATTTCTCTTTCTCGCTTTTACTCTATATTTCATTATGTTTTTGTGCCGAATCCCAACATGTACAATATATATTTGTGTTGACGACTTTATTATGATTATGGAGTCACTAACATGGTAGATGGGAAAATGCATTTGAAGGGTTATGACATTCTCTACTTTCTATTTAAAAGACTTTCATGTTGGTAGGCATTAACTGAAGTTGTGTTCGCTGCTACATGATCTCCCTATCTTTAGTTTTGCATTGAAATTTCTTAACGTGCTGATCGCATGGTCGTTTGTTTCATTGTTGATGTCAATCTATTTGTTCTTTTCCAACTTGGATGATAACTACCCATAGAGGCCAACCATAGACAATAACTCCCGTCCGAACATAGCTCACTACTTTCACTGTTCAGAGCTCTCCATGTTGACCTTCGTGGCCAATAAGTTATGGGCTAACAACAATCTTTCTCTCACTTGTGAACTGGCTCAGACACCATTTATTAGAAGAGCATAGTAGAAACCCAATACCTCACATAAGGAAATCGTCAAGAGAGTGCCCAAGTCTGAACTCGTTTATATATCCAGTTGGATCAACATTCTCAAAACTCTATGTTACTGGCCAACTAAGATATATTGAATACTCCACATCACACCGCACCAATTGTTCGATGTGAAACTTTTTTAACACAACTCACATATGCATCTAAATACTCTTAATGGCAACTCTCAATATCCCGAAAGTGCAGAGTTGGAACTCCATTCTAATGAATGATTCTTGTTGTTATGGAGGATCCAGCTACAGAATAATTAGTGGATAGCTTTTGCCCCTTTTCCCCCCGAGTCTGTTATTAAAAATGTTGGTTTAAGTAAATGTGGTTGCCCTTCTTCGACCCTTACTACTTAAGGGCGAATTGCTCTTTCAGTCCACTAATTGAACGAGACTCCATGGTTGGCATGATATTGACTTAAGTATGATCGGATTTTGTGGGTTCATTGATAGCTTAATTAAAATACAAGTGACTGTTAGTCGGTCTTTCTTGTCCACTATTTATCCATATGAAATTTGTTTATAGAGGTTGATGCACAATAGGAATGTAACCTTGGTTTGTCCTGAAAATTGTGGGGCTGATTTTGCTTCGTGTTTTCATTTGAATGTAAGCATGTCTTTTAGTTCTTGACTTGGTGCTTACTAATCATCTTGTTCATTTGTCTTTCCCCATGTGGTATTATTCTGATGAAGGACATGTAGTTTTAGCCAAAAAGATTTTAATTACAACAATGAAGGTGGAAATTAGTGCAACTAAGTGATAGTTTGCTTTGACTCAACTTGGTGCAAGAGTGAAGATGCTCAGACCTGAATCCAAGTGAGTTGGAGAATGACATTTGTTGCAAAAGGCATAGTTGCTGCTCTTGTTGCTCTTTCTTATACAGATCCGCCAAACCTCTAAGTACAACTTTCAAAGGGTCTCGAGGGTTGATTTAAAGCTTTGTCCAAGAGTAGAGCAATCTTTTAGAGCTTTAACGGCAATTATGCTAAAGGCATAAATGATCATAATCTGTGACTTTTGTTTAGTACATGATAGTAGATAGCAAATCGTCACTAGTAGTGAGTTTAAAGACTATTGAGCTAAGTACTCTGTCGTTGTCCATGAGTAGAGCAACTTTCTTAGTACTTTAGTAGCAATTAGGCTAAAGCATAAATGGCCATAATCTTCATCTCTTCTTTTGTATTTGATAGTGGATATTGATGGCTGCTAATGTCGGAGATTGTCAAGTAGTACTATGTCGCTGTAGGAGAGCGCTTGAGATGTAGGGGACCATAAACCAATAGGCGCCAAAGAGAGGATGAAAATTGAGGCATTGGGAGGATATGTCTATGATGGGTACCTTAATGGACAACTTAATAGAGCTCATGCTTTAGGTGACTGGCACATGGAAAGAATGGAATATAAGGGAGGAGGACCACTCACTATCGAGCCAGAGTTAAGGAGAGTAGATCTGACTGAAGACAATGAATCCAATTTCTATGTTATCACACCCAACTCCTACAAGTATACTAGAAATGGTATATATATATATAAAACATTGAGTTGGTTATAGAATTGAAGTTTCTACAACCTCAACAAATACCATTTTAGACATACAACCAAAAGTTCAACTACTAAAACTTCCCCATCAATATCATTTTCGTCCTACTTGACACTAGCTAAAGAACCTGAAAAAGTTTTAGAATGAATAGAGAGAGCTCCCATAGCTCATTGAGTAGTATATATATCTACTAAACAAATCAAATATCCACTATGCATATCTCTAAAGTAATACCAAAGACTCAAATGTATGTACCAAGTCAAATATGAGTTATTTCATTTTGATAGAACTTCATATATATAAGAAATAATCATTTAATCAGCGTACATCAATAGTCAATTCCATTGATCAGACTATAGCAAATTACAAATAAATGGTTCATTTAATCGAATCAATTTAGAACTCAAAATTCAACTATGGTCACATTTAGCGCCCTGTGACAAAGGGGGCCAAGTTCTCCCTCGGCAAGATCTCCACCTTTATTGGTCAATGGCCCAGCCTAGAAGTTATCATAATAATAGTATGAATACCTACAAACTCCTTAATGCACTCTGAACACGACAACAATGAGCATCAAGCCTAATCCATCCTCCAAACTGACAAATTAAATTCATGATTTATCTCATAACTGGGAATACATTTCTGTGACATCCTGATTTTTTCAAATATGATTTCAATTGAATAAGTCGGGCCTTTCATCGACGTATCTATAATGTTATTCTCTGAGTCGATCACTCATGAGATAACTAGACTATCTGCGAAAGTCATTAAGGGATTTTAATGCAAAAGACTTGAGAATTTGACTAGGAATCAACTGCTCGACCGTGTTAATTTGCAAGGGTCATTACGGCACAATGAAAAATCGATCATAGATCAAAGATAGGTTGATTCGACTGAGATAGGTGATCAAAATGTGGTGATTCCACCTGTTTGCAAAATTCTCATTGATCGGCACTAAATTGATTTTCTGTCGTCTTAGGTACCCTGTGTTCGTATTTGAAATCTTGAGATTTTCATGACAACCGAGAGTCGCCAATGTGTCGAAGATGTACATTGTGACTCGAGATAATTCGATCACGGGTCAATTGCACCAAAAATTCTTAAAAGTTACTCGGTAGACTAGGTCATGCTAAAAGCGTGTCGAATTGAAATTAACCGCAAATTTGAATCTGATTTCAGAAATTGAAAATTTTGTGGTGTCATGAGCTATTTTAGAAACGTCAAATTACCCTCCGAAGATTTTTCAAAGGTTCCGAAAATTTTGCGGAAAACCGTTTCGGATGTTGCAGAAAATTAGCGGAAATTCGGGTTGGCGAATTGAAGAGACTTTCGACTTACAAATCAAGCTACTTGGCAAATGGGAATTGTAGAAATTATGTGGGCTTTTTCTACATCAAATTTGGATATTAAATTGAAGCTTAAATTGAAGAATTCGGATCTATGGTGAGGGGAGCAAATATTGGCATAAAAAAATTGAATAATTTGGTGGAAATTACACTAGAAAGTATTAAGGGACAAGGGGATAAGATTGGAGGCTAAGAGGGGACCAAGCTTTAAATTAAAATAGATTTTTATTGTTGACTCTTTGTTCCTCTCTCTCTCTTTCTCTCTCTCTCTCTCTCATCCTTTCTTTTCCCCCGTGCTCGCCCACCTTCCTTTCTACTTCATCTTTTATTTTCATTTGTCCTGCACCTTCATTCTCTCATTTCTCTTCTTCTTGCCGAGCCCACTCCCCGCATCATCATCTTATTTCGTTTCCATCTCTCTCGGCCACTTAGCCCACCGAAATCCCCTCCTTGTCAATCCATCTTCACGCCTTCATGTCATCCATCCACTGCATCATCATCATCATCAACCATCGTCCCACGCGGCTATCTCATCCAACAACAAATTGAGTTCCATCGAAGTCCGCACGTCGTCAACGCACCGCCAGCTGAACCATCCTTCGTTGACCCAGCATCCGCGTCTTCTCTCCGCCAGCTCGCGTCTCCACCGTTTGTTGCAGCTCATCTCACGCGTGGGTCAACAACCCACCGAAGCATCTCCGAAAGTTGACCTCTCCACGGACGTTCTTCGCCAGCAGCTGCTTTCGTCTGTTTCCCCTCCATGTTTGAAGCCAACTCCGACGCCTCCGTTGCCAGCGGAGGCCTGCAGCAATTTCGGCCCAGTTTTCAGGCCACAGCACGGCAAATAAATCCAGCGAAGCTTGGCCCAGCAAAACATTATCTTCAGCCCGTCTTCATTTCCTCAGCTCAGTCCACTTACATTTGAGGCCCACGAAAATTGCCACAGCCCAAGAAGCCAGCCCAGCTCAACCCATTCTCAGTCCATTGAAGCTTGCAATTCGGCCCAGGTTTCAGGCCCACTTGAAGTTCAGCCCATCTTGAGGCCCATGCAGTCAAGCCCAATTCTGAGCCCAAGCCTGCGAAGTCAAGCGCAGTCCGACGCAATAACAAATCTCAGTTTGGGCTGAGATTTGTTGGGCCCATTTTAGGCCCGGTCTAAGTCCGTCGATGTTGCCAAAAATTCGGATTTCGGCCGCCGTCGCGCCGTCGTTGTGATGAACTGGTTTCCGTAATTAACCGGTGATTTTTTGCACTAAACCATTTTTAGTAGGCTAATGACGCCTAAGGGGTGTTTAGATTTATTTAATTAGGAATTATGTGGTTAGTTAGATTAAATTAGAAATTTAATTATTTAATCGAGTATGTTAGATGGTTAGCATGGTTTAGCTAAGACCTAAATAAATTATATTATTTATCTAGAAGGGTTCGGGAATTTTTCGAGTCTGTATTGGTATTTAATTTAATAATTTTGGCCTAGGTTAGTATTTTTAGAAACTAAATTGAATTATTTTATTGATTTTTGAAATTAATTAATTATTAATTATATTTTCCGGAAATTTTACCGGAGAGCCGCTTGATAGAATTTCGAGCCGATCGCAGTGATATATTTAGTTTTTGCAATTGAATGTTGTATTGTTGAATTGAGTGATGATTGTGATATATAGGTATTTTAATTAGAAAATACCGGGTGTTGGGTGTTGACACCGAGAGTGGGTTTTAAGTACCATTTCAGCTCATGTGAGCATTGATTAGCTTAGGTGAGCAATATAGATTTATAATAGCTTCGGGGAGCATTAATACCATTATAGATCTCTAGCAGCTTCGATGAGTAATGGCAAACAATAATGCTTTAGCAGCTTCGGTGAGCAAATTTTAGACATCAGCTCTAGGAAGCAATGATATATGAGTATTTCTATTTCAGCTTAGGCGAGCAGTGTTCGAATCAAAAGAATTTATGAATGATATTGATGACATGGAGTCAAATGAATGATTGATGGCGGATTTGAATTGAATTGTTTAATTCAATATTTGAATTATACTGACCTGCAGGGTGGATTTGAGGCCAAGGCAAGGCTCTGTGATTGTATGATTGCATGATTAGGACGCTTTTGGGCGTATTTCCCTCCTAATCGAGGCTTAGCGTGCAAACTCGCTGAGATTTATATCTCACCCCGTCGTGGAGTTAAATTTTCAGGATCGTCGAGCGGAGGATCTGGAGTTGAGAGGAGGTGATCTAAAGTGTAGGTCGGTTAGGACCGTTTCTTTTTGGAAAGCCAGTTTTTGTAGTCTTTTGGTCCTAGACCTTATACATGACTCAGTGTGTATATGAATGTGTGTTTTGTTTGTGAATTTGTTATCCTACTTTTCTATCCCGAGATGGTTAGTGTCAGGGGATTTTATTTTTGCTTCCGTATGTGTAATAAAAAGAAAGGGTCGGCGACTCGTCCTGTGAAGTCGCAAAATTTTATTGACCAAAGAGGGATGGGCGCGCGCTCGAGAATCAAGGCGTGACAATTTCACAAGTCATTTCAAAATTCATCTTATGACCTTTCGCAATATCTTTCACAAAACGTATCTCAATATATCCATAAATAATCAAAAAGTAGCAAATGCTAGATTTAACTTTATGCGACAAGTATATTCTTTCATAACTCATAATATATTGAATCTTGATCATTTTTAAGACATGAGTTTACAATATATAAGAGAAAACACCACTTACCACTATTAAAAAGCCTAACTTGGAAGTTACACGACCTTAAAAGTTTCAAAATCCTATTAAAGAAGCACTATCAAAATGTCATATTTACGCGCCAACTAATTTTGACCAAAATTTGATTGGGCAACATTTTTTTTGGGTTGAATCATTCACTCCAAGTCGACAAAAGGCCTTGAGAGTAACCACTCATGGGACGAACTTTGTCACATCATTTTTCTGCTATTGAACCTTGATTCGAGTGAACTTATAGTCAAATAAAAGCTTTTTCAAATAATTTAAAGGCCCTAAATTTTGCTGGCCCAAAATCTAGCCGACAACGGACTTAATCAATATGAAACAATATAGGCCGAGTTACTAATTGGCAATTTCCAAAGATTTCGATAATTTAATATCTCTCAAAGAGAAAATCCAAACTGCAATCTGTAAAATCTTACAAGTTCCTAGGTATGTGAGGGACTAACTATTACTATATGATAGTTCAGACTCAATTGGAGCGTCACTTGACAAACTAACATAGCTAGGACTACTATTTTCTTTTTACTCCTAGATAAAAAAAGAAAAAGAAAAAAGAACCAACTTGTGAGAGGAAAGACAGTGAGCAACTCTTACTAATCACACACAAAAAGTGTATTCTAGTATTAGTTGATGTTTCCCGACCAACCACTATGATTTTTGTCTCTTCTTTCTCAGTGATCTCCCTCTCTTTTCTTCTTTCCATTTTGTTTTAATTTTTCTTCTTTTTCTCTGTGTTGTCACAACATTTTAAAGCTGTGTTTCTTTCACATAAAACAATCTATTTCTGGAAATTATTTTTTAGGAAATTATTTTCCAGAAAAATGACTATATTTTTCGATATTTGACTGAAATTTGAAGAATCGAAAAATATTGTTCATTGTATGGATATGATTTGATTTGATTTTCTTAATTACCCATATACTATTTAGGAGCTAGTGACTTGTGCACGATTAGCCGGGAATGAGACACGTCCACCAGGATCTTGGGTTTAGCCTCAATGGACCCCAACTCGATCAAGGCCACTTGGGTCTCGAGCAAGAGTGTAATCATTGATTCCGCATCCACAAAATCTGAAATTGAGATCTTAGTGCCTTCACTTCTTGGTGCCTTGTCTAAGAACCACAAAGGTTAAATGCGAGATCCCAGCGACCTTGGTCCCTGGTGCCCGGGCTCAAGTCCATAGTACTCAAGCTATATGGTCAATCTGTAATATAAGGGCCCACTTAGCCCCTGTCTCTTAAAAGCCAAGCCCAAGCTCAACCGTATTTTTCTTTCTTCTTATTAGTGCTCGTGCATCGAAGCAAAAATGGAAAAGAAGAAGCTGAAGGGGAAAGCAAGTGAGAAGGAAAGAAGAAAAGAAGAAAAAGGGAAAAAAATTGTCATGCATAGCTGATCTAGACACCTCGACTAGCCAAATCAATTTACGAATCGTAACGCATAGTAAGCATTCAAGCCAATTTATTCATCTAGTCGGAGTAATTTTAGAAGTTATGGCACAAATTTGGAGTTATGTAAATTTTGAACTATGAGGTTCGATTGAGGATTTTTCGGAGTTGTGATTTTTGTAAAAATAGTAGTCTAGAGCGTTGTGGACCTGCAGGATTCGACGGAACTCAATTTTGAATTATTGTTTGGTTGGAATGGAATTTCGAAGTTTTGTGCGTGAGTTATGCGTAACAACAAAGATAAATATATGCCATAAACAAGTTTCTTCGTAGCGCTTAGGAGTTGACACATTCACAATAAAACATGGTTTAGTTGAGTCGTTCGATGAAGTAGTGATTTACTTGGATTTTGACATCGTTTTTTGATTAATTGATAGAAATTTGACTGCGTTGGCTTGAGTAACCATTGTAGGTTGATTTTTGGCTTTTCCACATGAGTGGTGCTACCTCTTCTACGAATTTGTAAACTCACGTTTTGAGAGCTATAGAGATTTGATATATTATAAATTATGAAAGAGCACACTGGTTGCATAAAATTTGGATCGGACATTTACTATGGTGGGGTATTTGTAAATAGTGTGAGAATTGTTTGGTAGAAATATATTTTAGGTTTGCGAAGTCTTTTATATATATATATATATATATATATATATATATATATATATATATATATATATATATATATATGCTTTCTTGCCCTTTGAGTATGCTTTATGGAATTATATATATCGATTTGTGAAATGCTTCATGACTTGCATTTGATTTGATTCGTTATGTAAAACTGATTTATGAGACAAATCCTAAAATGATTTGAGAAATGTTTTACTAAAAATATTTCTGGCAAATGAGTTGAGTTGCAAAAGATTGTGTGATTAATTTGTGAAATGTATTATGATATATGAGATTATTTATGGATTTGATTTTTAGTATTGAAGGATGACAATTGGGTGCTCAATATCATTGTAAACTTGGTTAAGGGTTTGTGGGTAGGTGTATGCGGTGTTAAGATATTCTCGTGGGTCAAGTCACTGTCATTATAGGTGAAGACTTAGCCAATGGGGGAATCTTGGTTACCCTTTCATGGGGTGTTATGTGTGATCATGGTTCAATATTTGAGAACAGGTTGGTTAGTGGAGAAGACCATTGATATGTGATTGGAGTTTGGTCAATGGAGTGAATCATTGACATATGATTGAGATGGACCATCTACATGTGGTTTGATGAGATCAATTAATGTGATAGACCATTAATATGTGAGATGTTGAGATTGATCAATAGATTGGACCATTAATTATTTATTTTGATATTGCTGATGAAAAGGGTAAATATGCTATCAGTATAGTTTTGTTGAAGTAATATATAACTTATTTTAATCTTGTAAGTTTGTTATATTTTGAATTGGGTGTAAATGAATAGTGTTTTTGTATCTTAAATATACATATTAGATGCTCGATTTGCTTCGAAGAGACACATTATTCACTAAGTTGTGGTTGCTCAACCAATTCCTTCCAATCTCTTTTTAGGTTTTTCAACTGGCAATGAGTAGTATGAGAGTGACTTTGACGGGGAGGACTTTTGAGAGTTAGATTTTTGGATATAGATTGAGGTTGTGTCATTCGAATGGAAAGATAGCTGTGTCATTCCCATTCTTGATGGTGTTAGGGTGTGACGCCATTAAAGCTGGCCTAGGGATGTTGGTGCTTGTGCCCAAGTCCTTGGCGCCAGGGCTCAAGTCCATTGAGGTCAAGCTTAGGACCACTAGTCATTGGAACCTAGGCCCGACATCGATGAACACAAGCCCAAAAGTTGGGGACCCAAGCACTAGCATCAAGGTTCTAAGCCCAGCCTCAATGGACCCAAGCATGGTCATTGGGGTCCTAGGCTTCATCCTCGATGGACTTGGGCTCGAGTGCAAGAGATCTAGCCATTGGGGTTTTGGGCTCGACCTCAATAGACTTGGGCTTGCGTGTGGGGGATCTAAGCATGGCCAGTAGGTCTTGAGTAAGTCTTGGGCTAGGCTCGATGGACTTGGGCTTGGCCTCTATTGACTTGGGCCTAGGCATCGGAGATTTGGGCAAGTGCATCAGATCTTGAGTTTATCGAGGCCAAGCCTCTACGGATGTGGGTTCAAGCACCGAGGACTCAAGCAAGAGCATCGGGCCTTGGGCCTGAGGTTCACTAGATCGAGCTCGAGCGTGGGGGATTTGAGCACGGGGTCCAACCCCAAATCTCAATAGTCTCAGCCTCTAGTGGTCTCGGGTCCAGCCATTAGGGTCTAACCCAATCTCAACTGACTCAAGCACAATTGCTAGGGGCCCAACATGGGGCCCTAAACCTCGGGACAGACCTTGTTAGACTTGGACATAGTCACTAAAGTCTTGGGCCTCGGCCTTGATGGACCCGGGCTCAAGCGTTGGAGATCTAGGCACAAGTATGAGGGACCCAAGCATTGCCTTTGGGGTCTTAGGCCTAGGTTTCGGGGTTTTGGGCTTGGCCTAGTTTAAGGCATTAGGCATAGGCACCGAGGCCTTGATGGCCCTGAGCTTGAGCACGGGCACTAGGGCCCTAGTATGGAGTCCCAAGCACGAGCATTGGGAGCCCAATCTTGGGCATGGAGATCTTGACATAGACGCTGGGATTGTGGGCTTGGCTTTGATATTCCTAGGCCTAGGCCTCGAGACTCAATCCTTGGTGCTGGGGACCTGAGATTGAGCATTAAGGTTTTGATGTCCAAGCATAGGTATCTTATTATATTTTAGAAAATGATTTTCGATTTTTTTAAAGAGAAAATCAATTTCCTAAATGTAAGCATATATTTTCCGTTGACTCACTTTTACTAAGTGATCCAAATGTCAAAAAATAAGGAAAATATTTTCCTAAAAACTGTTTTTCATAAAATAAATGAAGTTTAAAATTGACAAAAGAGGGGAGCTCATCATCGAGTATCCAATAACAACAATCGGAATTCACAGCGGATCTATACAAAAAATGAAAAGTGCTGCTGACAGTATGCCACATATTTTCCTAAAAAATATTTTTCATCATCGAGCATCCAGACAAGTGTCGCAATTTATTCGTCGAATTGCCTGAAGTAGTCGTTTTGGTTACACTTTCATATATGACTTGAGTATAAAATTATATTCAACTTTCTTCAATAAACTTATATTTTGATGTCTCTCCAATCTCCCGTGGTGCTGTCATCACCTCTTCTGGAAGTTGAATGCTCTGATTGAGAAGGCAAAGATGAATCCAAAGAGGACAGGCAAGCCGACCAGCACTGCTGCAACCGCTCCCAAGAAGTCGTGTTTGTACCCAAAATAGCTCATCACGAAATGTTCCACTGTCTCGCCAGTGTCAAGCTGGTGCTTAATGTCTCCAAACTGTGAGGCCACCAGTCCATACAATGTCCAAGAAATTGGATCAGCCCAGTAATACCATCTCCACCAGACGGGCATTCTCTGTTAAAAGAAAAAAAAAATTAGCTCTGCTCATTTATGCTTTTCGTTGTTTTTCTATTTTGGTTTCAGGGTAGATATCGATGAACTTACTGTTCGAGGAACGACGAATCCTGAGAAAAGGTTCCAAATCGCATAGAATGCGGAAGAGGTTATGGCGGCTATCTGTTGGTTGGGCGTGACTGCCACGCTCATCATCCCATAGTAAGTGAAGTACAACAAGCTGAAGAACATACAGAAGATGTACCAAAAGAACTTGCTAGGGGTCCATTCGAAGCCGATCATTGAATAAACAATCACTCCATAGATGACAGTTTGGAGGAAGATGTAGGGAATTTCGATGATAACCTGTGCAAAACAATTTTGTCAAAAAACATGATGGATTCTTTCAAGAAACTTTAAGAGTGCTAAGGGCTTCTTAAAGTCATTTCCTATTTTCCCATGAACTGAGTAAATCTAATACTTTCACTTAGAACTACCGAAGTCTGATACTTTCACTTAGATATGAAAGTGAAACATTACCTGTCCAAAGGCATAAGGCAAAGCAGAATACATTCCAGCCCCTCTCTCTCGATAGAAGACTGTCCTCTCAACAGCCACAACGGGTTGGACTGACGTTGAATTCTGAAATCCAATGAAAAGGCAAGCCGCGTACATAGAGCCCATCGCGTTGAAGAGATCTTGCTGGTTTCTCCTGCAAGTCCCACAAGTTTTGAGCAAATGATACCCATAACTGAGCCGGTATACTTTTTTTCCCAAAGTCCAATTCCTCTGTGTTTTGCAAATAAAAAGAAAGTAGAACTTGTGTATCTGTGAATTGATTTCTGTCTATTACCTCTTGGAGCCGAGGTTCCAAAATATTGTGCCGAACATCAGAGCAATGAAAGTTGTGAATAGAAGTCTCACGGCTGTGTATGACGGGTTGCGCCAGTATGACCAGTATTGTTTCCATAGACAAGCCACACACTGGGTGAAGAACGATTGTGAATATTGCGTTGGAAAATAGAGATCTTTCGACCCTGGTGGTAGTGTACTCAGCTCGTTGATCAGAGTTTTATTTCTCCTGTTTCAATCGTTGAAGAACACAAGACATATAAGATTTCTGCCACGAGGCTTTCTAAGCTCCACTTTTTAATCTTCAACTTTATGATAATCTCTTTGAGCTTCTCAAGCTGAAAAACAAAAAATTATTCTGCTTCTGAGAAGTTACTTCTTACCTAAACAGTTCAGAATTCCTGTAGACTTCGGTGAAGTTAACCCCGAGGATTTCTTCTTGAGCAGCCGCCGTCACCTCCAACATCCAAGTTGCTGGATTATATCCGTCTTTAATTTTTGGAACTTCGCTAATGCCCTATAATTGGAACACGTGTAACGTTAGGGTTTAAAGCTCAATGTAATCTAGACTCTGTTTCGTATGGCGCAGCAGTGAGCTCACCTCAAAATAGTCGATCAGGTGCGAGGAATGCTGGCCTAGTGGACCGACATAGATCTCCTGTCCACCTCTCTTCAGAAGAAACAGCTGCATATCAATAAAGAAAATCTCTCAGATACTTCGTTGTGGGGAAAAGTAAAAGCAAACAGATAGTTCGGGCCCTCATTAAAATTTGTGTCAAACCTCGTCAAAAGCATCAAATATATCAATGCTCGGTTGGTGGATGGTGCAAACAACAGTTCGTCCCGTGTCAACAGTATTTCTAACCGTTCTCATTACTATAGCAGCTGCCCTGGCATCGAGGCCGGAGGTAGGCTCATCCATAAATATGATTGACGGGTTGGCTACGAGCTCCACTGCAATTGTCAGCCTTTTCCTCTGCTCAGTGGAGAGGCCATTCACACCAGGCAACCCAACTAGCGCTTCTCGTAACGGGGTAAGCTCTATGAGCTCCATCACTTCTTCAATGAACATCTGCACATGGATCACATTTCTAGTCAGCGCTCCATCGCTGGGAGGGACTCAAAAGGCAGTGAAGTTTTACGCTGTCAAAAATTATTATGAGCTGTGCTTATCCTTTAAGAGATGCCAAAAATTCTTTCAGTCTATGTGGTGAACAATGTAATCCATGAGAAAAATTTCGTCCAGTATGGCTTTTCGAGAAAACCAAACTGTCTTTTGAAAGATTTGTCATGTATCTTTATCTACCGATAAATGTGTAGAGTTCACCTAAGATGCCAGATGATTTAATGAATCAAGTATCAACCTTCCTAGTCTCAGAGTCCACTTCAGACGGTAGCCGAAGCCACGCAGAATACACCAAGGATTCATAAACTGTGACGTGAGGAGAGTGGATATCAGTTTGTTCGCAATATCCTGATATGCGAGCGAATGTTTCTTGCTTCTTTGGGTACCCAGATATCGTGATTGTCCCATCGATGTATCCCCCTGTTTTCCTTCCAGCCAATACATCCATCAGAGTGGTCTTTCCAGCGCCGCTGACACCCATTAAAGCCGTCAATACTCCTGGCCTAAAAGCACCACTAACTCCCTTTAGAAGCTCCAGCCGATCTTCAAGAATACCTTGAGCTTTCATTTCCTGCTAACACAAAAATGTTCAGCACATCTAAAAGTTCTGCACCTCAGTTCAATTGTCAGAACCAAAGCATCTTCCCAGCAAACAGTACCTGGGGCATGTCCACGGCGTATCTGATATCATCAAAAGCTATAGAAAGCGGCTCAAAAGGAAGAACCATTCCTCGTTTCCTATTTAGGTCCGAATCATTTGTGCTCCCACCTCTTGTAGACAATGTTCCCGATGTGGCGCTTCCTTGGTGTCCACTCTCTTTTTCTGTATTATCACGATGATGATCCTTTAACTTAAGTTCTACTTTTACAGAAAAAAAACAATACAAGATATTTGGGTTCTGTGGCTCACCAGATGAACTCCTCTGGCTCCCTCTTGATGATAGCTCAATGACCTCTCCGTGCTTGCTCGCAATTTTCTCTACCAGAGTCTCTTTTGATAGTACAGCTTGAGGCTTCCCAAATGCTGCATTAAGATGCAAGTAATTCACCAGAACTGTATGCCAAATCCCGAAAATGAAATCCTTCTGAAGAGAGACTTACGATCGAGATACTTCAGAGCCACAGTGAACAAGAAATTAAATAGACACATGTATCCAATCGAAGCTCCTACTCCGATCCAATACCAACGTGCTTCGGGAAAAATGCCGCGGGACTTCAGGACCAAAACTCCCAAAGGTTCTGTGGCGTCAGCAGGAATCTATACCACAAGGTTCCGAAGCTTCATCAGTTGATATTTTAACAATTTTAACAACCTTTTGTAATTATTTGTGTAGTAATTCCAGTTTCATAAGAAAGTACTTACGTGTCTCCACTGCTTTCCAAGAAATTCGTTCACGGCGATAGCATTCTGTCCATACATCATTGGCGAGATCCAATAACCCCATATCCACCATGGCTTAATATTAACTGATCCAAAACAATGCCACATCAGGAAATTGCATATGTGAGTGCAAATCGAAAGAAGAATTATTTAGACATCCAGTTGACCTCTTGATATGATGAATCCGCCCAAGACCATAATGGCGAGTAATCCAAACGACCCAAAAGTGTTTGCCACAATCACGTTCCTTCCTACTGCCCCGATGAATCGGAATAATCCAGAAGCCATCTGATTTAGGCATAGGAGCAGAAGATACTGTTTGAATAACCTGGAAGCAAAGCTTGTATTAGTATCTGAACTGGAGCAAAGCCTGGAATCACCGAATAAGTAATCTGATCAACCTTCCGGCGTCAGGGTCATAGCCGATGACATAGTAAGTCATGAATACCCAAACTGCAACTTCTACAATAGAAATCGGGATCTTCAGGATCCATGTGGGTAGCGCGTATGTCCACTCAGGAAAGAAGAGGAAGTCCCTCTGCTTGTAGAAGACAGGGAGCTTCATGATGGACATGGCAAGCTCCGAGAAGCCATTGAACATAATGATGATCAGAGTGAAGAAGAGCGCTCCGAAATAAATCCCACCATCTGTCACTGTATTTCGGTGCATCTCTGTCCGTAGGAACACCGTCATCGTTATGAAAGCCACAAGGATAAGCTGATATGCATCAGAAAAAGGAAGTATTAGGACATCACAAATGTAATCAACAGATCAAATGCATCACTTTGGATCGCAGAAAACTAGGAAAACCAGTACTTCAACTTGCTCACCTGACACATTTTGAAAACATAGACGAATGAGTTTCTCTTCATTAGCAAAAGTTCCCTCGAAATGCAAGCTCTCAACAGTTCTTTCCGGCTCACCCCGTACTTCTTAGTTGTTAGAGCAGCTGGGTGGCTTTTGGACTTGTCGAATGGCATCGCAAGCTGGTCACCTAGTTTCCGACCAATGTGAAATGACTGGAACGCTTCGGAAAATTCTTTGACGCTTACAAACCTATAAGGTGAGTCCTTATTCGCCCAATACTGCTCTTGATCTTTCCTTGAAGTCACCTACAGATCAAATTACAGAAGATAAAAGTGAATGAGTCAATTGTCACTTATAATGCTAAAAAAAGAAGAAATTAACTTGTGATTTGAAATATTACCTCTTGCAAGAAATCAGCTACTCCTTTCCTTTCAGGACATCTAAAACCCATGTGCCCGAAGAACTCAAGCACGTTTTCTCGGGGACCTTGGTACACGATTTGCCCATCTGAGAGAAGTATAATATCATCGAACAGGTCATAAGTTTCCGGCGCAGGCTGGAGGAGGGATATTAGAGCAGTCCCATTGAGGATGTGTATGGACTGTCTGAGTGAGTTCACTATTTGGAATGTCGTTGAACTGTCCAAGCCGGTTGATATTTCGTCCATAAAGAGAGCTTTGGCTGGCCCGACTAGCATCTCCCCTGTTTTATGTTAACACAGAATTAAAGAAAATCAACCTTAAGTTGACAAAAGTAAGTGATTGCAATCATCTAGCAACATGGGCTGTTAAAGCGGCCTCCAGAGTCTTACCTGTTGTGACTCGTTTCTTTTGTCCACCGGAGATGCCTCTTATCATTTCATCTCCCACCATTATGTCGGCACATATTTCAAGACCCAGAATCTAAATTTAGGCATTGCAAAAAGAAAGAGAAATTTTAAGTCTTTGTATTTTCCCCTTTTTTCATGGCAAAATTGGAAGAACGGACTGATGGTGTTTTGACTTTCTTGATTATACCTTTAGTATATAATCGGTAACTACGTTAGTCTCCTGTCCTTCCAGTGATGCTGCCTGCAGAAGATTAAGGTCAATAGAAGCATTTACAGGCATTGATAAATGTTTTTGACCGTGTTTTGCACATCCAGAGAAAATAAAGTACACGGATGAAAAATCTGCAACCAGAAAGCTCTTCCACCGTTCACTAGTGAGATCATTTCTCACCTTCATAAACATATCTATGTCAGGATCGGGTTTGATATTTGCCTCCTTCTCTCTTCTTGATAACTCTGCGAGCATCTCTGAAATACAGGGGCAGTATTATACCTCTTAATCCTTGCCCCTTTTTTGAGCTTATCCTTCAAATTATTATTAACACCGAAAAATAGCCCGAACTCACCGTAACGGGGTCCGACACCTTGACACCTGGCTGAGAAAGCAAGAGTTTCCCTAACAGTCATTTCTCCTATATGGAGATCATGTTGACTTATATAAGCCGATGTCCTCTGCGGTACAAACTCTTCCATCCCATGTCCGTTGTATGTGACTCTTCCCGAAAACTGTGATACACAAGCTTTTTGTGTGACTTGCACACCAGAAAATTTCTCTCTTAAAGTGAGACAGCTCTAGAAGTACTTTCTTTATGCTTACCTTCAAATCTTTGTCGAGCTTCCCAGCTAATGCGAGAAGTAAAGTGGTCTTTCCAGAGCCCGGAGGCCCTAGAAGTAATGTCATTCTGAAAAAAGAGAAATAAAAATTGTGTCAGCAATATCAGAACTTCACTCCTTGAGTAGTGTATGTTGATAAGAATCTATCTCTCTTCTTACCGGCGAGGCTTGATGATCCCGCTAACATCGTTGAGGATCGGTAATGGTTTCTTTCTACTAGGAAGAATGTGAAAACAATTGAGAAGCCCCTGTTGACATTGATTAACATGAGACAGGGTTCAATCAACTTGAGCAGAATCTAGAAAATGTAGACACGTTATGAATTGAATGTTAAATTACCTCAAATATGTTAATGGTGAAATTAAATATTGTGGGTAGAGCTCGGCCCCCAACATGAGCTTCTGCCTCGACGTTTAGATGCTCAAATCGGACTTCAATTGTAGGAATGTCCAATCCAACTCTGTTTGTTATACAGTAAAGCAAACACAGACCTTATAAAGATTTGTCTTGAAATTTTCAGCTTAGAGAAGAAATTACAATTCCCAGATTGAATCTCTTTCTCAAGGTAAGGGAAAAAAAAAATCAAACCACTTTCACATTCTTTTAAGAAGTATTGCAGCGACCAACTAATTGAATAGTTAAAGTGCTAATGAAAAGTCATCATCATATACCTCTCAATCCTCTGCTTAAACTTCAACAAGAACTTCTCATTGTCTTCCTCAGCTGTCTTCAGCAACCTCTCCAACAAGTTCCTCCTTTCTATCAACCCGAGATTCCCGATATCGACCTCTGTTATCTTGCCTTCTTCTTCCGCGAGAATGCCCCGCTGAATACGCAAATATGTCGGGAGCTTTTCAAGTGCAGCCCACTTCAGAGCCTCCTCATCATCCTCATCCCTGCTAGACCTTGAGAAGATCTCCTTACCACCGGTCCTCCATATGTTTGAGCTGCTCAAACGCGCACTGCCCAACCTTGAGCTGCTAAGCCTTGCACTGCTAAGCCTTGCACTGCTCATTCTGAGTGCATCACCAGTATCCATAGTCACCCACTCAACCTACACAAATGCTTCACCGAATTGTAGTTTTCATGGAAGAAGACCCTTGTTCATGAAAATGTGCATGAATAGGGCCAAGAAAGTCTGAAGCTTTCCCAGATGCTTTTGAAAGCTTTTGATGATGGTTTAACAAGAGAGAGTCGCATTTGGTGTGTATTTATAGCTTGGGAAGAAAAAAAAGATGCCGAAAGGGGTTCAATGATTTTTTTTTTCCTTTTGATATGATTCTGTTTCACAAGTGGGTTTGACGCAATTGCTTATATCATAGGAGGAAGGAAACAGGTTGGAAAATGTTCTGGTACTTCTTTTCTTAAAAAGTAATTGCACTTTAAAAATAAAATAGAAGTGAGACCGAGAAGGTTGATGATTCCATGTATGGATAGCATTTCATTGCCAACCATGCCGATGGCAAACGCACGTAACTTAGGCCGGGACGGACACGTAAATTAGGCCGGGACAAGATACTGTTTTTAAGTCAGAAACTTGGATAGATGTAAATGTTGAAATTTTTCACATTACTTGATAATAGGGTGTATGTGCTCTTTATACACATTTATCGCATTTCCACTTTTCACTTACAAATTTATGGGTTGAACTTTCAAAGTCAGCTTCCGTGCGCTCTTTGATCTCTAAATTTTTCTCCACATTTATTAGCGCCCGGAAGAGAAGGTGGTCAGCCATTCTACGATGTTGTGTAATAGTCGTGAATTCCTAGTTTGAAAAGTAATGCAGCATTTATGATTGGAAGAATCACATATTATGGACATCTCTGGACACATCAGTGATTAAGATTGCTCACAGATATATTGGAGTCATTAACTACACCTTTCACTTGACCCTTGTTCTGTCTTTTACATTCGTTTTGGCATAATTGTAAGTATTTATCAGTAATCTTGAAGCACCTTGATCTTATCCGTGCTTGGTAGTGGATACGGAACATAATGCAGACTTATTTTTATTACATTACAACCGACCATATGTACTTCCACCTCGGTAACAACATTTGTTTTTGACTACCGAGGAGGATCAGGAATTGAATAGAGATGAAAAGATTCTCCAAGGTATGGCAAAGCTTGGGAAGCACGAAATTTTTGTAATAACCTAATGTACCTTGCTTGCAACCCTAGTAACTAAGGACGTCCCAATCCCTACTTCTGAGGAAGAGGGTCGCCCGTAATTAATTTAAAATATGGGGCCTTTGTAAATTAAAACGTATATGGGGAACAACCAAAGACATTGTTTTTCTAATTAAGTTTCATCTAGAAGAACAAAATTAGGGACTTTGCATATCCAGCCCCTGTTTCTAATAAAGGAAAGCTCACGTACCGCTTATGAATTTATGGAGTACGCAGCCAATTAACTGTTATTGACCATTAGATGCTTTTTCTTCACAAAAAAAAAAAAAAAAACAACTGTCTTTTTATTTTATTTTATATATAAGTAAAAGGGTGCGGTGGGGTGATTAATATTGGTGACCCTATCTAAAATCACATAAATTTTATATTTATGACTGAATGTTTGGTATGGATCATAATTATTTTTCATTGAGTCAATTTGTCACCAACAATTCACCACGGCCTTAGTGGGAGTACTATGTTACGGTCTGGCTGAATTTACGTAGTAAAAGATTCCGTTTTTCTTTCGACAAAACATGATGAGACGAAAGGACCCCATCCATGAGGAATTTTTTTATGTTCCCTGGTGATCCTTAAAATGTTATTATAGATAGATGTGGATGCTCTAACACCCCTTTGTGTTTCAATAAAGTTCTATCTCGATTGAGGCTTCTTGAAGCACTAATAAATATATAAAAAAGCATATGGGATAAAAAATGCCCACCCGTTTATTTAACTACTGTTATCGCCATTTATGCATTTTTTCTCCTGCTTTATTCAATTTTTATTTGTTATTGATGGGATTTACATCATCGCAATGGAGTAGTTTTGAAGGTCACGCTCACACCCATCATCCAGCAAGTGGAGTCCTATCTCGATACGCATAAATGAGTGGTTTACATGTTTTTAATGAGAATTGATCGGTTTAAAGGATCGGATACTATCAAACCAATTCCCACAGAAATACAATAGACTTTCAATACTCCTATGAATAATTAGCTATATTATTTAATTAACCATATCTTCCTTGGAAAATCGGTGGATACCTTGATATTAATATATGCAAAAAAGTCAGATAGAGAGAGAACATGATAGCAAGTTCCGATGTCGGAACAATGGTTGACATGTAATCATCCCATCCGCAGATCTGATGCATCATCGACATGCATGGCATGATTCCATATAAAAAATCACAAAAAAATAAAATAAAAAATACTAACGTTTAATACGATCATTACCTTTTTTTTCTTCCCAAATGAAACGAAGAAATCTAGCTCATCATTCAAAGTCAGCCGCAATATGTACAGAAAAAAAAAATTCACAAAATACATAATTCACAGAATTCGATTCGATCACGATTGTCATCATCTTTGCCTGGGATTGATTAATCATGTTTAATGGAATGCATTTAGACAGCAGGCCATTGGTCTTTCCATCTTGACATGCTCGCTGTATTAGTCTCAGACTCTTTTCGAATCGGAGGGTGCGGACACAGTTTTCTGTTTTTACTTTTGGGCCTTCAAAAGTTAACTCAGCTGTCTATGTCTACTCTGACCCTAGCTACGATTATAATATTAGACACGATTGCATTTTTTTAAAGTATGCTTTGCAACATAATGTGCTGTGGCCCACCTAAATTATCGGGAGGTCGCTTCTGGGTTCTGTTAATGCTGTCGTATGATGAAGAAGGGTTTCTTTTTTAACTAAAAGGAGCCAAAAAACGTCTGCACTGACCTCAGCCGAATTCGATAATATTCTTCGTCATTTTCCTTTATTTTCAATCTTGTTCTTCGAGATCGAATGGAAACCTCAAACCCATGCGGGTTTGACTTTGCTACGTGCTGGGTTTGATGTAATCGCTCTAGAAGGCTTGGGAGGACGGAAAGCGTACATGGTCTCTTCGCTTTTAAGGTGGCTGCGAACTTGTTTGGGTCAAGATTGATTTCCCTTTGGAATGTTGACTCGCCATTGAGATCTCAGCTTCTTAATTTTGGGAGATCTCGTTGCATTTGACTTTGCTACGTAGACCGACTTGGCCTTTTCATTGACATTATTGGCTTGGGTAACAAGATTTATGCTTGCTGTGCTTTAAATCATTCCAAGATTATTTTAGTGACAAGTAATTTCGTGGAACCATTCTGCTTCTCCTACCTTTCTTTGGTAGAGTTCCATTATATGGCTATGTTTTCACTAAGTTGTCGCTTAAAGGTCCTTTCTTGTTCGTTACTCAATCTATTGAGACACAAACGAAAGGATAATTGTTATATTAGCTATAAACCCACTGGACGATTGTTCCAATGCAGTCCTAACTTCTATGTAAAATTCTAATATAGTCATTCCAGCAAAATAAAAATTCACTTAAAATTGCCAACGTAAGCGTCTAATTATTACCGATAGTCTTAAGTGTCATGGCCAGTGATATGATGTGGACAACTTTATTCAAAAAATGATGTTGTTTTGCTTTTAAGGAGGCTATGAACATGTTTGGTCCAGATTTGTTTCCTTTTTGAATCTTGACTTACCATTGATATATGATCTTCTTACTTTTGGGAGATGATGCAAATAAGTTTACTACAAAAATGACATTTTGTTTAATTTTCTATTTTTCTTCTCTTTCCACTGTTCATCTTCTTTTCTCTACAACAAAGGCAAATCATCAAACACTTTGTAACACACGCTCTTTTGGGTCTTGACTTGAATTGGGAAGTCGTTCGGTCATAGTTGATTTCCAATTTGAATGTTAACTCAATATTGAAATCTCATCTTCTTCCTTCTGGGAGTCTCTTTTACTTTTGATGTTGATATGCGGTCTGACTTTTACTTTTCGTGCACATTTATTGCTTTGACATCAAACCTTAGGCTTTACAAATTACTGTGCTCGAAATCATTCCAAGAATATTTCGATGGCAGCTAATTTCGTGGAATTATTTCACTTTTCCTAGCTTTTCTTTTGTGGAGTTCCCCTTAGAATAATCAAATTTTCTTTATTATTTTTTTTTTGGCTTAAAAGTCCTTTCTTGCTCGTTACTCAATCTAATGAGATATTCTTTATAATGTTAACATTGCCACACGTGAATTAATTTCGCTATTAGTTGGCCTTTCCTTAGGACAACATTAAATATGTGTGCATATGTCACGATAAAAATGCGGATCCTACTATTTTTCGCGGTGTATAAAGCATTAATTATCACCAAATCCTTATTTTAAACATTTCTATGTTGATTTCAAAGCAAGCAAATTACGAAAAAAATTGTCTAATCGGATTCGTAAAACATTATAAACGATCATGCTTTTTGAGAATGTAAAAGAACACGAGCATTTATGAAATATATTCAAGAGATTATAAAAAAGATTATGAAAAAAATAGATGACAATTATCAAGAAAATAAAGAAAAAATTGATCAGAAATAGGAAATAGAAATAAAGGGATTTATTCTTCTCACTTAGACGCAAAGCAAGAAAGCAATAAATCATATGGAAAGCACAAATTTTCTCGAAAATAGAAGGAATTTGCTCTACGTATCTCCTTTATTTGTCATGTTGCAATAAGTTTGAGATGACAAAACTTCTCGGTGTATATCTCACTGCTCAAATAATTTTTTAGGAGATATCACTTTTATTTATGCATAACTTTTCGAGAGGTTTCTTATCGCTTCAACAACTTTTTTGAGAGATTTTTCTTTTAATCACCCATAACTTTTTGAGGGGAATGCTATGGAAAAATGAAATTTCTTGAAATTAGAAGGAACCATGCTTTGGAGCAAAACCTCTACTCTTTTTTTCCCGTGCAATACAAGCAGCACTATTTGGAATTGCTTAAAACTGAGAATCTAATATTAAATCCTGATCCAAGATTAATCATCCTGAATAATTATACGGCCCATTTCTCTCACCTTCATTTTTTAAAATTTTTTTGTTTGAAATTACTCTTCTTCTTTGGAGAAGGAGCACACCCATGTTAGAACTTGTGGATTAGGTGATGCTAACCATATATATTGTCACTTGCGTCAAATATTTTTCACGTGAACACTTTCACATGTCTATTTTTTCAATGATTTCACTAGGAAATCCAACAATTATAGCTTCAAATGCAATATCCTTGTGAATTCTGTACCATGTGTACTGTATCCCACAGGATCCGGAGAAGATCCATTTTTCTAGTCTAAATGATTTCTAAGCTTATAATAAAATTATAGAAGTTACATGGCGCCCGACACGGTTGGCGGGCTATAATAATATGCAGAGAGTATCCAACTCACACTCTCCACACCTTTATTTTATTTTTATACGTGCTTTTCAATAATTGTTAAAATAAATAAACCAAGAAATCAACCCCCCTCAAGACGTTTCTTCTGTCAGTGGTATTCTCAATTCTAATAACTTCGTGGGTCGTATTTTTCTAGTCGTGGTGGTTTACTAATTAATAAATTAATAATTTGACACATGGTCGATGGAAATTGTCTGTCGACCGTTGGACCAAACATGAGGCAGAACGAATGCGATGACGTTTACCATGATGAAGATCATCTTATGACATTCATTGAGGTTGCTTCATGGATTCTTTGCCTTTTTTTTTCTCCAATGGTAATACGAACGTTCATGGGTCGATCTTATCCATTTTCAGCGAATTTTATGACGAAAATACTTTATACAAAGTCCAAAGTCAACGGAGGAAAAACCACATAATCGTTTGAACAAAGCTGGTGTTGTGGTTTATAGATAATGTCCCTTGATAGGGGAAAAAAAATCTAAAGAGATATGGTTGCGTTTGGCAGTGGGGATAAAATTCGGGATATGATGTCTTACGTTTGATGCTCGCTCATGACAAAATAAAGTCGGATATAAGGGGAATATAGGCAGAATAAAATTATCACATGGGGGAGGTGAGAAAAAAGATGGATAGGATTTCTAACGACCATAATAGGAAAGTTATTTTCTCGAATAACAAACTTATTAAATTAACAAAATTGAAATAATATTTCAATATAAATAATATTTGAATTCTAATTTAATAAATAAAAAATAAAAAATTATTGTTAATTAATCTTATTTTAATTTATATATTCAATTTTAATTCTATCTTATAATAAACATTTAATCTATAAATTAAGTATTTATATTTATTATATATTTAGGTATGTTAGTACAGTTTACTATTTGATAAAAATTTATTAAAGAATGATGAAAGGGGAAAAAGAAAATAATAAATAAAATAGTATAAAAAGAGGGAGAGGGAAAAAATAAAAATAAAATAAAAATAAATTGAGAAATAGTGTTATGAGAGATTTTCACTATCTCCATTATAAACATTTATGTTCATTTATAATGATATGCCATTTATATAATAAAAAAATGTACATGATATGATATAAATATATCTAACTTTAATACTACAATTCATTAAACAATGGATACGATGTAAAAAAATTCAGAATTTCATATCCTATCTTATCTAGTCTTATCTTGATTAGAAATCTGGACGATCAAACGTAGCCATGGGTACATTTTTAATTGAGCAGAGAGACACATATCACAATTTGTAAGCTCTCTCATGAATGATGTCGACCCAATTAATAATTTTTAGAAAAATGAGATTAGGTTTCAAGGCTACTTAATATATATATTGTCTAGACATTATCCTAGTAATTCTTTGGCCATATGCAACCCTCTCTCTTCAGAAAATTTCAAATAAAGATATGATAGAGTTATTCTTTTTTTTTTAAATGATTAATAATGAATTTTATTTCAAATAAGGGCTTGAAGATGGCAAGTCAGTTTCTCCAAGCTCGCTAATTGAGCGCTTGATTTTTAGTGGTTGGATCAAGGCATTTTTGTCAAAAGTAAAATGTAGATAAAGGTTAAAAAGAAAAAAAAAACTAAAAAAGCCAAAAAAGGGAAAAAGAAATTCCATCTAGAGTCGAACTCCATGGTCTTTTCTGCAGTTGAAAAGCTAATGGAATGTGGGAGCAGCGCAAGGGAAAAATCTTAACATCGTTAATTCTTTATCCAAAGTTGATTCTCCTAAATATTTAGTTAATTCTACCACTTTACAGGGGGCACTCAATGTGGTAACAGAGCTCATGCATTTCCTACTTTCTTTGAGCTTGACTTGGAGCGGAGGTCGATCACAATCGTGAGTCTTACCGACTTAGACTCATTATAAATATATGATGTTTGAGTATTACTGACCGATAAATAAAAAAGGTTACTTTGTATTTTTGCAACATGTCGATCGGTCTTGACTTCGCCGGAACCAAACACCAATTGGTCTTTCTAGTGGAGGATTGAGTGGGAACCACGATTGAACAACACTGATACCCGACTCGCCATGACTGAATTCCTTTGCTAATCTGAGTCTCTGTGTCTACAGCATCAAGGAAAAATGAAGAAGAAGAGGAAGGCCTCAAGATATGCTAAACCCATTTCTCAAAACACATTTATGAGCCTCTTCATAATATCAATCTCTCTCCTTTCTTGTTTTGCTTGCAAATTGCTTCGTCGAATCTGCTCACTCACCCCAGAAACCTTTACCACCGATTCTGCCCATACCAACCTCGCAACAGCTCCAATGGCAATTGTCCTCCATGGCCCTCTTCCTCCACCTAGGGCTCCGACGCCATGGTGGCTCAAACTCTCAAATCTAAGAACTGGCTGGTTTCAATCTTCTTCTTTTTTTTTTTTTTTTTTTTTTGTGGCTTTTTTAGTTTCTTTTTTTCCTTTTCAATTTATATCCGTATTTTGTTTTGAACAAAAATGCCTTGTTCCAGCAGCCAGAACAATCAAATACTCGTTGGCTGACGAAAAATTGGCTGTCCGATGAGATCAAATTCTCATTTAAGATTGACATGTTTACTTTAAAGTTTCCTTTAAAATAAGCTCAATTTTTAAAAAAATGACCTCATTTTAGATCCTTATTTAAAATTTTCACATTCCTTTTCAACTCTTGTAAAGGAATCTTCACAAGTTTGAACTTCGAAGATTTGCTGACAAGTTGGATGATTTTTTTTTTTCGCTTGTTTCTATGTTGGACACACCTCCGATTGGAATCGTTTCGTCAAACAACAATTGATTGGAATCGTTTCGTCAAGCAACTCAAATTTCGATTATTTTTTCTTTTGAATCCGATCAATGATTCAGAAATTGTCGAATAGATTGATCGAGACATCCCACCTTCTTCATTGTACTATTCAAAGGGTCAACCAAACCCAAATGTGATATCATAACTGTAAGGCTCTTTTGCCCGGCTGATGCAAGACTTAATTTTTTTCTTTGCACGTTGCATTACGGTTTTTGGACCTTATTGCCCAACATCATATTTTTAACTGTTGATGAGCCGGAAGCATTTAGACTTAATTTGAGCACATTCTACTGGAGGTTTGATTCAGATTCCTTTACACTAGCTGCCAAAACATCACAGCTTGTCCTACCACATTGATCTTTCTGGGAATATTCCCATTGGGGTCAATGTATTTTGATAGTATACAAAAAACAGCATATCTTGGAGGGCTAGGAACATGATGATCTCCAATAAACAAGGTCAAGCTTACTCATCTCCTTTCATTATCTGAATTATATATTCTTTGTTGGATGATATCTGTTTGTCTCATGGCTTGTGATTGAACGTATCTTCTGTAGAAATAATGATGCACGCATATCTAACTCAGGGAAGTGACATACAAAGAGAATTTGTAATCCTTAACTTGGGGGGAAGGCGCACGTATTGAGTTCAAATTTTTATAAAGTACTGTATAAATAAGATGAGAATTGCATTATGTACTAGATGATGAAGGGAGCAACGGCCTCTGCCATCTCCCTCAACTTGTCATCAGATTAAAATATCATATACAAAAAAAAGTTTGAGACTCACTATCGAAAAGTATAATTTTTCTTGTGTGTTATTTGCATTAGGATCATGATATGTATGCCATTAGAATTTTCATTTAGGGGATCATAGCCAATCTCCTAAATTCTAAAAGAGATAAGACAAGGTTGGTTACCCATTTTTGGCATTTCTTGTCTCGTCTCTTGAGGCATCTTACTCTGGCACTATGCTTTATATGACTTCACGTGCTCATGATGTTTATTGGAAATGTTCTAGGGTCGTCTAAACTGTCATGGCACAACTGAAGTCAGCAAAAGAAAACTCAAGTGCAAAGTTGATCATTATTAGATTGAGTATCGGAGAAGAGCACGTATTACTTGCACTAGGTGTATTTGAGCTCAATTCATATTGATCGTTGGATTAGGTGGATTCTGCTTTATCCGACATATCATATGAGCCCAGCTCACATAATCCGGACACAGTTAAGTTTTTTTTTTCCTTGAGAGGACAGTTAAAATCCGCAAATGATGGGAGCATGAAATGTGTTGTGAGATTGCCACCCATTAAACAAAGTGAGATCTGAAGTGTGGAGCACAAACTGAGAGTTCACGTGTGCTTCACATGCATATCATCATTGTTTTCAAAGACCAGTGTTAAATTAGTGATCAGGCTCATCCCAAAATCACTCAAATCACTTAGTAACCGTATTTACCTGAATTCCAACACCATAGAAGTCAGTAAGCAGGAATGGATGTGATTTCACATCTTATTACTCCACCCCGCAAATTATTTCACAAGTAGAGTGAAAAGACAATTACATGTTCATAGTTTTGATCCACATGAGTACATTGTGGACTTGCATGGAAACTAAGAACGAGTGATGGCTTAGGAGTGCTTACTCCTGACTTGAGACTTGACTAGTCAGGCTCTATTCTTGTTCAGTCCCATTAAAATGATAGGCCTCAAGCTCATTACAAGATCATGCTCCATAAGCTTCACTAGTTCATCCTCTGGAAGTGTCACTGTGACCACCCGGCTCATCGGCCCATCTTCCGGTGTAGAAGGAAGGATCACGACCTGTCCTTCTTTGCATGGTGGCTCGAAATAACAAGAGACCCGAATTGGTGCATGCTTGTCTTCAAAACGGGCTGTATCAGGTTCAATGCCCTCCATATTAAGAAATAGTAGCTCGGAAAAGTTCAAGGATCTAGTGTTCTTGGGTCCGGTATCATCATTAATTTCTAACCACTCTATTAAATCCATGACCCCATTCTTGTCCAATTTTGCCATCATCTCTCCTATGGCCTTGGCTGCTCCTGGTAAACTATTGTCTTCCTCATTATCTCCAGCATGGAGACTATTATTGTAGACCATACAGTTCCCAAAAAACTCTCTTTCAAGACCCAAGAGTTTTCTCACGTCCAGGCCCAAACACATTCTCACAAGGCCCTCTCTTCCTCCCTTGACCTTGCTTATGCAGGCCCAAAAGAGCCCAGCCAGAGCCTCGAACGGTGACGGGCCTGGCCCATCGGGTGCGTCTGCGGGCCGGGCCATGGCGATGCATGATCGGACAATGGGCTCGGTGAATGCAAGAAAGAGAGTGCCGAAGTTTGCACTAGGGGTGAGGCTTGAGGTGTTGATGGAGGACTTGCAATGGTTGATCAATGAGTTGTTGTGGTCGGGGTCGTTTCGGTGGCTCGGTCGTCGTTTCGGGAGCGCGCGGAACGACGGAGGAGAAGTCAGTCGGGCATTGAGAGTCATGTCTGCCCAAGCCTTGATGAACATGGTGGCACAGGTTGGATCAGCCAGGAGATGGATGCAGCTCAGTCCAATAGCAAACCCTCCTCCCTCAAATTCAGTCATCTGCAAATCAATAAAAGGAGAATGTAACCTCTTCTGAAGATATGCTCAGTCTAGTGAAAAACGACCATTTTGAAAAGAAATCAGCATCAGAAGCAGAAATTGGTGTTCACTGTTGTATCAGTTGAACCTGAACGTAGAAGGTGGACCAGAAATATGGAGCGTGAAGCATCTCCTCCCAGTGGACGAGCCTCAGCTCGTCCTCCCTACCAGCATTCCGCAGCCAATCCTCGACGCTTCCTCTAGCGCGAGCCTCCATCACCCTCACTCCCGCGTCGTTGCACTCGATCTCCCACCGCCCTTCGCCGTCCCGTTGCAGACGCCCCGTCGCTTTAGGAAAGCTCGTGAGGGTCCTCGCGAGGGTCTCCCTCAGCGTCCTGGTCCGTTCCCCGGCTTCCCTGGCCGGGTCGTCGGACCCGTAGTAGTACACGACCCTCAGGTGCTTCGGCTCCATCAGGCGGTCGAGGACCGACAGGGGCAAGCGCTTCCCCGGCTGGACGGGCTTCGTGCTCGCCACAGTTCTCTTGCACATGTACCGGATCTCGGCCATCGATGAATCGATTTGTCGAAAGAGGATCGGCTTTGGAGGTATGCAAATGTGTTTTGTGTTTGAGAGTCCGCGGTTTTGGTTGGTGTTTATAGCTTGGACAATGTCTCACGGTCGTGGTTACCAGAAAAAAACTACCTCCTTTAGTTTGTTGCGAGAATGAAAATTTCATGATGTTAGTGCTTGACGGGCTGGGACAAGTTTGGCACATATACATAGGTCTTTTTATTCCTTTTAGGGATATAGTGCCAAAACTTTAACTTAATAGGCAATGTCGTTTTTAAACTTTTAACTTATATAATCCGATCCTTGAATTTTAGTAAAATGTGTAACACCGTCCTTGAATTTATTTATTTATTTGATGTGATCTTTAAATTTTTTATTTTTGTTCAATCTTGTCCATATATTAAATGAAAATGTTCAATATTATCATTGAATTTGAATTGATAGAATGATAACATTAAACATAGTCCAATGGCTTTTATTGAACATGTAATAAAAGTTTAGAGACTACACTGAATAAAATTACTAATTTAGGGATAATGTTATATGTTGAGCTAAAGTTCAAGGATCATATTAAATAAATTAAGAATTCATGGATAACAATATTAGGGTTGGTTGGTTCCTGATCTAGTTCGATTTTCAAGTGGGTAAATGAAGTGATGGGGAAGAACACTGCGGAGAACTTTGATTGTTTCTAACTTCAAGCCAAATAAGTTCACCTCATTTCAGTTCCTTCATCATGCCTAAGCCAAAAATTAAGGAAAATATACCAGAAATGTAGACTAAACATTGTGACAAGAAGAGAGGAAACAAAAAAAAAAAACAAGTATAGAAAGTCTAAGAGGGTCGTACATCAGTTCGAGTCTCTAGACCTCAGCTAGTGGATGGACATCATCGAGGCAAGCAACCGCTGCTTCCTTTAACCGGAAGGGGACGAAAAGTTGTGCTGGAGATGAGACCGCGAGTAGGAGACGTCGAGCTCGAGCGAAAGGGACGCGAGTGAGGCAAGTGAAGATGGCATCGTTGGATGGTCGGGCGAGAGGGAAGAGAAGGAGCACCGGGAGGCAAGGCGAGAGGGAAAGAGGAGGTATAGAAGGGATTAGGGTTTATTTAATGAAGTATTCTTGAAGAAATTAAATTTTTAAAAATAAATAAATAAATCAGTCCGGTCCGGTCCGGTCCGGGGGGCTCTTGCTTCCCACCGACAATGGAAATCAAATCAAAAAACACCAATTTCATTTTTATGGTTTCGGGAATCGAATTGCCACCCTCGGGAATAGCCCGGAATTAGCTGATTCGATTCGGGTGATTCTTTAGGCATACTCTTAGACCATACACATTACGTGAAGAAGATAGTGGATCGGTTGTGTTATTTTCCTTTTAAAAGAAACTGAAAAACTGAATAAATGTGAAAATTGGGAAGAAAATTGGAATATATATATATATATATATATATATATATATTAAAATTAAAACATATCCGTTCTATTGGGCCTTCTAGTAAAGATTTTTTTTTTTTTTTTTTTCAGATTTTTATTCTTTTGGGCCACAAAATTATCGTTTGTCTTCTTCATCAATCGGATCGGAGATCATAAAACAATTGGAGAAGGCACCACCACCACCATCGCCACCGCGAATCGAAGCGAAGCGATCCAGCCGAATCGACTGGGAATTCGACAACGAAGCAGCTCCAATCGGATCCGCCGGCGAACGCAGGGAGAGAGAGATGTCGAGCTCGGCAATGGTGGGAAGCGCCGGCACGTGGGCGCGCGCGCTGGTCAAGATCTCGCCCTACACCTTCGCGGCCGTCGGGATCGCCATCTCCATCGGCGTCTCCGTCCTCGGCGCCGCCTGGTAAACGCTCCACCCCCCCGAAACCCCGTCCACCGTCTGCGGGCAACAGCCGTGATCCGCTGTTGCTGTTGATTCGTGCGATTCATATTTCGTGTCGTGTTCTGCTCGCGAGTGATCGTGTGTGATTTCGTTGTTCTTTCTTTCCTGATCTTGTTAGGGGGATTTACATAACGGGAAGCAGCTTGATTGGTGCTGCGATCAAGGCTCCGAGAATCACTTCGAAGAATCTTATCAGGTACTTAACCTAATTTTCCCGAATTGAGTGTGCGGTGGAATTACGTCGCTCGATTGGCCGAGAAACTGGTGCGGAGAACGGGGATGAGAGACTAGCTAGTTAGATCTTTAACGCTAACCTAATTGCCGCCATTGTATCCCCTTTGCTGTAGCAACTGATTAGAATGAATGGATCTTCTATTAGTTTTCTTACTTGAATTCTTGAGGCACATTATAGAAGCAGGAGAGAGTCATCAACTCTGGACCTCAATTTTGTTTAAAGTTGCCGTCTTTGCGTAGAAGGAGCTTTCTTGATGAATATTCGAGTGCTTGCCTAGGGTTTTTCTTTGAAGGGTGAAGCTTGGGCGAGAATTTACGTCACCTTTGAACGGTTGTTCTTTACAACTTTGGGTGTAAGTTGATCGTGTATATCGTAGAATTTGATTTTACTCGCTTAAGTTGCATTTTAGTAGTGCGGATGAAGCTGATTGCTCCTTTTCTTCTCATTTTTAGTCGATGGCAAATATATGTCACACTCTACTCTCAAGTGTCTTTCAATTCAATCCACTTACTACTTAGATCATATCATGTACTCATTCTGTCAAGTAGACTTTGATCAGTCATGAATCTTACATAAAGGTCTGAACTAGCTAAGCCCACTTCGTGGGGGATCTTTTTACTTGTTGTATACAAGCCAAGTTCCTCTCAAACTGATGTTTGCCGCAAGATTGCTCTTCTAGGTGTTTTGAGCTCACGTCAGTTGATCTAAAAGTTTAAGCTAGTGGATGGAAGTGTAGTTTCATATCTCGAAACTCTATTGCTCCCCTTCACACACATCTTGGCATTTGGATCAAATCCAGATTAAGGCAAATGAGGGACTTTGAGATGTAAATATAGGATCTCTTGCACTTATATGATACAGGTTTATGTGGCACCACTATCAGTTCGCCTAAAAAGTTAAGTAGCTATATGGAGGTGTGGTTTATTGTTTAATGTCCTAACTCCTTTTTGTGCCTCTAAATCTGTCTAAATCATATATTAGAAAGGTTTGAGAACTTGGATTATATCCTTAAAGTTTCCACAAAATCTCTTACATTTTCCTTTATCTCTTGTGATCTGTATCTCTAGATAAAGTGATGTACAATTCTGAGCAATTGCATGATGTAGAAAACATGCTGAAATGTTGAATCAACTTTTCAGTTGCCTTATTAGATCCTTTCTTTGGTGTTGGTCTGCAGCATTCACATGGCAGAAAGTGTAACTAAACTTGCTTCGCTAATTCTTTTGATGTTTTCTGATGCAAATCTTACAATTGTTTGAGCAATTTAATTAAAAATTCATATTCTCTCTCTCTCTCTCTCTCTCTCTCTCCTCCCATTGCTCCCTTCATTTGTGGCATAGAAAAGCTGATTCTTTTGCTATCTCATGCCTTCTAATGCAATTTGGTGCACCTTCTCTGTTATTGCAGTGTTATCTTTTGTGAAGCTGTTGCTATTTATGGTGTCATCGTGGCAATTATTCTGCAAACAAAGTTAGAAAGTGTTCCATCAACTCAGATTTATGCTCCAGAGTCTCTTAGAGCTGGATATGCAATCTTTGCTTCTGGGATAATAGTGGGCTTTGCAAACCTTGTCTGCGGGTTCATCTCTCGACCCTATATTCTTATGCATCAGAATGGATTTCTCTGGGAGAGACCTCTCCTTTCTTTAACATGATTTTATCTCTGATTTATAATCATTGCTACATGTTCCTGGTGATAGGCTTTGCGTGGGAATAATTGGAAGCAGCTGTGCTCTGTCTGACGCTCAGAACTCCTCGCTTTTTGTCAAGATCCTAGTGATAGAGATCTTTGGTAGTGCGCTTGGGTTATTTGGTGTGATTGTGGGAATTATCATGTCAGCCCAAGCTACATGGCCTTCAAAAACCGTGTAAATTGTTGGTCTTGAGGAGCTCAATTAACAAGAATGGAGATATGGTTCCATGCTCCTGCTGAACTCTGTATTCTGAGTCTTGGTTTGGTTCATTTGTAGAGTTGTAAACCGGTGTATGTTGACTCTGTTCATTCTCTTATTTCATTAATTATGAGGGAATGGAGTGAAGCTGGATCACTACGAATTAGAGAATTTCTACTTTGCATGTGACTATATGCTACTATAAATGGAAAGATGGGTGCAAAGGACATGTATTTCTTGAGAATGCTTCTGAGCACATCAGTTTGTGAGCCTTTATCTGAGCTTTATGAGCATTTCAGCAAGACTCCGAATTTGAGAGCCTTACCTTAACTGGTATCTGCTTTAGCCAATACAGACATGAATTAGAAGATATCTTTTAGTATGGGTGACAAGCAGGTTGTTGGGCTTTGTCAATGGAGATGTAGTCACTACTATAAAATTTATCTGACAAGCGGGTTGTTGGGCTTTCTAACAAGCCAATTGTAAAGAAGAGAGTAGAAATTTGGAGCTTTTTGATGTCTATACCGGAATTAGTTTCCTCTTCCATTATGGATGCGAACTTACATGACCTGGAGGTGGGGAGACCAGGAATTTTGAGTGCCCATGTGAATACCAGGACTCAGGGTAGTATGCACGTCCATGACACTCGACTGATATGCCTTGATTCGTTATTTTGGACACAACTTCACGGTTGCATGACTGCTTTAGAAGTTTTCCATATTTGCGGCGTCCCTTGATATGATTCTGGATCAGTGAAAATGAGGATAGTCTTTTCTTGTCTGATTTGCATGAGTAGGAAAACTTTGGGCATCAACCTTCATGAAGGACAGCGTGGTTACGCGAAATGTAGCTATCTTACTCTTAACAAGCTAATTGAGTTTGTAAACCAATAAGTGACGTGTATAAAGCCCCACAATTTACAATTACAACCACAAAATATTCATTTGGACTGGAATCCAGTAGCAACGTGCTCCTTGTTCTTCAATTAAGCCATCAAATTGAAGAGTCCTCTGGTAGGGGAACTTCATCAAAGGAGGGCATATTCCTCTGCTAGAGCTCTTGACACTCTTCACGACCTGACGCCGTAGGATCAAACCGTTCCCAGCCAACAACAGGCAAACCTTTTTAATGTGACCCAGTCGCTGTGAATGTAGGACTTGCTTGGAAGTAACTGGAAGCCGTAGAGACTGATATTCGCATAGAGCTGAATGCAGATTCTCAACTCCCCATTTCTTGAGGCACAAACCAAGAACCGCAGCATCTGATATAGACATGTTAGCGCTTCTCAAACCGTGAGGAGTCGTCAGGTGAGCTGCACCCCCGACCAACACCACATTGTCCCAGAAGATCTGCTCTGAAAGATCACAGTCGTATATGACGTTTACGAAAGGTTCTTTTGTTTCTTTCATTATTCTAGCCAACTCAGGAAGCCAAACTTTTCTGCTTCTCTGTGCATTTCCTGGATCATTTCACTGCTGACTTCATGGTAACAGAGTTTTCCTGTATGAAATTTTAGAAATATGATATTATCTGTTGTTCCTTTTTGGTTTTGCCGCACCTAAATAGATGGTAAAGAACTTTACAATTGATTAAATATTATGCTTCCTGATGCATCTGTGTTAAGCAAAATGTGGATTTTTTCTACCATACGAAGAGTGCTATGACTGAAAATATTCTTAACTAAGAATGTTCTGGTCTGAGGAGATAGTAGTTATATAGTCCTTCCAAGCTAAGGTGATCCACTCCTATAAACTGCATTGCTATCCTCTGAGGAAATAAGTCTTCAAACTTAGGACTGCACAGTCATCAAGACTCGAGTCGGCTGAGAACTACTTGTTTCATGTCGACGATGTTTGAAGAAGTCTGGCATTGCATATTTACTTCACTTGATAGAAAATTGCAAGGAAGATAAACATTTTGGCAAATGTTGTCTTTCCTGATAAAGATAACAGCATTCAATGGTGGTTAACAAAATCGAAAATTCACCAGAAAAAAAGCAGAATTAGGATTATACCAGAAGATTTACTTTAGTTCAGGCTTAGGCTGATTGATGTACCAAATCCAATTAAGCCTTTTGTTCAGGAGTTCATATAACACGCTATGAGTCCCAAAACCCAGGTCAAAAGTACAGACACTTCCCAAGATCAGGATAAGCTCTCTTGATCCCCAAAATGGCTTCTCAATTCTCTCGTCCTGAAAAATCGAGTAACTCCCCTCCATGCACAATAACCTGAATACCTACAAAAAATAGTTGCTATGATTTCACACCACAAGTTTAAATGCAAGTCTTTTGGGATACAAAAAATGGCATGGGGGTCCAAATTCATTGATTTCAGAAAGAGCCTCAGTTTAAGGTCAGGGAGGAAACTCTGTCGAATGGAAGACAGAAACTCATCTGCTGCGACAAGCAAGTTACCAGTTATCTCAATGGTATCATTGGTCTTAAGAACTTTAGTTTTGACTTTGACTTCAGCCTTGTCGTCAGATAGGCTGAATGACAGGAACACATGACCCCATAACACAACACGCGGTGGTAGTTCCTTGCGAAGAAGGCCATGGAGATCGGTCCAGTGCGCTGCTCTGAAATTGAATTCCTCATCCCTTGTGAGCACCCGGCTCACTTTCTTTTCACCATCCGTTGCATTGTTCTGCAGTGTTTTCCAATAAATTAGCAGGAATTGGATACAACGAAACCATGTATTCGAACTCATTCAGAGTAGAACTCGGTCTAATTTGGTGTGACTAACTCTTGAAACCAAACCGAGTCAGTGAAACAATCAATTGGGTTGTTGGGTTTTACTTTTTTCAAAAAGACAGGATTTTTTTTTTTTTTTGTCGGAAGATAGTGAATATTATTACTAGCCCGCAAAAAGGGCACCATTACTTGTAAAGTCTAAACATAATAAGGAGATTAAGGGTTGAGGAGCACAATAAACCCAATTACTAAGAAGGGAATTGGCTTGGTGGGCTTTTGCGACCCCAATTTGCGACCTTGTTGAACTCCCTCGACTCATAGGAGATAGAAACACCACTCATATGGCCCAGAAGATTTGTGCAGTCGGTAACAATCGCTTGGGCCTGCCAAGGGGGCTCATCTCGGCCCAATAAACACTCAACCAATGAGAAGCTATCAGAGGATACGTGCACTTGCAGATTAGTTGCAGCAGAGGGTTCCATTTGGAGATCAGTTCGGCGAGTTCATGCGTGCCTTTCTTCCTTTACCCACAACAGGGCTGCGAGGATTTTTGCAACCCAGGCGGTCGGAGCAGAGATTTCCTTTGCAAAACCGGCGACCAGGAGCCCAGCACCATTCCTGTTGACGCCTAAAATTTCCTTTTAATTAATTAGGTTTTACTTCATTTCTTTATTTTATTTTATCTTTTTCGGATAATAAATAAACAGGAAAAACGGCAAAAAAGCAAAAAAAACCCCCTCCTCTGGGCCTCCTCGGCCCACTTTCGCCTCAGCCCGGCCCAGCCGAGCCGTTGCCACCTCCCTCCCCTCGGTCCGAGTCATCGCTGCCGTCACCACCGTCATCGCCGTCGTTGTCGCTGTGCCTCCTCGCGCCTCGATTCGGAAACCCTAGGGTTCCCGATTTTCCAGTCACGATCCGGGTTGTCGGATCGGACCGGATCGGGAACCGTAGGGATTAGTAAATCCGAGGCGGCGGAGGTCGGGTTGCGAGTTGGGTCGAATCCGGGTAGGGTTTTCGCAGGGAAGCCGGGTCGTGGAGCGGGCTGTCGAACCGGGTTGTCGGGCGGGCGAGTGTCCCTAAACACCCTCACGGCCACGACGTTTCTTAAATTAAAAAAAAAAAAAAAAAAGGGAGAAAAATCCGAGTCGGGTCGCCGGCCCGGGTCGAACCCAACCGCGGATCCGACTCAGGTCGGCTTTTTAAGTTTTATTTTAAATAATATTTTAAATAAATAATTTATTTTAAAAAAATCAAAAATGATTTATTTTCAAAAAATATTTAAAAATGTTAAAAAAATGTTTTATTTTCCAAAAAAATCAAGAAAAATAAAAAATAATATATTCTCCAAAAAATGTTGAAAAATATTAAAAATATTTTATTTTCCGAAAAATAAAAAAATCAAAAATATTGCATATTTTCCAAAAATGCCAAAAATCCAAAAAAAGCCAAAAATTCATGAAAAAGACAAAAAATTCAGAAAAAGCCAAAAAGACTTGTATTTTTCTAAAAAATACCAAAAAATCCAAAAAATCCCTTTTATGTCCAAAAAATTAGAAAAAGACTCAAAAAATGTTTTTTCTCCCAAAAATGCATGGAAAATCCCTCGAACATCCAAAAAACCTCAAGGTTTAAACAAGATTAGGTACCAAAAAGGGCATTAGTGATTAACTAGTGTAATCAAATCCCCGATCCTAATTTCTCTGGTTGCGTAGGAGTGAGTATTTCTCCCGATACTTCACTTGGGTTTCTAATCAACCCACCCCAAATCGATTAGTGGCAACTATATTTTAAAAATTGATTTACAAATTAAAAACTTGAACCATTAAGTTGTGAATTGGTGGATTTGGGAGAGTTCGGGCTTAATAAATTCATGCCGAGCCATTAGCTTCCTTAGGCGCCCGTACTTGATTGCGGGCGCCAAAAAAAAGAGGTCGCGACAATTCCTGCAGACACCCACAACTGAGCCCTCCATCGTCGAGCTACTCCAAGATGCATCCACATTCATCTTCAGCATCTGTGGGTCAAGTGGTTTCCAGTTATCCGAGCTGCTGGGGTTTGTTTGTTTTCGGCTAATGATTTTCTTTCCCTTGGCGAACCATTTTATGCAAAGATCTGCTGCTATTCATGCTTCTGCTTGGGTGCAAAGTGGATCAGACTTCTTCCCTTGGAAGACTACTGAGTTGCGGGTCTTCCATATTTGCCACAGTAGAGTAGCGAAACGGATCTTCGATTCTGATCCGGTCCTTAAGGTGAGGTTTTCTAAGATTCATTTATCAATTCGAGTGATACAAGTTGGATTTGTGTTGGCTCGAGAGTCAGGAGTTGACCATAGCGTTTTTGTCCAGTCGCAAAGGATGAAGATGTGCTCCGTTGTTTCTGGAGCTTGGCCACAGATCTGGCATGTTAGGTCAGGTATCATTTCTCTTCTATACAAATTTTCCTTTGTTGGGAGAGAATTGTTGCATCTATTCCAAAGTAAGAATCTGGTTTTGGGGGAAGTCGGAAGCCTCCATATCTCTTGCCAAAGTGACTTAGGTATTTGATAAGAGGGAGATGGGTTTTGTCTGGTGGCGGGGTCAACTGGGTTATGTATGCAGTTATAGCCGCTCTTTACAGTATATGTACCCAACTTGTTTGCTGTCCATACGAGTTCGTTTGGGTTGGGGTACATACTAAGAGGATGGGCGAGTATCTCTTTTATTATACTGTCTGGAAAAAAGTTCTTTAACTCTATGCGTATCCCATGCCTTGGTATCTTTGTCAATTAGTTCAACCACTATTTTTGGATCTTCTTTTTGCGCTAGACCTATAATTCTTCCAGACGGCAGCCATACATCTTCTTTGATTCGTATTGTCTATCCATCACCAACCTTCCACCTAGTTGCAGGTTCAATTGCCTCTCTCCCCACCAATAAACTTTGCCATCCCTATGAAGGACGGTTACCTTTGTTTGCTACCCAAAAGTCTCCTCGAGGATAATACAAACTTTTTAGTACTTGACACCATAAGGAATTTGGTTGTTTGGCGAGCCGCCAACCTTGCTTTCCCAAGATGGCTTTGTTGAAATCCACCAAATCTTTAAAACCTAGGCCTCCAAACTCCTTTCTGGTTTTTAATACTTCCCATTTCTTCCAATGGACTCCTTTTCTAGCTACATTCTGTTTCCACCAAAAGGAGGCCACTCTCTTCTCTATAGTGTGACAAATAGAGGTTGGGATTTTAAAAATGGACATCGCATATTGGGGAAGGGCTTGAATAACCGTCTTAATGAGAATTTCCTTTCCTGCCTTCAAGATCAATTTCTCTTTCCATCCTTCAAGTTTCCTTTCTACTTTAGCAAGGATTCAAGCAAACATTTGTTTTTTTGTTCTTCCCCAGTCAGATTGGATTCCGAGGTATTTTCCTAGACTTTATGAGATAGGCACTCTCAATTCAGCTGCTAGGTTTTGTTTAAGAGTGCGAGGGCAATCTCTCCCAAAGAAAATGCTTGATTTATTAAGGTTTATAGCGTGTCCGGACACATAACAGTATTGGTTCAGCACATTGGATACATTCTGGGCTTCTCGTATCGTGCCATCTAAGAAGAAAATGGCATCATCAGCAAAGAGGAGGTGAGAGAGGGTGGGGCATGTAAAGTTGAGACGAATACCCCTTATACTTCCATCTTGGATAGCTTTGTTCATTAAAGTTGAGAGGATATTGGCCATGATGATGAAAAGATAGGGAGAGAGGGGGTCCCCTTGTCGGATTCCTCTAGTAGGTGTAAAGGCAGCTGAAGGTTTCACTATTAAGTAATATGCTAAAAGATACCGATGAGATGCAATACTTTATCCACTTAACCCATTTCTCATTAAAGCCCAACCTCAGCATATAATCATATAGAAAATCCCATTCAACTCTATCATACGCTTTTTGCATGTCTAGTTTTAGAATGGCTTGGAATTTTCGCTTCCTCCTTCTCACCCTTAATTGATGAATCACCTCTTGAACAATAAATATGTTGTCTTGTATATGTCTGCCACTTATAAAGGTTGTTTGCTCTTCTGAAACTATCATTGGCAGCCATGGTTTCAGCCTATTTGCCAACACTTTTGCTATAATTTTGTAATTGAAATTGCAAAAGCTTATAGGTCTGAATTGGGTGATATTCTCTAGGTTTGTTACTTTAGGAATAAGAGTAATATGCGTTCGGTTAAGCTCTGGTTCAAACATACCTTGATTGAAGAAATATTGTACCATGTTGAATATGTCTTCTTTGATGATTGGCCAATGATTTTGGTAGAATAAGCGATTTAGCCCATCTGGACCCGGTGCTTTTGTAGCCCGCTAGTTGAAACACAGCAGCTTTTACTTCTTCTCTTGTGACTGGTTTAGTCAGATTGCCATTTATCTCCTCATTGATTACCACTTGGCATTGCTTTAATACAGGTTGGTAGTTCCGGTCTCCAACTGAGGTGAACAGAGATTGATAATAGCTGCTGATGTGATTACTTAGATTCTCCGGATCCCTACACCAGGTTTGATCATCTAACCGAAGCATAGAGATTTTATTCATTTGTCTTCTTTGAACCATAGTTGCATGGAAATATTTGGTGTTTTGATTCCCCCATTTTAGCCAATCTATTCTAGACTTCATGCACCAGAACATCTCTTCTTGCCTCCACAAATCTTCAATTTTCTGAGTAATGTTGCTGATTTCCTCTCTATTTTGCTCCCCAGTTGTTGTATTTGTTAAATCCATAAGCCGAAATTTGAGGGGGTTGATCTGTGTTTGAGCATTTTAAATGTCCTCCTACTCCATTTATGTAATGCAACAACCACTAGCCTTGTTTTGTGTGTAAGACTGATTACGATAGAATTACTAGCATGCCAAGCTCGTTTAATTACCTCCTCACACTCCGAATCTTCTAACCAAACTGGTTCAAATCTGAATTTTTTCTGACTTTTCTTTTCCCTTTGATGAAGATTTAGGATGATCGAGCTATGGTCAGAACCTATTGCCGGTAGAGCAAAGGCCATTGCATTTGGGTACATTACTCACCACTCCAAATTGCAAAGTGCCTTGTCTAACTACTTTTTAACTAATGCGCTGCCTTCTCTATTGTTGGACTAGGTATAAGCACAGCCCTTACTTTCAATATCCAGTAGAGAACAATCATCCATAAACCCCTTGAAAGCTGCAATTCTGTATCTATCCACTTCTCTACACCCAACCTTTTCCCAATGATAAAGTATTTCATTGAAATCTCCAATACATAACCATGGGAGTGGATTGGAGTAGTTGCTTTTTTTAATAGTGCGCCATAATCTTAGTCTCTCTTGGAAGTTTGTTGATGCATGTAGAAAAGAGAATAAGATCACCGCTGTTAAGATCTTTGCATTTTATAGTGATAAGCTCCCCAAAACTTCCTTCTACTTCCACTTTAATCTCCTCATCCCACATTAATGCTAATCCCCCTGCTATGCCAATTGGTTTGATAGTGAAAGAAGTTGTAAAATGAGTCATTTTCCTCACTCTCTCGATAATAGGATTTTGATTTTTTGTTTTCATGAGGAAAACTAGGTTGGGCCTCTTTGAGCCACTAGGGCTCTGAGATGCTGGATTGTCAAGGGAGTGCCCAGCTCTTGACAGTTCCAATTTAATAGTTTCATCTTTGCTCTGGTGGCTTATTATGGCCAATCACCATATCCCATGTACTTGCCCCTTCCTAAGATTGAATTGGGGCGTCCAAAAGTTGTTGTTCATCTACCACAAGCTCCTGTGTTGTTTTCTTTTCATAGGGACACGGCTTTGTTTTTTAGCCGCTGGTGCTTTATATATCGCCTTACCCTTCTTGGTATTTTGTGAGGGACTCTCTTTCCCAACAAGAGATAGAGATAGTGCTTGGTACTGATCTGAGTTATGTCTTCTAATAACACTCATCTATTATGTTTTTTTTAGGTTGAACAAGAACAAGTGCCAGCGGGTTGTCTGCTTCTACCATTGTTTTCATGGTTGATTCAATCACCTCTGTTTGAGTTTCCATAACGACTTCTTCTTCAAAGACCAGGGGTTCGATTTTACCATAAAAAGTCTTATGGTAAGGGCTTTCTTCTCTGACTTCTGCTTTCAGCCATGAGCCAAACCGACCTGGTTGGTCCTGAGTTAGGCTGGTCTCTTCATAGGGTATTTCGGTACAAAAATTTACATAATGACCAATTCGACCATAGGAATAACAGTAGTAAGGTAGCCTTTCATATTTATAGTCAATCCACCATTTCTTTTCCCCACAGTTTATTACGGTTCCTATTTTGAGGGGGCTAGACAGATTCAACATTACTCTTGCTTTTCCAATTTTCCGGGAGTTATTATCTCTTGCCTCAGTTTTTATCTCCTCAACTCTCCCTAATCTTGAGGCTAGAAGGCGTATGGCTTCTTCATTAACTCTAGCTCGAGGCAGGCCTATGAAATGTACCTAGAATGCATAATGTGTAAATTCGTAACAATGCTCAGGTATGTTTGGATCACCCTCTCTAAGGACTAGAAGATTACTATCGAAAGACCAAGGTCCAGTTTCTAGCACCCTTCTTTTTTCTTCACTGGATTGGAACATAAATGAGAAGAAAACTAGTTCAATTAGCTCACATTTCACTGAATCTGCTTTCCATGCTCTTTTCATAGTATTGTAGAACGCCTGAAAATTAACATTGGGCTTCGAATATAGCTTTCCATAGAGAGTTAACTCATTTTGTTTTTTTTTTCTTCTTCTGGAATGTTATCCCCTAGGTCTGTGATGTCTTCTTCTAACCACAAGTCTCCCATTCGCCTGCACAATGCTGCTAACCGAAGGTGATTTTCCTCTTTGTCTGCCATTCCTGTTCAGTTGTTGAGTAGCCGAGACACTATAGGGTTTGGCTATGGAGTGAAGGGAGCTCTAATGCAGATTTAAAACCAGGTAATTCACTTAAAGCTACTGATAGACCCACCGAATGAGGCAGACGACACCAAAACAGAAAATCCCAACCACTAGCAACTTCTCAGCAATACAATTGTTAGATGGCTTTGGTCATAGCTTGGAGACAAGTATGAGAAAAGAACCTGGAGGAGTGGATGAATCACGGCAAAGCTTCAAGCATTCTTGGGTCATCCAGAGAGAGGAAGATCGAAAGGGGCGATCCACCCAGCGACACTTTCAGAGAGGAGGATTGGGATGATATAGCAGAATACCCATCGACATAATCAAATATTCTGACCTTGATCACCATCCAGAGATGAACAGTAGGAAGAAGGGGGTTTAATCAGGTGGAATATGTCTGAAAGCAGCCATGATTGGCAGATTTAGGGTTTGAGGAAAAGGAAATTGGAGACCAGCTATCTACGAGAGATAGAGAGAAAACCTCAAAACCGCGAGGGGCGAAGTTCACAAAGACAGGATATGATCCTCACGTTATTTCACAGAAACAATCTGTTTTATTCACATCTTCACGCACGTTTCTTGTTTGATCTTTTCCACTTTTGTTGGCCACAGCACCTTGTGCGTAAATCATACACAGACAGTTGTTTTTTTCCGAATGTAAATACAACAAATTGAATCTATCGCTAGATTCACCCCAAATTCCTTTTTTGGCTGAACCGAACAGAATTCTATTTTAAGTTTTCTGTTCAATTTTTGTGCTAAGAAAACCACGTTTCTAGCTTTTATGGCTTTTGTATCAGTTAAAATCCGCTCATCTTAGCTAGATTACGAACTCAAGCTTCAAGCTTTGTAGCCGAATCTAATCATCTTCGCCGAGATAATAGCATTCGTTTATTCTTCAAGTCCGAATCAAACAACAAAGGACAACCCAACTCGCAAAAACTCATTTTATTCACGTCCTCGTCGACTCAGAAGACGGACGACAGGGCGTGACCTGATCAACAGCGAGTGGCAAAGTGGCATCGTGGAGCCGCTGCGCCGTCCTGAGCCAAGCCCCGATCCGCTTCCTAGCCGACCGCCTGAGCCCAAGCCCCGCGCCGGTGGGGCTCCCGGTCGGCGGTGTGCTCGACTTCTCGACAACGACGACATCCCATCCGGCTGAAATGAGCGAGTGCGCGCAGGAGAATCCCGCGTTGCTCCCTCCCACTTACGTGATCGTCTCGTGAAAGCATCTGGTTTTCGTGTTCCCTTCTGGATGTTCGTGTCGAAACATGTCGCGACTGGCTCGGAATAATTAGTTATCATAGCCTGACAACGACGGGATGGTCGGATATTTTATGCAATAATCTTATAATATGATCCTGACATCTGCCAGAACTAGTCAGACGATTTCCAGCACACAAGTTATTTGTGCTACGCATCTTGCAAGTGATGTGATTGATAGTCCACGTTAGCTTAGCCATGTAGAATGAATGAACAATAGGTTAGACGTGTTTGTTGTATTGTAATTAAAGAAATATTTGAAGTGCAGACTTTGAGATATTCTTTTCGCTACCTAAAAGTATCACTTTAGAAACTTTATTTTTCTTTTCAATAAGTGATCATCGGCGTGCGAATACATACATAGCTAACTTTGACACATCAATATATTAGGAATATTTTCTTATCCGTGGATCAAGTTGACTAATTTGTGAAGGTGATGAACAAGTTTTTTACTGCTTTATAAGGACTATTGCTGCTGTAATAAGAAACAGGTAAATTACATGCATCAGTTGGCCTAATCCAAGTGCTTCAGTAGATGAAATGATCCTTAACTCTCTTAACACAGATCTAAAGCGACATCAGTAGAAACATGTGGCGGTTAAGCCCGGAATGATTGAGAACCATAGCTGGACAATGACGACCGAATATCTTATGCAATAGTCTTATAATACGGCTATGACATCTACCAAAACTAGTTAGATAGTTTCAAAATCAAACATAGAAATATATTTATGATACCCACCATGTGAGCAATGTGATTGGTCATCCGTGTTATGTTAGCCATGTAAAACGATGGGCGATAGGCTCGACATATTTGCTGTATTGTAATTAAAGAAATGTTTTGGTCGAAGTGCGGATTTTGGGATATTCTTTTCGGCTATCTAAGGGTGCTAGTTAGAAACTTTCTTTTCCTTTTCAATAAGTAATCACTGGCGTTCCTATTTCTTGATATGTGAATGCATACATGGCTAACTTTGATGCATTGATAGAACATGAATATTTTCTTATCCATGGATCAAGTTGACTAATTTGTGAGGGTGAGGAACAAGTTTTCTGCTGTTGTACAAAGACTATCGCTGCTGTAATAAGAAACATGTAAGTTACACGCATCAGTTGGCCTAATCCAAGTGCTTCAACAGATGAAATGATCGTTAACCCTCTTAACACAAATCTAAGGTGAATGTTACCATCATCGGTAATGATACTGGTTTAAGTCGAATTACTTAAGAAGATGCATCTCTTGCTCTATCTAGCTAGAGCTTGAAATAATCTATAACATATCTGAAATCCACATTGACATGCTTAGAATGGCAACAAACATAGGATGATTAGCAGTTGCCGGCCAAGAAAACGTTGCTCAATCAGATCTATCAGAACAAAGGGTTGTGTCCGAAGAAGGGCACGGCTCTCAGTTGAAGCATCTCGTATTCCTCCCAATTGGCTGTGTTAGGATTGAAAGATTTGCGGTCAGGAAGCTCAAGACCTTGTTTTATCCTCCCGACTCGCCGGGCATGCAAGACTTGCATGGATGCAATAGGTAGCCTAATGGATTGGTATTCTTCAAGAGCAGCCGTCAGATTTTCCGACCCCCACTTCTCCAAGCACCGGCCTAGGACTGCCGCGTCCAGAATTGACATGTTTGTGCTCCTCGAGCTGTGTGGTGTTGTGGGGTGTGCTGCGTCGCCGACAAGTACCACGTTGTCCCAAACTATTCGTTCTGGGGGATCACAGTCGTAAATGACATTGACGAAAGGTTCTTTAGTTTCTCTCACGACCTGAACGAAAGTTGGATGCCAAATTCTCTCTGCATCTTGGTACATCTTCTGAATCATTTCATCACTTACTTTCATAGTAACGGAATTTCCCTGTATTTGTCAATAACAGACAAAATAAGAGATAGCGCAAGACGCAAGGGACTTACCGAAAGGCATGCATATATAATGATATCTATATGATGGCTCCTATTTTCTAGGTTTTAATGAATTCAGGAGAGAGAGAGAGAGAGAGAGAGAGAGAGAGAGAGAGATCTTCTATGAGATATGCTCGTGTAGTTCCGCCAATAAATCTCGTGAATAAACAGGAAAATTATTGGAAATGTCTGTCATGACGGTTTCGGTCTTTCAGTACATCAGCAACTGCTATTACTATCGTACAGTCGAGGAGGAGCAAGATGGGCGACTAGTACCTCCAACTGAGGCTCAGGTTGGTTGAAAAACCATGTCCAGTTCAGCCTTTTGTTTGGGATCTCAAAAAGAAGGTTATGATTTCCGGGCGTCAAGTCGAAGTACATGCATTTTCCAAGCTCCGGATGTGCCTCCCTAACGTTCTTGATAGTTTCGGAATCTTCAATCCCTGAAAAATCAAGAACTCCTCTCCAAGCGCAGTAGCCTGAATACCTATTACATCGACATAATCAAGAAAGACAACAAAAAGGTCTAAGTTGGGGATTGATGCATAACAATTTGGACAAAGAAGTAACAACCTTCGTTTGATGTCCGGAAAATAGTGCTTGCGAATCAGAGAGTTCCATCCATCTGCAGCGACGAGCAAAACTCCGTCTACTTCCGCAATTTCTTCGGTGTCGAGAACTTGGGCCCTGATTTTGACCGATCGCTTATCACTGGAAACGGAGAAAGAGAGGCAAAGATGGCTCCACAGGAATATTTCTGGTGGCAATGCAGAGAACAGGTGGTCATGCAGACTGGACCAATGTGCTGCTCTATGATTGAAATTCTCATCTCTTGCTAGTATCTTCCTGGATTTCTCGTCATTGATTGCTTGATTCTAGTACAAATAGGCGCATAGCAAGTTTGGTGAGAACCAGGATACAATTTTGAGTGCCACATAACAAGCAAGATCAATCTCTATATGTTCAACTACAGAAAAGGAAAAGGACCCATATCTCCTGGAAGAGCTTAACATCTCCTCTCAGTGTCGAGCGAAGCAAGAACTTGACAATTGAGGTGCAAGAAGAAAGACATAACTGCGATCTTAACTTCAATGCATATCCTAATTCAAACCTTAGGAAGACTTGGAGTAGACTGAGTTTATCGTATGAAGTTCCCTTACAAGATCAATGGCGGCAGGGGAGGTGATGTCATGGAGGAGTTCAGGGTGTCCAGTCCACGACCCGATGAGCTCCTGAGAGAGCGGATCCAACGCGAGTCCTGCGCCGGTGGGGTTTCCTTTCGGAGGCCTGCGCGATTTCTCTATGACCACAACGTCCCAACCCGCCAGAATTAGCGCATGCGCGCATGACACACCTGCTATGCTCCCTCCTACGATCACGGCCTTCGGCTTTGGCTTGTTTTGATGAGAAAGATCATGACTGTGATTCATGACTTCTGTTTTATCTTCTCGAGACTTGCTCTGTGTTTTTATCTGATAAAGATGAAGAAAATGGGTTAAGAAAAATGGGACTTTGAAAGATTTGAAATGAGGATCTCCTATACTTCGATACTGTAAGAACATAGAATTGAGTACACTTTACACTGATCCGTTGTACCATATAAATAGAGATATCACTACTTATAATTATGATGAAAATTACAGATGTAGGATAACAATTTGATCTCTATGGAAATTGAATAAAAAAAAATAGAAAAATATATCCAAATAATCTACTCGTTGTTATCTTTTCATGTTGATCTTTAGAAGATTTTGCCTTGTAATGATTTTGATTTTTTACTTTTTAATTCTAAAATTAACTTGATTACCTATTATCATAACTTAGATAGGATAGGATTAGAGAGGGTATGATATGAAATTCATGGATTCTGCTTTGTCCTATCTACTATTTGGTTGATTGCAGCAATAAAATTGGATACTCTCATATCCTATAATGTCAATTGTTTTGTATAAAGACGGCATATTGATATTAATGAACCTAAAAATATACAAATAGAGATGGTAAGAATTTGTCACGATTAATTGCTAAAACAACCACAAATGCATAAACAAAAATAACATTTATCAATCAAACCATAATTATTGTACAATCTTAAATCTTAAAGGGCAAAGGAACTCATTGTAGTATTCCAAAATCACAGGTTTGACTATGACACGAAACTTTAACAAGCAATTGCAATATCTATAGGGTAGATTAGTAAGTCAATGTCAAATCTAGTAAGATATAGAAAACGTGACCACTCACATTCATGATTCCAAAAAGTATTGTCTTCAACTCTCTTGTTACTTTTGTGAAGCTTCGACATGAACCGTAGAGCTACAAAGGAGGAGGAGTTTGGACTCTCACACCGTTTTCATGAATTTTTAAGGTGAATCTTTTACTCTCTCATTGTTTTGGTTGAGTTTTGACATGGACCAAAAAGCAAGGCATTGGTGAAGCTTCGACATGTATTGTTGCCCCTCATCCTACTAGAATTAGAAAGATCTTTTTAAAGCTCGAATTTATTCATTTAAATTATGGTTACTTCTACTTCATATTTATTTACTTATTTTTATTATTTTCCCTCTCTTTTTATTTCTTTTTTCTTCCTTTCTATCATTCATTAAAAAATTTATTAAATAAAAAATAAAAATATACCTAAAATATGTAATAGATATATATACTAAAGATATATAAACAAAAACAGAACTAAAAAAAAAAAAAAAAAAAAAAAAAAACAACACATATTATTTTACATTAGAATATTATTTATATTTAATTATTATTTTAATTTCATTAATTTAATAAGCTTGCCATTAGAGAAAAATAACTTTTATATCATTGATATAAGAAATCTTATCTACTTTTATTCTACCTCCCTATGAGATATTTTTATTTAGTCTAATCTGTTTTATATCCCACATTTTTTTGTCTTGGGTAAAAACCAAACATAAGATATGATAAATTTATCATATTCTAATTTTTATCTTAACTACCAGACGTAACTTTACAATTTATATCGAATTCTAACTCTTCTCCATGCAAATAGTATGGAGATAACTAGAAGGTGTATTTTTATTTATTTATTTTACGTACATTTTTTTCATTGATTCAACAATTAGACGAAGAATCACGAATTGAAAGGCAAAAGATACAATTAGAGAGTCATATATAAGCACGATGAGATCCTCCACTCTATGAGTAGAAATTTTTAAATTTACCCATCAAGATAAATGAGTCAAGCGACATACCTAAACGTTGATTATAATATTCCACATAATGCAGCAATCATGTGCTGAGCACTATTGATTTGTAATAATTTGGAAGTGTGGTAATGATGATTAAATACTTCCACTTTCCAGGGAAAATTTCAAACAAGACTTCGAAGTAAGCCTTTTTTTTTTTTTTTTTTATAAAAAGAATCCCTAAAATAGATTTTGTATTAAATAAAGTTATGAAGTATCCAGTTCAATCTCAAAACACACCCCAACACCAAGGCTGGCAATATCTTCGTCCCATCTTGAAAGTTCAAGATGTAGGGGACATTCTTATAAGATTTTGAAAACTCTAATCCAATTGGAGAGCTCTATAGTTTCCTAAAGTTTTGCTTATTTTCTCCCTCGGTACTATGAGCAAACGCAAGTCGATTTTGGCCATTTCCCACGCCTCAGATGGTGAAAGGAATTTAAACAAAGTCTCACAACAATGTAGGAAAACTACATAAGTGGAATCGTTGTCGATAGAGAATTCTCATGATAAGAAAAATCTAAAAAGATACCAATATGATGCGAATGAATAAAGAATATATATATATATATATATATATATATATATATATATATATATATATATATGTATAAAATAAAGTCCGACTAATATACCGTATATTCTCTCATTTGTAAGCTCTCGTACAAATAATGTTGACAGCATTAATAATTTTCAGAGAAGGGACATGATGTTTCAAGAGTATTTAATGACTTTTTTTTTTTTTTTTTTTGTCTAGACATTATCATAATAATTCTTGGGGAGAAGAATAGCGTAAGTACTATAACTTTCGTACGACGCTCATTTAAGGGTCATAATTTTCTTTTTGGCTCCCTTAAGTGCCAAATCGGAATAAAATCGATCATTTGAGTGCCATTTTCGATCAATCATCCTGCATGAATTTTTTGAATTTTTATTTTATTTTTTTATTTGCCTTTTTTTCTTTTCGGGACTGGCACCTTATTTTCCTTTTTAGGGCTAGCAATTGGCCCTAAAAAATTCAAAGAAAATTTAAATATTAAAAATATTAAAAAATTGTTCATGTCAATTCTGGTGAAGTCATGTAGAACGACTAGCGTCCACGTCGGATTTTTCGGTGAAGCAAATCATTGATGGCACTCAAGTGAGCGAAAGAAAAGTTATGACACTTAAGTGAGTGCCGTTCAAAATTTATGGCATTGGCACTATACTTATCCAAATTCTTGGGCTATATGCACCTTTCTTTTTCTACCGTTGTTAAGGATTTCCATAATTTTGAACTTTCGAAGATGTGCAAACAGGCGGAATGATTTTCTTTTGCATCCTCCTTTGCAGGGTACACCTTTGATCGGGAGCCTTAGTCAAACAAAAAAGCAGCTGATTTTGCGGACAGGACCACAGCTCATTGTTTATTCATTATTCATTTTGAGCGTCATCAGTGATGCAGAAACTTAATTGATCGGGCCATGCTTACCATCTTCAGTGTATTCAAAGGGTTGACAAAACCCTAAACGTCATATTATACTTCTATGGTTCTTTTGCCCGCCTGATGCAAGACCCTGTTTTATATCTGAATGGTGACCTGAGGTTTTGCCTCATTGGCCAAAGTCATCTTCTTAGGGATCCTTTAGGCTTAAATTGAGCATATTCTGCTAGCTAGGTTTGATTCAGAATCCTTTACACTAGCTGCCAAGAAATCTCAGTCTGTCCAAACCAAATAGTATAGCACTTTGACTTGTTAGGGAATTACTCTTTGTGATTGAGGTCATGAAATTTGGATTGTGCACCAGAAGTACCATATGTTTGAGGATTAGGAACGTGAAAAGATCTCCAACAGACATCCCTTACTCATCTTCTTCTATCATGTACATTGTAGATTATACATTCTATATCGGCTGATATTTGTTGTCTCGTGTTTAATGACTGAACATGTATCCATAAAAATATTGGTGGATACATATCTAACTTAGGAAGTTGAGACAAAAATAATCACAATACTAAGCTCGAAGGAGGGAGGGGGAGACGTGACAATCTCATATGAAATTGTATAGAGTAGGGCCATGTTATGACAAAAGTTACAATAAGTACTAGGCAGTCGAGCCAGTGGAGTGATGGCGTTCGCCTGTCCTCTCAACTTGTCACCATATAAAAATATGAGAAAATTCTAAAAAAGAGCCACAAGTGTTCTCATTTTCTCAAATAAGGCCCCGGAGTAAATCTTATTTCAAATAAGGGCTTGAAGTGGTTATACTTGGTTCAAATAATAGCCAGGTCAAGGACATTTTCATCATTTTCCTTTTTTCTTTCATTTTTTTTCTAGTTCTTCCTAGCCACCGGTGATGCCCGTAGAGGGCTGGGCGAGAGCCACCCCTGCCACCGTGAGCCTCGTTGGCCCCAGGCAAGGACTCGACGGCCCTTGCCTGTTGCAGGCGAGGCCACCCTCGTCCGAGCCAACAAGCGCTCAACGCTCATCGTCGGCAGTGGGTGAGCGTCGTCGAGCCCTTATTAGCCGTGGGCGAGGGCCTACAAGCCAACCCTCGCTCGTGGCCAGCGAGGGCCGTCGAGCCCTCACTGGCTACGGTGAGCCCTTGTCGACCTTTACTAGTGGCCAACGAGGATGGCGAGGCATTGTTGATTGTAGGTTAGGGCTAACCTCGCGGTTGACAAGGATCAGCCTCGCCTAGCCTCGAAGGCCTCGCCTGGGGCTGGCGAGGGCCGACCTCACTGACGGTTGTGAGAGTGGCCCTTGCCTAGCCCTTTGTGGGCATCGCCGGTGGCCAGAAAAAGAAAAAAAGGAAAATGACGAAAATTTCTTTGATTAGGCCCTTATTTGAGATAAGTTCCACCGCGGGCCCTTATTTGAGAAAATAAAGATACTTGGGATCCTTTTTTGAAATTTTCCCTAGAAATATTGGTATATCATATATGAAAATTTCGAGACTTTATTTAGTTCAATGCTAGTGGAAAGTGCAATTTTTTCAAGTGTTATTTGTATTACAAAATTAATATGTATGTTATTAGATCATTACCCATTCTCTAACTTCAAAAGAGACAATTCGAAAGGAAAAAAAAAAACTTCTAAAAGAGACCAAACTAGTTTGGTTAACTTTTTTGGCATTTCTCGTCTTGCCTCGATAGGTATCTTCTTCTGGCAATTTGCTTCATATGTCTTCATGTGCTCATGATGATATTGAAAAATACTTTGAGTTTGGGCAAACTGTCGGGACACGACTTTAGGCAGAAAAAAGAAAAGAAGAAAAACTCAAGTGCATATTTGATATTTTTCATATGATTCTTGGAGAGAATCATGTATATGCACTTAGTATATACGAGCCAAATTCACATGCACTATCGGATTGAGTGAGTTAATTCAGGGATATCACTATATATATTTATTTATTTATTTCAAAATTGTTTTTCTCTATTCAGTGTATAGTTCCATTAATTCCCACTCCCTTCGCCATACTAGAAACTTGCTAGGAGTCACTCATTATAAAGATCCTTAACTCTAGTGACCACTCCCGCTCTCGTCGGAGTGGGTAATTACAATTGCCATCTAATATTACACTTGCTCGATGCAAAATTGCAGAGAAGATAAACAGTTTGGCACATGTTCTTTCTTCTCCCGATTAAGACAATAGCATTCAATAGTGTTTTCACAAGACCGAAAATATTTTAACAAAAAAGCAGAATTAAGATTATACTAGAAGATTACCTACAGTTCAGGCTTTGGCTAACTGATGTACCAAATCCAATTAAGCATTTTTGTTCAATAGTTCATAGAGGACATGCGGACCCCTAGAGTATCAAAAGTTGGCACAAAGGAACAGTTAAGTGCCAGAGGTTACGAAAGTGACACTTAAGTGCCAAAATTGGAGCAAAATGGATCACTTGAGTGCCACCGACGAGAAAATCTAGTCAAATTGCATAGGTGGCATTTTCTGGCGACATATTTTACTGACGTGGCAAACATTTAAAAGAAAAAGCACATGTGGATGACAAAAACGACGTCGTCCATCCATGCTGACTAAGCCAACCTAAATGACGTTGTTTTCTTTGGTGTTAAACAACGTTGTTTAGGTTATTTTGGCTTAAGCAAACCTGGTTGTTGTTGTTCTTCCCCCTTCAGTCGCATTCACTGTAAATCTCAGGCCATTCTTTCCGTCACCGTTCATGCCCAGAGGTGGTCATCGGTCGCCGTCGTCGGTTGCCATTGTTGGTCTTCGTCGCCGCTCACCATCGTCACTTCTCTAGGTTTGGCCCCTTCTCCCCCTTCCCCTGTGATGAAATGAGGGCTCAAATTCTTTTATTAGGGCTTTGATGGAAAATTTGGGGCTCGGCGGGGAAATGTGGAGGTCGGCTCAGATGGTACTTTAATGTGCAATTTAGGGGTCAGAAGTGGTACTAGAACCCTAATGAGGGTTTGGATTGGCAATTTAGGGATTGCCTCGAAATGTGGGGTTCGACGAGAGGAAAATTAGGGCTCGACCTCGAAGATTTGGTTTTATTGTGATGTGTGATTTAGAATGGTGTTACTTTGATGTGTATTTAGAGCTTGGATGTGGTATTGTGATGTATGAGGGTGATTTTTAGGGGTTAGATGTGAAATGTGATGTGCGGCAACGATTTTGACTGCTCGGAGTGGTTGTTGTGAGGACGTCTGGTCGCTTTTTATAAATTGAAGTGTTAAAATGGGTGTCGCGAGGACCTGTGCTTGTTGTGGGAACCTCTGTGTTTGGTTAATAATTTAAGGGAAGGGATAACATATAATTGAAGTGGCAACCTCTTTTTTGGCTGTCATGTAGGGGCATATTTTAAGTGTAAGAACCTCTTCTTGTCGGGAATGGTATCTTTCTAGTAAATGGCCTGACATGTGCATCTCTTCCCCCTTCCCTTTTCTTTAATAAAGTCCATGAGAGTGGGGGGACTCCCATATGCAATTGTCTGATGTTCTTTGTGGATGTGGTCCCAAAAACTAACTATTCTTTTTCTTAGTGTAGAAATGGCTTATGACAAGGATTATGTCGCTGTCATAGTTTGCCATGATGAGGATTTTGTGATTGGGGATGATGAGTGGGAGTATGAGGGTGGAAATGAGGGCACCATCTTTATCGAGATAAAGAAGTCATCTGATTTGTTAGGGATATAGTGACTTATTTGTCTTATAAAGTTCAGAAGTTGTTATATTGTGTTCTTGGGAAAGACTTAAGAGATGGTTTGAAAAGCTTAGAAGATGATAATTGTTTTAGGGATGTTTTATACCATTATTGTCATGGCGAAGAGGTAAAAGTATACATTGAGTACAATAGTGAAAGTGAGGACGAAGATGATGATGGAGAAAGTAACTAAGGAGGATAAGAAGGAGATGGTATTCAAGGTAGTACTGAGGTTAGGGTCGAAGGAGGGCTGGATAGACATGATGGAGAGGAGAGGAGTGTAGATGCAGTTCACCAAAGTGATGATGACATAGGTGATGTTACAATCACCGGATTAGATTGGGAAGTAGCTGAATCAAGTGATGATGGTAATGAAGGGTTGCATGTTGGAAATTTCATAAGTGATAACGATGACGAGAAGCTTGTACAGTCAAGAAAAAAACAAATAGATTTTTTGACAGATAAATTTGCAACTTTGCAGGTAGTTGATGAAGTTTCAAATAGGGCCGAAGGCCCTACAGATGTTGATGTTTCTGGCGAGAAGACTGATTATGAAGAAAGCGTCGAGAATGCTACTTCCTAGGATGAGCTTGAAGAAGATGAAGGAGTTGTGCATAGAAGGAAAAGTAAGTATCGTTCTTATAATCCATCCGGTGCGTCTCCCACTTTGTCGGTAGGTATGAAATTTCAAGATGCGAAATAATTTAGGGAAGCTATACTGAAGAACTCCATTGCTGCACATAGGAATATTGATTTCATTAGAAATACTAAAATTTTTGTAAGAGCTAAGTGTTCATAGCAAAATTGTCCATGGAAGATCTATGGCAAATTTGTTAGGAGAAGTGGATCCTTCTAGATTATAGCCTACCAAGAGGAACATACTTGTTCCATTAATTTTGAAAATAAAATGGTAACAAGTGCATGGTTGTCCAAGCACTTCTTTGATTTGATTAAGCTAATGCCTCAGATGAATAGTACTGAGTTCATAATACTGGTGAAGGAGCAAGTAGGCATCAATATATCTAGGAATCAATGGGAAAGATTGAAGTAAAAGGTGATGAAGATACTCATTGGTCAGTATAGTAGCAAATATGGACAGTTGTGGGATTATGCTTAGGAGTGTAGACCTGCAAAATCCTTCAAGTAGAGTGTATGTAGAGGTCATGGAGAGACCTCTTCCTAATAGTTGGACTAAATTCGATAAGTTCTATGTTTGCTTCAATGCATGCAAATGATGATTTTTATTTGATTGTAGACGGATTATAGGATTGGACGGCTATTTTTTGAAGAGCTTGTGCAAGGGAGAATTGCTGGCCGCAATTGGAAGAGATGCAAATAACTAAATGTTTCCACTGGCTTAAGTTGTTATGAGGGTAGAGAACAAGGACAATTGGTCCTGGTTCGTAAAAAAATTGATTACTGGTTTGGACATAATAAATGGGGAAGGGTGGGTGTTCATGATGACCAATAAAAGATAATGCTTGCTTTTTGAAAAATTTACTTTTTGATATCAACATGTCATTTGCTTACATTTCTTATTTTGAATTATTGTAGGGATTGGTTCTAGCAATAGCTGAGTTATTGCCTTATGCCGAATATCGAATGTGTGCGCGGCACATATACACAAATTGGACAAAGACCTATAAATGGGACAAGCTGCAGTCGCATTTTTGGTAACTAGTAAAGCGCACGAACATGACTGACTTTAGGATGGTCAAAGAAGATCTGCTTCAATTAACAAAGAAAGGTTATGATGCACTATTCCAAACAGAACCAAAGTATTGGTGTAGGGCATTCTTCAACGAGGAATTCAAGTGCGATAACATCGATAACAACATCTAAGAAGCATTCAATGGGAGAATAATAGATGCCAGCTGCAAACCAATTATCTTGATGCTTGAAGACATACGGGTTATGGTCATGACTCGGTTGCATAGACAAAGAGATGAGACTGTAAAGTGGACTAGGCAATGTGGTCCTAGGATTGCTAAAAAATTGGATGAGAACTTGGCTGCGTCATCCCATTTGGAATGGGGATGGAGGATATGAGATAATGAAGGGTTCCGATAAGTATGTTGTCCATTTAGGTATAAGGAAGTGTTCATGTAGAGCATGGCAACTAAGTGGAATTCCTTGTGCACATGCCATATGTGCCATTCAATTGAAGGGCCATAACACATAGGACTACATTGATGATTGGTACAAGAAATCAAAATATCCTGCTTCGTACCAATTCATGTTGAAACCAATCAAAAGTAGCAATTTGTGGGAGCCAACAGATCGTGAAGCACCTCAACCTTTGCCACTAAAGAAGAAAATGGGAAGACCAAAGCGAAAGCGAAGAATGATAGAGGGAGAGGTCTTATGTCAGCGTATGATGAGTAGGACATGTGTGTGTAAAGATGAAGTGCTCTTGTTGCCACATAGCATGGCACAATTCTAAATGTTGTCAATTAAGGAAGCAATAAGAACAGTTGAAGCCAGCCAAAGGGCCTAGTGAAGGGACAGTTGGAGAAGAACAAATAGAAAGGCGAAGTGAGTCAACTGTTTTTCAGTCGACGACAATAAACCCAGTAAGTCATGACATTCATGTTTATGTTGCTTTATGATTTATTACAAATATGTACATAGATATAATTAACATGTATGTTTTTGTCTTTTTAGGTTATGAGAATGACATGTGAAGAATTGGCTGAAGCCCCTGCTGTACCTGAAACTGAAGGGCCTGTTTAAAGAAGGCAAGGTAGAAGACAGCCAGTTGAAGGATTGGTCGAAGCAACTAAAGGGTTAGTTAAGTCGATTGTTCTTCAGCAGCAATAGAGAAAAAAATACCTAGTAAGTTCAATAATTTGTGTTTAGTTTTCCTTTACATTGTTATATGGTCTGATGTTATATTTATGATGTCTTTTGCTTTTTTCTCAAATTCAAAGAAGGCAAGCTAGAGCTCAGCTGCCAATAGAGGGCCCAACTAAAGAGCCACCACAAGATCCATCACCAAGGTCACCACAAAGGCCACTAAAAGGGTCATCACAAGAGCCACCACAAAAGCCAACAGAAGGTGTCATTGAAGCTGAAGGGTTAAATAGAAAAACAACCAGAAGAAAGCCAAATCAAGGTCTAGCTACAAGAAGGTCATCTAGAAGACGCCTAGCTGAAGAATTGGCTGAAGAAGCCCTTGATGTAGCTGAATAGCCACAACAAGAGCCTAAGAAATCACATGCGAGAAGAAGAGCTAACTAATCACAAGTACCTGAAAGTGACGTTCCCCTTTAAACAAGAAGGGCTCTTGGGAAGATGCTAAAACAATATGGTTATGGTCTTTATACAGATGAGCATATTGGAACAGTTATTCTTAATATAAGTTTTATAGGCTGCATTTAATTTAATTTATGGTGCAAACTTTTGTTGATAATTGAGTTTTCTTTTTATAAGCCTAGGAGAAGTTAAGAAGTTCTTATCTCTCAAGGCTCAACTTAAGAATTAACGGTTATGCCAACAAAGAAGAAGACATTGGTTGCGCCTACAAGAAAGAAGAGTAAGAAGAACCTAGTTGTAGCTTCTTCTGAATTAGTTTAGCCTACGACAGTTGCAACTCCTTTTGAATCAGTTCAGCCTACGACAATCGCAGCTCCATCAGAATCAATGCATCCCGAGACAGTTGAAGAAAAAGTCTCACGTCTAGTTAAAAAAAGTGCAAAGATTATGAATCAAGTGAAAGGTCCATCAAAAGAAGCACGAACATGAGGCATTGTGCATATTAATTGATGAAATATGATGGGATATGGTTTGTGGGGCTGATGAGTCAGTTTTACTGTGAATGTTTTTTTTATAAATAATTTGTCATTGAGTTTGTGAGACTTAATTTCAATATCAATGGAATAATCTTGTTACTTATCATTTTTGCTTTTTTCATTTTTTTGATTTTGTTTTTACTTTTACTTATTGCTTCTGGTGGTGGATCTGTGGTGGTGACTGGGGTGCTTGTGTAGCTGATGGCGGCGGCTGGTGAAGCCTAGTGGTGGTGGGTCTAAGGTAGTGGCTATGTGCTAGTGTGGTAGCTGGGATGCTAGTGCTGCACCTGGTGCAAGATGCAAGTGTATAATATGCACATCTTGTAATAGGTAGTGTTGATGCAAGTTGGTGTAAGGCACCTTGCACTAACAACTTCTACAGCAGCATACCACCAACACAGTGGTGGCTGGTGGCGGCTCAAGTGGGTGTCTGGGATGCTTAGTGTGACTAGTGGTGATGGTTGGAGGTCGATGGTGGCCAATGGTGGGTGGTGGTGGTGGCTGGTAGTAGCTGATTGCTGGTGCAATTTATAGAGGAAACATAGAAAAAAATTAGCACTTAACTGATCACATTCTAAAAAACCCGACACTTAAGTGATCACTTTTAATAATAACTTGACACTTAAATGACTCTTTTTTTATCATGACTGGCACTTAAGTGATCACTAGATACAACTTATAGCACTCGAGTAATCACCCGTGTCTGTCTTATGTATATGTTTGTTTGCAGCAAATCAGAGAAGCTGCTGGTTTATATATACGGTTCAACTTATGGCAACTTCATTCAATTTAATGTTTGCTATTGGTTTACATTCAATTCAATTAAAGAAGTCACCACAATACATTGACCCAATATACATTCCATCCTTACCGATTTATATTCAAGAATAAGCAAAAACATAGTACAAAAAGTATCTCATTCATTCATTCTCTTTCCTTGACCTCCCCACAAGCACAAGAAATAACACATAATACAGCAAAAAAAAAAAAAAAAAAAAAAAGCCACAACAATCTTTTAGACAACACAAAACTTGTTCTCATCTTCCAAAAAAATAAGTTACATTTCATTCAAAACAAATATATTTGTTCACCCATTTACAACTATGGTAGTCGGAGAAACTTCTTCTCATCTTCTAGTGCTTTACATTTCATCATAAAGTAGGTTAGACAAAAAAACAACAACACAATAAACACTTGATAACACTTCCGTTCAGTTTTCATCCATGAAACTTCATTCTTCAAATGATTAGCAGAAAATGCTTGAGCTTGCATTGAGTCAACATCGTCCAAGTCATCCATAAGCATAGATGGAGGTTGATGACATCCATCAAGTAGGTCCAATATCACTTGTCACACCTCGAACCTCGAGCGCGTGCACATCTCTCGTGGTCGATAAAAGTTGCGACGTCCTAGGAATTGTTGCCGACCCATTAGTTTTATTGCACATGCGAAAGCGTAATAATAACTCCCATACAACACAGAAGTGGGATAGAAACGTAGGATGCAATTCTCACAAAGCACACTTATCAAACAACATCATTTATATATAGAAGAGTCTAAAACAACATGGGTCTATTTAAAAAAGAATAGCTACTAGGCTATCTACGCACCAAACTCCTCGTCCATGGGATCAGAGTCCACTACGGCATTGTCAGATGTCTTGATATCCATAGTGTGAGTTGCCACCCTCTGCCTAGTTTTAACGGGAGTCCCGTTAAAACCTAGTAGGGGATGTAGAGAAACCTAAAATCCACTGTCTACGCAACCCCGTACCTCACCTATCGCTCCTCCATCTAAGGATCTGAAAAATTTAAGCCTACAACAAGGTGAGACGACGTCTTAGCGAGTTCACACCCTAAATCTCGATTAGGAGAGAAATACACCTAAGGGTAATTTAACCACATACCTTACAGATTTACCCTGCCCCAGTCCTCTCCTGCATGTCAGTACAGTTCAAATAGCATGTAATTGCATTGAAATCATTCATCATTGGGACATCTCAACAATATCACCACAATTACAAGGGTCCCGATTATTAGACCAAACCGTTATGACACGTTCCATACCACGCCACACAATTTCGTCTCCTAATTAGGCACCTTAGTTTCAATCATTCGTGCATCCCAATTGATTACGACCTACCGGCTACGGCCAACTCAACGGTCAGCGGTCTTCCGGCGTAGCCAGGCATCATCTCGCACCATCGAGCATGACAACGTCTACATCTAAACGACATTCCTCATAGTAGCATCGATCTAGCCTCCACTATAACCGGCATTTGTTGATTTGGGGCATTCCTGAAGGAGCATCGTCCGGCCCTAAAGGCTCATGACGGGTTTTCATATCATTCACGCACTCACTCAATTTCGGCCAATGACACCGTGCATTGCACTCAAATGTCTCGATTAAAATGGTGAACCTGACTTATTTTCTTCATATTAAAAATACACAATAAAATAATTATGCATGGGTACATGGTTAGATCAAACCAGAAAATTTGATATAATCTATTTTAAAGTCCAATTATTTGATATAGTATTTAAAAATATTTTCGTTGTTAAAACCCGACACTCGGTATTTTCTAATTAAATACCAAAATTCCACCATTTGAAATAAATGCTCCAAATCAACAACCACCACTCAATTGCACAATTTGACAGTCGATTGCATAAATTGAGCATACTACTTTTCGCAATCAAGACGAAATTTTGGTCACCGGTTATCTTGGCCTAATTTCTGAAAAATATTAAATAATTAATTAAATAATAATTAAACCCTTTAAATTAATTATTTAATTATTTAATATTTATCAAATTAAACTACCAATTTAAATTGATCATAATCTTAACTAATTATTTGAATATACTAACTAAATTAATCTACTAGACTAACTTCCTAAACTAACCATTCTAACCAATAAAATAAAATTCCTAACTAAATTAACCAACTAGACTAATCACCTAGTTCACTCGACTAACTTAACTAACTAGTATTTACTCTAACTAGATTAAGTACTAAACACACTTAAGCCTAATCTAACTCTTAGTAAAAGTAATTAACCCCTAAGCAAAATTTAGGAGATTAACTCACTTAATTAGGGAAGAACTCTCGGCGACGGTGGCGCAACGACGAGCAAACCTTAGGTCCCAGGTGACGCCAAGGAAGGTCCAGTTGGCCCAAAGCAAGCTCACAAGGCTCTCAACTCACTACTGAGATGCGGTCCTCCCTACTGGTTGCAGCCGACCAGACCAGACAGGGGGCAGCGTGGGCAAGACAATGGCACGACGAGGGCTGTTAGAGTCCCGTCGATGGAGCAACAATAGGGACGAAGAGGCTGCGGGTTCTGGGGAGGCTGGTGGACCGAAACAGAGGGAGGATTGGCGGTTGGTTGCGGTGGAGGAACATGGAGGGGTGGCTGCAACAACCGGGTACAGAGGAGCAAAACTTCTGGAGGGATGAAGGTGGTGTGCTCGATTTGGAGGGGTGAAGGTCTGCTTGTGGAGGGGAGTGAGCGACAGCTAGGGGCCACAAAAGTGAAAACCAGAACATGAGGGGCAGAGGTTGATTGGTTGGTGGATGTGCTGGCCGAAAATAAGCAGCACATAACAGAGTTCTTGCTTTGTTTTTGTATTGCTGTCTGGTCAGCAAAACAGAAGCAGAGTCGAGCAGCAAGAAGGAGGCAAGGACAAGGGAGTTGGCGGGAAGAAAAGAAAGGAAAAAGGAAAGGAAAAGAAAAGGGAAAGAGAGAGAGAGAGAGAGATAAGTGAGAGGGGAAAGAGGTGTGCACGGAGGGGGAAAGGAAAAGAAGGAGAAGTCAAGGCCAAAGGAGGGTCCTACCTCTTCAATGCCAAGCCCCTTAGTCTTGTGGCATGGAATTCTTGGCCCTATCTCATAGTCAAGGATCCTACCACTCAAAAGTGATCTTATCTTCCACAACCAAGACCCACTTGAATGTAAAATTCTCCCTAGCATTTGGTCCTCCGAATTTGCAGCCCCTTGCACTAACTTTTCACCTTAATAATTTGCAATTTAATGGCCTCATGTAACAATGGTAACGCCTTAAATAACTCCTTGTATTTCCCTTCACTAATCGTTCCACATTGAAGGCCAAAGACTCACTTAGAAGCGGTCCTTCCAATTTTTCTCAACTTGAATTGTTGAATTTGAATTTTCCGCAAAAAATTCACGCTCATCGAAAAGTCTTGAAAGGATGAATTGACGTTCCTAGAATAACCGTGACATAGCAAAACTTTCAATTTCTGAAATCGGATTAAATTTCGCGATTAATTTCAACCAGGCACGATTTTAGCGTGACCTAACTTACCGGTTAGCTTTTAGGAATTTTAGGTGCAATTGACCCGTGGTCGATTATTGTCGAGCCATATTGTACATCTTCACCCCATTAGTGACTGTCGGTTGTTATGAAAATCTCGAGGTTTTAATTATGGGCATATGGTACAGAAATGACAGAAAAATTGGTTTAATGTCGTTCGACGAGAATTTTGCAATTAAATGGAGTCACCCACATTTTAATCACATACGTTTGTCGAATTGACCTATCTCCGGTCTCTGATCAATTTTGACGGTGCCGTAATGACCATTGCCCATTAGCACGGTCGACTAGTCGATTTTTGGTCAAATTCTCAAGTCCATTGCATCAAAATCACTTAACGGCTTCACTAGATAGACTAATTATCTCATGAGTGATCAGCTCAGAGAAAAAGACTATAGGCGTGTCGACGAAAAGCCCAACTTATTTAATTGAAAACAGAATTAGAAAATCAAGCTGTCACATCACGTTTGTGGCTTGGTGAGAGAATTTTGCATCAATCCATTTGAAATATTTGCACTTCGACCCTTCTCTGTATCGGGCACATCCATAGAATCTTTTCCCGAGATTCATTCGAGTCCATGATGTTCTTCTTGGACTTGGTAACTTACAAAAACAGAAACGCTCGCCTTTTCCTTCACTTCAGCGAAAGGAATTTGAGCCACTGTTGAAAGTCCTGCTCTTCATTTCCAATATTCGACTGTAGAATTTGTGGCAAATTAAATTAGGGTTTAGGATTAGGGTTCCAACACTTCAATGGGATTTTGCCTAATTTAGGGTTTTAGATTTAGGGCAATTGGACAGACGACGTCGTTTCGGCCAATTTAAAGGCTCTATTTTGGCCAACTATAGAAACGACGTCGTTTTAGGTGAATTAGAGCTGAGTTAGCTCTCCGGCGAGCCACGTAAGTGAGAAATATTAATATTTAATTACCACGTATGATTTCCGATCGGCTTCATCGAATGTGGCACTCAGGTGTCCCACTTTTTTTAAAATGTGGCACTTAAGTGTCACTTTCATAATTTTTGGTACTTAAGTGTCCCTTTGTGCCAACTTTTGACACTTGAAGCAATCTTTTGCCGTTCATAAAGTATGCCATGAGTCCCAGAACCCAGTTCATTGTGCAGACATTTCCCAATATCACGGTAAGCTCTCTTGATCCTTGAAATGGTTTTTGAATTCTCTCATCCCGAGAAATCGAGAACTCCTCGCCATGCACAAAAATAGTTGCTATCATTTCACACTACAAGTTCACATGTTGCAATAAAACAATGGCATGGGGGCCTAAATTCACTAGTTTCAGAAAGATCCAGTTTAAGGTTGGGCTGGAAACTCTGTCGAACGAAAGAAAGACCGCCCATCTGCTACGACAAGCAAGTTAAGGCTTATCTTGATGCTGTCATTAGTCTTGAGAACTCGAGTTTTGACCTTGACTTCAGTGTTGTCATCAAATAGGCTGTCCTACGGGAACGCTAATCCCATAACACAACACCAAATGGTAATTCCCCATGGGTAAGGCCGTGGAAGTCGGTCCAATGTGCTGCTTTGAAATCGAATTCCTCATCCCTTGTGGGCACCCTGATCACCTTCTTTTCACTGTCTGTCACATTGTTCTACATTGCTTTTCGGGAAATTAGCAATGATTGGATTGAATGGAATCATGTAGTCCAACTCATTCTGAGGCAAACTCAAGTCTAATTTGGTGTGACTAACACTAGAAACCATACCAAGGTAGTGGAACAATTGATTTTTTTCGCAAAAACAATATTTGATCCTCATCTTATTTTACAGGAGCAATCTGTGAGATATCACATCTTGCACGTTTTTCGTTCTCTCTTTTCCACTTCTTTTTGGCTACAGCAGAAAGGAACTGAAAACGAACCTCTGTTCTTGCGCATAAATCATACACACAGTTGTCTTTCCAATGTTGATGCGCTTAATTAAACCTATCAACAGATTCACCACAAATACCTTTTTTGGTTGAACAAAACAGAAACCTATTGTGACTTTTCTCTTTAAATTGCTATCCTAAGAAATCCACACTTCTAGCTTTTAAGGCTTTTGTATCAATTGTAATTTGCGCATTCTCTTAGCTAGATATGAACTGAAGCTTCACGCATTGAAGCTAAACCTAATCATTTTAGCTGACGCAAAAGCTTTCACTTATTCTTCGAGTCTGAACCACTCGAAGAAACACATCTTTTTATGTCCTCGTGAACTCAAAAAACGCACAACAGAGTAACCTGGTCAAAACGAGAGGCAAAGAGGCGTCATGGAGTTGCTGGACCCTTCCAATCCGCCTCGATCTGCTACCAAGCTGAAGGGTTCGATCCTAAGGCCCGCCCTAGCAGAACCCTCGGTTGGCGCCGTGTTCGATTTCTCGATGATGACATCTGACCATGTGCACAGAGGATAATCCTGCGATGTTGCCTCCAACTATCACTGCCTTGGCCTCGGGCTTTGTGGATTTCTAGGTTTCTTCGTCTTTACCCTCCATTGGGAATCTATGAACATAATTGTCTCATGAAAGCTTGTGGCTTTTGTGTTTTGTTCCTGATGTTCAGTCAAAACATGCAGCAGTTTGGCTTAGAATTATTGAGTCATAGCTAGACGGCGACAACCGAATATTTTGTGCAGTATTTTTATTTGTTGGAAATGGTGATCCATTTTCTTGCTAAACTTCTAGAATTCCCTAGATGAAATTTTTGGAAGAAAGAGAAAAATGTAGAAGCACATGTGTAATATCTCTAGAAGAAGAGAGGATAAACTACAATCTAGAACTCTCTAGATTAAGCCAAAGTGGACAACATTCTACACAAATCTAGAATGTTGGTAGAGCACCCTATAAATAGGAAAGAGGGGAGAGCATAGTAGAACAACAAATGTAAGAGAGTGAGAGGAGCATGAGAAACTATTGAAAAAGGATGGAGCTGAAAAAGCAGACGCTTCACTCTACAAAAGCCTAATTGGGAGTCTACTATATCTTATCGCTATACGGCCAGATATTATGTATGCAACAAATTTACTATCACGGTTTATGTAGAGTCCAAGCCAAATTCATTTTGGAGCAGCCAAGAGAATTCTAAGATACTTACGAGGAACCACTGATTATGGTATTTGGTACCGACCTAGTGCAACAACTAAGTTGATCGGTTATACTAATAGCAATTGGGCAGGATCATCTGATGACAGGAGGAGCTAACCATAAAAACCATATCATGTAGCTCCCCCACCAACACCTCATTCAACTATTGTAATATTATTTTCATAAACTAGTGAAACTATCTTTGTCCCATAAACCTTCTCAAAATATCCTATCATTGTCCCTTGTCCATCCACTACAAATTATATCACACTCTTGCACACAACATCACTAACCAAAAACTATAACTAATATCAAAACCATGCTTCCGCATGCACACATCCAAAAATTTTTAACATGGTATCAGAGCCAAGCATATCGGATGGTTATGAGCTTTTGTCCTCACCATCCTCAACTAAAAAAGGCCAGAGCCCGAGTGAGAGCCAAGAGAGCCAGAGCCGGAGCCGGAACTAGAGCCAGAATCAAAGCCGGAGCCAGAGCCAGAGCCAGAGCCCGAGCTAACAACTACAACTAAGAGCATTTTGATGGCCCGAGATATATGGGACATCGTCGAAGAAAAAACATGCGCATTCGAAGGCAGGTGCAAGTGTTTCGACAAGAGAATGCAAGGGATCATGGAACGAAGAAGGAATAAAAGACATGTGACAAACTACAATATCCGAAGTATCCCGAAAATGGATCAAGGGGAATTGTTGGAAATGGTGATCCATTTTCTAGAATTTCTTAGAGTTGCTAAACTTCTAGAATTCCCTTGATAAAGTTTTTGGAAGAAAGTGAAAAATGTAGAAGCACATGTGTAGATCTCTCTAGAAGAAGAGAGGATAAACTACAATCTAGAACTCTCTAGATTAAGTCAAAGTGGACCACATTCTACACAAATCTAGAATGTTGGTAGAGCACCCTATAAATAGGGAAGAGGGGAGAGCATAGTAGAACAACAAATGTAAGAGAGTGAGAGGAACATGATAAACTATTGAAAAATGATAGAGCTGAAAAAGCAGACGCTTCACTCTACAGAAGCCTAATTGGGAGTCTACTATATCTTACTGCTACACAGCCAGATATTATGTACGCGACAATTATATCACACACTTGCACACAACATCACTAACCAAAAACTATAACTAATACCAAAACCATGCTTCCGCACGCACACATCCAAAATTTTTAACATTATTATATGGCCATGATATTTGCCAAAACTATCAGATAATTTCAAAAAATGATATTTATGTGTGATGCCTATCACGTGAGCATGTGAATTGTCATTGGCGCTACGTTAGCCCTGTAAATGATGGACGATCGCTTCAACATGCTTGCTGTATTGTGAAAGCAGAAATGTTTTGGTTGAACCACAGGTGCTACCTAGGTTCTTTTCGGCTGTTTAAAGATACTCCATTAAAAACTTTCTATTTCATTTTGATAAGTAATCAATAGCTTTCTTATTGATTGAGATGCGAATGCGCAGATGGCTAGCCTTGACACACTGTTAGATCAGGGAACTTTTCTTATTCATAAATCAAGTTGACTAATTTGTGTGAGTGAAGAACAAGTTTTGTGCTGCTGTAAGGGCTATTGCAACTGGAACAAGAAATAGCTACATTAAATAGTGTTTCAGTGAATGAAATGATCATTAACTCTCTAACACAAGTCTAATTTGAGTGTCACCATCCATGATAATCCTGTTTAAGTCAGATACTTAAAAAGACACATCTCTTGCTATATTCAGCTGGAGCTAGAAATAATCCGTGACATGTCTGAAATCAACATTGACACGACCAGAATGGCAACATCTATGAGATGATCACCATGTGCCGAACAATAAAAGGTCACTCGCTCGGAGCAAAGGATTATGTCTGAAGAAGGGCATGCCTCTCTGCGGAAGCATCTTGCAATCCTCCCAAGTGGCTGTGTTAGGATTGAAAGGTTTGCACTCAGGAAGCGTAAGGCCTTGTTTTATCCTCCCAACTTGCCGGGCATGCAAGACTTGCTTGGATGCAACAGGTAGCCTAATGGATTGCTATTCTTCAAGAGCAGCTGTTAGATTTTTCAATCCCTACTTCTCCCAGCACCAGCCTAGGACAGCAGCATCCAGAATCGACATGTTTGTGCTCCTTGAGCTGTGCGGTGTCGTGGGGTGCGCTGTGTCACCAACAAGTACCACATTGTCCCAAACTACTTTTTCTAGTGGATCACAGTCGTAAATGGCATTTATGAAAGGTTCTTCAGTTTCTCTCGTGAGCTGAACTAAAGCTGGATGCCAAATTTTCTCTGCGTCTTGGTACATCTTCAGAATCAAGTCATCCCTTACTTTTGTAGTAACTAAATTTCCCTGTATTTGTCAATAACAGACTAAATATCATATACTATAAGGCACAAGGGACTAATGGACAGGAATGCACGTATAAAGACACATCTATAAGATTTCTGTGATCTAGGTTTTAATGAATTTGGGATATATCAATACCCAGATCTTCTATGAGGGATGCTCATTTAGTTCCTCCAACTAATCTTTTGAATAAACAGGAAAACTATACGACAATTTAGTTCCTCCAACTAATCTTTTGAATAAACAGGAAAACTATACGACAATTTCCATCATGATCATTTGCATCTCTAACTAAATTCACAATTTCTACTACTATAGTACAGTCACGAGCAAGATGGGCGAATATTACCTGCAAGTCAGCTTCAGGTTGATTTAAATACCATATCCAGTTCAGCCTTTTGTTTGGGATCTCGAAAAGAACAGTTTGATTTCCGGGTGCCAAGTCTAAGTACAGGCATTTTCCAAACTCCAGATGTGCCTCCCTAACGTTTTTGATAGTTTCAGAATCTTTGCTCCCCGAAAAATCGACAACACCCTCCGAGCACAATAGCCAGAATGTCTATAATATCAACATAATTATGGTAAGCTAACAAAATGTCTAAGTTAGGGATTGGCGCATAACAATTTGGACAGAGAAGTAACCACCTTGGTTTGACAATGGGAAGAAAGCGATTGCGAATTAGAGAGGCATCCATCTGCAGCGATGAGCAAATCTCCGTATATTTCGGTGGTTTCACCAGTGTTGAGAACTCGGGCCTTGATTTTGACTGATTGCTGATCATTGGAAACAGAGAGAGAGAGGAAAAGATGGCCCCGGAGGAATATTTCTGGTGGCAATGCAGTGAACAGGTGGTCATGCAGAGTAGCCCAATGTGCTGCTTCATGATTGAAATTATCATCTCTTGCTAGTATCTTCCTGGTTTTCTCATCATCGATTGCTTGGCTCTGGTACAAATAGAAGCATAAGAATTTGGTAAGAACGAGGACACATTGTTAACTGCTCCATAACAAACATGATCAATGTCTATATATTTAACAAGAAACAAAGAAAAGGATCCGTATCTCATTGAAGAACTTAACATCTCTCCTCACTGTCAAGCAAAGCAAGAACTTAAATTTCATGCTGCTAGAAGAAAGACATTCTGCGCCAATTCTCCAGTAATTGTGATCTTATACTTCAATACATGTCATAACTCAAACCTCAGGACTTTCAATAAGGCTGAGTTCGTCATATGAAGTTTCCTTAGTAGATCAATGCAGAGAGGACAGGTGATGTCACGGAGAAGATCAGGGCGCCCTGTCTAGGACCCGATGAACTCCTGAGAGAGCCGATCCAAGCTGAGTCCTGCACCGGTGGGGCTTCCTTTCAGAGTTTGCACGATTTCTCTATGACCGCAACGTCCACCCTGCCCAAATGAGCGCGTGTGTGCAGGACACACCTGCTATGCTCCCTCCTATGATCACGGCCTTCGGCTTCAGCTTCTCTTGACGAGGAAAATCATGACCGGGATTCATGACTTCTGTTGTGTCTTCTCCTGGAATTGCTCTGTGTTTCTAATTTACATGAAGGAGAGACCGTCCAAGTCCCCCAATTGTTGGGTCTCATTTGGTTGGGACTTTGGATTGCTGGTTCAGGCTATGGTTGCAGGAAGTGGAATCTACCGAGTGCAGAAGGTATTGAGAAGTAGAAGACAATTGGGTCATTGACAAATTTCATGTTCGCTTGTTAGCGAGCCATGTGTCGTCTAAACTTTATCTGTAGCATAAAGAGAAAAAGAAAAAAAGAAGAAGCATAGAGTGATCATTACAACACCACCAAATGATTAACAAATCAATAGTGCTTGATTCACTCATTTATCTTGTTGGGTAAATTTTAATACTTATATCATATAGAGTTCTTATTTGATTCTATAAATTTATCTTTTGCCTTTCAACTCGAGATTTTCTTTTTGTGACAAAAAAAAAATTGATATTTTTTGTATAAAATTTCAATTAAAGAAAAATTTAGTTGTAAAGTTACTATAGAAATATATACTACCTTGTAATTAGCTTGAGCAAAACATGATTGTTTCACAAAACTTGTAATCTTGAAATAAGAGGGTTCTAATTTTTTAATGAGACTTTTAACTATGGTAAGCAGCCTATTTCTTTCATTTGTTACGCAACCCACATCCATCACCATAGGTTTGGGCAGTCCTCCGTTGAAAACTCAACAACTATCCCAATCAATGGCAACGAATAAGAATTGTGCAAAGAAAAAAATTGACATTGCTGTGACAGTCTGACTTTCCGCATCCGCTTTCAATTAAATAAATCGGGCTTTTCGTCGACGTGCTTATAGCGCTATTTTCTGAGCTGATCACTCATTAGATAACTTGACTAATCGGGAAAGTTATTAAAGGATTTTGATGCAACAGACTTGAGAATTCAACCAGGAATTGACTGCTCGACTGTGTTAGTCTACAAGGATCAGTTCGGCACAGTCGAAAATCTATCAGAAATCGGAAATAGGTCGATTTGATAGAGATAAAATTAGGCATGGGTGATTCCAACTAATTACAAATTTTTCGTCGATTGGCACTAAACCGAATTTTCTGTTGTTTTGGTATCCTATGCTCGTAATTGAAACCTCAAGATTTTTCACAACAATCGAGAGTCGTCAATGTGTCGAAGATGTACATTGTGGCTCGGGAATAATCGACCACAAGTCAGTGCACCAAAAATTTCAAAAAAAACTAACCGATAGTTTAAGTTGCGCTAAAATCACATTTTGACTGAAATTAACCAAGGAAATGATACCGATTACATAAATTAAGAATTGTCATGTGTCACAATTCATCCCAAGGACATTGTTGCATCTTCTCAAAATTTATTGATGATGGGAATTGTTTACGAAATGTGCAAGATCAGCAAATTAAAAGAGCAAGGGAATTGCCACATTTTAAGTAGGATTTTAAGGTCTCTAATGTGAAGCAATTTAAGAGGTATTATAAGTTGTTACTAAGGGACTTGACCCTATTGAATTAGATGTTAGATTGGTAATTAAAGAAAGAAGAGAAATCTCCTCAAAAGGAAATTCGTAGGAATCCATCTCTCTTACAATTTCACCTCAATTTCCTTGGTATTTAATGGAGATGGACTTGGAAAAGAGAGTGGACCTAAGGTAGTAATGGAGAGCCAATTTTCCATGGAATTTGAGGCCAAAAGCATAAGGTAAATGCTGAGTAAATGCTGAGTAACTTCCAGGCATTTACTCCCCACCTTCCTCCTCTCTTCTTGCCGTAGGAAACCGAAGTGCAGCAGCAAATGGGCTGCTTTCCTTTTTACTTTTTCCCTTTTCTTTCTTTTTCTTTATTTTTCTTTCCTTTCTTTTCTCTCAGCCGAAGGGTCTTAGTCTTCTGCTTTACCCTCTTTTCTTTTTCTTCCGCACTCATTTCTTCTCCCCTGCTGTCATGCACCTGTCTCTCTTTCCCTTATCTAGCCTTACAACAATTTCCTTTCCCTTTCACAACCATAAAAAGTCTTGTCTTCTTCTTATTTAAGTTATTTTATTCGGCCATTCTTGCTCCCCCTTGGACGACAAAGCAGCGACTGAACAGCAAGGTCTCAAGCGTTCCTCCCTCCTCAAGAAAATCCGAGACTTTGTGTGCTGCTGTGGTGGTCGCTCAACAACACCTCCAGCCATTTTGCCTGGTCCAAATCATCGTCAAAAACTTTCAGGGCTGTCCTTGTGTTGCCGTCTGGCCACAAGTGAGGATCGCCATTAGTTTCGGTGGTGAGTTGTCTTCTAAATCTGGACTAGGGGTTGAGTACCTCTATTAAGAATTTGTACAAGTTAGAAAGATGTAGATGACGTTATATATGGATGGATATTAGTTAGGGATGTTATGATGGCCATAGAAAAGCTTAGATAGGGTTTAGAGAGCGAGACAAACGTTATGGAGGAAGATTCAGATTAGAACAATAGCTGATTTCTGAAACAGTTTCCAAGATGTGTATATTTTGCTAATTTCTTAGACAACTGTGTGTTGCGATTTTGAAGGACTTTTATTCTGAAGAAATGTTTTAGACATCCTAAATAATAACATATATTTTTCTAAGAATTTTTAGAATTTAAAAAGATGACGATTTTCATGACGTCATCCTTGAAGCAATAATTCGGACAGTTCTGTAAACCGTGACCAGTTATGATTCCGAGGGCTGTTACTAACCTTGAGAGATCGAATTTCCAATCGGTTTCTTCATGAAATTTGTTCGTTATAACTTTCAGTTTAACATACTTGAATTTCAAATCAAACGGACTAGATTTCGACCCAAAAACAAACTGATTTCGATGAGTTAGGTTCTCTGAAACTGGACCCGATTTTTGTGCTGGATAGAAAGAATTTCTGGGCCGAATCTAGAGGGATCTGGATCTCGGTGTCTTCATGAAAAATGTTTTTTTTTTTTTTTTTTTTTTTTGTGTTTTCAAGCACATGTCCAAATTTGAGAATTTTTCGAGCTCATACGAGTGGGTTTCTGACTTCGAATTTGGGAGAGCGTAATTGGACTGTTTTCTGTGAATTTCGGTTGGTAAGAGTGTATGTTTGTTTTGAAGTATTCTTGCTATGTGTAATTGATTATTGTAGTGTGACATTGATCATATGCATTTATGGCATGAGATTCTGCCACGAGCCTTTGGGGCCGGGCGATGCTCCTTTGGGAATGCCCCATGTCAACGGATGCTCGTCGCAGTGGAGGCTGGACTGATGCTCCTATATGGAATGCCGTCTAGATGTAGACGATGCCACGCTCGACGGTGCGAGGCGATGCCCGGTTATGCCGGAAGACTGTTATCTGAGCATTAAAATCATTTGTGACACATGAAATGCCCGGTTATGCCGGAAGACTGTTATCTGAGCATTGAAATCATTTGTGACACATGAAATGCCCGATTATGCAGGAAGACTGTTATGTAAGCATTGAAATCATTTGTGACACATGAAATGCCCGGTTATGCCGGAAGACTGTTATCTGAGCATTGAAATCATTTGTGACACATGAATGCTCGGTTATGCCGGAAGACTGTTATCTGAGCATTGAAATCATTTGTGACGCATGAATGGGTGAAAGTGAGGGACCTAATTAAAAGACGGAACTGTGTGGTGCGGTATGGGACGAGCCATAACAGTTTAGTCTGGTAATTGGGGACCCGCGTAAGTATGTGACATTTATGTCCTTACATATGTATGTGTTAAGAGTATTCTGATGATATATGATCTCGATATCGTATGCATGATTTAATTGACACTGACATGCATGAAAGTACTGGTATTAAGAAAGTGTGAGAAAGGCGATTAGATTGCATGTTGAGTGTACCCTTCTCCTAATCTGGATTTAGGGGATTTACTTGCTGAGATGTGATCTCACCCCTTAGTGGGCTAACATTTTTCAGGTCCTTAAATGGAGGAAGGCCGGTCGTGTACGGTCGGTCGCAAAGAAAGGAGGAATATGACTCTCGCTATCTCCTTCCAAGTGATGACGGGTTTTCCGTCAAGACTGGATGTAGGGTGACGGCTCACCCCCGAGAGATCGAGAAGTATGGTAGTAGTAAACCCCAGTCTTGTTGGTAGAAACTTAGTTAGTGGGTAATCGAACAGCTTCACTTTTTGTATTAGACCTTGGGGTGTTAAACTGGTCTATAAGTAATGTGATGTTGTAGGTGTGGCTTGTGAAAAATAATATCCTACGTTTCTATCCCACTGTTTTGTTGTATGGAGATTGTTTTACGTTTCCGCATGTGCAAAAATAATGAATGGGTTGGCAACAGTTCCTGGGATGTTGCAAATTTTAATTTGACAATTGAGAGATGTGCATGTGCCCGGGTTCGGGTCGTGACAATTGCAATGTATTTAAAATTATGGTGAGTTTGTTAGGAGTTCAACCATTCTTGGGAATATGTTCACGGACTTTTCCCTTCTTTAGACGTCGAAAAATGAATCGGTCAACAGAAAATGTTTCCCATTAGCTAAAATTGACATGCTGAGACTTTGGATTGATGCAACACTAATGAAGACTTGTCTCTCTACACTATTCATGATATCTTGAAATTTGACCCCTTTCGAAATATATGAAATGGTTATTTCATTAATACATTGATAGTTAAATTTATTCTAAATTGATCACTAAAGGATTAACATGCGAACGACCGGAGAATTCAATTAAGGATAAACCGCTCAACCATAAGAATCGTTAGGGGACAGTATTACGTTGTTATAAGTCAATTAGCGAATGGATGTAAATCGATTTGATAAGATTACTTAGTCAGTTCATGGGTAATTCTGTACGATTATGATATTTGTTGCAAACGACAATAAACCAATTTTCTATTAATCTTGTACTCAAAGTGAGTAATTAAATTATCTCAATTACATGATAACTGAAGGTCATTCACGATTTAAAGAGGCACAAACGTGAGTCGAAAATTATCAATCATAGGTCAAATGCATGAAACTCCTTAAAGCCACTTGATAGTTTATGTCATATTAAAGTCACATTTAATCTATCTTAATCACGAAATTTAATTCGATTTCGAGTATCGACCTTTTGAGGATTTCAAAACCAACTTATTAGACGTTGCCTCATTTATCCATCAATTCATTGGTAAGCTTTAAATTTTCGGTGAGGCTTAGTAGGTTGAGAATTCAAAGCTGAAAAAGGGAATGAGGCCAAGTGATGTCCCAATGGGCCTCATGCCTATTGTATTCAGCCAAGTGGGCCCAAGTCAAGCCCACCAAGCCCATCTAGGCCCATTTCAAGTATTTGGATACAAGGGCAAAATGGGAATTTTGGTTAAATTTTGTGAAATGACCAAGATACCCTTTCTAGAAAGTTTTTGGCATTTAAGAAGAAGAATACAAAAGGGAAAGGTTGCATGGAGGAGAGTAATTTAAGGAGAGTTGGCATGGGAAAATGATGAAGAAGATTTATGGGGAAAATCTCTCAAGCTCATCCCCCCTCCCTTTTTTTTCCATTTTCCTAGTTGGTGGACTCTTCCCTCTCCATCATCATCATCTCCTTCTTCTTCCTTTGTTCATCACCATTCACCACCACCACCGTCACTTCCATTGTTGCTCATCCGTGCCATGTTCATTGCTGCGAGCCACCACCGCCATCTCCATCAAGCCGCCCCTCCCCAAGCTTGGTTGTGAGCCCAAGCTTTGCTGAGCCATGCCATTTGTGCCGCTTGTTCGAGCCTCGAACATCACGCCTTCGTCGCCATCGTGCTGTCGTCACTATGAACTCGTTGTCACCATAAACCATGAGTTAATCTCTTAATCCATGAGTTAAAATTAACAATGGTTTATTGTTAATTGTGACTAATGATGGTTTATATTAAGGCTAATTGTAGTTAACTTAATTAACTATAGTGAATATTAATTAAGTGCAATTAGTATTAATTAATGACAATTAGCACTAATTAATGACGGTTTAGTCTTTCTTTTTTTTATCAGTCCTACTCTATTCCTACTCTACACTCACTCGCAGACTTGTGCCCTACCTCTTGCAGGGCGTGGGAGTTGCAACCCACTCTCGAAACTTACACGTCCCTACCCCCATCCCCCTTGAGAAGGTGGGGATTTGAACCCCTCACCTCCCCCTTCCATGTTGGAAGGGTGGCCACTGGGGCGAACCCCCAGTGGTTTTAATGACGGTTTAGTCATTAAGTAGAATTTATGCTCGAATTGTCAAATGAATTTATGCATAATTCACGTTGTTTGAAGCTTGTTATGCCTTGGAAAATAATTGCCCAATTTATAAACCTTAATTACTATATTAAGGAAAGGTTTTATGGATATATAAATGGAAATTAACGAGGTGTAATGTTCAAACGACATGTTTTATGTCTCAATTGGAGCAATGAGGTTTTAAAATAAAAGTATGCAAAATTTGATGGGTTGATTATATGCACGTGACCACGGGTGATTATTTTACTGCAAATTCTATGTGTGAAAATTGCCGTAGTTTGTAGTATGAACACAAATCATATTTGCATTGGGCTAATTAATGGGAAATGAAATTGGCATAAGTATTGATGTGCTCGTGTGCTCACTTAAAGGAACCCGTCACCTAATGGGAGTTTGGGGACGATGTCCGATTTTTATCGGATGCCAGGCGAGGGTCCATCTGTTGAGTTGTAGTTGAGGTAGGACCGATGTTTGAGGGTTTGAGGCGTGACATTACTTCTCTCTCATTTTCATGCTTGCAACCAAACAAAATAAAATCGATCGCTTTCCTTGAAAATGCATTTCAAGTGAATCCATTTCATTGAATGATAAAGTTTTCGGCGAAACAAGCTCACAATTGTCAAGTGCTATTGTGAAGTGTAATTTCTATGTTTAGTTCTATCTTGACTATGTTAGGTATTTGCTAATTAATTGAGTAGGAAGACTTGATGTATCATGTCATGCGCTGCAAAAACATTGTAGCATGTCGGTGTGAGCATAATTATGATATGATAGAGAGTTGTATGTTGGGATGTGATGACACTGGAGTAAAACTACAACTGATCCTCGTCCAAATTGCGTTATGTATCGGTCTTCTACTTGGTCAATTGCCAATGGGTCATGCCCTCTTTGCTACCCGCGAGAATTAGTACGCAGATTTGATTTTGACTAATCTTTGAGGCTGGCGGTTGGTGTGTGTCGTAGTCCCAAAAAATATTGGGAGTAGCCCAACATGTTTAGGAATCGATTTGGAATATCCTAAAGATTGTTCATCAAGATTACATAATAAGAATGGAGTCTTATTATGGTAGGACACTAACGAGAAAAAAAATCTAAATAATAATTAAACTTAATTAGGCTATATACCAAGATATAATTCTATCGACTACCTAAATTAGAGGAATTCAATAAATTAGGAAAGTTTCTAATTGGAAGGTGATTATTAATTAGGCAAGATTCCTAATTTGGGTGGAGGTCTACCGCTATAAATAGAAGGATTAGATGGAGATTTAAAGAGCACCAGAAAATCCTCTAGAGAGATCATGGAAGTCTTCAACAACATGAGTAAACACAAGAGTTCTTGAGAGTTTTTCAAGAGATGATGTGTTTTGTGACAATTGTGAGGATTTATTGTGAGAGAAAAACTACTAGAGTGTTAATTGTAATCATTTGATTATAGTGGAGAGTTCTTGGATTAGCATCTCGTGGTTTTCCCATTTGGCGTTTTCATGTAAAAAATTTATTGGGTGTCATTCTTCTATTCTCTCATCTACTGTGTATTTACGTTTTGCATATTGCACAATTCTGACAGTTAGAATTCTGCTGTGATCAATTATGATTTGACTTAATTTACAATACGTGGTATTAGAGCCGGGTTGTAAAAGATGTCAGAAGACAAGGTCAACATGATCATGCTTATGGCTACAAATTATGTAATATGGAGGTGCAAGATGGAGGATCATCTCTACATCAAAGGCTTGCAAAGGCCAATCAAGATAAGAATGCCCCCAAAGGGCATGGTAAAAAATTTGACATCAGCTTCTAAATCGGCAAAAGTTGGAGAGGAAGAAGAAGAGGAGGATGAGTGGACTATCCTCAACAAAAGATGTGTTGGCACCATTAGAATGTGGCTCGATCAAAGCATCTTTGAAAAGTTCACTTAAGAAAACAATGCTTATGACTTGTGGAGAAATCTGGAGCAAACATACGCAAGGAATACATCTCAAAACGTAGCAAGCCTGATAAATAAGGTGTTATGTATGGAGTACAAAGATGGAACAAGTGTCTTTGAACACATAGGCACTATAGGAGGCTTGGTTAATCAAATCAATGCAATGGAGAGGATGATTAATCAGAAATTACATGCGCGCTTCCTGATAGGTTCTATACCAAAAAGCTGAGACACCTTAGTTGTGTCTATTCACAATTCAGCACCTGATGGAGCATTGACCGTGGAGTGAGGACAGATTGCTGAGTGAAGAGCAAAGGTATAAGAATGAGGGGTACTATAACCATGTTGAAAGAACTCTTATTATCAACGAATCGGAGAAGAAAGTAAATTGTGGGAGGAGCAAAAGCTGTGGACCTAAAGGTCGTTCAACTTTAAAGGCCAATGGTTAACAAAGAGCTTGTTTTCATTGTGTAAAAATCAAAATCTCATTAGAGATTGTCAATTCAAGGCAACCAAAAAGCAAGTTGAAGCATTAGCTGTAAATGTCATCACGGTTTATGAAGACATGATGATTATCCACACTAATGAAAACATCAACTTAAGATGCCAAGACACCACTTGGCTAGTTGATTCTAGAGCCTCCTTCACGTAGCCCCCAAGAGAGAATTTTTCTTTTCATATATGGCTAGAGACTTCAGTCTCGGGAAGATGGGTAATGATGGCTCATCAAAGGTTATTGGCATAGGAAACGTTAAGATCAAGACCAATAATGGATGCAAGCTGATCTTGAAAGAGGTAAAGCATGTCCCTAATATTCACCTTAACCTTATCTCCATAGGAAAGTTAGATGATGACGGTCATGTGAGTCATTTTGGCGATGGGAAGTGGAAGTTAACCAAGGACAGCTTGGTGGTAGTAAGAGAAGTGAAAAACGTATCACTCCACACTTTACAAGTAAAACTATGCGGCAAAGATGTTAATGCAGTGAGGGAGACATCTACCGAGCTTTGGCACAAAAAGCTTGGACATATGGATGAGAATGGAATCAAGGTTCTCGCACCAAAGAATTTACTCCCAAAAATAGAAGATACCTCTATAAACCCTTGTGAAGATTGCATTGTAGGAAAAAAAAATAGAGTTGCCTTTAAATCTATTCTACCATTGAAAAAGGCTAATCGACTTGATTTGTTACATACTGATGTTTGTGCTATGACTTCAAGAACTACTGGTGGTCATCCTCTTATGTTACCTTCATAGATGATTTCTCAAGGAAGGTGTGGGCTACCACATTGAAGATGAAGGATCGAGTTCTTGATACCTTCAAAAATTTTACAAGTGAAACTAGAAAGAGAGATTGGCAAAACATTAAAGTGCGTGAGGGCTGACAATGGCGGGGAATAATGAGGGCCATTTGAAGATTGCTGCATAATTCATGGCATAAGGCTTGAGAAAACAGTGCCTAAGATACCGCAACACAATGGCGTTGCTAAGAGGATAAATCGAACAATATGTGGAAGGATAAGGTGTATGCTCTCCCATGCGAAGTTGCCAAACTCCTTTTGAGGGGAGGCAATGGGGACGGTGGTGGACTTGATAAGTCTATCACCTTTGATTCAACTAAAAGGCGATACATCACAAAGTGTATGAAATGGTGGGAATTCATCTTACAGTTACTTGAAATTGTTTGGTTGCAAAGCATTTGCACACATACCAAGAGATGAACGAGCTAAGCTTGATGGAAAAGCCAAGGAGTACATACTCTTGGGATATGCTCATGAGGATTTTAGCTATAGATTGTGGGGTCTCGAAAGCAAGAAGGTGTTCAAAAGCCGAGACGTGATGTTCCTTGAGGATCAAACTATCAGAGACCTCAAGAAACATGACAAACCTCAGAGTGTGGAGGAAGAATTAGTAGACTTGGAGCCCTTAGGCTTATTAGAAAATTCTATTAATAAGAGAGCACAAGAAGATGCCAACAATAATGCGGGTGAGCAAGCACAAATTGAGATTGTAGTTAATGATGAGGCTACCGAAGGAGTTGAGGTCGAGATTGATAATGAAAATGGTGGAAATGCAGTCATTAATGATGAGGTTGAGAAGGAGGCAATTGATGTTGATGGTATTCCTCAAGAGTAACCAAAGAGATCAACAAGAGAGAGGCAACCTAATTGAAAATACTCTACAAACGAGTACATGCTCTCATTGACAGGGGAGAACTTGAGAATTTCCAAAAAGTGAAAATTGATACCTAGAAGAATTAATGGATGAAAGTAATGCAAGAAGAGATGCAATCGTCGCATGATAATTACACCTATGATTTGGAGAAGCTACCAAAAGGACGAAAAGTAATAATAATAATTAAAAAACAAAAAAAAAAAAATGGATTCTTAGGTTGAAAACTGAAGAAAACAGCCTCAAACCACTTTACAAAGCAAGATTGGTGGTAAAGGGTTTCGGTCAGTAGAAGAGAGTTGATTATGAGGAGATTTTCTCTCATGTTTTAAAGATGTCATCCATTCAAATAGTTATTGGTTTAACAACAACCTTGAACTTGGAAGTCAAGCAACTCGACATTAAAACGACATTCTTACATGGTGATTTTGATGAAGAAATACATATGGAGCAATCATATGGTTTTATGACCAAAGGTAAGGAAAATATTGTTTGTAGGTTGGACAAGAGTCTTTATGGGCTCAAACAAGCTTCAAGGCAATGGTACAAGAAGTTTGATTCATTTATGGAGAGGAATGAATACAAGAAGATGATGGGATATCATTGCTTGCTCATCAAGAAGTTTAATGACAGTGATTTTTTTATTCTTTTCTAATGATATGTTAATTGTGGGGCATGATGTCAAAAAAATTATAAAGCTCGAGGAGGAGTTGAGTAAGGAATTTGCCATGAAGGACCTTGGATCGGCAAGGCAAATATTTGGGATGAGGATATCATGCAATAGAGTTTGTGGAAAGTTATGGTTATTCCAAGAGAGATATATAGAGAAAGTTGCACAAAGATTCAACAAAAGCAATGCTAAAGCGGTTAGCTCACTTTTGGCTAGTCATTTTTATCTTAGCACGAGGCAGTGTCCCTCAGGTGAAAGGAAGAAGGAAGAGATGCTAAAGATTCCTTATACCTTGCCATCGGAAGTCTCATGTATGCAACGATGTGCACATGATCGAATATAGCCAATACATGTCAAATCCCAACAAACAACATTGAGAGGTTGTCAAGTGGATACTCAGGTATTTTAAAGATATATCTAGTTTGTGTTTGTGTTTTGGCGATGAAAAATCGATACTTGAGGGGTTCAGTGATGCAAACATGGCGAGAGATGTAATTTCAAGCGATTTACGTCTGGTTATTTAATGATTTTTGCAAGTGGAGTTGTCTCTTAGCAATCAAAATTGCAAAAGTGCGTTGCACTATCCACAATAGAGGCTGAATACATAGCTGCCACCAAAGCTAGCAAAGAGATGTTGTGGATACAGAGATTTTTGCAATAGTTGGGGCACAAGCAAGATGAGTATGTTGTGCATTGCGATAATTAAAGTGCTATTCATCTTAGTAAAAATTCCACATTTCATTCGAGGACAAAGCATGTTGATATTAGTTATCATTGGATATGAGAAATGTTGGAAGAGAAGCAATTAAAGCTTGAGAAAATTCACACGAACAAAAATAGTGCTGATATGTTGACAAAGTCTCTACATACAGAAAAAACAAAAAAAATTAGGAAGGAGGCAGGCCTATTGAATTTGTAAGAATGTTTAAGGCCCATGATGGGCTGGGGGCAGATTTGTTGGGAGCAGCTCAACATGTTTGAGAGTTGATTTGGAATACTCCGAACATTGCTTATTAAGATAACATAATAGGAAATGAGTCTTATTATGGTAGGACGCTGAAAAGGAAGAAATCTAAATAAGAATTAGTCTTATTTAGGAAGAATACTAGGATATAGTTCCAGTGATTACCTAAATTAAAGGAATTCAATAAATCAGGAAAATTTCTAGTTGGGAGGTGATCCGATTAGGCAAGATTCCTAATTTGGGTGGAGGTCTACCACTATAAATAGAAGGGTCGGATGAAGATTTAAAAAGTATTCGAAAATACTCCAGAGAGATCACAAGAGTTTTCAACAATGTGAGTAAACACGAAAGATTTTAAGATTTTTTCAAGGGAGGATGTGTTTTGCGACAATTGTGAAGATTTATTGTGAGAGAAATACCGTTCGAGTGTTAATTGTAATCCTTTGATTATAGTAGAGTTTTTTCCATGTAAAAAATCTTTGATATGTTGTTCTTCTTTTCTCTCATCTGCTGTGTTTTTAACGTTCTGCATATTGCACAATTTTGATAGTTATTACGATCGATTGCGATCCAACTTAATTTATAACAAAAATACAACTTTTTTTATTTTTTAATTCGTTCTCTATAAGACGGCAATTATTAAATGACACCACTTGATATAATTCGCCCTCCTTGATTCTTTTCACATTCATCGGGGACCACTGGATAGTCAAGATAAGAAGCTTTCCTCTATACCTCACGTGTGTACATAAAGATGATATTCATTCACGCGGAATGGTTGCTGCATATACAGTCTGAGATGCCACCATTTTTTAACTTGTTATTCCTAGTTGATAACGGACAGGATCAACAAATTCGATTGTGATCTTCCTAGCCCTTTTTGTCCTTGACCATCTTGAGTGAATAGGACTGCTTTCATTTTGCTGTTTTATATTTTTTTATACAAGATAGCATAAATTATTTGGTGATTGTGTTAAATGTACTTAACTGAATTTGGAAGTTTGAATCTGATGGGACCCACGAGATTTACTGGTCCAAATCCGATTTTGTATATGCATAACAGTTTTGAATATGCTTCGAAATTAGACATTGAGATATTGCACGCAGATACCAAAGGGATAGAGGATCTCATTCCCTTACTCTTAACGGCAAATATCGATGTATTGAAAATCAACCGTACAATCTCAAAATTTCGCGTAATGGATGATCAAAGTCATCCTTGTTAGTTTGAGCATTAATCACACACTAATTTGATGGTCCATAGTGACGGGTTTGTTAGATTTTCGTATGAATCGAAAAAGTCATAAGCATCGATGACCACACAAATCATTTGGAAAACGTATGTATTATTTTAACCAAACCTTTAAACATACTAAAAAAGCATTTCCAATGGTGGTGACGAACATAATAAATAATTTTATCCACATTTTCGTATGGTCAGCTTATATCCCATATCATTTATCTTACAGGTCTATTGTGACACTATAAGCTTTGGTGCAATATCTGCCTTGCAACCTATGGGGTTGAGCAAAATGAAACGCGTCCCAAGCGGAAAAATCACAATGTGTTAATGGAATTTAAATTGATGTATAAAAAGCTCCATAAAACTTGGTAAAACCCTTCCAAAGTCAAAAGATAAGGCACTTGACTGTGCATATCATCAAAACGAGGTGTGAACATGATATGTAGACGGGCTAGTCGTTGGATATTGCAATAGCATCACGACACTCTCCATCACCCTGAGCCACATCATCCCAATAAGAACGCAAGAAGAAGGGCAAACTACATGGTGAAGTGGTAGGTGTTAGGGAAATCCCTTATGATATTTTGAAGATTGACAAAATAAATCAAAGGCTACTAACATGTTTGATGGTTGAGTAATAGACCATGCAGTTGATAGAACATGTAAATGATTTTATCAAAGTCAGAAGACGGCCAGAAGACTGAACGCAACATATGTCTAGAGTATATTTTGAAGATTTCTAGACTTCTGTGTCAAAGTCTGAAGACTGCCAGACTCAAGACTTAAAGTCTGAAGATTGCCGACTCAAGACTCAAAGTCGAAGACCGCCGTACTTTAGTGTCAAAGTCTGTTCTACATCGAAGTCCGTCAACTCGACTAATTCCGGATCGAACGTGAATGATGAACCAGAAGACAAACTATGCTGAAGCTGAACTGGGTACAGACCTTAAAGCTAAATCTGTTCAGAAGCAGATATGTTCAGACCCAGATTGTAAAGTCTACAAACTCGGATTGTAAAGTCTACAGACTCAAACTTTACATCCAGATTCGATGAATCGTAACTTAAGCCCAATCATATAACGGCTAGTGATCTGGTTTGGATTTCATATCAAGATTGATTTGATTGATTCAATCTAATTGATTGACGATTAAATCTTGAAGACAAGAACTTTCTACACGAAGAAGCTTTACTTATGGAAACCAAGATTTCGTTTGTATGGGCGATCGGAATCAATTTGGGATTTTACCTTTGTCACTCAACGGCTACAAAATCTTCTAGATACAGAGCTGTTCAATGGGTATATTGGAAGACGATTCTCCGGGATGCTGTCCAACGGCTAGTTTGGAAGTGGAGAAGTATTTAAGGAGATGAAGGACCGATGAGCAAGAAAGAGACAGAGCGTAGAATTTATAATTCTAAAGTTTGAGCGACCTTCGATCATATACTTGTCTTTGGAGAGCTTAAACGTTTGTAATCGTGAGAGAAATACCAAAAGAGTGACTTAGTGAGATAGTGTGATCTACTACTAAGTGTCTGCACTCGGTTGTAATCTCTTGTTGATTGCATAGTGGAATCCAGCCAAGAAGGCTGTTAGCGTGGGAGAGTGGACGTAGGCTTAGATTAAGCCGAACCACTATAAATCTTGTGTTCTTATTCTCTTCCCTAACTCCTTTATTTTATTCATACTAGCACTCTTAGTAGGCACGTATTAGCATTAGGGATATGAAAAATGAAACTATCCCATTGCATCCTTCGTGATCACACTCGCCTCTATCTCTCTCTCTAATAATCATATCATTAGATATCACGTGATCCGCTGCTGTAAACAGTCCAAAGAGACAAACTTTGCAAGGCATGATTGAAGCCTCGCACTGTGAGGAGAAGATCGAATTCCGTAGTCCCTTGAACGTGCAGCAGCTATGAAGCCTTGGTTTGGAAAGATTCAAACATGGCACCTAAATAAAATCACTATCAATTATTGTAAAAATTTGAGCTAATGAATTATGAATCAAGTAAGATATATTGATTACTTTACACTATATTAATTCTTTGATGTTGGACTTTCTAACATAACTTACGAGTGCATCCCTACAATCTCTCCATTACATGTGAGCTTGTTGTTGATATGCACGTGCGAGTTGTGTTAAGAATTTCACATTAGAGAATTAGTATGGTGCAAAACAATCAATATAGCCGATTGGCTTATAACTAATTAAATCTTTAAAATAGTTGATTGTGATCTCACAATATCTTCTATGGCATCAAAGTAAAATGTTCGAGTTTAAATTTTTCAGACCCTTATCTGCCTCTCAAATTATATATTTTCATGCTTAAGCCAAAGTCCAATTAACGTGTGAGAGGTTTGAAGAGTCTCACAAAATCTTATGGGATTGTAATCAATTGATCACATTGTTTGGCCCGCATGATATGCGCCTCATTTGATTGTCAATTTTTGACAAAAGTCTCACCTAAACAGATTTATTATTCACTTGTCACTGTCAGATTACTCTTCGATCAGAAACCGATTAAAGAGAGGAATATTCTATTCTAGAAAAAGGAATAATAAATAACGCATTGAATCTCGAAATTACTATTTGCCGTTTGGTCAGCTTTGGCGGGGAAACCTACCCTGTCAAAGTGAGGAAGGGCAGCAAAAGAGTTGTTTAATGCTTCGGAAAGCAAAAAAAGAGGGACCCCAAAGGCATAAAAGAAATTAGAAGCTTCTCAATGAGACTATATATGAAGACACTGCAGGTGCGGGCTGATCAGGCATCAAAGAAATTAGAAGCTTCTCACAGTGGGTCCCCTCCCGCTGTTCGCTGACAGACCAGGGGACGGAGGTAGCGCTACCGCATAGAAGGGAGGTCGGAGGGCAACAAGACTTTTGAGACTTGGAAGATTTTTTATGAAGCCAACTCGATCAGGGTTAGGCAATCACATGTATAGCTAGGTTGGGACGGGATGACCAATTTAAAGTGGGGGTGTAGTCAGTAATATTGACCCTTTTGAATTACTTAGTGTACCCAACTTGTCTTCGGACATATATATAAATAAATAAGAAATGGAGTCGCCTCATTTAAAAAGTCCGCATGCACCCCTAGATTACTTTAGTCCCTGATGCTTCCACATGCTTAGGTAAAAGCGAAATGAAAATGATAATTGTGCTAGTAGTTCTACACTAGTCGTGATGTGTTGGGGGCATCACACTCCTCCCCTCTCACTTTCAACATAGCTACAACCTAATGCTCTAATATTATGTGAGATTTCTTGGGATTGCTACCAACTATTTTAAAAGTTTCATTTAATGAGTTATAAGCCAATTATGATATATTAATTCTTCAATGCGGGGCTTTCTAACACAACTTATCCATGCATCTCAATGATTTCCTCCCTTAGGTGTGAGCTTATTGTTGAGATGCATGTATGAGTTCTATTAAAAAGTCCCACATAGGAGAAATGGTATGGTTTAATGCAGTTAATATATCATAGTTAACTTATAAATGATTAGCTCTTTTAGAATAGTTGGAAGTTTGTCCCATGAAATTTCACATGTTAGGTCTAGTTTAAATCTTCCAAGCCCATATTTGTCTTCCCAATTACATATTTTCGAGTTTAGGCTAAAGCCCAATTTACAAATGAGGGAGCTTGAACAATCTTACAAAATCTTATAAGATTGTAATAGATTGATCACATAGTTTGGCCCACATGACACATACCAACTTTAGTCGTCGATTTTTTGGCAAAAGTCTCACCCAAAATTGATTTATTATTCGAGCATCATTGTCATGTAATACAGTTAACGTACAAAATTACTCTTCAATTAGAAACCGATTAAAGAGAGGAATGTTCTTTTCTGGAGGAATAATAAATGACGCGTTTAATCTCGAAATTGCCATTTGCCTGTTGGTCACCTACGGTGGGAAAACTTAACCTTTTCCAAATTACAGAGTACGACAGCAAAACAGTCGTTTAATGCTTCGGCAAGCAACGGCAGTGGAAGTGCGGGTTGATCGGGCCTAGTTTGTACGAGTTTGGAACTCTCCAAGGTCCAAATTCTTCTGCGGCTTTCATGAGGTAAGGTGGCTTTTGTCATGTTGCTTGTGTCAGTGTGAGTGTCGGACAGATGTATATAAATAACCAGAGTCCACATGACAATTGATACTGAACCTCATTGATTTTGATGTACACATTCACATGTCAGAAAGGATGACATAAGCCAACAAGGGAGCTCTTCCCTTCTCGTTGCATTCGGTGGTACGTTGGCCTCGCCGATCTTTCCAGAGCAATGAAGCCCTCCAGCAAAAGAACGCGACTCCTACTCGTCCTTCTTCTGGTGACGATGCAACCTCGTCTCTCTCTTGCCGACGTCGGCACCGCAGCTTTCTACAGTCCTCCATACACGCGTACGTACACTCTCTCTCTCTCTCTCATAAGTTTGATTATTGTTTTTAAGCGACCGCGTGCTATGGCAAGGATCCAGGACAGTTCCCATCGAGCAACCTCTCTGCGGCGGCCGGTGAAGGGATCTGGGACAACGGAGCGTGGTGCGGGAGGCAGTACCTAGTAAATTGCACCGGTGCCTTGGGCTCCGGCTTCTGCATTCCCAACCAGACTATCCAAGTTCAAATCGTCGATTGAGTTCTGTTTTCGTCCTCGCGTCCCTCAAGTGACGACACGACCATCGTCCTCTCGATGACGGCGTTCGACACGATCGCCAAGTTTGCCTCAGCCGTCAACATCATGTATCAACAGTAGGTTCCTTGCTCACTTAATTGGTTGTGTTTTGATTGAAATTGAGCACCCCTTTGACATAACTAAACATGACACGAATTCAGTGAGAGAAACTTGAATTTGACACGGTTCGATGTTGATAAGCTCAATCATGGCATGCCTTGACCTTCTTTTCCGTAAAATGGAAATCGTCGTGAATCTCATTGAACCGAATTTACACAGATTTGACTTTCTTGGCTAAGTTTAGCTGAGTAATCGAATTTGCACAGTTTTGTCGTGTGGGACGAAAGTTACAAGTTGGAGGTTGAACGTGTGAAGGTTTTTCACCCGTAAGCTATAACATAATGATGAATGCTTTTGATCTTGTATCAACTAAAGGTGGCAAGCGCTTCTCCACATGTCTTTTATGACACGAACTCTCCTTTTCTATGCCAGAATCTCTCACTCCACGACGATGATGAATTGAAAAGTCAACAGTCTCATTTTTTGTGTTTTAAAGTGATAACGACAGCAAGTTCTTTTTTTTTTTTGCCGACATCTTTTGGCAGGGTTTGAGGGGGACGCACAAGATGCACATTTGAGCTGGTCAACGAGTTCGCCCCTCTGCCGATCCGAGAGCTTATTCGGCAGCGCGATATTCGAGATATTTTCGTTGTCTTCTAAGATAGCTAGTCTTCTTGTTATAGAATAAAACATCGAATTTTCTTATTAAATTGAGTACTTTCTTCTGCTATTTTGTTCTTTGGATGTACCTCTTGATTGTAAAATATTAAAAAGTTCAAGTAAAGATGTAACCTTTGTCTTTTTTCTTTCTTCCTCTATCATGATGTTCCTAGAATATTCACATGGTTAGTGCTAAGGGCGTTCTTAATTCTTGCACCCCGTTAATGGCTGAAACCAGTGTTGGGCCGTTATGGGGAGGAGAGAAAGGAGCTTGGGCTTCAAAAAGCCCATCTTTCCTCCAATTCATCGTCGTTCTTCGTCGCAAGTCCGATCCGAGTCCGAGCAAAGGGAAGAGCGCAACTGAAGCTCTTCCGCAGTGTCGATGACGTGTGCTCGGTCGCTGGAAGACTCCCCATGATAAGGGAATAATAGCATCTTTAAGCGCTCGCGCGCATCTTAAGTCTCTTTCAATTCTATCCACTTACTACTTAGATCATATCATGTACTCATTCTGTCAAGTAGACTTTGATCAGTCATGAACCTTACATAAAGGTCTGAACTAGCTGAGCCCACTTCGTGGGGGATCTTTGTTACTTGTTGTATACAAGCCAAGTTCCTCTCAAACTGGTGTTTGCCGCAAGATTACCCTTCTAGGTGTTTTGGGATCATGTTAGTTGATCTAAAAATTTAAGCTAGGGGATAGAAGCGGGGTTCCATATCTCGAAACTCTATTGCTCCCCTTCACACACATCTTGGCATTTGGATCGAATCCAGATTAAGGCAAATGAGGGGTTTTGAGATGTAAATATAGGATCTCTTGCACCTATATGATACAGGTTTATGGCACCACTATCAGTTCGCCTAAAAAGTTAAGTAGCTATATGGAGGTGTGGTTTATCATTTAACGTCCTAACTCCTTTTTGTGCCTCTAAATCTGTCTAAATCATATAGTAGAAAGGTTTGAGAACTTGGATTATATCCTTAAAGTTTCCACAAAATCTCTTACGTTTTCCTTTTATCTCTTGCGATCTGTACCTCTAGATAAAGTGGTGTACAATTCTGGGCAATTGCATGATGTAGAAAACATGCTGAAATGTTGAATCAACTTTTCAGTCGCCTTATTAGATCCTTTCTTTGGTGTTGGTCTGCAGCATTCACATGGCAGAAATTGTAACTAAACTTGCTTCATCTTGCATCTTGGCATGCGATGCTGTGTCTTTATTCTAAAAAGTCCTGTTTTGTACTGGACTGGTTGCGTTTGTGCTAATTCTTTTGATGTTTTCTGATGAAAATCTTACAATTGTTTGAGCAATTTAATTGTTTTTGAAAAGTCATATTCTCTCTCTCTCTCTCTCTCCCCCCATTGCTTCCTGCATCTGTGGCATAGAAAAGTTGATTCTTTTTCTATCTCATGCCTTCTAATGCAATGTGGTGCACCTTCTCTGTTATTGCAGCGTTATCTTTTGTGAAGCCGTTGCTATTTATGGTGTCATCGTGGCAATTATTTTGCAAACAAAGTTAGAAAGTGTTCCATCTACTCAAATTTATGATCCGGAGTCTCTTAGAGCTGGATATGCAATCTTTGCTTCTGGGATTATAGTGGGCTTTGCAAACCTTGTCTGCGGGTTCATCTCTCGACCCTATATTCTTATGCATCAGAATGGATTTCTCTGGGAGAGACCTCTCCTTTCTTTAACCTGATTTTATCTCTGATTTATAATCATTGCCACATGTTCCTGGTGATAGGCTTTGCGTGGGAATAATTGGAAGCAGCTGTGCTCTGTCAGACGCTCAGAACTCCTCGCTTTTTGTCAAGATCCTAGTGATAGAGATATTTGGTAGTGCACTTGGGTTATTTGGTGTGATTGTGGGAATAATCATGTCAGCCCAAGCTTCATGGCCTTCAAAAACCGTGTAAATTGTTGGTCTTGAGGAGCTCAATTAACAAGAATGGAGATGGTTCCGTGCTCCTGCTGAACTCTGTATTCTGAGTCTTGGTTTGGTTCATTTGTAGAGTTGTAAACCGGTGTATGTTGACTCTGTTCATTCTCTTATTTCATTAATTATGATGGAATGGAGTAAAGCTGGATCACTACGAATTAGAGAATTTTTACTTTGCATGTGACTATATGCTACTATAAATGGAAAGATGGGTGCAAAGGACATGTATTTCTTGAGAATGCTTCTGAGCACATCAGTTTGTGAGCCTTTATCTGAGCTTTATGAGCATTGCAGCAAGACTCCGAATTTGAGAGCCTTACATTAACTGGTATCTGCTTTAGCCAATTCAGACATGAATTAGAAGATATCTTTAGTATGGGTGACAAGCGGGTTGTTGGGCTTTGTCAATGGAGATGGAGTCACTACTATAAAATTTATCTGACAAGCGGGTTGTTGGGCTTTCTAACAAGCCAATTGTAAAGAAGAGTGTAGAAATTTGGAGCTTTTGATGTCTATACCGGAATTAGTTTCCTCTTCCATTATGGATGCGAACTTACATGACCTGGAGGTGGGGAGACCAGGAATTTTGAGTGCCCATGTGAATACCAGGACTCAGGGTAGTATGCACGTCCATGACACTCGACTGATATGCCTTGATTCGTTATTTTGGACACAACTTCACGGTTGCATGACTGCTTTAGAAGTTTTCCATATTTGCGGCGTCCCTTGATATGATTCTGGATCAGTGAAAATGAGGATAGTCTTTTCTTGTCTAATTTGCATGAGTAGGAAAACTTTGGGCATCAACCTTCATGAAGGACAGCGTGGTTACGCGAAATGTAGCTATCTTACTCTTAACAAGCTAATTGAGTTTGTAAACCAATAAGTGACGTGTATACAGCCCCACAATTTACAATTACAACCACAAAATATTCATTTGGACTGGAATCCAGTAGCAACGTGCTCCTTGTTCTTCAATTAAGCCATCAAATTGAAGAGTCCTCTGGTAGGGGAACTTCATCAAAGAAGGGCATATTCCTCTGCTAGAGCTCTTGACACTCCTCACGACCTGATGCCATAGGATCAAACCATTCCCAACCAACAACAGGCAAACCCTGTTTAATGCGAGCCAGTCGCCGTGAATGTAGGACTTGCTTGGAAGTAACTGGAATCCGTAGAGACTGATATGCGCATACAGCTGAATGCAGATTCTCAACTCCCCATTTCTTGAGGCACAAACCAAGAACCGCAGCATCTGATATAGACATGTTAGTGCTTCTCAAACCGTGAAGAGTCGTCGGGTGAGCTGCATCCCCGACAAACACCACATTGTCCCAGAAGATCTGCTCTAAAAGATCACAGTCGTATATGACGTTTATGAAAGGTTCTTTTGTTTCTTTCATTATTCTAGCCAACTCAGAAAGCCAAACTTTTTCTGCTTCTCTGTGCATTTCCTGGATCATTTCACTGCTGACTTCATGGTAACAGAGTTTTCCTGTATGAAATTTTAGAAATATGATATTATTTATTTATTTATTTTTTTGGTAAAGAAGAAATATGATATTATCTGTTGTTCCATTTTGGTTTTGCCACACCTAAATAGATGGTAAAGAACTTTACAATTGATTAAATATTGTGCTTCCTGATGCATCTGTGTTAAGCAAAATGTGGATTTTTTCTACCGTACGAAGAGTGCTATGACTGAAAATATTCTCAACTAATAATGATCTGGTCTGAGGAGATAGTAGTTATATAGTCCTTTTAAGATAAGGTGATCCACTACTATAAACTGCGTCGCTATCCTCTGAGGAAATAATTCTTCAAAATTAGGACTGCACATAGTCATCAAGACTCGAGTCCGCCGAGAACTACTTGTTTCATGTTGACGATGTTTGAAGAAGTCTGGCATTGCATATTTACTTCACTTGATAGAAAATTGCAAGGAAGATAAACATTTTGGCAAATGTTGTCTTTCCTGATAAAGATAACAGCATTCAATGGTAGTTAACAAAATCGAAAATTCACTAAAAAAAAAGCAGAATTAGGATTATACCAGAACATTTACTTTAGTTCCGGCTCAGGTTAATTGATGTACCAAATCCAATTAAGCCTTTTGTTCAGGAGTTCATATAACACGCTATGAGTCCCAAAACCCAGGTCAAAGTACAGACACTTCCCAAGATCAGGATAAGCTCTCTTGATCCTCAAAATGGCTTCTCAATTCTCTCGTCCTGAAAAATCGAGAACTCCCCTCCATGCACAATAACCTGAATACCTACAAAATAGTTGCTATCATTTCACACCACAAGCTTAAATGCAAGTCTTTTGTGATAAAAAAAAAAATGGCATGGGGGTCCAAATTCATTGATTTCAGAAAGAACCTCAGTTTAAGGTCAGGGAGGAAACCCTGTCGAATGGAAGACAGACACCCATCTGCTGCGACAAGCAAGTTACCAGTTATCTCAATGGTATCATTGGTCTTAAGAACTTTAGTTTTGACTTTGACTTCAGCCTTGTCGTTAGATAGGCTGAATGACAGGAACACATGACCCCATAACACAACATGCGGTGGTAGTTCCTTGTGAAGAAGGCCATGGAGATCGGTCCAGTGCGCTGCTCTGAAATTGAATTCCTCATCCCTTGTGAGCACCGGGCTCACTTTCTTTTCACCATCCGTTGCATTGTTCTGCAGTGTTTTCCAATAAATTAGCAGGAATTGGATACAACGAGACCATGTATTCGAACTCATTCAGAGTAGAACTCGGTCTAATTTGGTGTGACCAACTCTTGAAACCAAACCGAGTCAGTGAAACAATCAATTGGGTTGTCGGGTTTTACTTTTTTCACAAAGACGGGAAATGATCGTCACGTTATTTCACAGAAACAATCTGTTTTATTCACATCTTCACGCACGTTTCTTGTTTGATCTTTTCCACTTTTGTTGGCTACAGCACCTTGTGCGTAAATCATACACAGACGTTTTTTTTTTTTTTTTTCCGAATGTATATACAACAAATTGAATCTATCACCAGATTCACCCCAAATTCCTTTTTTGGCTGAACCAAACAGAATTCTATTTTACGTTTTCTGTTCAATTTCTGTGCTAAGAAAACCACGTTTCTAGCTTTTATGGCTTTCGTATCAGTTAAAATCCGCCCATCTTAGCTAGATTACGAACTCAAGCTTCAAGCGTTGTAGCCGAATCTAATCATCTTCGCCGACATAATAGCATTCGTTTATTCTTCAAGTCCGAACCAAACAACAAAGGACAACCCAACTCGCAAAAACTCTTTTTTTTCACGTCCTCGTCAACTCAGAAGACGGACGACAGGGCGTGACCTGATCAACAGCGAGTGGCAAAGTGGCATCGTGGAGCCGCTGCGCCGTCCCGAGCCAAGCCCCGATCTGCTTCCGAGCCGACCGCCTGAGCCCAAGCCCCGCGCCGGTGGGGCTCCCGGTCGGCGGCGCGCTCGACTTCTAGACGACGACGATGTCCCATCCGGCTGAAATGAGCGCGTGCGCGCAGGATAATCCCGCTATGCTCCCTCCCACTTACGTGATTTCTGGATATTCGGTCGAAACATGTGGCGACTGGCTCGGAATAATTAGTTATCATAGCCTGACAACGACGGAATGGTCGGATATTTTATGCAATAATCTTATAATATGATCCTGACATCTGCCAGAACTAGTCAACGATTTCCAGCACACAAGTTATTTGTGCTACGCATCTTGCAAGTGATGTGATTGACAGTCCACATTAGCTTAGCCATGTAGAATGAATGAGCAATAATAGGTTAGACGTGTTTGTTTTATTGTAATTAAAGAAATATTTCGATTGAAATGCAGACTTTGGGATATTCTTTTTGGCTACCTAAAAGTACCGAAACTTTATTTTTCTTTTCAATAAGTAATCATGGGCGTGCGAATGCATATATAACTAACTTTGATGCATCAATATATTAGGAATATTTTCTTATCCATGGATCAAGTTGACTAATTTGTGAAGGTGATGAACAAGTTTTTTACTGCTTTATAAGGACTATTGCTGTTGTAATAAGAAACAGGTAAATTACATGCATCAGTTGGCCTAATCCAAGTGCTTTGGTAGATGAAATGATCCTTAACTCTCTTAACACAAATCTAAAGCGACATCGGTTGAAACGTGTGGCGGTTCAGCCCGGAATGATTGAGAACCATAGCTAGACAACGATGACCGAATATCTTATGCAATAGTCTTATAATATGGCCATGACATCTACCAAAACTAGTCAGATAGTTTCAAAATCAAACATAGAAATATATTTATGATACCCACCATGTAAGCAATGTGATTGGTCATCTGCATTACGTTAGCCATGTAGAACGATGGGCAATAGGTTCAACATATTTGCTGTATTGTAATTAAAGAGACGTTTTGGTCGGAGTGCGGATTTTGGGATATTCTTTTTGGCTATCTAAGGGAACTATGTTAGAAACTTTCTTTTCCTTTTCAATAAGTAATCACTGGCGTTCCTATTTCTTGATAGGTGAATACATACATGGCTAACTTTGATGCATTGATAGAACATGAATATTTTCTTATCCATGGATCAAGTTGACTAATTTGTGAGGGTGAGGAACAAGTTTTCCCCAGTTGTACAAGGACTATTGTTGCTGTAATAAGAAATAGGTAAATTACATGCATCAATTGACATAATCCACAAGTGCTTCAGTAGATGAAATGATCCTTAACCCTCTTAACACAAATCTAATGTGACATTGATCGGAACATGTGGCGGTCTAGCTCGGAATGATTGAGAATCATAGCTAGATAACAATTGTGGGATATTTTATGCGATTGTAGCCATGACATCTGCCAAAATTAGTCAAATAGTTTCAAAATCAAACACAGAAATTATTTATGATACTCATCATGCGAGCGATGTGATTGGTCATCCGCATTACGTTAGTCATATAGAACGAAGAACGATAGGTTTGACATGTTTGCTGTATTGCAATTAGAGAAATGTTTTGGTCGAAGTGTGGATTTTCGGATATTCTTTTCGACTATCTAAAGATGCTACATTAGAAACTTTATTTTCCTTTTCAATAAGTAATCACTGGCATTCTTATGTCTTGATATGTGAATGCAAACATGGCTAGCTTTGACGCATGATAAATTAGGAGTATTTTCTTATTTATAGATCAAGTTGACTAATTTGTGAGGGTGATAAACATGTTTTCTATTGCTGTACAGGGTCTATTGCTGCTATAACAAGAAATATGTAAATTACATGTATTAGTTGGCCTAATTCAAGTTCGTCAGTAGATGAAAAGATCCTTAACTCTCTTAACACAAATCTAAGGTGACATCGGTCGGAACAGGTGGCGGTTTGACCCGAAATGGTTGAGAATCATAGCAAGACAATGACAGCCGGAGATTTTATGTAGTAGTCTTATAATATAGCCATGACATATGATAACCATCATGTGAACAATGTGATTGGTCATCCGCGTTACGTTAACCATGTAAAACGATAAATGATACGTTCAGCATGTTTGTTATATTGTAATTAGAGAAATGTTTCGGTCGAAGTGCGGATTTTGGAATATTCTTTTCGGCTATTTAAAGATGCTCCATTAGAAATTTTCTTTTCCTTTTCAATAAGTAATCACTGGCTTTTCTATTTATTGATATGTGAATGCATATATGGTTAGCTTTGACGTAGTGATAAATCATGGATATTTTCTTATTTATATATCAAGTTAACTAATTTGTAAGGGTGATGAACAAGTGTTCTACTGCTATACAAGGACTATTGCTGCTGTAACAAGAAATAGGTAAATTATATGCATCCGTTGGCCTAATCCAAGTGCTTTAGTAGTTGAAATGATCCTTAACCATCTTAACACAAATCTAAGGTGACATCGGTCAGAACATGTGGTGATTTGGCCAGGAATGATTAAGAATCATAGCTAGACAACAACGGATATTTTATGCAGTAGTCTTATAATAGAGCCATGGCGTATGGTACCCATCATGCGAGCAATGTGATTGGTCGTCCTCGTCACATTAACCATGTAGAACGATGAACTATATGTTCGACATGTTTGTTGTATTGTAATTAAGGAAAATTTTTGGTGAAGTGCGGATTTTGTGATATGCTTTTCGGCTATCTAAAGGTGCTATGCTAGAAACTTTCATTTCTTTTTCAATAAGTAATCACCGGCATTCCTATTTTTTGATATGTGAATGCATACATGGCTAACTTTGACGCAGTGATAGATCAAAAATATTTTCGTATTCATAGATTAAATTGACTAATTTGTGAGGTGATGAACAAGTTTTCCATTGCTGTACAAGGACTATTTCTGCTGTAACAAGAAATGGGTAAACTACATGCATCGGTTAGCCTAATCCAAGTGCTTTAATAGCTGAAATAATCCTTAACTCTCTTAACACAAATCTAAGGTGACATCGGTCGAAACATGTGGCAGTTTAGCCCGGAATGATTGCGAATCATAGGTAGACAACAATGGCTGGATTTTTTTTTTTCGCAATAATCTTATGATATGGCCATGACATCTGCCAAAATTAGTCGGATAGTTTCAAAATGAAACACAGAAATTAATTATGATACCCATCATTCAAGCAATGTGATTGACCATTCGTTACATTAACCATGTAGAACGATGAATGATAGGTTCAACCTGTTAGTTGTATTGTAATTAGAGAAATGTTTCGGTTGAAGTGTGGATTTTGTGATATTCTTTGTGGCTATCTAAAGGTGCTACATTATAAACTTTCTTTTCCTTTTCAATAAGTAATCACCGGCGTTCCTATTTCTTGATATGTGAATGAATACATGGCTAGCTTTGACGCAGTAATAGACTAGGAATATTTTCCTATTCATAGATCAAGTTAACTGATTTGTGAGGGTGAGGAACTGGTTTTCTACGCTGTACAAGGGCTATTGCTGTTATAATAAAAAAAACAGGTAAATTATATGCATCAGTTGGTCTAATCCAAGTACTTCAGTAGGTGAGATGATCCATAACCCTCTTAACACAAATCTAAGGTGACACCCGTCGAATTGTGTTGCGGTTTGCCTTGGAATGATTGGGAATCATAACTAGACAGCGACGGCCAGATATTTTATGCAGTAGTCATATAATATAGCCATGACATCTACAAAAACTAGTTAGTTTCAAAAATCAAACATCAAAATTGTTTTGATATCCATCATGTGAGCAATGTTATTGGTCATCTGCGTTACGTTAGCCATGTAGAACGTCAAACGATAGGTTCGACATGTTTGTTGTATTGTAATTAAAATGTTTCAGTCAAAGTGTGGATTTTGGGATATTCTTTCCGGCAATCTAAAGGTGCTACGTTAGAAACTTTCTTTTCCTTTACAATAAGTAATCACCAACATTCCTATTTCTTGATATGTGAATGCATACATGGCTAGCTTTGACACAGTAATAGATCAGGAATATTTTTTTTATTTATAGATCAAGTTGACTAATTTGTGAGGGTGAGGAACAAGTTTTCTGCTGCTGTACAAAGACTATCGCTGCTGTAATAAGAAACATATAAGTTACACACATCGGTTGGCCTAATCCAAGTGCTTCAACAGATGAAATGATCGTTAACCCTCTTAACACAAATCTAAGGTGAATGTTACCATCATCGGTAATGATACTGGTTTAAGTCAAATTACTTAAGAAGATGCATCTCTTGCTCTATCTAGCTAGAGCTTGAAATAATCCATAACATATCTGAAATCCACATTGACATGCTTAGAATGGCAACAAACATAGGATGATTAGCAGTTGCCGGCCAAGAAAACGTTGCTCAATCAGATCTATCAGAACAAAGGGTTGTGTCCGAAGAAGGGCACGGCTCTCAGTTGAAGCATCTCGCATTCCTCCCAACTGGCTGTGTCAGGATTGAAAGATTTGCGGTCAGGAAGTTCAAGACCTTGTTTTATCCTCCCGACTCGCCGGGCATGCAAGACTTGCTTGGATGCAACAGGTAGCCTAATGGATTGGTATTCTTCAAGAGCAGCCGTCAGATTTTCCGACCCCAACTTCTCCAAGCACCGGCCTAGGACCGCCGCATCCAGAATCGACATGTTTGTGCTCCTCGAGCTGTGTGGTGTTGTGGGGTGTGCTGCATCGCCGACAAGTACCACGTTGTCCCAAACTATTCGTTCTGGGGGATCGCAATCGTAAATGGCATTGACAAAAGGTTCTTTAGTTTCTCTCATGACCTGAACGAAAGTTGGATGCCACATTTTCTCTGCATCTTGGTACATTTTCTGAATCATTTCATCACTTACTTTCATAGTAACCGAATTCCCCTGTATTTGTCAATAACAGACAAAGTATGAGATAGCGCAAGACGCAAGGGACTTACGGAAAGGCATGCATATACAATGATATCTATATGATGGCTCCTATGTTCTAGGTTTTAATGAATTCTGAATATATATATATATATATATATATATATATATATATAAATAGACCAAGATATTCCATGAGATCTTCCATGAGATTTGCTCGTGTAGTTGCGCCAATAAATCTTGTGAATAAACAGGAAAATTATTGGAAATTTTAGTCATGATTGTTTAGGTCTTTCAGTATATCAGCAACTGCTATTACAATCGTACAGTCGAGGAGCAAGATGAGCAACTATTACCTCCAAGTGAGGCTCAGGTTGGTTTAAAAACCATATCCAGTTCAGCCTTCTGTTTGGGATCTCAAATAGAAGGGTATGATTTCCGGGTGTCAAGTCGAAATACAAGCATTTTCCGAGCTCTGGATGTGCCTCCCTAACGTTCTTGATAGTTTCGGAATCTTCAATCCCCGAAAAATCAAGAACTCCTCTCCAGGCGCAGTAGCCTGAATACCTATTATATCGACATAATCATGAAAGATAACAAAAAGGGGTAAATTAGGGATTCATGCATAACAATTTGGGCAAAGAAGTAACAACCTTAGTTTGACGTCGGGAAAATAGTGCTTGCGAATCAGAGAGTTGCATCCATCTGCAGCGACGAGCAAATCTCCGTCTACTTCCACAGTTTCTTCGGTGTCGAGAACTTGGGCCCTGATTTTGACCGATCGCTTATCCTTGGAAATAGAGAAAGAGAGGAAAAGATGGCCCCACAGGAATATTTCTGGTAGGCAATGTAGAGAACAGGTGGTCATGCAGACTGGACCAATGTGCTGCTCTATGATTGAAATTCTCATCTCTTGCTAGTATCTTCCTGGATTTCTCGTCATTGATTGCTTGGTTCTAGTACAAATAGGCGCATAGCAAGTTTGGTGAGAACCGGGATACAATTTTGAGTGCCACATAACAAGCAAGATCAATCTCTATATGTTCAACTACAGAAAAGGAAAAGGACCCATATCTCCTGGAAGAGCTTAACATCTCCTCTCAGTGTCGAGCGAAGCAAGAACTTGACAATCAAGGTGCAAGAAGAAAGACATAGTTGCGATCTTAACTTCAATGCATATCATAATTCAAACCTTAGGAAGACTTGGAGTAGACTGAGTTTATCGTATGAAGTTCCCTTACAAGATCAATGGCGGCAGGGGAGGTGATGTCATGGAGGAGTTCAGGTTGTCCAGTCCAGGACCCGATGAGCTCCTGAGAGAGCGGATCCAACGCGAGTCCTGCGCCTGTGGGGTTTCCTTTCGGAGGCCTGCGCGATTTCTCTATGACCACAACGTCCCAACCCACCAGAATGAGCGCATGCGCGCATGACACACCTGCTATGCTCCCTCCTACGATCACGGCCTTCGGCTTTGGCTTGTTTTGATGAGAAAGATCATGACTGTGATTCATGACTTCTGTTTTATCTTCTCCAAGACTTGCTCTGTGTTTCTATCTGATAAATATGAAGAAAAGGGGCTAAGAAAAATGGGACTTTTTGAAAGATTTGAAATGAGGATCTCCTATACTTTGATACTGTAAGAACAGAATTGAGTCTACTTTACACTATCCATTGTACCGTATAAATAGAGATATCACTACTTATAATTATGACGGAAATTACAGATGTAGGATAACAATTTGATCTCTATGGAAATTGAATAAAAAACAAATAGAAAAATATATCCAAATAATCTACTCGATGTTATCTTTTCATGCTGATCTTTAGAAGATTTTGCCCTGTAATGATTTTGATTTTTTACTTTTTAATTCTAAAAATAACTTGATTACCTATTATCATAACTTAGTCAGGATAGGATTAGAGAGGGTATGATATGAAATCCATGGATTCTTCTTTGTCCTATCTACTATTTTGTTGATTGCAGTAATAAAATTGGATACTCTCATATCCTATAATGTCAATTGTTTTGTATAAAGACGGCATATTGATATAAATGAACCTAAAAATATACAAATAGAGATGGTAAGAATTTGTCACGATTAATTGCTAAAACAACCACAAATGCATAAACAAAAATAACATTTATCAATCAAACCATAATTATTGTACAATCTTAAATCTTAAAGGGCAAAGGAACTCATTGTAGTATTCCAAAATCACCGGTTTGACTATGACACGAAACTTTAACAAGCAATTGCAATATCTATAGGGTAGATTAGTTAGTGGATGTCAAATCTAGTAAGATATAGAAAATGTGACCACTCACCTTCATGATTCCAAAAAGTATTGTCTTCAACTCTCTTGTCACTTTTGTGAAGCTTCGACATGAACCGTAGAGCTACAAAGGAGGAGGAGTTTGGACTCTCACACCGTTTTCATGAATTTTTAAGGTGAATCTTTTACTCTCTCATTGTTTTGCTTGAGTTTTGACATGGACCAAAAAACAAGGCAGTCGTGAAGCTTCAACATGTATTGTTGCCCCTCATTCTACTAGAATTAGAAAGATCTTTTTTAAACCTCAAATTTATTCATTTAAAATATGATTACTTCTACTTCATTTTTATTTACTTATTTTTATTATTTTTCCCTCTCTTTTTTATTTCTTTTTTCTTCCCTTCTATCATTCATAAATTTTTTATTAAATTTAAAATATAATAATATACATAAAATATGCAATAGATATATATACTAAACATATATAAACGAACACATAATAAATAACAACAAAAATTATTTTACATTAGAATATTATTTATATTTAATTATTATTTTAATTTCATTAATTTAATAAGCTTGCCATTAGAGAAAAATAACTTTTATATCATTGATATAAGAAATCTTATCTGCTACCTCCCCTATGAGATATTTTTATTTAGTCTAATCTATTTTATTTCCCATTTTTTTTTTTTTTTTTGTCTTGGGAAAGAACCAAACGTAAGATATGATCAATTTACCATATTCTGATTTTTATCCTAACTACCAGATGTAACTTTACAATTCATATCGAATTCTAACTCTTCTCCATGCAAATAGTATGGAGATAACTAGAAGGTGTATTTTTATTTATTTATTTTATGTACATTTTTTTTCATTGATTCAACAATTAGACGAAGAGTCACGAATTGAAAGGCAAAAGATACAATTAGAGAGTCATATATGACCACGATGAGATCCTCCACTCTATGAGTAGAAATTTTTAAATTTACCCATCAAGATAAATGAGTCGAGCGACAAACCTAAACATTGATTATACTATTCCACATAATGTAGCAATCATGTGCTGAGCACTATTGATTCGTTAATCATTTGGAAGTGTGGTAATGATGATTAAATACTTCCACTTTCCAGGGAAAATTTCAAACAAGACTTCGAAGTAAGCCCTTTCTTTTTCAAAAGAATCCCTAAAATAGATTTTGTATTAAATAAAGTTATGAAGTATCCAGTTCAATCTCAAAACACACCCCCAACACCTAGGCTGGCAAAATCTTCGTCCCATCTTCAAAGTTCAAGTTGTGGGGGACATTCTTATAAGATTTTTGAAAACTCTAATCCAATTGGAGGGCTCTATAATTTCCTAAACTTTTGCTTATTTTCTCCCTCGGTAGTATGAGCAAACGCAAGTCGATTTTGGCCATTTCCCACACCTCAAATGGTGAAAAGAATTTAAACAAAGTCCCACCACAATGTAGGAAAACTACATAAGTGAAATCGTGGTCGATAGAGAATTCTCACACGATAGGAATAATCTAAAAAGATACCGATATGATGCGAATGAATAAAGAAAATATATACATATATATGTATATATATAAAATAATGTCCGACTAATATACTGTATTTTCTCTCATTTGTAAGCTCTCGCACAAATAATGTTGACCGCATTAATAATTTTCAGAGAGGGGACATGATGTTTCAAGAGTACTTAATGACTTTTTTTTTTTTTGGTCTAGACAATATCATAATAATTCATGGGGAGAAGAATAGCGTAAGTATTATAACTTTTGTATAACACTCATTGAGGGTCATAATTTTCTTTTTGGCTTCCTTAAGTGCCAAATTGAAATAAAATCGATCATTTGAGTGCCATTTTCGATCAATCATCCTGCATGAATTTTTTGAATTTTTATTTTATTTTTGTTTTTATTTGCCTTTTTTCTTTTCTTTTCAGGGCTGCACCTTATTTTCCTCTTTTAGGGCTAGCGATCAGCCCCAAAAAAAATCAAAGAAAATTTAAAAATTTTAAAAAAATTTAAAAATTGTCCACGTCAGTGTTGACGAAGTCATGTAGAATAACTAGCGTCCACGTCGGATTTTTTGGTGAAGCAAATTGTTAATGGCACTCAAGTGAGCGAAAGACAAGTTATGATACTCAAGTGAGCGCCGTACGAAAGTTATGGCACTTCCACTATTCTCATCCAAATTCTTAGGCTATATGCACCTCTCTTTTTTGACTGTTGTTAAGGATTTCCGTAATTTTGAGCTTTTTTGTCTGATCGGGAGCCTTAGTCAAACAAAAAAGCAGCTGATTTTGCACAGGACCAACAGCTCATTTTTTATTCAATATTCATTTTGAGCGTCATCAATCACGCAGAAACTTAATTGATCGGGCCATGCTTACCATCTTCAGTGTATTTAAAGGGTTGACAAAACCCTAAACGTCATATTATATACTTCTATGGCTCTTTTGCCCGCCTGCAAGACCGTGTTTTATATCTGAATGGTGAACTAAGGTTTTACCTCATTGGCCAAAGTCATCTTCTTAGGGATCCTTTAGGCATAAATTGAGCATATTCTGCTAGCTAGGTTTGATTACACTAGATGCCATGAAATCTCAGTCTGTCCAAACCATATAGTATAGCACTTTGACTTGTTAGGGAATTACTCTTTGCGAATGGGGTCATGAAATTTTGGATTGTGCACCAGAAGAACCATATGTTTGAGGATTAGGAACGTGAAAAGATCTCCAACAGACATCCCTCGCTCATCTTCTTCTATCATGTACATTGTAGATTATACATTCTATATCGGCTGATATTTGTTGTCTCGTGTTTAAAGACTGAACATGTATCCATAAAAATATTGGTGGATGCATATCTAACTTAGGAAGTTGAGACAAAAATGATCACAATACCAAGCTCGGAGGAGGGAGGGGGAGACGTGACAATCTCGTATGAAGTTGTATAGAGTAGGGCACATGTTATGACAAAAGTTACAATAAGTACTAGGTAGTCGACGGTGTTCGCCCGTCCTCTCAACTTGTCACCATATAGAAATATGGGAAAATTCCAAAAAAGAGCCACAATTGTCCTCATTTTCTCAAATAAAGCCTCAAAGTAAATCTTATTTCAAATAAGGGCTTCAATTGGTTATACTTGTTTTAAATAATGGCCTAATCAAAGACATTTTCATCATTTTCCTTTTTTTTTGGTTCTTCCCAACCATCGGCTATGCTTGTAGAGGGTTGGGCGAGGCCACCCTTGTGACCGTGAGCCTCGTTGGCCCTAGGCGAAAGCATCCGCAGTTGGTGAGGACTTGACGGCCCTTGCCTTCCATGGGCAAGGCCACCCTCGTTCGAGCTAGCAACACTCGACGCTCATCATCCGCAGTGGGTGAGCGTCGTCGAGCCCTCATTGGCTGCGGGCGAGGGCTTGTAAACCGACCCTCGCCGGCGGCCAGCAAGGGCCGTTGAGCCCTCGCCGACCTTTACCAGTGGCCGGCAAGCCTTTGTTGACTATAGGCAAGGGCTAACCTCGCGATTGACAAGGGTTGGCCTCGAAGGCCTTGCCTGGGGCTGGCAAGGGTTGACCTCGCCGATGGTTGCGAGGGTGGCCCTTGCCCAGCCCTCTATAGGCATTGCCAATGGCTAGAAAAAGAAAAAAAAAAAAAAAAAAAAAAGAAAAATGATGAAAATGTCTTTGATTAGGTTCTTATTTGAAATAAATTCCATTTCGAACTCTTATCTGAGAAAATAGGGGTACTTGGGATCCTTTTTTGAAATTTTCCCTAGAAATATTGGTATATCATATATGAAAATTTTGAGACTTTATTTAGTTCAATGCTAGTGGAAAGTGCAATTTTTTCAAGTGTTATTTGTATTACAAAATTAATATGTATGTTATTAGATCATTACCCATTCCCTAACTTCTAAAGAGACAATCCGAAAGGAAAAAAAAAAAAAACTTGTCACCATATAAAAATATGGTACATGTTATGACAAAAGTTACAATAAGTGCTAGGCAGTCGGGCTAGTGGAGTGACGGTGTTCGCCTGTCCTCTCAACTTGTCACCATATAAAAATATGGAAAAATTCCAAAAAAATGCCACAAGTGTCCTCATTTTCTCAAATAAAGCCCCAAAGTGAATCTTATTTCAAATAAGGGCTTCAATTGATTATACTTGTTTCAAATAATGGCCTAATCAAAGACATTTTCATCATTTTCCTTCTTCCTTTTTTATTTCTTTTTTTTTTTTTGGTTCTTCCCAACCATCGGGGATGCCTGTAGAGGGTTGGGCGAGGGCCACCCTTGTGACCGTGAGCCTCGTCGGCCTTAGGCGAAAGCGTCCGCAGTTGGTGAGGACTCGACGGCCCTTGTCTTCCGTGGGCGAGGCCACCCTCGTTCGGGCCAGCAACACTCGACGCTCATCATCAGCAATGGGTGAGCATCATTGAGCCCTTGTTGGCCGCGGGCGAGGGCTTGCAGGCTGACCCTCGCCAACGGCTTGCAAGCCCTCGCCCACGGCCAGCAAGGGCCGTCGAGCCCTCACTAGCTGCGGTGAGCCCTCGCCGACCTTTACTAGTGGCCAGCGAGCCTTTGTTGACTATAGGTAAGGGCTAACCTTGCAGTTGACGAGGGTTGGCCTCACCTGGCCTCAAAGGCCTTGCTTGGGGCTGGCAAGGGCCGACCTCACTGATGGTTGCGAGGGTGGCCCTTGCCCAGCCCTTTGTAGGCATTGCCAATGGCCGGAAAAAGAAAAATGAAAAAAAAAAAGAAAAAAAAGGAAAATGATGAAAATGTCTTTGATTAGGTCTTTATTTGAAATAAGTTCCATTTCGAGCCCTTATTTGAGAAAGTAGTGGTACTTGGGATCCTTTTTTGAAATTTTCCCTAGAAATATTGGTATATCATATATGAAAATTTCGAGACTTTATTTAGTTCAATGCTAGTGGAAAGTGCAATTTTTTCAAGTGTTATTTGTATGACAAAATTAATATGTATGTTATTAGATCATTACCCATTCCCTAACTTCTAAAGAGACAATTCCAAAGGGGAAAAAAAAAAAACTTCTGAAAGAGACCAAACTAGTTTGGTTAACTTTTCTGGCATTTCTCCTCTTGCCTCGATAGGTATCTTCCCCTAGCAATTTGCTTCATATGTCTTCATGTGCTCATGATGATATTGAAAAATGCTTTGAGGTTGGGCAAACTGTTGGGAAGCGACTTTACGCAGAAAAAAGAAAAGAAGAAAAACTCAAGTGCAGATTTGATATTTTTCATATGATTCTTGGAGAGAATCATGTATATGCACTTGGTATATACTAGCCAAATTCACATGTACTGTTGGATTGATTGAGTTTATTCAGGGATTGTGATATATATATATATCACAATTATTTTTCTTTATTCAGTGTATAGTTCGGTTAATTCCCACTCCCTTCATCACACTAGAAACTTGTCAGGAGCCGCTCATTATAAAGACCCTCAACTCTAGTGACCACTCCCGCTCTTGTTGGAGTGGGTGGTTACAATTGCCAGCGGGTGATTACAATTGCCATCTAATATTATACTTGCTTGATGCAAAATTGCAGAGAAGATAAACAGTTTGGCACATGTTCTCTCTTTTCCCGATTAAGACAACAGCATTTAACAGTGTTTTCACAAGACCGAAAATATTTTAACAAAAAAGCAGAATTAAGATTATACGAGAAGATTACCTACAGTTCAGGCTCTGGCTGACTGATGTACCAAATCCAATTAAGCCTTTTTGTTCAATAGTTCATAAAGTATGCCATGAGTCCCAGAACCCAGTTCATAGTGCAGACATTTCCCAATATCACGGTAAGCTCTCTCGATCCCTGAAATGGTTTCTGAATTCTCTCGTCCTGAGAAATCGAGAACTCCACGCCATGCACTAAAACAGTCGCTATCATTTCACACTAGAAGTTCACATGTTGCAATAAAACAATGGCATGGGGGCCTAAATTCACTGGTTTCAGAAAGATCCAGTTTAAGGTCGGGCCAGAAACTCTGTCGAACGAAAGAAAGACCGCCCATCTGCTGCGAGAAGCAAGTTAAGGCTTATCTTGATGGTGTCATTAGAACTCGAGTTTTGACCTTGACTTCAGTGTTGTCATCAGATAGGCTGTCCTACGGGAACGCTAATCCCATAACACAACACCAAACGGTAATTCCCCATGGGTAAGGCCGTGGAGGTCGGTCCAGTGTGCTGCTCTGAAATCGGATTCCTCATCCCTTGTGGGCGCCCCGGTCACCTTCTTTTCACCGTCCATCACATTGTTCTGCATTGTTTTTCGGGAAATTAGCAATGATTGGATTGAATGGAACCATGTAGTCCAACTCATTCTGAGGCAAACTCACGTCTAATATGGCGTGACTAACACTAGAAACCATAACAAGGCAGTGGAACAATTGATTTTTTTTTTTTTCGCAAAAACAATATATGATCCTCTTCTTATTTTACAGGAGCAATCTGTGAGATATCACATCTTGCACGTTTTTCGTTCTCTCTTTTCCACTTCTTTTTGGCTACAGCAGAAAGGAACTGAAAACAAACCTCTGTTCTTGCGCATAAATCATACACACAGTTGGTCTTTCCAATGTTGATGCGCTTAATTAAACCTATCACCAGATTCACCACAAATACCTTTTTTGGCTGAACCAAACAGAAACCTATTGTGACTTTTCTGTTTAAATTGCTATCCTAAGAAAACCACACTTCTAGCTTTTAAGGCTTTTGTATCAGTTGTAATTTGCGCATTCTCTTAGCTAGATATGAACTGAAGCTTCACGCATTGAAGCTGAACCTAATCATTTTAGCCGACGCAAAAGCTTTCACTCATTCTTCGAGTCTGAACCACTCGAAGAAACATATCTTTTTATGTCTTCGTGAACTCAGAAAACGCACAACAGAGTGACCTGGTCAAAACGAGAGGCAAAGAGGCGTCGTGGAGTTGCTGGACCCTTCCAATCCGCCTCGATCTGCTACCAAGCTGAAGGGTTCGATCCTGAGGCCCGCCCTAGCAGAACTCCAGGTTGGTGCCGTGTTCGATTTCTCGATGATGACATCCCATCCTGCTAAAATGACCATGTGCACAGAGGATAATCCCGCGATGCTGCCTCCAACTATCACTGCCTTGGCCTCGGGCTTTGTGGGTTTCTAGGTTTCTTCGTCTTTACCCTTCATTGGGAATCAATGAACATAATTGTCTCATGAAAGCTGTGGCTTTTGTGTTTTGTTCCTGATGTTCAGTCAAAACATGCAGCAGTTTGGCTCAGATTTACTGAGTCATAGCTAGACGACAACAACCAGATATTTTGTGCAGTATTTTTATTATATGGCCATGATATTTGCCAAAACTATCGGATAATTTCAAAAAATGATATTTATGTGTGATGCCTATCATGTGAGCATGTGAATTGTCATTGATGCTACGTTAGCCCTGTAAATGATGGATGATCGCTTCAACATGTTTTCTGTATTGTGAAAACAGAAATGTTTTGGTTGAACCACAGGTGCTACCAAGGTTCTTTTCGGCTGTTTAAAGATACTCCATTAAAAACTTTCTATTTCATTTTGATAAGTAATCCATAGCTTTCTTATTGATTGAGATGCGAATGCACAGATGGCTAGCCTTGACACACTGTTAGATCAGGGAACTTTTCTTATTCATAAATCAAGTTGACTAATTTGTGTGAGTGAAGAACAAGTTTTGTGCTGCTGTACAAGGGCTATTGCAACTGGAACAAGAAATAGCTACATTAAATAGTGTTTCAGTAAATGAAATGATCATTAACTCTCTAACGCAAGTCTAATATGAGTGTCACCATCCATGATAATCCTGTTTAAGTCGGATACTTAAAAAGACACATCTCTTGCTATATTCAGCTGGAGCTAGAAATAATCCGTGACATGTCTGAAATCAACATTGACACGACCAGAATGGCAACATATATGAGATGATCACCATTTGCCGAACAATAAAAGGTCACTCGCTCGGAGCAAAGGATTATGTCTGAAGAAAGGAATGCCTCTCTGCAGAAGCATCTTGCAATCCTCCCAAGTTGCTTTGTTAGGATTGAAAGGTTTGCACTCAGGAAGTGTAAGGCCTTGTTTTATCCTCCCAACTTGCCGGGCATGCAAGACTTGCTTGGATGCAACAGGTAGCCTAATGGATTGCTATTCTTCAAGAGCAGCTGTTAGATTTTTCAATCCCTACTTCTCCCAGCACCAGCCTAGGACAGCAGCATCCAGAATCGACATGTTTGTGCTCCTTGAGCTGTGCGGTGTCGTGGGGTGCGCTGTGTCACCAACAAGTGCCACATTGTCCCAAACTATTTGTTCTAGTGGATCACAGTCGTAAATGGCATTTATGAAAGGTTCTTCAGTTTCTCTCGTGAGCTGAACTAAAGCTGGATGCCAAATTTTCTCTGCATCTTGGTACATCTTCAGAATCAAGTCATCCCTTACTTTTGTAGTAACTAAATTTCCCTGTATTTGTCAATGACAGACTAAATATCATATACTATAAGGCACAGGGGACTAATGGACAGGAATGCACGTATAAAGACACATCTATGATGATTTCTGTGATCTAGGTTTTAATGAATTTGGGATATATCAATACCCAGATCTTTTATGAGGGATGCTCATTTAGTTCCTCCAACTAATCTTTTGAATAAACAGGAAAACTATATGACAATTTCCATCATGATCATTTGCATCTCTAACTAAATTCACAATTGCTACTACTATAGTACAGTCGGTGACGAGCAAGATGGGCGAATATTACCTGCAAGTCAGGTTCAGGTTAATTTAAATACCATATCCAGTTCAGCCTTTTGTTTGGGATCTCGAAAAGAACAGTTTGATTTCAGGGTGCCAAGTCTAAGTACAGGCATTTTCCAAACTCCAGATGTGCCTCCCTAACGTTTTTGATAGTTTCAGAATCTTTGCTCCCCGAAAAATTGAAAACACCCTCCGGGCACAATAGCCAGAATGTCTATAATATCAACATAATTATGGTAAGCTAACAAAATGTCTAAGTTAGGGATTGGCGCATAACAATTTGGACAGAGAAGTAACCACCTTGGTTTGACAATGGGTAGAAAGTGATTGCGAATTAGAGAGAGGCATCCATCTGCAGCGATGAGCAAATCTCCATATACTTCGGTGGTTTCACCAGTGTCGAGAACTCGGGCCTTGATTTTGACTGATTGCTGATCATTGGAAACAGAGAGAGAGAGGAAAAGATGGCCCCGGAGGAATATTTCTGGTGGCAATGCAGTGAACAGGTGGTCATGCAGAGTAGCCCAATGTGCTGCTTCATGATTGAAATTATCATCTCTTGCTAGTATCTTCCTGGTTTTCTCATCATCGATTGCTTGGCTCTGGTACAAATAGAAGCATAAGAATTTGGTAAGAACGAGGACACATTGCTAACTGCTCCATAACAAACATGATCAATGTCTATATGTTTAACAAGAAACAAAGAAAAGGACCCGTATCTCATTGAAGAACTTAACATCTCTCCTCACTGTCAAGCAAAGCAAGAACTTAAATTTCATGCTGCTAGAAGAAAGACATATTCTGCACCAATTCTCCAGTAATTGTGATCTTATATTTCAATACATATCATAACTCAAACCTCAGGAGGACTTTCAATAAGGCTGAGTTCGTCATATGAAGTTTCCTTAGTAGATCAATGCAGAGGACAGGTGATGTCACGGAGAAGATCAGGGCGCCCTGTCCAGGACCTGATGAACTCCTGAGAGAGCCGATCCAAGCTGAGTCCTGCACCGGTGGGGCTTCCTTCTGGAGCTTGCACGATTTCTCTATGACCGCAACGTCCACCCTGCCCGAATGAGCGCGTGTGTGCAGGACATACCTGCTATGCTCCCTCCTATGATCACGGCCTTCGGCTTCAGCTTCTCTTGATGAGGAAAATCATGACCGGAATTCATGACTTCTGTGTCTTCTCCAGGAATTGCTCTGTGTTTCTAATTTACAAGAAGGAGAGACCGTCCGAGTCTCCCAATTGTTGGGTCTCATTTGGTTGGGACTTTGGATTGCTGGTTCAGGCTATGGTTGCAGGAAGTGGAATCTACCGAGTGCAGAAGGTATTGAGAAGTAGAAGACAATTGGGTCATTGACAAATTTCATGTTCGCTTGTTAGCGAGCCATGTGTCGTCTAAACTACTGTAGCATAAAGGGAAAAAGAAAAAAAGAAAAAAAGAAGAAGCATGGAGTCATCATTACAACACCACCAAATGCTTAACAAATCAATAGTGCTTGATTCACTCATTTATCTTGTTGGGTAAATTTTAATATTTATATCATATAGAGTTCTTATTTGATTCTATAACTTCATCTTTTGCCTTTCAACTCGAGATTTTCTTTTTGTGATAAAAAAAAAAATTGATATTTTTTGTATAGCTATTCAATTAAAGAAAAATTTAGTTGTAAAGTTACTATAGAAATATATACTACCTTGTAATTAGCTTGAGCAAAACATGATTGTTTCACAAAACTTGTAATCTTGAAATAAGAGGGTTCTAATTTTTTTATGAGACTTTTATAGATGGTAAGCAGCCTATTTCATTCATTTGTTACGCGACCCACATCCATCACCATAGGTTTGGGCAGTGAAAATGAGGATAGTCTTTTATTGTCTGATTTGCATGAGTAGGAAAACTTTAGGCATCAACCTTCACGAAGGACAGCGTGGTTACGCGAAATGTAGCTTTCTTATTCTTAACATGCTAATTTAGTTTGTCAACCAATAAGTGACGTGCATACAGCCCCGCAATTTACAATAACAACCACAATATATTCATTTGGACTGGACGTGTTCCTTGCTCTTCAATTAAGCCATCAAATTGAAGAGTCCTCTGGTAGGGGAACTTCATCAAAGAACGGCATATTCCTCTGCTGGAGCTCTTGACACTCTTCACGACCTGACATCATAGGATCAAACCGTTCCCAGCCAACAACAGGCAAACCTTGTTTAATGCGACCCAGTCGCCGTGAATGTAGGACTTGCTTGGAAATGACTGGAAGCCGTAGAGACTGATATTCGCATAGAGCTGAATGCAGATTCTCAACTCCCCATTTCTTGAGGCACAAACCAAGAACCGCAGCATCTGATATAGACATGTTAGTGCTTCTTAAACCGTGAGGAGTCGTCGGGTGAGCCGCATCCCCGACCAACACCACATTGTCCCAGAAGATCTGCTCTAAAGGATCACAATCGTATATGACGTTTATGAAAGGTTCTTTCGTTTCTTTAATTATTCTAGCCAACTCAGGAAGCCAAACTTTCTCTGCTTCTCTGTGCATTTCCTGGATCATTTCGCTGCTGACTTTCATGGTAACAGAGTTCCCCTGTATGAAATTTTAGAAATATGATATTATCTGTTGTTCCATTTTGGTTTTGCCGCACCTAAATAGATTGTAAAGAACTTTACAATTGATTAAATATTATGCTTCCTAATGCATCTGTGTTAAGCAAAATGTGGATTTTTTCTACCATATGAAGAGTGCTATGGCTGAAAATATTCTTAACTAAGGATGTTCTGGTCTGAGGAGATAGTAGTTGTATAGTCCTTTCAAGATAAGGTGATGTACTACTATAAACTGCATTGCTATCCTCTGAGGAAACAAGTCTTCAAAATTAGGACTGCACATAGTCATCAAGACTCAAGTCTGCAGAGAACTAATTGTTTCATGTTGATGATGTTTGAAGAAGTTTGGCATTGCATATCTACTTCACTTGATAGAAAATTGCAAGGAATATAAACATTTTGGCCAATGTTGTCTTTCCTGATTAAGATAACAGCATTCAATGGTGGTTAACAAAATCGAAAATTCACCAGAAAAAAAAGAAAGCAGAATTAGGATTATACCAGAAGATTTACCTTCAGTTCAGGCTCAGGCTGATTGATGTACCAAATCCAATTAAGCCTATTGTTCAGGAGTTCATAAAACACGCTATGAGTCCCAAAACCCAGGTCAAAGTACAGACACTTCCCAAGATCAGGATAAGCTCTCTTGATCCCCAAAATGGCTTCTGAGTTCTCTCGTCCTGAAAAATCGAGAACTCCCCTCCATGCACAATAACCTGAATACCTACAAAAATAGTTGCTGTCATCTCACACTACAAGCTCAAATGCAAGTCTTTTGTGATAAAAAAAATGTCATGGGGATCTAAATTCATTGGTTTCAGAAAGAACCTCAGTTTAAGGTCAGGGAGGAAACTCTGCCGAATGGAAGACAGACACCCATCTGCTGCGACGAGCAAGTTACCAGTTATCTCAATGGTATCATTGGTCTTAAGAACTTTAGTTTTGACTTTGACTTCAGCCTTGTTGTCAGATAGGCTGAATGACAGGAAAACATGACCCCATACCACAACACTCGGTGGTAGTTCCTTGCGAAGAAGGCCATGGAGCTCGGTCCAGTGCGCTGCTCTGAAATTGAATTCCTCATCCCTTGTGAGCACCCGGCTCACTTTCTTTTCACCGTCCGTTGCATTGTTCTGCAGTATTTCCCAATAAATTAGCAGGAATTGGATATGTATTCGAACTCATTCAGAGGAGAACTCGGTCTAATTTGGTGTAACTAACTCTTGAAACCAAACCGAGTCAGTGAAATAATCAATTGGGTTGTCGGGTTTTACTTTTTTTACAAAGACAGGATATGATCCTCACGTTATATCACAGAAACAATCTGCTTCATTCACACAGAAACAATCTGTTTCATTCACATCTTCACGCACGTTTCTTGTTTGATCTTTTCCACTTATGTTGGCTTACAGCAGAAAGATGGGAACTAAATCCAAACCTCTGTCCTTGTGCATAAATCATACACAGACAGTTGTTTCTTCTTTTTTTTTCCGAATGTAAATACAACAAAATGAATCTATCACCAGATTCACCCCAAATTCCTTTTTTGGCTGAACCAAACAGAACTCTATTTTAAGTTTTCTGTTCGATTTCTGTGCTAAGAAAACCACATTTCTAGCTTTTATGGCTTTTGTATCAGTTGAAATCCGCCCATCTTAGCTAGATTACGAACTAAAGCTTCAAGCTTTGAAGCTGAATCTAACCATTTTCGCTGGCATAATAGCATTCCTTTATTCTTCAAGTCCGAACCCAACAACAAAGGACAACCCAACTCGCAAAAACTCATTTTTTCACGTCCTCGTCAACTCAGAAGACGGATAACAGGGCCTGACCTGATCAACAGCAAGTGGCAAAGTGGCATCGTGGAGCCGCTGCGCCCTTCCGAGCCAGGCCCCGATCTGCTTCCGAGCCGACGGTCCGAGCCCGAGCCCCGCGCCGGTGGGGGTCCCGGTCGGCGGCGCGCTCGACTTCTCGACGACGACGACGTCCCATCCGGCTGAAATGAGGGCGTGCGCGCAGGATAATCCCGCGACGCTCCCTCCCACTATCACTGCCTTGGCCTTGGGCTTTGTGGGTTTCTCGGTTTCTTCCTCTTGGCACTCCATCGGGAGTCTAGGAACACGATCGTCTTGTGAAAGCTTGTGGCTTTCGTGTTTCGCTCCGGGCGTTTGGTGAGGACATGTGGCGGCTTGCCTCGGAATAATTGAGAATCATAGCTCGATAGTGACGGGACGGTTGGATATTTTGTGCTGTAATCTTATAATATGAACAGAACTAATAAGACGATTTCAAGAATCAAGCCCAGAAATAATTTATGATGCCCATCATGCGAGCAACGTGATTGGTAGTCCACATTAGCTTAGCCTTGTAGAACGAATGAATAATAGCTTAGCCTAACTAATCCACTAATTAGCCCACTAATCCCTTCTTAAGTGTAATTAGCCTCTTAATTAGATATTAGGAGGTAAACTCACCAGTTTAGCGCGAAAACCGGTTTATTGCGACGGTGGCACGATGGCGACCAAAACTCGGGTCTACGACGATGCCAAAGGGCCGGAAGGGGCCGTAAAAGGCCAACTAAGCCTTAGCTCTAAGCTGAGATTCGGCCTTGCTTGCTAGTTGGGGCCATTTGACCATGGCATGGGGACAGGCAGAGCTATTCGATGGTGCGAGTAGGGGCAAGTGGTGGTGGCTCGGGTGACTGGAACGGCAGACGGCTAGAGCTAGGCGACGCAAGGACTTGGCGGCTCGAGGACGGCAACGGGCGGCCAAACGTCACGAACGAGAGCGTCAGTCAAGCAAGCGATGGCACGCGGGCTGGCTTGGGCTCGCGGGTGGCTTGCGGGGCAACGGAATGCTCGAACGGCCGGCATGAGGCTAGCAGCTTCGGTGAGGTGCTGTGCTGGTTTGTTTTCTCTAGAAATGGAGGTTAAAGGAGGTGAAAATGAAGAAGAAGCTGAAGAAGAAGAAGTTGCTGCTAGAAGGGGGACAATGAGCTTTGAAAGTCAAGCTTAAATATTCAAAACACTCAAGTGCAAGCCCCATAAGTCTTTAGCCATATCCAGCAGCCATTTTCCCCTCCCAAACTTCTCAAACTAGCTAAGTTTGAAGGCCAAAATAGCCCCTGGCAACAACCCTACGTAATTGCACCCATTCACCTCAATTTCCATTCAAATCCTCACAAATTCAAGCCCAATTGGTGACCAAGAAATCTCCTTAAAGATGCCATACAATTTCCACCATTTCTCCACAAATTAATTAAATTTGGTAGCCCAAAAATCCAACTAAAGAAGTCCCTCTGAATTTCCTTGAATTTAATTGGCCAAATTTGATTTTTCGCCAAAAATCCGGGCTCGCCGAAAATTCTTCAAAGGATGAGACGATGTCCTAAAAATAAATTGCAAGATACTAGAACTTTCAATTCATGAAACTGAGTTCAATTTCGTAGTTAATTTTGATCGGACGTGATTTTAACGTGACCTAACCTACCGGATAGTTTTTAGGGATTTTATCGCATTTAACCCATGGTCGATAATTCTCAATCCACGTTTGTGCATTTTCGGTCCATTAGTAACTCTTGGTTGTCATAAAAATCTTAAGGTTTCAATTACGGGCACCGGGTACAGAATTGACTAAAAAATCCATTTAGTGCCGTTCGATGCAAATTTTGCAATTAGATAGAATCATCCACAATTTAATTGCATGCTTTTGTCGAATCGACCTATCTTTGGTCTCTAATCGATTTTAATGGTGCCGTATTGACCCTTACCGATTAGCACGGTCGAGCAGTCGATTTTTGGTTGAATTCTCAAGTTTCTCGCGTTTATATTCCTTATCGGCTTTACCTGATAGATTAGTTATCTCGTGAGTGATCAGCTCAAAGAAAAAGACTATAGGCGCGTCGATGAAAAGCTCATTTCATTTAATCGGAACATGGTCGAAAATCATAATGTCACACTTAACCCTTTTAACATAAATCTAAGGTGACACCGATCGGAACATGCGGCGATTTGGCTCGAAATGAATAAGAATCATAGTTAGACAATGATAGCCGGATATTTTATGGAATAGTCTTACAATATGGCCATGACATATGATACCCATCACGTGAGTAATGTGATTGGTTGTCTGAGTTACATTATGATATAGCTAGTGCTAGTACCTAGAGGGGGGGTGAATAGGTATATAAACGATTTTTCGCACAATACTTAGACAATTAAGGAATTGCAACAAATAACATTCAATCGTAAGACTCAGTGAATGAAAGAGAGAATTAAACACGCGGTTTATAGTGGTTCAGCTTGATTCAAGCCTACGTCCACTCTTCTGCACTAACAGTCAATCGGCTGGATTCCACTATGAACAAAGAGATGTTACAGCGTTGATCTTCCTTGATTTCTGGGTGTAGATGAACTACCACACTCACTCAAGGTATCACCAAGTATAGACACTCTCTGTATACAATTTCGCTCGGTTATCGACTAATAATCAAGGTGCTTCGACTCAATTTCTCTATCGATCACACTCATTGAACAACTAGAACGTCTTTCTTTTATACTCCTTTATGCCATCATAACCGTTGGCACTTACCAAAGGAATTCCTCCAATCTACCCGTTGGACGGAATCAATCAAGAAGATCATCCGAGCTATTAAAGGAATCTGACGATAGCCCATCAATCCTGTTCGCCCATACAATCAGGATCTTGGTTTCCATGAATAGAACATTCCAAGAATACTTCGTCGATTATCGGATCTTCAATTGATCTAGATACGAATCAAAGAATCCGTTGTATTTGTCCAGCCAAAAGATCTTCTCCAGAGATCAAGATGAAATCCTTAATCATAATCCTCGATTTGGATTTCCTTCGACAGCTTTGGATCGAGATAGACTGTCAATGAGAATAATTTTTGAGTATTAAGTCTTGAGTCTTGAATCTTGAGTCTTGAGTTATGAGTGCGGAGTTATGAGTCGGTGGTCGAAAGTCTTCGACGCAAATAACTGCGAGACTAGGGCGATGGAAACGTTTTGTCAGCTTCAAAATCTTCTAGAGCGATTTCTCCAACACATTAACCATGTAGAACGATGAATGATAGGTTCAACATATTTATTGTATTATAATTAGATAAATATTTCGACCGATGTGTGGATTTTGAGAAATTCTTTTCAGCTATCTAAAGGTGCTACGTTAGAAACTTTTTTTTTTTTTCAATAAGTAATCAACAACATTCCTTTTTCTTGATATGTGAATGCATATAGGGCTAACTTTGACGTAGTGATAGATCAGGAATATTTTCTTATTTATAAATCAAGTTGACCAATTTGTGAGAGTGATGAATACGTTTTTTTAACTGCTGTACAAGAACCATTGCTGTTATGACAAGAAATAGGTAAATTACGTGCATCAATTGACCTAATCCAAGTGCTTCGGTAGATGAAATGATTCTTAACCCTTCTAATACAAATCCAAGGGGACATCAATCGAAACATGTGATGGTTTGGCCCAAAATAATTGAGAATCATAGCTAGGCAACAACAACCAAATGCAGTTTTTTTATAATATAGCCATGACATATGATGCCCATCATACGAGCAATGTAATTGGTCGTGTGCGTTATGCTAGCCATGTAGAATGATAAGCAATAGGTTTGACATATTGGTTGTATTGTAATTAGAGAAACATTTCAATCAAAATACGGATTTTGGTGTATTCTTTCCAACTATCTAAAGGTGCTATGTCAGAAGTTTTCTTTTCATTTTCAATAAGTAATCATTGGCATTCCTATTTCTTGAAATGTGATTGCATATGGCTAGTTTTGACGTAGTGATAGATTAGGAATATTTTCTTATTTATAGATCAAGTTGACTAATTTGCGAGGGTGATGAACAAGTTTTCTACTACTGCATAAGGGCAATTGCTGCTGTGACAAGAAATAGGTAAACTACATGCATCAGTTGGCCTAATCCAAGTACTTCGGTAGATGAAATGATTCTTAACCCTCTTAACACAAACCTAAAGTGACACTGATCTCGGAATGATAGAGATTCATAGCTAGACGAGGACAATCGGATATTTTATGTAGTAGTCTTATAATATGGCCATGACATATGATACGTATCACCCGAATAATGTGATTGGTCATCTACGTGACATTAGCTATGTAAAACGATGAACAATAGGTTCGACATGTTTGTTGTATTGTAATTAGAGAGATGTTTCATTTGAAATGAGGATTTTGAGATATTATTTTCAGTTATCTAAAGGTGCTACGTTAGAAACTTTCCTTTTTCTTTCAATGAGTAATCACTGGCATTCCTATTTCTTGATATATGATTGCATACATGGTTAGCTTTGACGCAGTGATAAAGCATGAATAGGTTTTCTATTACTATACAAGAACTATTGCTGCTGTCATAAGAAATAGATAAATTACATGCATCAATTGGGGTAATCCAAGTGTTTTAATAGATAAAATGATCTCTAACCATTTTAACACAAATATAATGTGACATCGATCATAACATGTGGTAGTTTGTCCCGGAATGATTGAGAATGTTAGACAATGATAGCTGGATATTTTATGCAGTAGTCTTATAATAACCATAACATCTGCTAAAACTAGTTAGATAGTTTCAAAATCAAACGTAGAAATTATTTATGATACCTTTCATGCAAGCAATGTTATTGGTTGTCGACGTTGCATTAGCCATGTAAAATGATAAATGATAGGTTCGACATGTTTGTTGTCTTGTAACTAGAGAAACGTTTTGAAGTGCGATTTTTGTGATATGCTTTTCGGTTATCTAAAGGTACTACGTTAAAAACTTTATTTTTCTTTTTCAATAAGTAATCATTGACATTCCTATTTTTTGATATACGAATACATACATAGCTAACTTTGGCACAATGATAGATTATGAATATTTTCTTATTCATAGATCATGTTGACTAGTTTGTGGGGGGTGCGGAACAAGATTTCAGCTGCTATACAAGAACTATTGCCGCTATAACAAGAAATAGGTAAATTATATGCATCAGTTGGCCTAATCCAAATGCTTCAGATCCATAACCCTCTTAACACAAATCTATAAGGTGACATCGGTCAGATCATGTGGTGGTTTGGCTCAGATTGATTAAAAATTATAGCTAGATAGCAATGGCCAGATATTTTATGCATTAGTCATATAATATGGCAATGACATCTGCCAAAACTGGTAAGATAGTTTCAAAAATCAAGCATCAAAGTTGTTTGTGATACCCATCGTGCAAGCAATATGATTGGTCGTCTGCGTTACGTTAGCAATGTAGAACGATGAACGATGGGTTTGACATTTTTGTTGTATTATAATTAGAGAAATATTTTGGTCGAAGTGTGGATTTGAGATATTCTTTTTGGTTATCTAAAGGTTTAAAAACTTTTTTTTCTTTTTCAATAAGTAATCATCGGCATTCCTATTTCTTGATGTGTGAATGCATACATGGCTAGCTTTGACACAATAATAGATCAAGAATATTTTCTTATTTATAGATTAAGTTGACTAATTTCCGAGGGTGAGGATTATGTTTTCTACTACTGTACAATGACTATTGCTACTGTAACAAGAAATAGGTAAGTTACATGCATCAGTAGATGAAGTGATCGTCAACCATCTTAACATAAATCTAAGGTGAATGTCACCATTATCAGTAATGATACTGGTTTAAGTCGAATTACTTAAGAAGATGCATCTCTTGCTCTATCCAGCTAGAGCTAGAAATAATTTGTAACATATATGAAATCCACATTGACATGCCCAGAATGGCAACAAACACAAAATAATCAGCATTTGCCAGTCGAGAAAACGTTGCTCGATCAGATCTATCAGAGCAAAGGGTTGTGTCCGAAGAAGGGCACGGCTCTCAACTGAAGCATCTCGCATTCCTCCCCATTGGCTGTGTTAGGATTGAAAGATCTGCGGTCAGGAAGCTCAAGGCCTTGTTTTATCCTCCCGACTCGTCGGGCATGCAAGACTTGCTTGGATGCAACGGGTAGCCTAATGGATTGGTATTCTTCAAGAGCAGCCGTCAGATTTTCCGACCCCAACTTCTCCAAGCACCGGCCTAGGACCGCTGCATCCAGAATCGACATGTTTGTGCTCCTCGAGCTGTGTGGTGTTGTGGGGTGTGCTGCATCGCCGACAAGTACCACGTTGTCCCAAACTATTCGTTCTGGGGGATCGCAATCGTAAATGGCATTGACAAAAGGTTCTTTAGTTTCTCTCATGACCTGAACGAAAGTTGGATGCCAAACTTTCTCTGCATCTTGGTACATCTTCTGAATCATTTCATCACTTACTTTCATAGAAACCGAATTCCCCTGTATTTGTCAATAACAGACAAAGTATGAGATAGCGCAAGACGAAAGGGACTTACGGAAAGGCATGCATAAACAATGATATCTATATGATGGCTCCTATGTTCTAGGTTTTAATGAATTCTGGATATATATAAATAAATAGACCAAGATCTTCCATGAGATCTTCCATGAGATATGCTCGTGTAGTTGCGCCAATAAATCTTGTGAATAAACAGGAAAATTATTGGAAATTTTGGTCATGATTGTTTAGGTCTTTCAGTATATCAGCAACTGCTATTACAATCGTACAGTCGAGGAGCAAGATGGGCGACTATTACCTCCAAGTGAGGCTCGGGTTGGTTTAAAAACCATATCCAGTTCAGCCTTTTGTTTGGGATCTCAAATAGAAGGGTATGATTTCCGGGTGTCAAGTCGAAGTACAAGCATTTTCCGAGCTCTGGATGTGCCTCCCTAACGTTCTTGATAGTTTCGGAATCTTCAATCCCCGAAAAATCAAGAACTCCTCTCCAGGCGCAGTAGCCTGAATACCTATTATATCGACATTATCATGAAAGATAACAAAAAGGGGTAAGTTAGGGATTCATGCACAACAATTTGGGCAAAGAAGTAACAACCTTAGTTTGACGTCGGGAAAATAGTGCTTGCGAATCAGAGAGTTGCATCCATCTGCAGCGACGAGCAAATCTCCGTCTACTTCCGCAGTTTCTTCGGTGGCGAGAACTCGGGCCCTGATTTTGACCGATCGCTTATCCTTGGAAATAGAGAAAGAGAGGAAAAGATGGCCCCACAGGAATATTTCTGGTGGCAATGCAGAGAACAGGTGGTCATGCAGACTGGACCAATGTGCTGCTCTATGATTGAAATTCTCATCTCTTGCTAGTATCTTCCTGGATTTCTCGTCATTGATTGCTTGGTTCTAGTACAAATAGGCACATACAAGTTTGGTGAGAACCAGAATACAATTTTGTGTGCCACCTAACAAGCAAGATCAATCTCTATATGTTCAACTATAGAAAAAGATTTAAGTGGGGATCCCAGGGGTAGTTTACTGGGCCAGCCCCCGAGTATTTACATCTAAATAGCGGCGGCAAGGCCCCACCAGTGTTACCGAGCACTAGAGGGTTGTGTGATCCCCAAAAGGTGATCTCCGGCGGTCCCTCGGTCATCAAAAAAAAAAGAAAGAAAGGACTTAAATCTCCTGGAAGAGCTAAACATCTCCTCTCGATGTCGAGCAAAGTAAGAACTTGACAATCAAGGTGCAAGAAGAAAGACATATTCTGCGCCAATTCTTTAGTAGCTGCGATCTTAACTTCAATGTATATCATAATTCAAACCTTAGGAAGACTTGGAGTAGACATAGTTTATCATATGAAGTTCCCTTACAAGATCAATGGCGGCAGGGGGAGGTGATGTCATGGAGGAGTTCAGGGTGTCCAGTCCAGGACCCGATGAGCTCCTGAGAGAGCGGATCCAACGCAAGTCCTGCACCAGTGGGGTTTCCTTTCGGAGGCCTGCGCGATTTCTCTATGACCACAACGTCCCAACCCGCCAGAATGAGCGCATGTGCGCATGACACACCTGCTATGCTCCCTCCTACGATCACGGCCTTCGGCTTCAGCTTGTTTTGATGAAAAAGATCATGACTGTGATTCATGGCTTCTGTTGTATCTTCTCCAAGACTTGCTCTGTGTTTCTATCTGATAAAGATGAGGAGAAATGGGCTTAAGAAAAATGAACTTAAGAAAAATGGGGCTCGGAAAGATTTGAAATGAGGACCTCCTATGCTTTGATACCATAAGATGATTGAATCTACTTTACACTGATCCATCGTATTATATAGCTAGAGATATAATCACTATGACGAAAATTAAAGATGTAGGATACTGATTTGATCTATATGGAAATTGAATAAAAAATAAATTGAAAAAGATCTCCAAATAATCTATTCGATATGTTATCTTTTGATGCTGATCTTTAGAAGATTCTGCACTGTACTGATTTTGATTTTTTACCTTTTAGAGGCTGTCCAAGGCTTTTAAGTGTATTGTCTCATTTGGTTTTGTGACTTTAGATTGCTGATTTAGACTATAGTTGCAGAAAGTTGAATTCCAGAGTCCGGAAGTTAATAAGGAGACGATAATTGGGTCGTTGACAAATTTCATGTCCTAAAAGGGTCACTAATCACCGGCAGAAATATCATTATAAATCAGATCTAAGATTCTAAAGTCCATTAGCTTAAAATTTGATTTTTCTTCTTTAATTTCAATAGCCACGATATTAAATAATGATAACACACTAATCTCTTGACATTTCTCGTGAAAATGATGGCAACAAAATAAATTCGTTTTTTCAATATACAAACCTTCACTTACCATGGAATCATCAATTAACATAGATTTATGTCAATTCATATATAATTTAGATGAAATTAACCTTTAAATGATTCTATAAATTTGATAACTTAGAATTCAGAAATTGCCTAAACGAAATAGTTAAAGTTTTCCACTAAATTAATAACCAGATACCTCATCTTGAAGCCATAAGATTAATATATTTATATATCCATATCAAGTCGCATGATCTTTATTTTCAAATTAATTGACTGCCTCGTTACTGAGTCATTATTAGACCTTAACTACTAAGACCGGGTCATGATTAATTTCACCTCAACCATCAAATTATATGATTACCTCATTCAGGCATGGTGGGACGTTCTGATTTTTGTCCTAACCACCAGGTGTAACTTTACAGTTTGTGTCGAATTCTAACTCTTCTCCATACAAATAGTATGGAGATAACTAGAAGGTGTGCTTTTTTTTTTTTTTTTTTTTTTACATAATCTTTTTTTTTTCATTGATTTAACAATTAGACGAAGAATCTTGAATTGAAAGGAAAAAGATACAATTAGAGAGTCATATATGACCACGATGAGATCCTCCACTCTATGAGTAGAAATTTCAAAAGTTACCCATTAAGATAAATGATTAAAGCGATAGACCTAGACGTTGATTATACCGTTCCAAATAATGCGACAATAATGTGCTGAGCAGTATTGATTTGTTGATAATTTGGAAGTGTGGTAATGATGATTAAATACTTCCTCTTTCTGGGGAAAATTTCAAATAAAACCTTGAAGTACGTCTTTTTTTCAATAGAATTCCTAAAATGAATCTTTTATCAAATAAGGTTATGAAGTAGCTAGTTTCATCTCAAAACACACCCCTAGCACCTAGGCTGGCAAATTCTCCATCGCATCTTCAAAGTTCAAGTTGTGGTGGACATCCTTATAAGATTTTTGAAAACTCTATCCAATTGAAGAGCTCTATAGTTTCCTTAAGTTTTGCTTATTTTCTCCCTCGGTATTATGAACAAACACGAGTTGATTTTGGTCATTTCAATACCTTAGATGATGAAAAGAATTTAAACAAAGTCCCACAACAATGTAGGAAGACTACATAAGTGGAATCGAGGTCGATAGAGAATTCTCATGATAGCAAAAATCTAAAAGATATCAATATGATGCGAATGAATAAAGAGAATATATATATATATATATATATATATGTATGTATATATAAATTTCTAACTAATATACCATATTTTCTTTCATTTGTACACTTTGCGCAAATAAAGTTGACCACATTAATAATTTTTAGAGAAGGGAGATGATGTTTCTAAAGTACTTAATGACTTTTTGTTGTCTAGACATTATCATAATAATTCTTGGGGAGAAGAATAGTGTAAGTGCTATAACTTTAGTATGATGCTCATTTGAGGGTCATAATTTTATTTTGGCTCTCTTAGGATGCATTTGGTAACATTTCTATTTCGAAAAATAATTTCTTTTCAGATATAATATTTTTTCTATTTCTATTCTCTATAATAATTTCTAAGTAAAAGAATGCATTTGGTAATTACACAAAATTTCTATTATTCACACAGAAAAAGAATATGAATGTGTTTGGTATGATTCACAATTTCTTTTATTTGTTTGAATTTTTTGATAGTTTTTGTGGATTTCTCTTTTTTTCCTCTTTTTTCTTCTTGCTCTGCGGCCACCACACAACTAGCGACCAAGGCCAATGGCAGTGGCCAGCAACTGATGGCCGACCATCGGTTGGGGGCAATGGATGGCGAGGGGCGAGGAGCAAGAAAAATGAACAAAAAAAAAAAACTTATTTTTAAAAATTGTTCCTAAAAACAAGAAGTTACTTTTTTTCTAATTCTTATTTTTGTTCCAAATCTAGTCTCTGGTTACTTTTTCTATTTTAGGGAATAGGAAAATTAATTGACGCTACCAAATGGATTTATATTCTTTTTTTGCTTCAAGGAATAGAAGAACGGAAAAACAAAGAAATTGGAACATTAACAAACAAACCTTTAAGTGCCACATCATAATAAAATCAATTATTTGAGTGCCATTTATAGCCAATCATCCTGCATGGATTTTTTAATTTTTTAATTTTTTTCCTTTTAAAAAAAATTTCAAGGCTAATGCCTTTCTTACCTTTTTAGGGCTGGTGATCGACTCTTAAAAAATTCAAAGAAAAATAAAATTATTAAAAATTATCCGTATCAATGTTAACGAGTTATGTGAAATGATTAGCGTTCACATCAAATTTTCTGGCGGAGCACTCAAGTAAACAAAATAATGTTATGATACTCAAGTGAATACCGTAAGAAAATTATGATATTTGCGTTGTTCTTATCTCAATTCTTGGGTTATTTAGACCTCTCTTTTTTGTTTGTTTTTCCTATTGTTGTCGAGGATTTTCCGTAAGTTTGAACTTTCGAACATGTGACAACGGGTGGAGTGATTTTCTTTTGCATCCTTCTTTTGCAGGGTACACCTTTGATCGGGAGCCTTAGTCAAACAAAAAAGCAGCTGATTTTGCAGACAGCAGACAGCACCAACAGCTGATTTTTTATTCAATATTCATTTTGAGCGTCATCAATGACGCAGAAACTTTATTGATTGGGCCATGCTTACCCTCTTCAGTGTCTTCAAAGGGTTGACAGAACCCTAAATGTCGTATCATTCCTCCATAGCTCTTTTGCTCGCATGATGCAAGACCCAGTTTTATATTTGAATAGTGACCCAGTTTTATAAATCGGCAGGAAGAACTTGTTAGGGATTCCTTAAGCTTAATTTGAGCATATTCTGCTAGTTTGTTAAGAGCTCGTTGTCTCATGGTTAATGACCAAACATGTATCCATAAAAATAGTGGTGGATGCATATCTAACTTAGGGAGGTGAGACAAAAATAATTGCAATACAAAACTCAGAGGAGGGAGGGGGAGACATCACAATCTCGTATAATATTGTATAGAGTATGGCACATGGTATGATAAAGTTTCAATAAGTAACAAGCCGTTGGGCTAGCAGAGTGATGTAGTCTGCTCTTCCCCTCTACTTGTCACAATATAGAAATATGAGATCATTCATGAAAAATTTCGAGATATTATTTTGTTCATCGTAAGTGAAAAGTATAATTTTTTCAAGTGTTATTTATATTAGGAAATTGATATGTATGTTTGTAGATCATAGCCCATTTCCTAACTTCTAAAAGAGACAATTCCAAAAAAAAAAAAAAAAATCTAAAGGAGACCAAACTAGTTTGGTTAGATTTTTTGGCATTTCTTGTCTTGTCTTGCTAGGTATCTCACTCGGGCAATTTGCTTCATATGACTTTGTGTGCTCATGATGATATTGAAAATGGTTTGGGCTTGTGTAAACTGTCATGATATATATATCTCAAAATCACTTTCCCCTAGTTGGTGTATAGTTTAGTTCATTCTTGCCTCTTTTGTCATCCTAGAAACTTGCCAGGAACTGCTCATTATATAGACCCTCTAGCCCTAGTGATCATTCTTTGCCTTCGTTGGAGCAGGTGGTTACATTTGCCATCTAATATTATACTCAATTGATGCAAAATTGTAGAGAAGATAAACATTTAGGCACATGTTCTTTCTTTTTCAGACTAAGATGACAACATTCAACAGTGTTTTCACAAAATCGAAAATTTTACCACAAAAAGGCAGAATTAAGATTGTACCAGAAGATAACCTACAGTTCAGGCTCAGGCTGATTGATGTAACAAATCCAATTAAGCCTTTTTGTTCAATAGTTCAGAAAGTATGCTATGAGTCCCAGAACCTAGTTCATAGTGCGAACATTTCCCAATATCATGATAAGCTCTCTTGATCCCAAAAATGGTTTCTGAATTCTCTCATCCTGAAAAATCAAGAACTCCTCTCCAGGCGCAGTAGCCTGAATACCTATTCTATCAACATAATCATGAAAGATAACAAAAAGGTCTAAGTTAGGGATTGATGCATAACAATTCGGACAAAGAAGTAACGACCTTAGTTTGATGTCGGGAAAATAGTGATTGCGAATCAGAGAGTTGCATCCATCTGCAGCGACGAGCAAATCTCCGTCTACTTCCGCAGTTTCTCCGGTGTCAAGGACTTGGGCCCTGATTTTGACCGATCGCTTATCATTGGAAACAGAGAAAGAGAGGAAAACATGGCTCCACAGGAATATTTCTGGTGGCAATGCAGAGAACAGGTGGTCATGCAGACTGGACCAATGTGCTGCCCTATGATTGAAATTCTCATCTCTTGCTAGTATCTTCCTGGGTTTCTTGTCATTGATTGCTTGGTTCTAGCACAAATAGGCGCATAACAAGTTTGGTGAGAACCAGGATACCATTTTGAGTGCCACATAACAAGCAAGATCAATTTCTATATGTTCAACTACGGAAAAGGAAAAGGACCCATAACTCCTGGAAGAGCTTAGCATCTCCTCTCATTGTCGAGCAAAGCAGGAACTTGACAATCAAGGTGCAAGAAGAAAGACATATTCTGCGCCAATTCTTTAGTAGCTGCGATCTTAACTTCAATGCATATCATAATTCAAACCTTAGGAAGACTTGGAATAGACTGAGTTGATCATATGAAGTTCCCTTACAAGATCAATGGCGAGAGGGGAGGTGATGTCGTGGAGGAGTTTAGGGTGTCTTGTCTTGCCCCGAACCTCTACAGCCATGCGACAGCTTGTGCCCTTTGGTCATTCGATTATGGCATCCCAGGAGGCATCGCCGACTCAAATCGTAATAACATTATAATGCACAAGTAAAAACGTGAGCAAATCTCCAATCATCCAACATGGATAGTTAATATATATAAGCTTCATAAGTCATCATCTCATATATAGTGGGTTCAACATTAAAGAACCAGCTTCACATATCCAACACGCCTAACTGCTCCACCACACCTCCAAAAAGGACCCGGGGGTAAACCTATGCCTCTAATACTCTAAGAGTGGTCCAAAAAGTGCTAACAACCCACACCACTACCTAAGCTCCTATGGCCTCCAGCTCCTTGAAGATCAATTCAGTGTCGGACTTGGGGTCGAACACTTCCCCATCGGAATGTGCCCATCCTTGGCATCCCTACTAATGCCTTTCCCAGAGCTTTCGACATCGGGTGGACCATCGAAGCCGTGGATAGGACCGCAACTCTCATTGCCCACCCAAAAATATCATGCCACAAATTGGTGTGGCACGAGGTTGGGCAAACCCTCATTGACCCAAGTGGTTGTGACATATCGCGTGTAGTGCACGTTGACTGTTCCCACTACTAGGTACTTCGTCACCTCTTGACTACGCTCGATAAGGAGGGAAAAACGAATATGACGAAATGGTTCAGTCATTCTTAGGGTCTGAAAACATTTCAAAAAACAAATATGAGATAAATTCAATGAGTGAACTTCCTGGACTTTGCGTAGGGAAGTCGTTCACCTCGAAAAGGCCCTAAACATGCAAATATCTATCGATGGTAAAACATGGCACCACACTTCTCGCTTTACTCTTATCAATCTCATAACAACTTGTCCACCATATAAAGCCATCAAATTAGATGCATAGGCAATTTCATAACATAAACTTCATGTTGAGCCAACACATGAATATGCATTACGATCTAAGTCATGTGCTCATGCCATGCACTTTCTGTTAGCTAGGTTCACTCTTACATGGAGGAAGTCCAATGAGTTGCAAGCCCAAAAAAGACTTGAGCCCATATGATAAGTTATATGGAGAAATAAGGTTTTTCACTATCTTTAAAAAGCGGTAGCCACAAAAGGAAATAGTAACAAAAAAAAAAAGGGAGAAAAAAAGAGAGAAAGCAGAAAATTTGAGGGTTGGGGCAATATCTAATTTACATCAAACTGGTATCGAGGTCGATTTGTGGTCCGATTGAGCTGAAACTTTGTCAGCATGTTCGTGGCACAATCTTCTCGAATATGAACGGTTTGATTTTTGTTTGAAGCTCCATGCATCGGGTTTTTCATGGACTGATCAAAACCTACGTTTTTGGTCAAATTTATCCTTGATCTCTTGTGAAATTCATGTGTATTGCTAAGAATTATGTTCTTGAGTTCTTTATTGCTATGTACCTCTAGTATTTGCTAGAGAAGAACATTGTTCACCCAATTTTGTTGATAGTGAAGATTTTGGGGTGGACCCCGGTCCTTTGGTTTTTGACCTCCCCAGATCAAGGAGGTTTTCCATGTAAAAAATCATTTTGTGTTCGTGTGTTTGATATTTATTTTACTCTACTATATCGATTCCTATTATACAAGAGGGGAGATTATTTTATTTCGTTGCATTAATTCGATATTATTCGAATTGTTACTATTCTTCCATCAGAGTGGTATCAGAGCATCTGGTTATTGCTTGATTTTTCTGCCTTGTGTTAAACAATGGAAACGAATACGAGTAGAATGGTGACACTAAATAGTTCGAATTATCATATTTGGAAAGGGAAGATGGAAGACATTTTATATGTGAAAGATTTTTATTTGCACGTATTTGCCAATGAGAAACCAGAGAATAAAACTAATGCTGAATGGTCTATATTTCATTGTCAAGTGCGTGGTTATATTAGGCAGTGGGTGGATGATAATGTTTTGAACTATATTATTGAGGAAACACATACATGTAGTTTATGGGATAAGCTCGAACAGTTATATGCTCGAAAGATTGGGAATAATAAGTTATTTTTTATAAAACAGATGATGGTTATGAGATATCAAGATGGTACTCGTTTGATTGATCATTTAAATTCTTTTCAAGGAATTATAAATCAGTTGGCTACGATGGGAATCAAGTTTGATGATAAGATACAAGCACTATGGTTGCTTGGTACTTTGCCGGACTCCTGGGAGACGTTCCAAACATCTTTGTCTAATTCTTCCCCAATGGTACGTTTACCATGGATTTGGCCAAGAGTAGTCATTTGAATGAAGAGATGAGAATGAATACACAAGGATCATCCTCTTTACATTCCGATGCCTTGGTTGTTGAGAAAATGGGAAGAAGTGAGTCTTGAGGTCCGAGAAATAGAGATAAAAGTCGAGATAAAAGCAGAGGTAAGTATAATAAATTTTCTAATGTTGAGTGCCATTATTATCATCAGAAGGGACATATTCAGAGGTTTTGTCGCTAGTTAAAAAGGGAGAAACAAAAGGAGAAAGGTAAAGAGAAAAAAAAATGATAATGACAGTGATGACAATCGTGTTACTGCACTTAAAGAAGACTTTTTCATTATTTTTTATGGTGATGTGGTGAATTTTGTATCTCATGAGACCAATTGGGTAATTGATAGTGGTGCATCCGTTCTTGCTATGTCTCGTAGGGATTTCTTTATATCATATAGGTTATGTGATTTCATATTTGTGAATATAGAAAACAATAGGCTAGCTTAAGCTGTAGGCATCGGTGATGTGTGCAACAATGGCACAAGGTTAGTATTAAATAATGTTAAACATATACTTGATATCCGCTTGAATTTAATTTCTACATGCAAATTGGATGATGAGGGGTATTGCAGCACCTTTTATAATGGTCAATGGAAGCTCACCAAAGGTTTTCTTGTTGTGGTTAGAGGTGAAAAATATTATTTATTGTACATTCTGCAGGCAAAGTTGTCCACAGACAAAATTAATGCAGTAGATAATGAAGATGCAGCTAAGTTATGGCATAAGTGGCTTAGTCATATCAGTGAGAAGGGTTTGTCACTATTGGCCAAGAAGAAGCTCCTTTCAGGATTGAAAAGTTCGGCGTTAAAGAAGTGTGCTCATTGTTTAGCAGGACAATAGAACAAAGTTGCATTTAAAAGCTCATCTCCTTCAAGAAAATCAGGTATACTACATTTAGTGCATTCTGATGTTTGCGGTCCTATGAAAACAAAATCACTTGGTGGCTTTCTTTATTTTGTTACTTTCATAGATGATTTTTCAAGGAAAATTTGGATTCATACCTTAAAAAGTAAAGATCAAGTATTAGATGCTTTTAAGCAATTTCAGGCTTTAGTTGAGAGACAAACTTGAAAGAAATTGAAATGCATCAGAATTGATAACGGGGGAGAGTGTATTGGACATTTTGATGAATAATGTAGACAACAAGGTATTCGTTATCAAACGACACCTCCCAAGATGCCTCAGTTAAATGGCTTAGTTGAGAGAATGAACAGGACACTGGTTGAAAATGGTAAGATGCTTATTTTCACAATCAAAGCTACGTGGATCTTTTTAGGGTGAGGCTTTAAGTACAGTTGTGCATGTATTAAATTTTACTCCATGCATTACTTTAGAGTTTGATGTTCTTAATAGAGTTTGGATAGATAAAGATGTTTCTTATGATTATTTGTGTGTCTTTGGGTGTAAAGCATTTGTGCATATTCCCAAAGATGAGAGGTCTAAACTTGATGTGAAAACACGACAGTTCATATTTATTGGTTATGGACATGATATGCTTGGCTAGATCCGGTTGAAATGAAAATTGTAAGAAGCAAAGACGTTGTGTTTATGAAAGATCAAACAATAGAGGATATTGAGAAAGTAGAGATGATTTCAGCACCACAGGTTAGTGATAATTTGGTTGATTTGGATCTAGCTCCTCTTACAAATATTCCTACACAGGTTGATGAAGAGCAACAGGAAGTCAATATTCCAAATAACGCACATATTCCTGAACATGTTGAAACATGTAATAATATTTCTGAACTAGAGGCTCAATTAGATGTTCCACTAGATGTTTAAGTCCGAAGATCCGTTAGAGACCGACGACCTTCCACCAGGTATTCTGAAGATGAGTATGTATTATTGACTGATGCAGGTGAACCAGAGTGCCATGCAGAAGCAATAGAAGATGAGTACAAAAGCAATTGATTTGATGCTATGCGAGATGAGATGCAGTCACTTTATGATAATCATATTTTTGAGTTGGTGAAGTTATCTAAAGGTAAAAGAGCTTTGAAGAACAAGTGGGTATATAGGTTGAAGCAAGATGAACATACTTCACAATCACGGTAGAAAGCTAGATTGGTTGTTAAGGAATTCGGTCAGAGAAAGGTTATTGATTTTGATGATATATTTTATTCGGTAGTGAAAATGTCTTCTATCCGTGTGGTACTAGGCTTGGCAGCTATCCTAGATTTGGAAATTGAGCAAATGGATGTTAAAACAACCTTCTATATGGTGACTTGGAGGAAGAGATATACATGGAACAACCTGAGAGTTTTAAAGTGAAAGGAAAATAGAATTATGTGTGCAAATTGAAGAAAAGTCTTTATGGCCTAAAACAAACACCGATGCAGTGGTACAAAAAGTTTGCGTCAATTATAACAAAACAGGGCTATAAGAAGGCTTTCTTGGATAACTGTGTGTTTGTCCAAAAATTTTCCAATGATAACTTTATTATTCTCTTACTTTATGTTAATGATATGTTGATTGTTGGCATGAATGCCTCAAGAATTGAGTTATTGAAGAAACAGTTGAGCAAGTCTTTTGCCATGAAAGATTTGGGCTCGGCAAAGCAGATTCTTGGCATTAGAATTACCTGAGAATGAGATGCTAAGAAGTTGTTTTTGTTGCAAGAGAAATATATCGAGAAAATCCTTTAGAAATTTACATGGACAAGGCTAAAGTGGTTAGTACTCATCTTGCTGCCCACTTTAAGTTAAATATGAAGCAAATTCCTATGAATGATAAAGAGAAGAAAGATATGGAAAGTGTTCCATATACCTCAATTGTATGAAGCTTAATGTATGCAATGGCATGCACATGCTCAGAATTGGCGCATGCAGTTGGCGTTGTTAGTCGCTATTTGTCAAATCCATGCATAGCACCATAATGCAGTGAAGTGGATGATGAAGTATCTTTGGGGAACTTCAAATTTGAAACTCAGTTTCGAGACTAAAAAACTTGAGTTAGTTGGATACATAGATTTCGACTTGGCAAGAGATACTAATACTCGTAAATCTACTTCTGGTTATTTGATTTCTTTTGTGGGTGGAGCTATGTCATAGAAGTCAAGATTGCAGAAGTGTGTTGCACTTTTTACAACCGAAGCTGAATTTATTGCAGCGACTAATGCTAGTAAAGAGATGTTATGGATGAAGAAGTTCTTAGAAGAACTTGGGTTCAAGCAAAAGATGTATGTGCTATTTTGTAATAATCAAAGCGCAATTCATCTTGGTAAGAATTCATATTTTCATTCTAGATCGAAATATATTGATGTTAGATATCATTGGATAAGAGATGTTCTAGATGAAAAGTTGTTAGAACTTAAGAAAATTCATACGGATCATAATGGCTTTGATATGATGACGAAAACTCTACCAAGAGAGAAGCTTGAACATTGCCAATTGATAGTAGGGATGGTGAATCCCTCCACATTGTCGTGAGGGGGAGATTTGTTAATTGGGTTTACTCCTATGTGGAGGAAGTCCAATGAATTATAAGCCAAAAAAAAACTTGAGCCCATATGATAAATTATATGGAGAAATAGGGTTTCTCACTATCTTTATAAATTGGTAGCCATAAAAGAAAATAGTAATAAGAGAAAAAGAGAAAGCACAAAATATGAGGGTTGGGGCAATATCTAATTTACATCAAGCTGACATCGGAGGTTGATTCGTAGTCCGATTGAGCTGAAATTTTGTTAGCATGTTCATGGCGCAATCTTCTCGAATCTGAACGGTTTAATTTTTGTTTGAAGCTCATTGCATCGGGTTTTTCATGGATTGATCAAAACCTACATATTTAGTCAAATTTATCCTTGATCTCTTGTGAAATTCATGTGTATTGCCAATAATTATGTTTTTGAGGTCTTTGCTGCTATGTATCTCTAATATTTGCTAGAGAAGAACATTGTTCACCCAATTGTATTGATAGTGAAGACTTTCGGGTGGACTCTGGTCCCGTGGTTTTTATCTCCTCACATCGAGGAGGTTTTTCACGTAAAAAATCGTATTGTGTTCACGTGCTTGGTATTTATTTTACTTTACTATATCAATTCATATTAGGTTTATACAAGGGGGGAGATTATTTTATTTCGCTGTGTTAAATCGATATTGTTCGAACTGTTATTGTTTTCTCATCATTTTCCTCATGTAACTCATATATATATTGATGCCACACATGTGTAGATTATAGCATCATTCTCATCATATGCAATCGGTATTCATGCACTTTACACATGCGGCATCTTGAGAATTGCATGGCATCCCATACTATCAGGCAACTCTCGAGACCATGCTTTCGAATTATTATGGTCACTCAGGACCCAAAGAACTTGAAGGTTCGCAAAAAATCCGACGTAACCGGGCATTGTCTCGCCCGATCGAGCACGACATCCCGTTGACTTGAGGGCATTCCTATAAGGAGTTTCGTTTCGAAATCCATCCGCAAACAGCATCTCATTGACTTGGGGGAATTCGAACTTAATTAGGCATCGTCCTGCGTAAAACGCATTAAGACGAGTTCACACCCTGTGTAAAATGCATCAGGGTCTTAGATGATCACACGATCATACCATCACATACTCCATTTATTATCTTTCTCATTTAACCCATGTGATGCTCATGCAATATGCAACTCCACTTGTCGAATGCCATCGTTCAATACACATACATCATTTATATGACACACACATGCACCATTCACTTCCCAAACTTATGACATATAATCCACATAACATTTTTAACCATTGATTCACATGGCACATATTCCAATTAGCATTTTTAACCATTAATCTACATAGCACATCATCCAGTTGACATGCATAACCACTAAAACACGTCACATAGCCCAAATAACATGGTTAACCCTTAAACCGCATGTCACATAATCAAAATAACATGTTTAACCCCTAAACCACATGGCACATAACCTAAATAACATGTTTAACCATAGAATCACATAGCACATAACCTAAATAGCATGTTTAACCATAGAATTACATGTCACATAACCTAAATAACATGCTAAACCACAAATCACATAGCACATCATCCAAAGGACATAGATTACCACTAATCCGCCCTAAACTACTCTCTAAATGCAACGAATGCCCTAAACAAAGGCTAGAAAGCCACTCACCGACGATCTAAGCTTCAACACACGTCAAGGGAAGGAACAACAAGACCAGATAGTGACTAAAGGCCGCTGGTCATGTGTCCACCACTCTTAAGGGAGCAGGACGATGGCTGGTCACGGCAGTCCAGTGGCGGTTCTGCGTTGGTACGGCCTCTAGTAAAGGAAATAAGTGAAGAACGAGCTTGAATGAAGATAAAGATGGCTAAGGGGGTTCGGCTATCCAAGGTGAGGGAGAGAAAGGACAGTTCAAGAGAGAAAATGGAAGTGAAAGAGAGAGAAAGAGAGAGAGTTGAACGTGAGGGGGGAGAGAAAAGGGGGGAGAGAGAAAGATTGTCCCTCATTAATGCTTTGCCCCTCAAATCTTCCATATCTCTTAACCCTAGGCTTCCATCAAATGAAGATGTGACACTTTGAAGATGGAAAAGTGAGAGTGGGGGGATGAAGAGAGACGACTAGCATGAGGAAGAGGAGGGAGAGAGAAAAGAATGGTCAACTCCATAAATATCCATAAACTCCTTGTCTCTTATCGATCAAGCTTATCCAATTTTATAAGCAAAGATCTAGCATTTAATGAATGGATTGCACTCAAGTACATAAGTGAAGGCTAGGCTAGGTTAGGCAACCTTTTTCCCTTCCTTTTTGCCGCCCAAATTCCAATGCCGCCCCCTTCCTTGCCCTTTTGTCTTTAGTCCAATGAGAGAGCATTTTGGTCAATTTACCAAGATTTACATTATTCATGCACTATTCACGTCCTTTTTGTGCATTTAATGTCAATATTTTATTCAAAGTGGGCTTGATGGGCTTGAAGGACCCATGGGTCTCCCTTGGCCACCTACCCCTTGGGCGTGTGGGCCTTGGGTCGCCCACTTAGGCACGGGCCCAATGGGTCCTCGCCCGTGGCCTGTTTCCACTTTTCTGCACTCAAATGCCCTTGTCAATGAAAAATCGAGTTTTTCAACCCTAAACGACCTTTCCCGATGTTCTCGCGGCCTATCGATACTTAAGTCACTCTCATCTGAAGATCACTTGTTGGAATAATTCCGTTATGAAAATTCATGTCGAAACGAGGATGTTACAACTCTTCCCCACTTAAAGAAATTTCATCCTTGAAATTTGCAAGATCAACCACTTCCTTGAACAAGTAGGCATATTGTCTCCTCATAATGTCCTCACTTTCCCATGTCGCTCTCTCCATGTCGTGATGCTGCCATATGACTTTGACTAAGGGAATGACCTTGTTGTGCAACACCCGTTCTTTTCTTTCCATGACTCGCACTGGCTATTCGATGTAAGTCACTTTATTGTCCACCTCGATCTCCTTATAGCTTAGCACGTGTGTTGGGTATGGTTGATACTTTTTCAGCATAGAGACGTGGAACATGTTATGAACATGGGCAAGATTTGGTGGTAGTGCCAATCGGTAGGCTAAAGTCCCGATTCTTTCCAAAATTTCAAAAGGTTCTACAAATCTGGGGCTTAGCTTCCCTTTCTTGCAAAAACGGGACATACTTCTCATTGGTAACACATTGAGAAACACGTGATCGCCAACTTGGAACTCCAAAGGTCTCCGACGTTTGTCTGCATAGCTCTTCTGATGACTTTGGGCTGTCTTTAACCTTTCTTGAATAATCAGCATCCACGGATTGATGCACTAGCTCAAGGCCCGTGATTTTCCTTTTTCCTACATCATCCCAACAAATGGGTGTTCTACAGGCATGTCCATACAATACCTCAAATGGTGCCATTCCGATACTCAGTTGATAACTATTATTGTATGCGAACTCGATGAGGTGTAGTTGATCTTCCCATCCTCCTTTGAAATCTATGACACAGGCTCGTAACATATCCTTGAGAGTTTGGATCGTTCTCTTGGATTGTCCATTAGTCTGTAGATGATAAGGCGTGCTAAACTACAGCTTCGTTCCCATTGTTGTCTACAAGTAGGGGTGATCGGGTCCAGGGTGGGTAGGGTCCAGACCTAGACCCTGTACCCGACCCTGTTATAACCGGTTCTCATTTTTTGGACCCTGTTCTCGACCCTGTTTGCATTAGACCCTGTACTCGGACCACCTATTTTTCCGATCCGGTTCCAAGGTCAACCCTGTTTTGACTGGACCCTGTTTTGTTACCGTCCTGCTCCTACCCTTTGACCGGGGCTGCCCACTCCGCACATACTTTTCCAATTGAGCAAAAGGCAAAGGATCAGCAAGGATGCGGTGAACAAAGGCGTAGCACGCTATTAATACAAACCTAAAAATTAGTAAAAAAATGCACTTAATTTACCAACAAAGAGAAACAACATGAGAGAGGAACAACATAGAGAAACAGCATGAGAGGAAGCTCATTTCCAAGACATTCATCCGAATGTGAAAAATAATACATCATAGCAGACATCCATATGTGCAAATTCAAGAACAACAATACACACATTCATAGGGACTTGCAACCATCTAATTCCCTTGTATAAAAAAGGACAAACGGGGATTTAATATTACAGCCGTAGCTTCATATCACAACTGATTCCAATTCCACTTATTCTCTCAACATCATTAAGCAAAATGACTGAAAAGAAAACTCGGCTCTGAGGATACTGCTAAGCTTTTGACGAAGAAAGCTATGTCGGATCCCTCGCGGATTTCCACCTCGCTGAGCCCAGTAATAAGCTGAACTCGAGTCTCGACCACCTGCAAACGCATCCCTTGCGGATCCCTCGAGACGACACGCGCGAAACTTCGAAGCTGTCGGTTCTTCGAACCCGGACAGCGATCGGCCGAACGAACAAGACGACAATCGATGGAATCGACAGCAGATTTTGGAGGCGGAGGGCTTACGTCGGCGGATCTGATGGCTTTCAACGATGAAAGCTATGTTGCATCCCTCACGGATTTTCACCTCACCGAGCCTAGTAATAAGCTGAACCCGAGTCTCAACCACCTGCAAACACATCCCTCGTGGATCCCTCACGATGACACGTGCAAAACTTCGAAGCTGCCGGTTCTTCAAACCCGGACAACGATCGGCCGAACGAACAAGACGACAATCGATGGAATCGACGGCGGATTTCGGAGGCGGAGGGCTTACGTCGGCGAATCTGTGGCGTCGACGGCACGAGCAGCCCGGCTTTCCGGGTCGATCGAGATCTTACGAGCTTGAAGAGAGATTGAGAGAGAAATATTGCTACCATTGAGAGAGAGGGGGGCAGCTGGGGGGGCGCAATCACACGAAAAGAGAGACTGAGAGAGGGGTGCAGAATGGTTAGGGTTTTATTCTTTTAGTTATTTCTGAAAACCGGGTCCAAAACCAGTCCGGTTCCCGGGTGGGTCTTCACTCGGACCCAGGAACCGGACCGGTTTTAACAGGGTTCCCAAAATTGGAACCGGTTCCCGGACCGGTTCTACCAAGAACCGGTTCCTGGACCGGTTTTCCGGGTGGTCCGGTCCGGGTTCCGGGTAAACCCGGTCCGATTGCTCACCCCTATCTACAAGCTTTTCCAAAATGTAGCAATAAACTTGGGATCCTGATCAAAAGTGATCATTATCCCCATGCAATCTCATGTACAGCTCGACATACCGATCCATGACATAATCTTTCAGCAATAAAGTGAGCCAACTTGATCAGTTGATCGACCACAACCCAAATGGAATTATTCACTCTCTAACTCCTTGGCAATCCCATCATGAAGTTCATCGTGATATGCTCCCATTTCCATTCCATGATTTACAATGGTCGCAATAGTCCACCAAGCTTGTAGTGTTGGGCTTTCACTTTCTGGCATGTCGAACACTTTACCACGTGTCTTGCGACGTCAGCTTTCATACCATTCCACCAATAATACTGCCAAAGGTTCTGTACATCTTCATACTACCTAGATGGATGCTATAGTTGCTTCGATGGGCATCCACTAGAATCTCTTCTTAGAGCTTTGTACAAGTACACACAATCGTCCTCGGAACCTCAAGATCCCATCATCAATCGCTTGCAAATTTGGGTTCCTTCTCTCAAGGCTTCTTTTTACAATCTTTTGGATTTCCGGATCCTTCAATGCAAGGCTTTAATCCCGGTTTGCACTTCGGGTTAAATTTGAAGGGTAACCATAAGACTACAAAGATGGCCTACCTCAAACTTGAAATCTAAATCCCATACACCTTTGAGAAACTCTCGAGCCATCATCTATGCAACTATGACTTTTGACTGAGTGCATCCACTACCTTGTTGGCCTTCCTAAGATGGTATAGGATGTCGCAGCCGTAGTCCTTGACAAGTTCCATCCAGCACCTTTGTCTCATATTCAACTCCTTTTGTGATAACAGGTACCTTAGACTTTGATGGTCGGTATAGATTGTGAAACTTTTTTCCACACAGGTAGTGTCTCTAAATCTTCAGAGCGAAGATAATCATCGCCAACTCCAAGTCGTGCATCGGGTAATTATGCTCATGAGGCCTTAACTGCCTAAACGCATAGGCTACAACTCGTCCATGTTGTATCAGGACGCAACCCAATCCTTTAAACGAAGCGTTGTTGTAGATCCTATATCCTTTAGGTACAGATGGTATCGTCAACACTAGGGATGTTGTCAACTTGTGTTTAAGCTCTTGGATACTCTTCTCGCACTTGTTCATCCATTCGAACTTCGCTTCCTTCTTTAGTAGTTGCGTCAAGGACATAGCTATTTCGGAGAATCTTTCCACGAATCACCGATAATAGTTAGCCAGTCCTAGAAAACTCCAAACTTCGGTCACCGTCGTGGGTCTTGGCCAATTTATGACCGCTTCGATCTTGGCTAGGTCTACCGAGATTCCTTCGCCCGATATTACATGACCCAAAAATGCTATTCAATTAAGCAAGAACTTGCACTTACTAAACTTGGTGTATAGTGCATGTTCATGAAAGGGTCAGTAACACCATCCTTAGATACTGTTCATACTCTTCAAGGGCTCCTTGAGTACACCATTATGTCATCGATAAAAATTTATGATGAACTGGTCCAAATATGCCTTGAACACCTTATTCATTAAGTCCATGAAAGTTGTTGGGGGTGTTTGTCAACCTAAACAACATCACTATAAAGTCATAGTGGTCATATCGCGTTCGAAACGCAGTCTTCAAGATATCCTCATTTTTTATCCTCAACTAATGATAGCCTGTCCTCAGGTCTATCTTTGAGAATACCGAAACTCCTTGAAGTTGGTTGAACATGTCATCCATCCTTAGCAATGGATACTTATTCTTAACCGTTACCTGATTGAGCTTTTGATAGTCGATGTATAATCATAACGATCCATCCTTCTACTTTATGAACAGCACAGGTGCTCCTTATGGCGATGTGCTAGGGCGAATAAATCTCTTATCTAACAATTCTTATATTTGCACCTTCAACTCCTTCAACTCGGATAGTGACATCTGATACGGTGCCTTGGAGATCGGTTTTGTCCTAGGGGCCAACTTGATGACAAACTCAATCTCCCGCTCTGAAGGTAATCCTGGCAACTCTTTTGGAAAGACATTCGCAAATTCTCGTACCACAATGATGTCCTCCAACTTTAGCTCCTACATCGTCAAATCCTCAACTGTTGCTAGATAACCTTGGCAACCTTCCTCAAGCAAGCGTTCTACCTCAAGTGAAGAAATCAAGGCTGTAATTGATCCACCATTGTGTCCTACAAACTCATAACCAGAGCTACCAATCGGATTGAACTATATAGCCTTACTAAAATAGTCAACTTTGGCTTGCTGCTTATCAAGCCAATCCATTTTAATTATAACATCAAAATCACATATAGCCAAGATAGCTAGATCTATCAATTCATTTTGCTCATTAATAACTATCTCACACCCTTGGCAACAAAAAACAGACAACACCTTATCATTCATAAGGGTGGAGATGCTAAGGACCGTTTCCAACGGTTTCAATTCTAACCCGGCTAACTTAACAAACTAATTAGCTACGAGCGTCACCCCTGTACTAAACAAAGCATAAGTGGCTTGGTGGTGTAAGGAAATCGTACCTATAATCACGGCCTTAGAATCCTAGGCTTTCTCTTTGGTCATCACGTACACCTTACTCTGGGCTAGGGGTCGGTTCAAATTGTCCTGCAGTGCGGCTCTTGACCTATATCTTGTGAATAAGGGTCCTGCCTGCTGTCGCGACCTCTTTTTTTTTCGGCGCTCGCAATCAGGGCGGGCGCCTTGCGAAGGCTAATGGCTCTGCTGAAATTAGTTATGCCCGGACCCTCCCAAGTCCACCAATTCACGACTTTAATAATCTAAGTTTTTAACCTGTAAATCAATTTTTAAAATGGAGTCGCCACTAATCGATTTGGGGTGGGTTGATTAGAAACCCAAGCGAAGTATTGGGAGAAATACTCACTCTGCGCAACCGAGAGAAATTAGGATCGGGGACTTGATTACACTAGTTAATCACTAATGCCCTTTCGGTACCTAATCTTGTTTAAACCTTGAGGTTCTTTTTTTTTTTGGATGTTCAAGGGATTCTCCATGCATTTTGGGAGGAAAAACATTTTGAAGTCATTTTCAAATTTTTGGACATAAATGGGATTTTTTTTTGGATTTTTTTGGTAGTTTTGGAAAAATACAAGTCTTTGGCTTTTTCTGAATTTTTGGCTTTTTCATGAATTTTTGGCTTTTTTTTTTTGGAGTTTTGGCATTTTTTGGAAAATATGGAATATTTTTTTTTTGGAAAATAAAATATTTTTATATTTTTTATTATTTTTCGATTTTTGGAAATTAATTTTTTTGGATTTTTTTGGAAAATAAATTATTTATTATTTATTTATTTAAAATATTAGTTAAAATAAAATTTAAAAAAGCCGACACGGTCGAATCCACGGGTTGTGTCCGACTCGGGCCGGTGACCCTACTCGATCTAATCCACGGGTTGTGTCCACGGGTTGTCTTTTTTCTTTTTTTTTTTTTTTTTTAATTGAAACGGCGTCGTGGCCGAGCATTCCAGACACACCGGCCCGGCCTGACGACCCGCTCCACGACCCGGCTCCCTGCGGAAACCCTACCCGACCCGGCTCGGCTCGTGACCCGACTCTCACCGCCCCTAGATCGCGAAATCCACTCGGCTTGTGGCCCGGGTCCGATCCGATGACCCGAGGCCACGACCCAAAAAATCGAGAACCCTAGGGTTCTCGATTCGCGGCGCCGGAGAGGGGAAGGGTGAGGCACTGCGGCGACGACGGCGGCGATGGCAGCAACGACGGCAGCATAACGAGTCCTCGATTGAGGCTAGGGTTTCGCAGAAGGTCGAATGGCAACGACGAAGCAGCGGCGGTGGCTAGGTCGACAGAGACGGAGGGATTTCTACCTGGTCCAGCAATGGCGGTGGCTGTAGGGACGGCGAGGACAACTGGGCAATGACGGCGAGGCTCGAGATGGTGGCCCGGGGCTTAGCTATGGTGATAGCGAGACGGCGGCACGGTGGGATTTGGCACGGCAGCGGCGTCGGGGGGTGGGACCTCTTCTTCCGCTCCTCTTCGCGAATCCAGAACCCTAGCACCTCCTCCGGCCAGATCCAAGCCTCCACCGGCCAAATCTGACCTCTTCGGACTCGCTCGCCGGCGGCTTCCCCCGAAGTCTCTCAGTGGGAGGTCGGCCAAGCTCACGACCCGATTTCTCTCTCGCTCGCTCTTCGATTCCTCCCCCGAAGTCTCTTAGTGGGAAGATCTCGGAGCTCGCTCGTGCCATTCTTCGACGAAGGTGGTGCCCTTTTATAGGCGAGGGGATTCGGTCGACGGAGCTTCGACCGCCGGTCCCCTTCGCACACCGAGTGGTTCTCCTCGGTTGAACTGGCGTCCCATCCGAGTTCATCCAACGAAGCGTGCTCGACATTGATGGCGCTTGAGATCTTATCTTCTTCGGCCGACATCGACCTACTCCCCTCGGCCGTAGGCCATCCTTCGCGCACGTTGTCGTCTTCTGTGCGCATGAAGTACAAAGGCGGAGAAGGAAGGAGCGAGGAAGAAGAAGAAGGAAGAAGAAGGAAAGAAGGGGGGCCGGGCTGGAGGAGAAGGAGGTTGGGCCATAAGGGCCCATGCGGGGGAAGAGAAAACCGGGGGGTCAAGCACGAAGGCCCGGCCTTGATGGGCTGCAGTTTTTTTTGTTTTTCTTGTTTTTACTATATTTTTTGTTGTTTTTGTTATTTGTTTATTAATTATCTTATTTATCCGAAATGACAAAATAAAATAAAATTTTAATTAGTAAAATAAACCTAAATAAAATTAAGGTGTCAAAACTGCGCTTTGGCCAGTCGTTGCGGGTAGTTTTTGACATGGTGGCCTTATTGGCCACATCCAAAGCACGTGCTCATTTGGGCATAGCATGGTGCGGTATCATGAAACTTGCCGCAAAATCGGCAACTTTGGCTCATGTGGGGTGTCGGCTTTCCAACACTGTTCTTCCTATTGGGAGGGATAGGATGCCTTCCTCCTACTATCGGGTTCTTCCCAAACCGATGGATATTCTTGTTGGCAGCAAACCGCGATCCATATGCGGCTCCTCGCTCGACCATATTCCTTTCAATTAGCTAAGCTCTCTCATAAAGCTCATCGTAGTCCTTCAAGTTCAAAGGCACCAATTGGCCCTGGATTTCTAATTTCAGTTAGTCTTGGAACCTCCTAGCTCGATTCATAGGATCCTTAATCATCTTTGGAGCATACTTTGACAGTTCTGCAAACTTAGCCTTGTATGGGTCCATGGAATGGTAATTCTAGCGAAGTCATAGGAACTTTGATATCTTCTGCTCTCAAGCTCACTCGGAAAAGTATTCTCCATTAAATGCTTCCATAAAGGCACCCCAAGCTGAGATAGTACCTTCAAGAAAGACTTTTCTCCAACTGGCCTCCCACCAATCGTTTGCGTTGCCTTGCAACTGGTAGACCGCCAAGGTCACCTTCTCCTCCTTTGTACACTTCAACAAGGCAAAAGCCTTCTTTAACTCCTTAATCCACAAGGCTGCAACCTCGGGATCACCCTTCCCCATGAACTAAGGTGGCTTTAGGTTAAGGAACTGCTCCACCAACCTTTGGTTCCCGTTTCTAGCTATTAGGTCCTCACGGTGAGCAACGATAGCAATAGCCTACTGCCTCATCAAGTTCTCTATGGTCTCTAGGGCCTGTAGAATCCCAACAAATCGAGGGTTCTTGCGTGCCCTACCATGGCCATTAGCTAGCCTAGGAGCTACCTTTCCTCACTACATGCTCGATTCCGGGCGAAGCTCCACTAACAATTGATTCCACAATCCCCAACAATACAATTAGGAACTCAGAATCACAAATTAGCAAGACAATACGCAATCACATGCATCTCGTAAGCATTTTTATTTAATTATCCTAAGGTCTCAATGTGCCTTATCACTCCAGGTACTAACCATGCTCTACTACCAAACCGAGCGAGGAGGTCACGCCCCAAACCTCTACGACTGCACGATAACTCATACACATCGATTGCAATGTCCCATGAGGTGTCGCCGACCCAAATCATAATAACATGAAAACGCATAACCAGAAACGTGAGCAAATCTCCAATCATCAAATAACATGGATAGTTAAAACATAGTCATATATATATAGAAAAGCTTCATAAGTCATCATCTCATATATAGTAGGGGTGTGCAACGGGAACCACTCAAACCGGGAACCAGCCGGACCAAACCGGACCAGCCAGTTTTAGGCGGTTCCTACGGTTAGCGGTCCGGTTCTCGGTTTCTAATCTTGGAAGCGGCAGCCGGTTGGTCTGAGTCCCAGTTCCAAGGTGGAAACTAGACTGACTAGACCGGACCAATTTTTTGATATGTGATTTATATACATATAATATATAATATATAATATATATGACTATAACTTATTGCAATCGAAATTGCAATTAAGGTAACAACCTCTTATGTGACCAAGAGACCATCAAAACTCTTCTTAATATTCTTTATTTATAGAGAAAACTTACTTGTTAGTTTCATCTTTTACTCGATGTGGAACAAGACAAGAGTCCCACATCGACTAAACATTCAAAGCATAGAAGAGAGATTATCTATAAAATCTAAGCCAAGCACAACCTTTAGGTAAATTGTTCATGGCTTTTATGCTTAAGAATAAGCGTAAATCACACATCGTGTGATTAATATTCACGCAAGTGAAGTTTGAATATTTTGCATGTGGAAACATGTGTGATTAATTTTATTGGATCACTCGGGAATTGAATTGGATTGATCGGTTTGGGTTCGGAGCACGTTCATTATTTAGTGAAAAAAAATGCTGATTTCATTGGACCGGACCGGACCGGACCAAAACCGATGGTCCGGTTCGGTTCTCGGTCTTAAGACCAAATGGTCCGGTCCACGGTTCCCAATTTTCGGAACCAGCTCTCCCGGTCTGGTTCTCGGTTCCACCTTGGAACCGGACCGAACCAGGAACTGATCACCCCTAATACATAGTGGGTTCAAAATTAAACAACCAGCTTCACATGTCCGACATGCCTAACCGTTTCGCCATGAGCCCCTCCAAAAAGGGCTCAAGGGTAAACTTACGCCTCTAATACTACGAGGGTGGTCCAGAAAGTGCTAACAACCCTTGCCACTACCCTAGCTCTTATGGCCTCCGTTTCTTTGAAGATCAACTCGGTGTTGGACACTTCCCCATTGGGAATGTCCCCACCCTTGGCATCCTAATTGATGCCTCCCCTAGAGCCTCCGTCATCGGGTGGACCGTCGAAGCCACGTATAGGTGATGAGGCCTCATCACCTCTTGACTATGCTCAACAGGGAGGCAAAAACGAATATGATGGAATGGTTCAATCATTCTTAGGGCCTGAAAACATTTCAACAAACAAATATGAGATAAACTCAATGAGTGAACTTCCTAGACTTCGCATAGAAAAGTCGTTCACCTCGGAAGTGCCTTAAATATGCAAATATCTATTGATGACAAAACATGGCAACACACTTCTCACTTTACTCTTATCATTCTCATAACAACTTGTCTACCATATAAGACCATAAAGTAGATGCATAGGCAATTTCATAACATAAACTTCATGTTGACCCAACATATGAATACGCATTATGATTTGAGTCATGCGCTCATGCCATGCACTTTCCTCATGGAACTCATATATATATATGCCACACATGTGCAGACTATGGCTTCATTTTCATCATATGTAATTGGCATTCATGCACTTTACACACGTGGAGTCTCGAGAATCACATGGTATCCTATACTATCAAGCAACCCTCGAGACCATGCTTTCAAATTATTACCGCCACTAAGGACCTTAAGAACCCGAAGGTTCGCAAATCATCCAACGTAATTGGGCACCGTCTCGCCCCATTGAGCATGATATCCCATTGACCTGGGGGCATTCCTGAAAGAAGCTTTGTTCCGAAATCCATCCACAAATAGCATCCCGTTGACTTGGGGGCATCCGAACTTAATCGGCCATTGTTTTGCGTAAAACGCATCAGGATAGGTTCACATCCTGTGTAAAACGCATCAGGGTCTTAGGTGATCACACGGGCATACAATCACATACCTCATTTCTTATCTTTCTTATTTAACCCATGTGATGCTCATGCAATATGCAACTCCAATTGTCAAATGTCATCATTCAATACACATACATCACTTATATGATACATATGCACCATTCACTTCCCAAACTCATGACATATCATCCATATAACATTTTTAACCATCGATTCACACGGCACATATTCCAATTAGCATTTTTAATCGTTAATCCTCATAGCTCATCATCTAATTGACATGTATAACCACTAAAACACGTCACATAACCCAAATAACATGGTTAACCCTTAAACCACATGTCACATAATCAAAACAACATGTTTAACCCCTAAACCACATGGCACATAACCTAAATAGCATGTTTAACCATAGAATCACATAGCACATAACCTAAATAACATGTTTAACCATAGAATCACATAGCACATAACCTAAATAGCTTGTTTAACCATAGAACTACATGTCACATAACCCAAATAACATACTCAACCACAAATCACATAGCACATCATCCAAACGACATAGATTACTACTAATCCACCCTAAACTACTCCCTAAATGCAACGAAAGCTCTAAACAAAGGCTAGAAAGCCACTCACCAACGGTTTGGGCTTCAACACACGTCGGGGGAAGGAACAACAAGACTGGACAGCAACTAAAGCTACCGGTCGTGCATCCACAACGCTTGAGGGAGCAAGATGGTGGCTGGTTGCGGTGGTCTGATGGCGGTTTGGTGTTGGTACAACCTTCGGTGAAGGAAATAAGTGAAGAACGAGTTTGAATGAAGATGAAAATGGCTTGGGGGTTCGGCTATCCAAGGTGAGGGAGAGAAAGGAGAGTTCAAGAAAGAAAATGGAAGTGAAAGTGAGCGAGAGAGAGAGAGAGAGAGAGAGAGTGTGTGTGTGTGTCGAATGTGAGGGGGGAGAGAAAAGGGAGGAAAGAGAAATATCTTGTCCCTCATTAATGCTTTGCCCCTCAAATCTTCCATATCTCTTAACTCTAGGCTTCCATTAAATGAAGATGTGACATTTTAAAGAGGGAAAAGTGAGAGTGAGGGGATGAAGAGAGATGGTCGGAATGAGGAAGAGGAGGGAGAGAGAAAAGAATGGTCTTGTCTCCATAAATGCCCATCAACTCCTTTGTCTCTTGTCCATCAAGCTTATCCAATTTTAGAAGCAAAGATCTAGCATTTAATGAAGGGATTGCACTTTAAGTACATAGGTGAAGGGTAGGCTAGGCTAGGTAGCCTTTTTTCCCTTCCTTCTTGCCGCCCATATTCCAATGCCACCCCCTTCCTTGCCCTTTTCCATTTTTGCCCTTTTGTCTTTAGTCCATTGGGAGGGCATTTTGGTCAATTTACCAAGATTTTGTACTATTCATGCACTATTCACGTCCTTTTGTGCATTTAATGCCCAAGATCTTGTTCAAAGTGGGCTTGATGGGCTTGAACGGCCCATGGGCCTCCTTTGGCCGCCCACCCCTTGAGCGTGCGGGCGTTGGATTGCCCACTTTGGCTCGGATCCAAAGGGTCCTCACTCATGACCCGTTTCCACTTTTATGCACTCAAATTCCATTGCCGATGAAAAATCAAGTTTTTTGCCCCTAAACGGCCTTTCCCAATGTTCTCGTGGCCTATCGATCCTTAAGACACTCTCGTCCAAAGATCACTTGTCGTAATAATTCCATTCTAAAAAACCTGGTTGGAACAATGTCACATGTCCAATCTAGGACCCAATTAGATCTTGAAAGAGCGGATCCGACGTGAGTCCTGCACCAGTGGGGTTTCCTTTCGGAGGCCTGCATGATTTCTGTATGATTACAATGTCCCACCCTGTCAAAATGAGCACATGCGCGCATGACACGCCTGCTACGTTCCCTCCTACGATCACGGCCTTTGGCTTCGGTTTGAACTTTTTTGATGAGGAAGATCATGACTGTGATTCATGACTTCTATTGTATCTTCTCCAAGACTTGCTTTGTGTTTCTATCTCATAAAGAAGAAGAGAAATGGGGTTCAAAGAAATGAGAATTGGAAAAATTTAAAATCTTGACCTCTTTTGCTCTGATACCATAAAAACAAAGAATTGAGTCTATTTTATATTATACGTTGTAAGGTATAAATAGAGATATCATCACCTATAATTATGATAGAAATTAATGATGAAGGATAACAATATAACTTTCGTGGAAATTGAATGAAAAAAATAAAAGAAAAAGAAAATCTCGAGATACTCTGCATGATGTGTTATATCCATGCCGATTTGTAGAAGATTCCGCACTATAACAATTTTGATTTATTGCTTTTTGATTTGTTACTTCAAGAGGATGTCCAAGGCTCCTAAGTGTTGTGTCTCATTTGGTTTTGTGACTTTAGATTGCTGATTTTGACTATAGTTGCAGGAAGTTGAATCCTCGGAGTCGAGGAGTTAATAAGTAGAAGATAACTAGGTCATTGACAAATTTCATGTGCTAATGGGGTCACCAATCACCTGCAGAAATAGCATTATAAATCAGATCTAAGATTCTAAAGTCGAATAGCTTTTGAAGATGACACTTTTTTTATAAAATAAAAAAAGAAAATCAATAGCCACAATAGTAAATAACAGCACACTAATCTCTTGACATATCTCATGGAAATGGTGGCAATAAAATAATTTCGTTTTTCAATATAAAAACCTTAATTCACCATGGAGTCATCATTTAACGGAGATTTTATGTAAACTCATATATAATTTAGATGAATTTAACCTTGCACAATAAATGCTACTATAATTTAGATAACTTAGCATTCAGAAATTACCTAAAAGGAATAGGTAAAGTTTTCCACTAAATTAATAACCAGATGCCTCATCTTGAAGCCATAAGATTAATATATTTATATATCCATATCATGTCACGTGATCTTATTTTCAAATTAAATATTACTGAGTCATTAGTAGACCTTAACTTTAGTCAACTCATATAATCTAACTATTAATAACCGGATGCCTCATATTGAAGCCATAAGATTAATATATTTATATATCCATATCAAGTCACATGATCTTTATTTTCAAATTAAATATTACTGAGTCATTATTAGACCTTAACTTTAGTCAACTCATATAATTTAATTGTTAATAACCAGATGCCTCATCTTGAGCCACAAGATTAATATATTTACAAATCCATATCAAGTCGCATGGTCTTTATTTTCAAATTAAATGACTACCTCATTACTGAGTCATTATTAGACATTAACTTTAGTCAACTAATATAATTTAACTACTAAGACCGGGTCATGATTAAGTCACCTTAACCATCAGAGTTAAAATTAATTTTATATAATTCCAGATTTCCAAATTATATGATTGCCCCCAATGAAGTTTCTCATTTTACATTTTTGCCCATAAATCCAATCACTCTTAATCCAGCTAAACTAATTGAATTAAATACCCAAGGCCATTCATTTACTATCTAACACACATGAATATCTTATTTACACTATGGACATGCCATAAATTTTACAAAATTACCACTTTTAAATTAATTATAAGTCCAAACGTTGACTAGTTAGATAAATTGTCTAGATTAAGTAATTAATTCTAAAAAAAAAAAAAATTTACTACATATTATCATAACTTAGTCAAGATAGGATTAGAAAGGATATGATATGAGATCCATGATTTTTGCTATATTCTATATGATATTCGGTTAATTGTAGTAATAAAGCTAGGTACTCTCATAACCTATCATGTCAATTGTTTTGTATGAAGATGGCATATTGATATAAATGAACCTATAAATGTACAAATAGAGATAGCAAGAATCTGTCACGATTCACAACTAAAAAAAACCACGAATGCATAAACAAAGATAATATTCATCAATCAAACCATGATTATTGTATGATCTAAATCTTAAACGGCAAATGAACTCATTGCATTATTCCAAGATCATAGGTTCGATTATGACATGAAATTTTAACAAGCAATGGCAATATCTACAAGGTAGATTAACTAATGAGTGTCAAATCTAGTAAGATGGAGAAAACGTGACCACTCACCTTCATGATTCTAGAAAGTATTGTCTTCGACTGTCTCGTCACTTGTGAAGCTTTGACATGAATCGCAGAGCTAGTAAGGAAAAGGAGTTTCGACTCTTGTACCGTTTTCGTGAATTTCTTACATGAATCTTTTACTCTCTCATTGTTTTGGTTGAGTTTTGACATGGACCAAAAAACTAGGTAGTCGACGAGCTTCAACATGAATTGTTGCCCCTCATTCTTCGAGAATTAGAAAGATCTTTTTAAATCAAGTTTGAATTTGTTCATTTAAAATATGGTTTCTTCTACTTCATTTTTATTTTCTTATTTTTTATTATGTTTCCTCTCTTTTTTAATTTCTTTTTTATTCCTTTCTATCATTCATTAAAAAAATTATCAAATAAAAAATTATAATAATATACCTAAAATATGTAATAGATATCAATACTAAACATATATAAATAAAAAAAATTAAATAACAACAAAAATTATTTTACATTAGAATATTATTTATATTTAATTATTATTTTAATTTTATTAATTTCAGAAGCTTGCTATTTGACAAAAATAACATTTATATCATCAATATAAAAAATTCTATCCACTTTATTCTACCTCCCCTATGAGATATTTTTATTTAGTCTAATCTATTTTATATCTCACATTTTTTTGTCTTGGGTAAGAATAAAACATAAGATATGATATATTTTATCATATTCTGATTTTTATTCTAACTACCATATGTAACTTTACGGTTTGTGTCGAATTCTAACTCTTCTCCATACAAATAGTGTGGAAATAACTAGAAGGTGTTTTTTATTTATTTATTTATTTTTTATTTTACATACATTTTTTTTTTTCATTGATTTAACAATTAGACAAAAAATCTTGAATTGAAAGGCAAAAGATACAATTAGAGAATCATATGTGACCACGATGAGATCCTCCATTCTATGAGTAGAAATTTTAAAATTTACCCACTAAGATAAATGAGTGAAGCGACAAATCTAAACATTGATTATGCTATTCCACATAATGTAGCAATCATATGCTGAGTGCTATTGATTTGTTAATCATTTAAAAGTGTGGTAATGATGATTAAGTGCTTTCTCTTTATAGGGAAAATTTCAAATAAGACCTTGAAAAGCCTTTTTTTTTTCAAAAAAGAAAAGAGTCCCTAAAATGGATCTTGTATCAAATAAAGTTATGAAGTAGTGAGTTTAATCTCAAAACACACCCACCTAGGTTGGAAAAATCTTCACATCTTCAAAGTTTAGGTTGTGGTGGACTTTAAATTTTTTGAAAACTCTATCCAATTGGAGAGCTCTCTAGTTTCCTAAAGTTTTGCTTATTTTCTCCATCGATACTATGAACAAAAGCAAGTCGATTTTGGTCATTTCCAATGCCTTGGATGGTAAAAAGAATTTAAACAAAGTCCCGACAATGTAGAAAAACTACATAAGTGGAATCGTGGTTGATAGAGAATTCTCATGATAGCAAAAATCTAAAAAGATATCAATATGATGTGAATGAGTAAATATTATAATAATTTCTGACAGATATTCTTTTCGGCTATCTAAAGGTGTCATGCTAGAAACTTTCTTTTCCAAAGAAGTACAACCCAAGTACCAAAACTTGGCACTATGGGACACTTAAGTACCAAAAGTTAGGAAAGTGCCACTTTTTTTTTAAAGTTAGACACTTAAGTGCCACCTCCAGCGAACCCGTTGGAAATCCTACTTGGCAATTTTTTATTAATTTGCTCACCTACATGGCTCGCCGAAGAGTTGACTCAGTTCTGACTCACCCAAAACGACTCTGTTTCCATAGTTGGCCAAAATAAAGTCATAAATCTGCCAAAATGACATCATCTCTCAAATTACCCCAAATCTAAAACCCTAAATCGACCAAAATCCCTTTAAAGTGCTCGAACCCTAATCTAGAACCCTAATTTCAATTTGCCCAAAATTTCATTGTCAAATATTAAAAATGGAGAGCAAGATTTTTAGCAGCGTCTTAAATTCCTCTCACCGAAGCGAAGGAGAAGGCTAGCTTTTCTATTTTTGTGGGTTACTGAGTCCAAGAAGAATATCGTGGACTCGAATGAATCATAGGAGAAGATTTTATGGATGCACCCGATATAAAGAAGTTGAAGTGCAAATACTTCAAATGGGTCGATACGAAATTCTCTCACTGAGCCATAGAGGTGATATTGGATCTACTTAATGAACGGCATCAATTTCCATCTATGCTCATGGATGACTTGGATGATGTTATTAATGCAAGTTCAAGTATCTTTGGTTAAACATTTGAAGAATGAAGTTTCAGGGATGAAAATTGAACGAATGTGTTACCAAGCATTTATTATGGTGTTGTTTTGTTGTCTATCCTACTTTATGATGACATGTAAAGAACTTGAAGATAAGAAAAAGTTTCTTCAATTGCCATAGTTGAAAATGAGTGGACAAATGCAATTGTTTTGGATCAAATGTGAGCCTTTTTTTTTGGGAAGATGAGAAGAAGTTTGTGTTGTTTCACAAGATCATTGTGGTTTTGTTGTTGTTTGTGCTGTCATATGTATTGCGGGTTACTTCTTGTGTTTGTTGGGAGGTCAAGGAAAGGGAATGAATAAATGAGATGCTGCTTGTACTATATTTTTGCTTATTCTTGAATAAAAACCAGCAATGATGGATGTGTATTGGGTCAATGTGTTGTGGTGGCTTTTAAATTAAACTGAATATAAACATAAACTGGTAGCAAACATTGAATTGAATGGAGTTGCCATAAATTGAATTGCCATCAGCTTCTCTGTCTTGCTGCAAACCAGTATATACACAAGATAGATACGAGTGATTACTCGAATGCCATAAGTTTTATTTAATGATCACTTAAGTGCTAGTCACAATGAAAAAAAAAAGATCATTTAAGTGTCAGATTATTATTAAAAGTAATTACTTAAGTGTCACTCATTGTTAAAAGTGAATACTTAAGTGTCAAGTTTTTTAGAATGTGATCAATTAAGTGCCAATTTTTGTAAGTTTTCTCCAAAAATTACACCAGCCACCACCATCGGCCGCCAACCACCACCACCGACTACACCCAGCACCCCAACCACCATCTTGAGCCACCATCGTGTCGGTGGTGTGTTGCTGCAGAAGGTGCTGGTGCAAGCTGAGCCTTACACTAGCTTGCACCAATACACCTAGTATAAGATGTGCACACTATACATTTGCACCAAGTGCAGCACAAGCCCCCAACTCCCACCACAAACCCACCACCACTAGGCATCACTAGCCACACCAGCACCCCAACCACTACTATAAACTCACCACTGAGCAGCCACTGTGCTAGTGGTGGGTCTATTGCGGAAGGTGTTAGTGCAAGTTGAGCCTTGCACCAGCACCACCTGGTGCAAGATGTGCACAATGCACACTTGCACCAGATACAATACAAGCCCCCAACTGAACCCCCACAACAAACCCACACCACCAAGCATGACCATCCACCAACACTAGCCATTAGCCACACCAGCACCCCAACTACCACACTACAAACCTAACACCAACATTAGCAAGTTAAAGTAGAATAAAAAAAATGAAGAAGGCAAAAGAATTTGACAAGTAGCAAGATCATTCCATTGATATTGAAATTAAGTCTCACAAACTCAATGACAAACTAAAAAAAAATCATCAGTAACAAGTTATTATAAACAAAACTGACTCTTGAGTTCCATAAATCCTATATTGTCCCATTTCATCAATCAATATGCATAACGCCATATGTCCGTGCTCCTTTTGATGGACTTTTCACTTAATTCATAATCATTGCACTCTTTCTAATTAGATGTGCAATTTCTTCTTCAACCTTTTGAGGATGCACTGATTTAGATGGAGCTGCAACTATCCCAGGTTAAATAGATTCAGATGGACTTGCAAATGGGTTCTTACTATTCTTTCTTGTTAGCGCAACTGATGTCTTCTTCTTTGTTAGCGCATCCATTGATTCTTGAGTTGAGCTTTGAGAGATAAGAACTTATGAATTTCTCCCAAGCTACAAAAAGACAATTAAATTGTCAACAAAAGTTTGCAGCATAAATTAAATTAAATACAGTCAATAAAACTTACATTCAAAATGACTATTCTAGTACATTCATCTGTATAAATGCTATAACCATATTATCTTAGCCTCTTCTCTAGAGCCCCTCTTGTTCAAAGGGGAGCATCATTTTCATGAACCTGTGATTGGTTAACTCTTCTTCTCACCTATGATTTCTTGGGCCCTTCCTTCGGCCTTTCAGCTACAGACGGGGCTTTTTTAACCAATTCTTCAACTTAGGCGTCTTCTAGATGGCATTTTTGTAGCTAGCCCTTCACTTGGCCTTCTTCTAGTTGTCCTTTTATATAGCCCTTTAGCTTCAATGACATCTTCTATTGGCTCTTTTGGTAGTATTTGTGGTGACCCTTGTAGTAATTCTTCTAATGGCCCCTATGGTGACCCTTGTAGTCACCCTTTAGTTGGTCCTTCTGTTGGCAATTGAGCTCCAACTTACCTTCTTCAAACTTGAGAAAGAGGTAAAAGACACCATGAATATAACATCAGGCTATATAATAACATAAAGGAAAACTGAATACAAATTGTTGAACATATTGGGTGTTTTTTTGTTACTGAAGAACAATCGACTGAACTGGCCCTTTAGCTACTTTGGCCAATCCTTTAGCTGGTTATTTTCTACCTTGCCTTCTTTGAATAGGCCCTTATGTTTCAAGTATAATGGGGGCTTCAGCCAATCCTTTATGTGTTCTTCGTGACCTGATAGAGACATTACATACAAGACCAATTGGGATTATGTAAATATTTATAATAAACCACAAAGCAACATAAACACAAATTTCATGATTTACTGGGTTTCTTATTGTCGATTAAAGAACAGTTGACTCACTTGGCCTTTCTATTTGCCCTTCTCCAACTGTCCCTTCACTAGGCCCTTCAATTGGCCTCAACTGTTCATGCTACTTCCTCAATTAACAATCGTTAGTATTGTGCCCTGCTACGTGGTAATAAGAGCACGTCATCTTTGCACCTATCCTAATCATTCTTTGCTGGCCCGAAACCTCCCCCTCTACCATTCTTCATCTTCGTTTTGGCCTTCCCATTTTCTTCTTCAAAGGCAAAGGTTGAGGTGCTTTACGATCAATTGGTTCCTAAAACTTGCTACTTCTAATTGGCTGCATCATGAATTGATATAAAGCAAGGAATTTCGATTTTTTGTACCAATAATCAATGTAATCTTCTACGTTGTGGCTCTTTAATTGGATGGCACATATGGCATATGCACAAGGAATTCCACTTAGTTGTCATGCTCTATATAAACGCTTTCTCATACCTAGATGGACAACATACTTATCAGAACCATTCATCATCTCATATTATTCATCCCCATTCCAAATTGGATGACAATAACTACTTGCAGCCAAGTTTTCATCTAATTTCTTAGCAATCCTAGGATCACATTATCTAGTCCACTTTGCAACCTCATCTTTTTGTTTATGCAACCGAATCATGATCATAACTCGTATATCTTCAAGCATTGAGATGATTGGTTTGCATCTGGCATATATTATCTTCACATTGAATGCTTCGCATATGTTGTTGTCGATATTATCGCACTTGAATTCCTCATTGAAGAACGCCCTACACCAATCTTCAAATCTGTTTGGAATAGTATAACACAACCTTCATTTGTCAACTGAAATAGTCATTCTTTAGCTATCCTAAAGTTAGCCATGTTCATGCTTTTTGCTACCTGCCAAAATTGCGACCATAACTTATCCCCTTTATAGTTCTTTCCCTAATTTCCGTATATGTACCGTGCACACATTCGATGTTTGGCACAGGACGACAACTTGGCAATTGCTGGAACTAGTCCTTGCAATAAGTCGAAGTAAAAAATGTAAGCAAATAACATGTCAATATTATAAAGCAAACAATTGACTAGATTTTTCAAAAATCAAGCATTATCTTTTGTTAGTCGCTCATGAACGCCCACCCTTCCCCATTTGTTATTTCTAAGTTAGCCATCAGATTTTTCAACAACCAAGACCAATTGTCCTTGTTCTCAACCCTTACAACAGCCCGTGTTAGTGGGAACATTTGGTTATTCACATCTCTTCCAATCGCGGCCAACAATTCTCCCTTGCACAAGCCACTCAAGAAATAACCGTTCAATACTATAATCTGTCCACAACTAGCTAAAAATCCCCGTCTACATGCATCGAAGCACACATAGGACTTATCGAACTTGGTTTCACTATCAGGAAGTGGCCTCTCCATGGCATCTACATACACTTTACTTGAAGGGTTTTGCCACCTACACTCCTAAGCATAATCCCACACTTGCCCATATTCTTTGCCATACTGACTAATAAATATCATCATCACCTTTTACTTCGATCTTTTGCACTGACTCCTGGATACATTGATGCTTACACGTTCCTTCACCAGCATCCTAAAGTTAATACTTTTCATCTCGGGCATTAGCTTGATCAGATCGAAGAAGTGCTTGGACAACCATTTACTTGTTACCCTTTTGTTTTCAAAATTAATGAAACAAGTATGTTCCTCTTGATAGATTCTAATATGGAGAGATCCACTCCTCTTATCAAACGCACCGTAGATCTTCCATAGATAAATTTGTTGCAAACACCTAACTTTTACAAAGTTCTTAATGTTTCTAATGAAGTCAATATTTCTTTGTGCAACAATGGAGTTTTTAGTATAGCTTCCTTAAATTGTTTCACATCTTGGAATATCATACCTACTAACAAAATAGGAAAGGCAACGGATGGATCATTGGAATGAAACTTACTTTTCCTTCTACGCACAATTCCTTAATCTTCTTCAAGTTCGTCCTGGGAAGTAGCATTCTCAATGCTTTCTTCATAATCAATCTCATAGCTAGCAACACCAGCATCTGCAAAGCCTTGTTTGGAACTTCATCAGTTATCTACAAAGTTGCAAATCTATCTGACAAAAACTCATTTTGTTTTTTCCTTGACTGTGTAAGCTTTTCGTTGTCGTCATTACTTAAGAAATTTTCAGCAGACAACCCTTCATCATCACCGTCATCATCAAATTCAGCCACTTCCCAATCTAATTCAATTATTATGACATCACCTATGTCACCATTTCTTTGGTGAACTACATCTGCACCCCTCTCCTTCCCGTCCTATCTATCCTGCCCTCCTTCATCCTTAACCTCAGTACTTAACTTGAATACCATCTCCTCCTTCTCCTACTTGGGTGCTCTCTTCATCATCATCTTTGTCCTTACTATCATAATTGTACTCAACGGATACTTTCGCATTTTCACCATGAAGATAATGATACAAGACATCCTTAAAATTATTATCATATTTTAAGTTTCTCAAACCATCTCTTAAGCTTTTTCCAGGAACACAATACAACTTCTGTACTTTACAAGGCAAATATGTCACTATATCCCTAACAAATCCAATATAAGATGCATTCTTTATATCGATAAATATAGTGCCCTCATTTCCCCCCTCATACTCCCACTCATCCTCCCCAATCACAAAATATATACTGTAACAAACAATAACAACAACATAATCCTTATCATAAGCCATTTCTGCAATAAGAAGGAAAAAAATAATTAACTTTTGAGACCACATTTACAAAGGACAATAGACAATTGCATATGGAGGTCCCTACACTCTCATGGACTTTATTAAAGAAAAGAAGGAATAGGGAAGAGATGCACATGTAAGACCATTTACTAGAAATATGCCCTCTGGACAAATAGAGGTCCCCACACGACATCTAGTTTAATTATATCGCATTTCCTTAAAATATTGACTAAAAAAAAAAATGTCCCCATGATAAGCATAGGTTCTCATGACACCCATTTCAACACTTCAATTTAAAAAAATAAAAAGATCCAGATTTCCCCACGACAACTATTTTGAACCATAAAAATCGCCCACACACATCACATTTCACATCTAACCCCTAAAAATTACTCTCACACATCACAATACCACATTTGAGCTTTAAATCATACATCATTGTAGCATAGAACCCCTAATTTTCTCCTCGCCGAGCCCTACATTTCAAGGCCGAGCCCTAAATTGTCAATCCGAATCCCATTAGGAATCTAGCACCACATTTGAGCCTTACATCTCCCATCAAAATACCATCCAAGTGTTACATTTCCCAGCCGAGCCCCAAATTTCCCGTTGGAGCCCTAATAATTGGAGCCCTAATAGACAAGTTCTAGCCCTAATTTCACCACAGGGGAGGGGGAGAAGAGAACAAACCTGAGCGAGTGATGATGGCAAGCAACGACGATGAGCGATGACTGCCTAAGTAAGCGTGAACAGTGACCGTGAACGGCAATAGAGAGATGGATGTCATATCTAGTGTGAACGAGAGCATGAATGGAGAGGAGCGGCGACGACCAAATCTGGTTAAACCTAAAAATAAGCTAAATGACGTTGTTTAGCACCAAAGAAAAATGATGTCACTAAGCTCGACCAAGCCAGCATGGATGGGACAATGTCGTTTTCCTTGTCCGTATGCTTTTTTCTGTTTAAAAAAAAATATTTGCCACCTCGGTAAAGCATGTGGCCGGAAAATGCCACATATACAATTTGGCCAGATTTTCTCGCCATTGGCACTTAACTAATCCATTTTGCTATGATTTTGGCACTTAAGTGTCACTTTCCTAACTTTTGGCACTTAAGTGTCCCCTAGTGCGAAGTTTTGGCACTCCAAGTGTTCGATACTCTTTCTTTTCCTTTTCAATAAGTAACCACTGGCATCTCTATTTCTTGATATGTGAATGCATACATGGTTAGCTTTGACACAATGATAGATTATGAATATTCTCTTATTCACATATCAAGTTGACTAATTTGTGAGGGTAGGGAACAAGTTTTTTGCTTATGTACAAGGACTATCGCCACTATAACAAGAAATATGTAAATTACATGCGTCAGTTGGCTAGCCAAGTGATTCAATAGATGAAATGATCCTTAACCCTCTTAAGACAAATCTAAGGTGACATGAGTTGAAATATGTGATAGCGACAAGTAGATATTTTAAGCAGTAATCTTATAATATGGCCGTGACATTTGCCAAAACTAATCAAATAGTTTCAAAAATCAAACAAAGAAATTATTTATGATACCCATCACGCAAACATTGTGATTGGTCATCCACATTACGTTAACCATGTAGAAAGATGAACTATAATTTCGACGTGTTTGCTTTAATGTAATTAAGAAATATTTCGATCGAAGCGTGGATTATGGGATATTCTTTTCGGCTATCTAAAGGTGCTTCATTAGAAACTTCCTTTTCTTTTCAATAAGTAAACACCAGTGTTCCTACTTCTTGACATGTGAATACATACACGACTAGCTTTGACGCAGTGATAAATCAAAAATATTTTCTTATTCATAGATCAAGTTGACTAATTTGTGTGGGTGAGGAACAAGTTTTCTGCTGCCATACAAAGACTATTGTTGCTGTAACAAGAAACAAGTAAATTACATGCATCAATTGGCCTAATTAGAGTACTTCAGTAGATGAAATGATCATTAATCCTCTTAAGACAAATTTAAGGTGACATCGGTCAGAACATGTGGTGGTTTGGCTCAGAGTGATTAAGACTCATGGCATTGTTTCAAAAATCAAACACATAAATTATTTGTGATACCCATCACACAAGCATTGTGATTGGTCATCCGCATTACATTAGCCATGTAAAACGATGAACCATAAGTTCGACATATTTGTTGTATTAGGAACATGTTTCGGTCAAAGTGCGGATTCTAGAATATTCTTTTCGGCTATCTAAAGGTGCTATGTTCAGAACTTTCTTTTCCTTTTCAATGAGTAATCACCAGCATTCCTATTTCCGAATATGTGAATGCATACATGGCTAGCTTTCAGGTAGTGATAGATTAGGAATATTTTGTTATTCATAGATCAAGTTGATTAATTTGTGAGGGTAGAGAACAAGTTTTCTGCTTTTGTACAAGGACTATTGCTGCTATAACAAGAAATGGGTAAATTATATGCATCAGTTAGCCTAATCCAAGTGGTTTAGTGCATAAAGGATCCTGAACTCTCCCAAGACAAATCTAAAGTGACATCGATCAAAACATATGGTGGTTTGGCCCATAATGGTTTAGAATCATAGCTGGATAGCGACAACCGGATATTTTGTGCAGTAGACTTATTAAGGGTCATGACATTTGGCAAAACTAGTCAAATTGTTTCAAAAATCAAACATAGAAATTATTTATGATACCCATCACGCGTGTATTGTGATTGGTTGTTTGCGTTACGATAGCCATGTAGAACGATGACCCTTAAATTCGACACGTTTGTTGTATTGTAATTAGAGAAATGTTTTGGTCAAATTGAGGATTTTGGAATATTCTTTTCAGCCATCTAAAGATGTGACGTTAGAAACTTTATTTTCCTTTTCAATAAGTAAGCCCCTGCGTTCCTATTTCTTGATATATGAATGCATAGATGGATAGCTTGGACGCAATGATAGATCAGGAATATTTTCTTATTCAGAGATCCAGTTGACTAATTTGTGAGGGTAAGGAACAAGTTTTCTACTACTGTACAATGACTATTGTTACTGTAACAAAAAAAACAGGTAAATTACATGCATCACTTGGCCTAATCCAAATGCTTCAGTAAATGAAATGATCATTAACCCTTTAAACACAAATCTAAGATGACATCGATCAAAACATGTAGCGGTTTGGCTTGGAGTGATTAAAAATTGTAGCTAGACAGCGACGGCCGGATATTTCAAGCAATAATCTTATAATATGACCGTGACTTCTGCCAAAACTTGTCAGGCAATTTCAAGAATCAAACACAGAAATTATTTGCGATAACCATCAATCAAGCAATGTAATTAGCTGTCCACATTATATTAGCCTTGTTGAATGAATGAACAATAGGTTTGACATGTTTGCTGTATTGTAATTAAAGAAATGTTTTGCAAATTTTGGGATATTCTCTTCGGCTATCTAAAAGTACTATAATAGAAACTTTATTTTCCTTTTCGATAAGTAAACACCGGCGTTCCTACTTCTTGACATGTGGATGCATACATGACTAGCTTTGACGTAGTGATAAATCAAGAATATTTTCTTATTCATAGATCAACTTGACTAATTTGTGAGGGTGAGGAACACGTTTTCTGCTGCTATACAAAAACTACTGCTGCTGTAATAAGAAACAAGTAAATTACATGCATCAGTTGGCTTAATCTAAATGCTTCAATGGATGAAATGATTCTTAAATCTCTTAACACAAATCTAAGGTGATATCGATAAGAACATGTGGCGGTTGGGCCTAGAATAATTGAGACTATGCAGTGGTCTTATAATTTGGCCATGACATTTGCTAAAACTAGTCAAATAGTTTCAAAAATCAAACACACGAATTATTAGTGATTCTCATCATGCAAGCAGTTTGACTGATCGTCCACGCTACGTTAGTCATGTAGAACGATGAACCATAAGTTCGACTTGTTTGCTGTATTATAATTAGAGAAATGTTTTGGTTGAAGTGCGGACTCTGAGATATTCTTATCGGCTATCTAGAGATGCTTCATTAGAAGCTTTCTTTTCCTTTTCAATAAGTAATCACCAACATTCCTATTGTTGGACACGTGAATGCATACATAGCTAGCTTTGATGCAATGATAAATAGGAATATTCGTTATTCATAGATCAAGTTGACTAATTTGTGAGGGTGAGGAACAAGTTTTCTGTTGCTATGCAAGGACTATTACTGCTGTAACAAGAAATAAGTAAATTACATGCATCAGTTGGCCTAATATAAGTGCTTCAGTAATTGAAATGATTTTTAACCCTCTTAACACAAATCTAAGGTGAATGTCATTATCATTGGTAATGATACTGGCTTAAGTAGAATTACTTAAGAAGACGCATCTCTTGCTTTATCCAGCTAGAGCTAGAAATAACCTGTAACGTGTCTGAAATCGACATTGACATGCCCAGAATGGCAACAAACACAAGATGATCAGCATTTGCCGACCGAGAAAAGGTTGCTTGATCAGCTCTATTAGAGCAAAGGGTTATGTCCGAAGAAGGGCACGGCTCTCTGTAGAAGCATCTTGCATTCCTCCCAATTGGCTGTGTTAGGATTGAAAGATCTGCAGTCAGGAAGCTCAAGGCCTTGTTTTATCCTCCCGACTCGCCGGGCATGCAAGACTTGCTTGGATGCAACGGGTAACCTAATGTATTGGTATTCTTCAAGAGCAGCCGTTAGATTTTCCGACCCCCACTTCTCCAAGCACCGACCTAGGACTGCCGCATCCAGAATTGACATGTTTGTGCTCCTTGAGCTGTGTGGTGTTGTGGGGTGTGCTGCGTCGCCGACAAGTGCTACATTGTCCCAAACTATCCGTTCTAGGGGATCACAGTCGTAAATGGCATTGACAAAAGGTTCTTTAGTTTCTTTCATGACCTGAACCAAAGTTGGATGCCAAATTTTCTCTGCATCTTGGTACATCTTCTGAATCATTTCATCAGTTACTTTCATAGTAACCGAATTCCCCTGTATTTGTCAATAACAGACAGAATATGAGATAGCGCAAGACATAAGGGACTTACAGAAAGGGATGCATGTATACAGATACCTATATATATAGACCAAGTTCTATGAGATATGCTCGTGTAGTTCTGCAAATAAATCTCATGAATAAACAGGAAAATTATTGGAAATGTCTGTCATGATTATTTGGGTCTTTCAGTACATCAGCAACTGCCGTTACTGTCGTACAGTCGAGGAGGAGCAAGATGGGCGACTATTACCTTCAAGTGAGGCTCAGGTTGGTTTAAACACCATGTCCAGTTCAGCCTTTTGTTTGGGATCTCATAAAAAACGGTATGATTTCTGGGCGTCAAGTCGATGTACAAGCATTTTCCAAGCTCTGGATATGCCTCCATAACGTTCTTGATGGTTTCAGAATCTTCAATCCCCGAAAAATCAAGAACTCCTCTCCAGCCGCAATAGCCTGAATACCTATTATATCGACATAATCATGAAAGATAACAAAAAGGGTTAAGTTAGGGATTCATGCATAATAATTTGGGCAAAGAAGTGACAACCTTAGTTTGACGTCGGGAAAATAGTGCTTGCGAATCAGAGAGTTGCATCCATCTGCAGCGACGAGCAAATCTCCATCTACTTCCGCAGTTTCTTCGATGTCGAGAACTTGGGCCCTGATTTTGACCGATCGCTTATCATTGGAAACAGAGAAAGAGAGGAAAAGATGGCCCCACAGGAGTATTTCTGGCGGCAATGCAGAGAACAGGTGGTCATGCAGACTGGACCAATGTGCTGCTCTATGATTGAAATTCTCATCTCTTGCTAGTATCTTCCTGGATTTCTCGTCATTGATTGCTTGGTTCTAGGACAATAGGCGCATAGCAAGTTTGGTGAGAACCAGGATACAATTTTGAATGCCACATAACAAGCAAGATCAATCTCTATATGTTCAACTACAGAAAAGGAAAAGGATCCATATCTCCTGGAAGAGCTTAACATCTCTTCTCCGTGTCGGGCGAAGCAAGAACTTGACAATCAAGGTGTAAGAAGAAAGACATAGCTGCGATCTTAACATCAATGCATATCATAATTCAAACCTTAGGAAGACTTGGAGTAGACTGAGTATATTTTCCCTTACAAGATCAATGGCGGCAGGGGAGGTGATGTCATGGAGGAGTTCAGGGTGTCCAGTCCAGGACCCGATGAGCTCCTGAGAGAGCGGATCCAACGCGAGTCCTGCGCCTGTGGCGTTTCCTTTCGGAGGCCTGCGCGATTTCTCTATGACCACAACGTCCCAACCCGCCAGAATGAGCGCATGCGCGCATGACACACCTGCTATGCTCCCTCCTACGATCACGGCCTTCGGCTTAGGTTTCAGCTTGTTTTGATGAGGAGGATCATGACTGTGATTCATGACTTCTGTTGTATCTTCTCCAAGACTTGCTCTGTGTTTCTATCTCATAAAGAAGAAGAGAAATGGGGTTCCAGAGAGATGAGACTTGAAAAAATTTAAAATCTAGAGCTCCTTTGCTCTGATACTATAAAAACGAAGAATTAAGTCTACTTTACATCATACATTGTAAGGTATAAATAGAGATATCGCCACCTATAATTATGATAGAAATTAATGATGAAGGATAACAATATGACTTTCGTGGAAATTGAATGAAAAAATATATATATATATCTCTAGATACTCTGCTTGATGTGTTATATCCATGCTGATTTGTGGAAAATTCTGCACTATAACAATTCTGCTTTATTACTTTTTGATTTGTTACTTCAAGAGGATGTCCAAGGCTCCTAAGTGTTGTGCCTCATTTGGTTTTGTGACTTTAGATTGCTGATTTAGACTATAGTTGCAGGAAGTTGAATCCTCGGAGTCGTGGAGTTAATAAGTAGAAGATAATTGGGTCATTGACAAATTTCATGTGCTAATAGGGTCACCAATAACCTGCAGAAATAGCATTATAAATTAGATCTAAGATTCTAAAGTCGATTAGCTTTTGAAAATGACATTTTTTAAGCCACGATAGTAAATAAGAGCACAATAATCTCTTGACATATCTCATGGAAATGGTGGCAATAAAATAATTTCGTATTTTCAATATAAAGACCTTAATTCACCATGGAGTCATCATTTAACGGAGATTTTATGTAAATTCATATATAATTTAGATGAATTTAACCTTACACAATAAATGCTTCTATAATTTAGATAACTTAGTATTCAGAAATTACATAAAAGGAATAGTTAAAGTTTTCCACTAAATTAATAACCATAAGATATATATATATGCCTCATCTTGAAGCCATAAGATTAATATATTTATATATCCATATCAAGTCACATGATCTTATATTCGAATTAAATATTACTGAGTCATTATTAGACCTTAACTTTAGTCAACTCATATAATTTAACTGTTAATAACCAGATGCCTCATCTTGAAGCCGTAAGATTAATATATTTCTATATCCATATCATGTCACGTGGTGTTTATTTTCAAATTAAATGACTGCCTCATTATTGAGTCATTATTAGACCTTAAGTTTAGTCAACTAATATAATTTAACTACTAAGATCGGGTCATGATTAAGTTCACCTTAACCATCAGAGTTAAAATTAATTTTCTATAATTTCAGATTTCCAAATTATATGATTGCCCCAATGAAGTTTCTCATTTACATTTTTGCACTTAAGTCAAATCTCTCTTAATCAAGCTAAACTAATTAAATTAAATACCCAAGGCCATTCATTTACTATCTGAAACACATGAATATCTTATTTACACTATGGACATGCCACAAATTTTATAAAGTTACCAGTTTTAAATTAATTATAAGTCCAAACATTGGCTAGTTAGATACATTGTCTAGATTAAGTAGTTAATTCTGAAAAAAAAAATTGATTACCTATTATCTTGACTTATTGAAAATAGGATTAGATAGGATATGATATGAAATCCATGGTTTTTGCTATATTTTATATGCTATTTGGTTAATTGTAGTAATAAAGCTAGATACTCTCATACCCTATCATGTCAATTGTTTTGTATGAAGATGGCATGTTGATATAAATGAACCTATAAATGTACAAATAGAGATAGCAAGAATCTGTCGTGATTCACTACTAAAAAAAAACCACAAATGCATAAACAAAGATAATATTCATCAATCAAAACATGATTGTTGCATGATCTAAATCTTAAACGGCAAAGGAACTCATTGCGGTATTCCAAGATCATAGGTTTGATTATGACATGAAACTTTAACAAGCAATGGCAATATCTACAAGGTAGATTAGCCAATGAGTGTCAAATCTAGTAAGATGGAGAAAACGTGACCACTCACTTTCACGATTCTAGAAAGTATAGTCTTCAACATGAATTGTAGAGCTACAAAGGAAAAGGAGTTTCAACTCTTGTACCATTTTTGAGAATTTGTTACGTGTATCTTCTACTCTCTTATTGTTTTGGTTGAGTTTTGAGGTGGACCCAAAAACCAGGCAGTCATGAAGCTTCAACATGAATTGTTGCCCCCTCATTCTTCAAGAATTAGAAAGATCTTTTTAAAGTTTGAATTTGTTCATTTAAATTGTGGTTACTTTTACTTCATTTTTTTTCTTATTTTTTATTATGTTTCCTCTCTTTTTTAATTTCTTTTTTTATCTCTTTCTATCATTCATTAAAAAAAAATTATTAAATGAAAAATATGATAAAATACCTGAAATATGTAATAGATATAAATACTAAACATATATAAATAAAAAAAGAAATAAATAACAAAAAAAATTATTTTACGTTAGAATATTATATTTATTTATTAGTTTAATTTCATTAATTTCAGAAGCTTGCTATTTGAGAAAAATAACTTTTATATCATTGATATAAAAAATTCTATCCACTTTTATTCTACCTCCCCTTTGAGATTTTTATTTAGTCTAATCTATTTTATATCTCACATTTTTTTGTCTTGGGTAAGAATAAAACATAAGACATGATAAATTTTACCATATTATTTTTATTCTAACTACTAGATGTAACTTTATGGTTTGTGTCGAATTCTAACTCTTCTCGATACAATTAGTATGGAAATAACTAGAATCTGTATTTTTATTTATTAATTTTACATACATTTTTTTTCGTTGATTTAACAATTAGACAAAAATTCTTGAATTGAAAGGCAAAAGATACAATTAGAGAATCATATGTGACCATGATGAGATCCTCCATTCTATGAGTAGAAATTTTAAAATTTACCCACCAAGATAAATGAGTGAAGCGACAAATCTAAACATTGATTATACTATTCCACATAATTGTAGCAATCATGTGCTGAGTGTTATTGATTTGTTAATCATTTAAAAGTGTGGTAATGATGATTAAATACTTTCTCTTATAGGGACAATTTCAAATAAGACCTCAAAATAAGCGTTTATTTTAAAAAGAAAGAGTCCCTAAAATGGATCTTGGGTCAAATAAAGTTATGAAGTAGTGAGTTTAATCTCAAAACACACCCCCAACACCTAGGTTGGCAAAATCTTCTTCGCATCTTCAAAGTTCAGGTTATGGTGGACATTCCTTTATGATTTTTGAAAACTCGATGCAATTGGAGAGCTCTATAGTTTCCTAATTGGAGAGCTCTATAGTTTCCTAAAGTTTTGCTTATTTTATCCCTCGGTACCATGACCGAACGCAAGTTGATTTTGGCCATTTCCAACGCCTTGGATGGTGAAAAGAATTTAAACAAAGTCCCACAACTATGTAGAGAAACTACATAAGTGGAAGTGGTCGATAGAGAATTCTCATGATAGCAAAAATCTAAAAAGATATCAATATGATGCGAATGAGTAAATATTATAATAATAATTTGGGATAAATGCATTAGAAATCCTAAAACTTGTCATGAAAATGCAACCGAGTCTTAAAACTTTCAAAAAGTACAATTAAGTCCTAAAACTTATCACAAATGTTCAATCAAGTCCTAAAACTTTCAAAAGGTTCAATAAAGTCCTAAAACTTGTATTGGAAGTGCAACCGAATCCTAAAACTTTCAAAAAATGCAATCAATGGAATTAATTAGATTGAACAATTTTGATAAGTTTTAGGACTTGATTGCACTTTTTGAAAGTTTTAGGACTTAATTGCACTTTGTGACAAGTTTTAGGACTTAATTGCACTTTTTGAAAGTTTTAGGACTTAATTGTATTTTCATGACAAATTTTAGGACTTCAATGCACTTATCCCTAATAATTTCTAATGAAAATACCATATTTTCTCTCATTTGTAAGGTCTCATGCAAATAATATTGATTGCCTTAATAATTTTCAAAGAAAGGAGATGATGTTTCGAGAGCACTTAATGACTTTTTTTGTCTAGACATTATCATAATAATTCTTGAGGGAGAAGAATAGCATAAGTGCTATAACTTTCACACGATGCTCATTTGAGCGTTTTCATTTTTTTTTTTGGCTCCCTTAAGTGCCATATCGGAATAAAATTGATCATTTGAGTGCCATTTCTAGCCAATCATCCTACATGAATATTTTGAATTTTGAATTTTGTTTTTTGTTTTTATTTTCCTTTATTTTCTTTTTTCAGGGTCGGCACTTGTTTTTCCTTTTTAGGGCTGGCGACCAGCCTTAAAAAAATCAAAAAAATTAAATATTAAAAATTATTAAAAAATATCCATGCCAACGCCAATAAAGTCATGTAGAACGATCGATATTCACATTAGACTTTTCAGAGAGGCAAATAAGTGATGGCACTCAAATAATTGATTTTTTAAATTTGTGAAATTTAAGTAAAAAAAAAAAAAAAGTTACGATACTCAAGTAAGTGTTGTATGAAAGTTGTGGTACACAAGCTGTTTGTTCATATCTCAATTCTTGGGCTATAGGAACCTTCTTTCTCCCTATTGTTGTTAAAGATTTTCCGTAAGTCTGAACTTTCGAAGATGTGAGAACAGGTGGAGTGATTTTCTTTTGCATCCTTCTTTGCAGGTACACCTTGGATCCGGAGCCTTGGTCAAACAAAAAAGCAGCTGATTTTGCAGACAGGACTAACAGCTCATTTTTTATTTAATATTCATTTTGAGCGTCATCAATGACGCAGAAACTTTGCGACGGATTGGTTCGTCCATGCTTACCTTCTTCAGTGTATTCAAAGGGTTGACAAAATCCTAAATGTCACATCATTCCTCTATGGCTCTTTCGCCCTCCTGATGCGAGACCCGGTTTTATATTTGAATGGTAACCCAGTTTTATAAATTAGCACGAAGAACTTGATAGGGATTCTTTAATCTTAATTTGAGCATATTCTGCTAGCTTGTTGAGAACTCATTGTCCCATGGCGAATGATTGAATATGTATCCATAAAAATAGTGGCAAATGCATATCTAACTTAGGGAGGTGAGACAAAAATAATCATAATGCTAAACTCAGAGGAGGGAAGGGGAAATGTCACAATCTCGTATAAAATTGTATAGAGCATGGCACATGTTATGATAAAGTTTAGATAAGTACCAAGCCATTGGGCTAGTGGAGTGATGGAGTCCGCTTTCCCCCTCGACTTGTCATTACATAGAAATATGAAATATCATTCATGAAAAAGTTCGAGATTTTATTATGTTCATCATTAGTGAAAGGTACAATTCTTTCAAGTGTTATTTGTATTAAGAAATTGATATGTATGTTGTTAGTGTTGGATATTTCAGTAGCTTTGAAATATTTAGAAATTATGATTGTCATGAAAGTCATCATTTTTGTAACGGCCTTTTAACGGCCATATAACGGCTTTCTAATTGCCATATAATGGTTGTCTAATGGCTTTATAACTTTTGATTTATTACTTCATAAACTATTCTTATTTTATAACGGTCATCTTTATAATTACCAATTGATTTATGACAATCTCCTAACGGCTCTCTCTATTTTTCTTGTTTAAATATAAATTAAACTTCAAACCACAATCTTTGAAGATACCATATGTTCTCATACCTTTCTTTTTTTTTTTTTGTTGGGTTATACACAAAAAGTTGTTCTGTTTCATTCTAATATTCAGTGCGGAGTATAGAGGAAGGTCTATTGTATCTTGGGAGGATAGTCACTGAAGCCTTACGCACCAAATTTCGTACTCCGGGGGGCAGAATTATCCTTAAAGACAATGCTTGCACGCCTCAAATATTTCCTTTTATTTTCTAATCTTTTGTAATGTATTTCCAATTATTATTATTATTATTTTATATATGCTTATATTTTTCCAACAATCTTAAGGATAATTATTCCCTAGTCTTTGTCGTCTGGCACCAATTTCCCCGGCAGTTTGATGTTGGCTCACGATTCTATAATTGTTGCGGTTCTTCTTAATCAACTGCAACTCAATTCAGTCCATTGATTGCGATTCCAATGGGGCTCTGGCAGCTTTATACTCAATCTTCTGCTGCGTCTCTAGCTCTGCCGTCGTATATCCTGCTCCATGACACTCAAGAAATGATGAATCCATCAACTGAGAACCACACGTACTAGAAAACAAAGGGACCCAGTAAGCTTCACGGTATTTGGTGGAATGAAGTCAGGGCGTAGAACGTGAACCATAGCACAGCTGCCTCATCATTGTTGTGCGTGGTATCGCCTCACCGCTGCCAGGTTGGGTCTTATCCATTAAGTGAGCCGCAATTAATTCTGGATCGTCTCACCTTGCTGATTGAAGCCAAGTATCAGCGTCGGACCATCAGGTCTTTTCATATCTAATTAAACCCAAATTTGCCAAATTATCTCTACTATATTGTCTCGTTGAGTACCCTACATCATATTGTATTTTGAATAGTCAGCTATTCTGTTTATCGGGTACTTCAAACCGCATGCTCACAACTCAATTGATAGAGTTCTTGACCCACCCATAGATGATTAGTTCCTATTGCATTATGTTTATAAACATTTTGATGCCTAATTGATGTTGGGTTGGTTGGGTCTTGCTGGGTTTCCGTAAATGGTTGATTAAAATGCAATTGGATTGGATAAAGCTTGGATTGGTGGTGATTGGATTGGATTATGTAGACTTATAAATCTCATATTTTAGTATGTTCCTTTTGAAAGTGAATGGGTTGGATTGGGTTAATGAGTGCAACATAATGAAGATGAAAGAATAATCACAAGAGCGTTTCATGGGAGCCTTGCAGTGTATTGTCTAGTTTCTAGAGTATAATTAGCTACCATCCATTTCGCGTTTCTATGTTGAGTTGATATTTGTTCATTGCAATATGTTTGATGACTAAGATGTAATAGTGGGTGTGGATCAAATATTCTATTACTCGAGCTAAAGTGACATGTTGTTCTTTTATATCAAGTTCAATTTTACATTACATTTTTCTTATTAAATCTTGCTAGATAAAGGAGGTTGTTAAAGAGCCTTGTAACAAATTCACAATTCTTTAAAAAAGTCTTTCATTTGAATTGTGTTGTCATAGAAATACATTGTTGCTCACTTACATCTTTTCGTTATCATTATCGATGGTTAAAGATGTAAAAGACAATATAGTCATAACATGCCGTGGATGGATAAATTGGTTTTGACTTTGCATAATTTCTTGTTTTTTCTATGAAGCATGCGATTATCTTGAAATAGCTCTATTTCAAAGTTAATATTTTTAATTGAACATTAGCCACATCCAATTATCAAGCGTAGCAAGATTTTTTCATGTCTTCTCAGTGTTTTTATTTCACTTGCCAAACGGTGTTGTGTGTGTTCATTGAGTTGTTGGTGGCTTATGTGTTTTTCTCGTATAAACCTAAGAGAGAAAATCATTTGAATAATGAAGATGAAATTGTGTGATCTCAAAAGTCAGTTATAACTTTCTATAGCTATTTTACAGCATCTATCAGCTTCAATGTTTGAAAAATTAATTGTTGTATCCCGAGGTCTTGCATCTTTAGCTTGACGATGGATAATTGAGATGGTTGATGGGATAATGACATTCTGTCTTGTTTCCCCAACTCTGGCTCTAATTGTATCGGAATATTTGGAGCTGTAAATTTAACCTATATATGGGGGAGTCATAATTTTAAGAGTATGCTAACTCTTTTTGTGTTTTGTTATAGTCTCTTTGTATTGTGGTAATTATTTTTCTGGAAAATAAGCCCTCTTGCTTTGAGCTATGTGCCAACATTTATTGGGTACTTGAAGACTTGCTTGAGCTTTGCAATTTAACCTCCTTTAGTTGATTGCTGTGGAGATGAAATTTATTTTTATTTCTTTGCATCCATAGCCAACATAGATCTATATTGAATAAGATTAATGTCTTTTGTGAAATATTTTGTTAAAGAGTGACTATTGTCAAGTTTATAATAGTGGATTTTCCACTGTATTATAAGGATACGGTGATGTTAACTGGATTTTGGATTCATATGAGATAAAATCCACTAACAAATATATGTTCACTTGGTGGAAGTGCTTGACATAAAAGCAATTGAATGAAATAGTGGGGGAAATGGCAATCTTGCTAAACTAAAAGTCGACTTGGTTGAAGTAGATGATTTGATGAAATAATTGATGTAGTCATTCCCCATACCAATATTGTGGCGAATCGAAATTATGGGTGGTAGACTCAAGTGTTACCAGGTATATATGTGTAAACAAAATGCCTTATCCTCCTAAGTTTCAATGGGTGAAGGAGAAGAAAATATTTACTATTCTTTGGTAAATTGCGAACTATTCAAGTTCTTGAGAAAAAGAGAAATTTTTCTCAAACTCATATATGAAAATGAGGCTGAGTAGTTGAGAGACTTTTACCAAATATTCCTTTGGGAAAATGACACATTTTGTGTTTATACATCATGATTGCCAACAAGCAATAGCCATGCAAAGATAAAACTTTTAATGGTAAAAATTGACACGTCCGATTGAGGGATGACATGGTAAAGCAACTACTTAATGATGGAATTATGTTCATTAATTATATGAAGTCAAAAATGGATTTTGGCCAATCCTCTAACTATACATCGAGGGGAATGAGACAAACCAACTAAAGAAAATCAACAGTGATAATAACCAAACCTATGTGATTGGCGATCCCATGAATTAGGTTCATATGGCTAATAACAAGTCATTTGTTGATCTAGTGCACTATTAAAAATTATTGTCCATCCTAAGGTGCAAATAGTGCAAAATTACAAGGAAAAAGAGGTTGAGCTAAGCTCTTAATGAAATTACATTGCCATTATTGGTGGTGTATTAAACTGCGGAATACACTTGATAGAATCACCTATATAAGTATGGAGTAGGGTTGCTCCTATGAGAATTTTTGGTGAAAATCTCTAAAGCACTTATAAATAAACCAAGCATGCGCATGGTTTATTAGCACAAAATTGCGTTGAGCAACAAAGTTTGTGGGAGTGTAATGTGATTGGTGAAAATTATAATTCACAAAAAGAAATTCTTGATTCATAGATGTTTCAAACTTCACTAATGATTTCATCAATTATATTTCATTCTTTCTAGGGTTGGTTCATAGCCTAACAAGCACTAGTTCCGATGCATTACTCTCCAATAACCCAGCAGTATTCTATTTTTCTTGTCAAAACTTTCTGAAATATGTGGAGGATTGTTGGATATTTAAGTAGTTTTGAAATATTTAAAAATTATGATCATCATGAAAGTCATCATTTTTGTAACGATTTTCTAACGTGTGATAGTATGATTTTCCACTTCTATTTTCAATTGAATAAGCCGAGCTTTTGATCGATGCGCCTATAGTACTATTCTCGAAGCCGATCACTCATGAGATAACTAAACTATTTTGGGAAGTTACTAAGGGATTTTAATGCAACAAGCTTGAGAATCCGACCAGGTTTCGACTACTCGACAATGTTAGTCTACAAGGGTCATTGCGACACAGTCGAAAATCTATTAGAGATTGGAGATAGGTCAATTCGACTGAGGTATGTGATTAGGCGTGGGTGATTCCACCTAATTATAAAATTCTCGTCGATCGGCCCTAAATCAATTTTTCTGTCATTTTGGTACCCTGTGCTCGTATTTGAAACATCGAGATTTTCACGACAATCGAGAGTCGTCCAATGAGTCGAAGTTTTATATTGTGGTTAAAAAATAATCGACCATGGGTAAATTGCACCAAAAATTCCTCAAAACTACCCAGTAGGTTAGGTCACGCTAAAATCACATCAGATTGAAATTAACCGTGGAATCTATTCCGATTTCGGAAATTAAGAATTTCACCGCGTCACAATCAATTCTAGGAATATTGTTGTATCCTCTCAAGACCTTTTGATAAACTTGAATTTGGCGAGAAGTTCAAGTGCAGCAAATTAAATGAAAATGGGAAAGACCACTATTTAAATGGATTTTTGGCCTTCATTGTGGAACAATTGGAGATGGGAATTATAAGGGTTTAATTGAGGCCTCATCTTTGTTACCTAAGGCCATTAAATGGCAAAATATAAAAGGGAAAAACTAATGCAAAGGCTGCAAAATTCGGATGTTTACTTGCCCAAGGGAATTTCACCTTCATTTGAGTGTCATTTGAAGAGGATAGACTCACTTTTGAGGGGTAGGACCCATGTGGTCCATGACTTCCATGAAATATAGACTAAGGTTGTGGAAGTATGGAGGGGGACCCTCCATGGTTATTTTTTTTGCTTCTCTCCCCTCCATCCATGCGAAACCCCCCTTCTTGTGCCACTCAACCGACTCTCTCTCTCTCTCTCTCCCTCTCTTTTCTTTTCTTTCCTTTTCCTCTCCTTTTCCTTGCCATAAATTTCCTTGTCTTTGCCCTCTTGAAGTGTTCGGTTCCCTGCTTCTCCATAGCCGACCGAACAGCAACCAAAAACAGAACAAAGTCTCTATTCTGTGCTGCTGGTTTTTGGACCAGCACAGCCACCACCGATCAAGCTTGCCCTTCATGTTCCATTTCTCTTTTATTTGGCCTCTAATTGCCGCTCAACCACCCTCACCAGCAGTTCGGTAGCCCTCCAAAACCGGCGTGACCCCTGCATCTTTGCACTGGAAGCTCAACACCTCTGTCCACGGTTGTTGCCGCCACTCCATAACTCACTCCTCCTCCGTTTGGACTCACCAGCCTCACCGAAGACCGCCAACCCTTTGCCGTTGTAGCTGCCCTATCGTCGAGACCCTAGCTGTGCTAGTGTAGCCCACCAACCGACCCAATGGCCTCGCTATGCCGCTGCCTCGCCCTCACAGTTTTTGTGCCATCGCTGCTCGACCTGAACCAGCCCAGAAGACCACCTCTCAACCGTGAGCTGAGGGCCTTGCGGTCCTATTCCGGGTCAACCGGACCTCCTCCGGTGCCCCCCGAATGCTGAAACTTGGTCACCGTTGCTCCGCTACTGCCGGGAATCGTTATTTTTAATTTAGGTGAGTTAACTTCCTAAATTTGGATTATGAGTTAATTATGCTTATTAGAATGTGGATTAAGCTTAAGTAGATTTAGTAACTAGCTTAGTTAGAGTAAGTAGTAGTTAGTTAGGTTAGTTGTAAGAGAACTAAGTGGTTAGACTAGTTAGTTAATTTAGTTAGGTAATTTAGTTATTAGTTAGAATGGTAACTTTAGGAAATTAGTTTAGTAACTTAATTGAGTCAAGTCTTTAAATAATTGATGGAGACTATAATTAATTTAAATGGGTAGTTTAATTTGATGAGAGCGATTAATTAAATAATTGATTTAAATGATTTAATTAAAATTTAATTAATTATTTAATATTTTCCCAAAATTATATCGGGATAGCCGGTGGCCGGAATTTCATGCCGATTGCAATGGAGTGTTCAATTTATGCAATCAACTGTTAAATTGTGCAATTGAGTGATGACTGTAAATTTTGAGCAATTATTCCAAAAGTGAAATTTCAGTATTTAATTAAAAAATACTGGATGTCAGGTTTTGACACCAAAAACGTTTTTAAATACTATATCAAACAGTGGGACTTTAAAATAGATGATATCAAATTTTTTGGTTCGATTTGACCGTGTACTCACGCATGATTATTTTACCATGTATTTTTAATATGAAGAAAATAGGCCATGATCACTATTTTAATTGAGGCATTTGAGTGCAGTACATGGTGTCTTGGGCCGAAATTGGGTGAATGCATGAGTGATATGAGAACCCGTCACGAGCCTTTGGAGCCGAACGATGCTTCTTCAAGAATGCCCCAAGTCAACGGATGATGGTCGCAGTGGAGGTTAGATCGATGCTCCCATGAGGAATGCTATCTAGATGTAGACGTTACCGTGGTCAATGGTACGAGACGATGCCCGGCTACACCGGAAGATCGTTGACTATTGAGTCGGCCATGACTGGTGGCTCGTAATCAATTGGGACGCATGAATAGTTGAAATTGAGGGGCCTGATTAGGAGACGAAATTGTTAGTGCGATATGGGACGTACCATAATGATTTGGTCTGGTATTCGGGGCACGTGGAATTGTGGTGATATATATATATCTGTATGTATGTATGTATACCTGTTGAGATGTCCCAATGATATATGATTTTAATACAATTACATGCGAATTGAATGGTACTGATGTGTAGGAGAATACTAGTGCTAGGTGAGTTCGAGGAGATTGATTAGGACAACCGTGGGTATATTTTTCAACTAATCGAGATTTAGGGTGTGGATTTGTTGAGACATTGTCTCGCTGGTTATTGTATAACCATTTCCAGATATTTAAATAGAAGAATGTCAAGCGAGGTGCAAGGGTTCGCAAGAAGTGAAGTTTAGGTTTTTCTTTAGCCCCTGCCAGATGATGACAGGTCTTCCATTAGAGCTGGACAGTGGATGACAATTCACCCTTTGGATATCAATTTGACCGGGTAGTAAGGGGGGCTCTTGGCCCAGGGACGAGGAGCTCAAAGCGTAAATAGCCTAGAAGTTCTTCATTTTGAAATAGACCCATATTGTGTTAGACTTTTCTATATATAAGCGTTGCTGTATTTCAAGTGTGTTTTTATGAAAATATTATCATATGTTTCTATCCCACGTTTATGTTGTCTAGAGATTGTTATTACGCTTTCGCATGTACAATAAAATGAATGGATCGGTGACACTTCCTAGGACGTCCCAAATTTTATCGACCATCGAGGGTTGTGCACGCACTCCAGGTTCGGGCGTGACATAACGGCCATATAATAGCTTTCGAATTGCTGTATAACTATCGTCTAATGGCTTTATAACTTTTGATTTATTACTTCATAAACTCTTCATTATTTTATAACGGTCATCTTTTTAATTACCAATTGATTTATGACGATCTCCTAACGGCTTTCTCTCTTTTTCTTGTTTAAATATAAATTAAACTTCAAACCACAATCTTTGAAGATACAATATGTTCTCATACATTTCCTTTTCTTTTTGCTAGGTTATACACAAAAAATTGTTTAGTTTCATTCTACTATTCAGTGTGAAGTATAAAGGAAGATATGTTGCATCTTGGGAGGATAGCTGTTGAAGCCTTACGCACCGAGTTTCGTACTCCGAGAGACGGAATTATCCTTAAAAATAGTGCTTGTACGCCTCAGACATTTCCTCTTATTTTCTAATCTTTTGTAATGTATTTCCAATAATTATTATTATTTTATATATCCTTATATTTTTCCAACAATTAGATCATAGCCCATTTCCTAGCTTCTAACAAAGACAATTCCAAAAAAAAAAAAAAAACCTTCTGTAAGAGACCAAACTAGTTTCGTTAGCTTTTTTGGCATTTCTCGTCTTGTCTCGCTAGGTATCTTACTCTGGCAATTTGCTTCATATGACTTTGTGTGCTCATAATGATATTGAAAATGATTTGGGGTCGTGCAAATGATCGTGACACGACTTAAGGTAGAAAAAGGAAAAAGAAAAAAAAACTCAAGTGTGGAGTTGATTATTTTTGTATTTTTCTTGGAGAGAAGTATGTATTGTATGCACTTGGTGCATATGAGCCAAATTCACATGCATTATCGGATTGAATGAGTTAATCTAGATATATCACAATATATCGCTTTCCCTTGTTCGATGTATAATTTGGCTCATTCCTGTCCTTTTTGCCATCTTAGGAACTTGCCAAAAGCTACTCATTGTACAAATCCTCTAGCCTTAGTGATCACTCCCCGCCCTTGTCAAAGCGGGTGGTTACATCTGCCATCTATTATTATACTCACTCCATGTAAAATTGTAGAGAAGAAAAACATTTTGGCACATGTTCTTTCTTTTCCTGATTAAGATAACAACATTCAATAGTGTTTTCACAAAATCGAAAGTTTTACCACCAAAAAGCAGAATTAAGAGTTTTCATGAAGATTACCTACAGTCCACGCTCAGGCTGATTGATGTACCAAATCCAATTAAGCCTTTTTGTTCAATAGTTCATAAAGCATGCTATGAGTCCGAGAACTCAGTTCATTGTGCAGGCATTTCCCAATAACACTGTAAGCTCTCTTGATCCCTGAAATGGTTTCTGAATTCTCTCATCCTGAAAAATCGAGAACTCCTCGCCATGCACAAGAACCTGAATCCCTACAAAAACAGTCGCTATCATTTCACACTAGAAGCTCACATGTTGAGATAAAACAATGGCATGGGTGCCTTATATTCATTAATTTCAGGAGGATCCTCAGTTTAAGGTTGGGTCGGAAACTCTGTTCAACAGAAGAAAGACCGCCCATATGCTGTGACAAGCAAGTTAACGCTCATCTTGATGGAGTCATTAGTCTTGAGAACTCGAGTTTTGGCTTTGACTTCAGTCTTGTCGCAGATAGGTTGTCATACAGGAACGCTAATCCCATAACACAACACCAATCGGTAATTCCCCATGAAGAAGGCCGTGGAGGTCGGTCCAGAGCGCTGCTCTGAAATTGAATTCCTCATCCCTTGTGGGCACCCGGTTCGCCTCCTTTTCACCGTCCATCACATTGTTCTGCATTGTTTTTCAGGAAATTAGCAGTGATTGGATTGAGTGGAATAATGTACTCAAACTCATTCAGAGGCAAACTTGGTCTAATATGGCATAACTGACACTGGAAACCATACCGAGACAGTGGAAAAATGGAAATTTTTCACAAAAACAATATATGATCCTCATCTTATTTTTGAGAAGGTTCAATGCCCCAAATGAATTTCCAAGGAACAATCTGGGAGATATCACATCTTCTTGCACGTTTTTCGTTTGCTCTTTTCCACTTCTTTTTGGCTACAGCAGAAAGATAGGAACAGAAAACAAACCTCTGTTCTTGCGCATATATCATACACATAGTTGTCTTTCCAAATGTTGATGCACTAAATTAAACCTATCACCAGATTCACCGCAAATAACATTTTTGGCTGAACCAAACAGAAACCTATTTCAACTTTTATGTTCAAGTTTATATCCAAAGAAAACCGCGCTTCTAGCTTTTATGGTTTTTGTATCAATTGTAATTCACGCATTCTCTTAGCTACATTATGAACTAAAGCTTCACGGTTTGAAGCTGAACCTAATCATTTTAACTGACACAGAACCTTTCACTTATTCCTCAAGTCTGAACCTCTCGAAGAAACATATCCTTTTACGTCCTCGTGAACTCAGAAAACGCACAACAGAGTGACCTGGTCAATAACGAGAGGCAAAGAGGGGTCGTGGAGTTGCTGGACCCTTTAAATCAAAGCCTTGATCTGCTACTGAGCCGAAGGGTTCAAGCCCGAGCCCCGCTCCGGCAGAACTCCCGGTTGGCATCATGTTCGATCTGTCGATGATGACATCCCATCCTGCTAAAATGACCTTGTGTCCGCAGGATAATCCCATGATGATGCCTCCAACTATCAATACCTTGGCCTTGGGCTTTGTGGGTTTCTAGGTGATGGGAATGACTAATCCCCGATAACGCGGATTCGACACTGAATCAAACCCCTAAAACTATGCGGAAGCGAAGCCCGAGAAATCAAACACGAATCACCGATCGTAAAGCACACCACGGAATCGAGCGTACCTTGTTAGCCACAGATTAAACACCGTCGTTGATGGAGGAAGAGAAACCGGTCGATTTGATCCGATGAAGCCTTGAAGGGAGGAAAAGCGCGCCGTATGCCTACTGTTCTTCGGGAGAGAAAACGCGCGCGAGAGAGAATACGTAAATTCTGATTTCAACCAACGTCACTTTCTCTCTCTCTCTTCCCTTTTATATCCCATTCTTTCCACGGGCCTTATTCCCGTGGGCTGGGCTTCATGGGCCCAACTTAGCCGGATGGGCCTTAAGCCCAATTAATAAATAAATCCTTCATCTCCCACTCGCACATGGTGGTCCAAAACCAACATGGGCGGACGAGGCTTACTCATCCCCATCGAGAGAATAATCCATCATAGACTCTCTCTTGACATTGTGGGCCGAACAGAATTCTCTTTACCTCTCTTCAACATTCATATCGGTGAATAATCCGTGCGACCAGCATACTTTGAGAGCTCGTTGCTATACATCTGTAGGAATATATAGCAGCTCAATAATGGGCGTCACACTCCGAGTAGATTTAGTATGCAGTACCCTAGATCGATCGATCACATTTATATCTCTCTTGATCTCTTTTAAACAATGATATAAATTGTATTCACAATTACAATTATCACAAAGACAATCATAATTGGTCGACCAGTGAACACAAGAACTACAATGTGATTCTCTAAAATCGATCTTCCTCTTTCCTTCAAACTCTCAATTTCAGTTCAGCTTGCTTTTCTAGAAATGTCCCATTAGATCGAATCAAACACATGACCATTGGCAACATCCTAAGATAGCAAACACTAAATAGAAATCTTGAGAATAAGTAAGAGTCATGAGGGGACAAATAATTGAGGAACTCTTTTCCTCAAGAGTCTCACACGTCATAAAAGTTGAGATCAAACTTTTTGCCACTCTTATTGGTCGTCTCATGCATACGTAGTATGAAATACGTATTACGGTATTAACTCCTTTCCCATGGAGCGTATGTCTATACTATTCAATACCGTACAGATGATAGTTCGGACATACCCAATGTCTAACTTGAGTTCACCTATCTACTCATTCACAAAATCCATCAGAACTCACATCTGGCATCTTAGACAGATAAAGTAAAATATGTGGGGTATTTTACTTTCGGACATCACAACTATTATGTCCTCATCTTAACACTTAGTTAAGGCGACATGTGTATTTTAAGCTTGAGCTCTCGATTATCACCTAGATAATAACCTTAAATACAGTCTCATCCCTATTTATCACATAGTAAATAGAGGCGATCACCCGTGTGAGTGGGCTAATCTTATATCTGTCCGACATACTCCTCTTAACTTAAAGTAATGCACTAAGCATTAAGATGCATAAAGATCACATAAAGATTCATAGGCATTAATCAATGAAAATCAAAATTTCATAAATGTGAACTACTCGGGAAATTACAATCCGACATCGGACTCTACGCAATCCTAGAGATTTTACATGACCACAAAACACATCTCTAGGTATTGGCTTTGTCATAGGATCTGCTACCATTCTATGCGTAGATATGTCTTTGCAAGTTCACATCCTTTCGTGCAACCATATCTTTTACAAAGTTATACTTGGTATCTATATGTTTGGTCTTGCCATGATACTTTGGATCTTTGGTGTATGCTATAGCTGCTTGGCTATCACAATTAACCAATAATGGATTTGCAGCTTTCTCAATAACACCTAAATGATCCAAGAATCTCTTAAGCCAAACTCTTTCTTGTACCGCTGCTGATAATGCCACGAACTCAGCTTCCATCGTGGACAAGGCTATACACGTTTGCTTCTTCTTGCTCCATGATATGGCGCCATTGCTCGAAGAAAGCATATCCCGAGGTAGATTTTCTTTCATCTAAATCTCCTCCCCAATCGGCATCCGAATAGCCTTCAAGTCGCAGATCCTTTCCTTGGTAATTCAACTTGAAATCAGCGGTTCCCTTCGATACCTCGGTATTCTCTTCACGGCTTTCCAATGTCTTTGGACTGGATTGGATTGGTATCTACTCACCATTCCAACTGCAAAACATATGTCGGGTCTTGTACACATCATAGCATACATCAAGCTCCCAACTGCACTTGCATAAGGAACATGCTTCATTTGTTCCTTTTCTTGTGAAGTCCCTGGACACAGCCTATGGCTCAACCCTTCACCTTTTGCAATAGGAGTGTCTATGGGTTTACAATCATGCATACGGAACCGTTCAAGAACCTTATTTATATAGGTTTCTTGCGAAAGAGACAACGATCTCTTCGAACGATCTCTTGAAATCTTAACTCCAAGAATATATGCAGCCTCACCCATATCCTTCATCTCAAAGTTGAAAGACAACCAACTCTTGACGGTATTAACAAACTCCATATTGCTTCCGGCAATTAGTATATCATCAACATATAATGATATGATCACAAATTGATCCTTGGATCTCTTGATATACACGCAATGATCCTCATCAATCATCGCAAAATCATATGCCCTTATGGCATTATGAAAACGTATATACCATTGCCTCGATGACTGCTTAAGACCATATATCGACCTCAAAAGTCGACATACTTTTTCTTCTTGGCCTTTCACTATGAAACCAGCAGGTTGTTCCATATATATTTCTTCCTCTAATTCTCCATTGAGGAAAGCAATCTTTACATCCATTTGATGTAACTCAAGATCCGAGACTAGCCACAATTGCCGAATAATGCGAATCGAAGTAAATCTTACTACGGGAGAAAACGTATCTTCATAATCAATTCCTTCATGTTGATTATACCCCTTTGCCACAAGGCGAGCCTTATGCCTTTCTATTGAGCCATCAGCCTTTCGCTTTATTTTGAGAACCCATTTGTTCCCAATAGCTCTGCGTCCTTTAGGAAGATCAACCAGTTCCTAGACTTGGTTTGATTTCATTGACTCCATTTCCTCTTCCATTGCATTAATCCATTTTTTCCTTACTAGGGCAATTCAGAGCCTCATTAATATTTCTTGGCTCATCCTCATCTTGTGGAGCAACCATAAAAGTTTCCCCTTCAATGCCAAAACGTCGACGGGGAATACTTTGGCGACTTGTTCGCCGTATGGGAGATTGTACACTTTGCACATCAGTCCCCATCATGCTCCCACTTGGATTAGGTAGTAATGATGTCGTCTCATCATGTGGTTGTAATTGAGAATGAGTAGAATTCAATTCATCACTTCTCATATTACTCCCACTTGGACGAACTCCACTAAGGTCATTATCTTGATCCAAGGTTTCAAATAGGGAACAATCTTCCCCTATTTCGCCCTTCTTAGGAAATTCATCCTCTAAGAATGTGACATCCCGTGATTCAAACTCAGTTATACTCCCACTTTCCTGCTCACCTATGAACACATACCCTTTTGAGTGTTCCGAGTACCTTATGAAAATACTCTTCTTTCCTCTAGGACCTAATTTCCCAAACTTGTGAGAGGACTCATGTGTGTAGGCAGCACAACCCCATGGCTTAAGAAAGCTTAAGTCCGGTTTTCTACCTGTCCATAACTCATATGGAGTGGAAGCAACTGATTTGGAAGGCACACGGTTAAATATATAGGCGAGCGATTAACAACGCATCACTCCAAAAGGCGATAGGTAAGTTAGCATGCACCATCATGGACCTAACCATTTCCAGTAGGGTTCTGTTTCTTCTCTCTGCAACACCATTTTGTTGAGGAGTATACGGAATAGACAACTGTCTTTCTATTCCTTTTTCATCACATAATTTTCTGAACTCATCAGATAAATATTCTCGACCTCGATCGGATCTCAATGCTTTTATTTTCTTGTCTAATTGATTTTCTACCAAAGTCATAACCTTTTGAAACAACTTATTGCTTCAGATTTGTGAGAAATCAAATAGACATATCCGAATCGAGTATAATCATCAATAAATGTGATGAAATAAACAGCCCCATGCCTTCCTCTCACATTCATTGGACCACGAGACATCGGTATGGATTAAATGCAGAGGAAATTCAGCTCTTTTCGCTTTCCCAAATGGTTTCCGTGTTGTTTTCCCTTCTAGGCAATGCTTACATATAGGCAAATCGACTTTTTCAATGTTGCCCAACAAGCCCTCTTTGGCTAGTCTATTCATACGTTGTTGGCCAATGTGACCAAGCCTAGCATGCCACACATTCACATCATTATCATAGGTATTAGAAGACGTGATAAGGGAATAACACACATTTGCATTAACATAATCAATATCCAATACAATGAAACCATCAAGAAAATAACCACAACCATAGTAATTTGTATTCAAAAACAAATTCACACCTCTATTACAGAAGTTCACATTAAAACCTAGTCTAACCAACATTAATACGAGACACTAAATTCCGACGAATCTCCTGGAGCATACAGCACATCATGAAGGAACAAAGTGCGTCCACCACGCATGTTAAGTTGGCGAGTGCCAATTCCTTTCACTTTAGCTCTGGAGTTGTTTCCCACATAGATCCACTTAGTTCCAGTTGGTACTTGTCGGAATTCCACGAAGGATCCTCTATCCTTCACTACATGGTCCGTCGCTCCTGAATCCACAGTCCACAAAGGATTAGACTCAGTCAAGAACACAGAACTCGACACAAGAGTAAAGTTCTGAAAAGTACAAGGGGTGCATACCTTCTTTGGCTCACGACAGTCGCGAGCATAGTGACCCTTCTTGTCACAGTTGTAGCATTTCACCCTTGCCAGCTTCTTCATGCGAGGACGCTTTCCTCGATCATGTTGGTTAAACTTGGGTTTCTTCCCTGAATGACCCGCTTCTTCCTTGCCTTTCCCCTTATCAAACCAGGTAGGGCTCTTGCGCTTGGAGCCTGAAGCTCCACTTGAGCTAGAACTAGCATGGTATAGTTCAGCATCTGGCTTAGACGCCAAGAGGCGATCCTCTTCCAGCTCAAGATGACGCATTGCATCCTCGAAGGTTTTGATAGACTCATTATAGGTCGGTGTGCACCTTCATATGCTCCCAACTGCGAGGCAAGGAACGGATCACTACTTGCACCCGCTGCTCATCCGTGAGGACATGGCCAGCATCTTTCAGCTCGGTTATCATGTTTGACATCTTTCTAAGATGTTGCTTCATGGTCGACCATGAGGCTTCTTATAGAGTCAAACCCGATAGTGAGCTGCCTCGATCTAGTCACCGAAGTATGACCAAATCTTGCTGCCAATGCCTCCCACATTTCCTTAGCATTGTCGAAACGCCTAAACTCCCACATGACATCATTTTCCATGCTGCTCGACAACGTGATGCGAGTGAGAGAGTTCTTTCGTTTCCAAGCGGCAAAAGCTTCTTTATCTCTTTTGTGCTCTTGCGAGTATTTCCCTCTTCGGGTTCAACCATGGTCGGGTTAAGAGCTTCAAGTGCCTCTTGCTCTTCCGGCACATATTGGATTTTTATGTGCCATATCTCATAGTTGTCACCATTGAGCTTTTCACCTTTGTTCAGCTCGGCAACTATGCTCTTTGTGGTGAAGCCATTGATCCGAACACATCGACAAATATGCACGAATTATTAATGCCTATCATTTATGCATCCCTATTTGCATAGACCCATCATATTAATGAATAATTTCAAGTAAGGTTTCAGAATCAAAAGGTCACTACGTTTCCAATCATCCTCCAAAAATCCTAACTTAAAATTATCATTAATATAATTTTCATATGCAAAATCAATTTTATGAAGCTACAAAAACTTCTAAAACTACCCACAGCTAATTACCCACAGCAATCAGCAGTCATTGAAAGCAATTGATAATATACATAAAATAAAAACAATAATGCTTTCAATTAATACAAAACAATACATATAAGTTGCTTGTACAACAACAATCAGGTAGTCAATCATTACATAATGTGTCCACAAAGCACACTAAACAAACAGTCAATATAACTAACACCTAATCAGCACACGAATTGGGAAAGATCCTCTTTTGTTTAATATCTTGATCTTTTCCCTTGAAACAATACAATAATATTTATTGACAAAATCCATGACAATTTTCTTATAGGAAGCAGCTCCGTTGACATCCTATATGCGATTCAACACGTCTTGCCACTCAGGCGGAAGAGTGCTTATGAAAAATCGCACCATCTCTGACTGTGACATGGGACGACCATTCCATATGACCTGTTGAATTTTCCCGTTGACTTCAAGGACGTGATCAATTAAGTCACCTCTCTCCCATCGATGATCAGTCATTTCAGCTATCAACTTAGACAACCTTTCCTTTTGTTTATCGGTAATCTGCGCGAATAGGTGTGCGCAACCTCGGGGAGGCATTGTTCCCGCAACAAATGCAGAACAAAAATAAGGGATTACTTATAACCCACATAGACTTAATTGAAAAAGAAACACATTCTTTTTTTTTTTCCTTTTTTTTCCTTTTTTTTTTTTTTTTTAAGGGTCAACGGTCAATGGTCAACGGTCGTCGGTCAACGGTCAACAGTCGTCGGTCAACGGTCGGTGACGGTCAACGGTCGCCGGTCGCCGGACGTCGGACCGGTCGAACCGGACGGGCCTGTCGGACCGGTCGGCCCGGTCGGACCGACCGACCGCACGCGCCGTGCACGTGCGGGCGACGTCATGCGGGACGTCGGCCGGCACGTGCCACGCGCGTCTTCGGGCGTCAGGTCGGGTCGGGTCGCCGGCCGGTGGCCCGATCGGCCAACCGACGTCTCGACGTCATCGATGACGTCACCCCAGCGGTTACTGACCGTTGGGTGACGTCAGCGTCGCGTCGGTCCGTGGACCGGCGCGCGCCGGTTCGCCGGCCGGCGGCGCGCACACGCCGGTCCGTCGACCGGTGCGTGTGCCGCACGCGCTTGGTGACCGAGCGTCTTTGGGCACGTCGCGCCCACGCGCAGCCACTTCTGGCCGCGCGTGTGGGCGCGTGCGGCGTCGCCCGGCGGCGCTCGAGGTATCGCCAGAATCGTCTCGACGTCGCCTTTCTCCCTATGCCATTAGATTTTGATTTCGAGTTATGCAAACTCGGAAAAAAGGCCGTAAAGCGCTCGGGTGTCGGGATTGTACGCCCGATCCGTACGGCCAAGAGTTTTTATCAAAAAATCAATCAAAAACAGCAGGAAAAGGATTGGGAAAACATGAAAGCGGGCTCTGATACCAATGATGGGAATGACTAATCCCCGATAACGCGGATTCGACACTGAATCAAACCCCTAAAACTATGCGGAAGCGAAGCCCGAGAAATCAAACACGAATCACCGATCGTAAAGCACACCACGGAATCGAGCGTACCTTGTTAGCCACAGATTAAACACCGTCGTTGATGGAGGAAGAGAAACCGGTCGATTTGATCCGATGAAGCCTTGAAGGGAGGAAAAGCGCGCCGTATGCCTACTTGTTCTTCGGGAGAGAAAACGCGCGCGAGAGAGAATACGTAAATTCTGATTTCAACCAACGTCACTTTCTCTCTCTCACTCTCTTCCCTTTTGTATCCCATTCTTTCCACGGGCCTTATTCCCGTGGGCCGGGCTTCATGGGCCCAACTTAGCCGGATGGGCCTTAAGCCCAATTAATAAATAAATCCTTCACTAGGTTTCTTCGTCTTTACCCTCCATTGGGAATCTATGAACACGGTTGTCTCATGAAAGCTTGTGCCTTTTGTGTCCTCGTTCCTGATGTTCAGTCAGAACATGTAGCAGTGTGGCTCGGAATTATTGAGTCACAGCCAGACAACGAGAACCAGATATTTTATGCAGTGTTTTTATTATGTGATCATGACATTTGACAAAACTATCAGACAATTTCAAAAATGATACTTTATGCGTGATGCCTATCATGTGAGCATGTGAATTGTCATTGACGTTACGTTTAGCCCCGTAAAAGATGGACAATCGCTTCGACATGTTTGCTGCATTGTGAAAACATAAATGCTTTGGTTGAAGCACTGATACGAACTGGGTTCTTTTCAGCTGTTTAAAGATGCCCCATTAAAAACTTTCTATTTCATTTTGATAAGTATTCAATAGCTTTCTTATTGATTGCAATGTGAATCCATAGATGGCTAGCCTTGACACACTGTTAGGTCAGGGAGCTTTTCCTAATCATAAATCAAGTTAACTAATTTGTGTAAGGAACAAGTTTTGTGCTGCTGTACAAGGGCTATTGCAACTAGAACAAGAAATAGCTACATTACATGCAACAAGTGTTTCAGTAAATGAGATGATCATTAACTCTCTAACACAAGTCTAATATGAGGGTCACCATCCATGATGATCCTGTTTAAGTCGGATACTTTAAAAGACACATCTCTTGCTATATTTAGCTGGAGCTAGAAATAATCTGTGTCATGTCCAAAATCAACATTGACATGACCAGAATGGCAACAAATACAAGATGATCACTGTTTGCCGGCCAACAAAAGGTCACTTGATCTGAGCAAAGGATTTTGTCCAAGAATGGCACGCCTCTCTGCAGAAGCATCTTGCATTCCTCCTGAGTGGCTGTGTTAGGATTGAAAGGTTTGCAGTCAGGAAGTGCAAGGCCTTGTTTTATCCGCCCGACTTGCCGAGCATGCAAAACTTGCTTGGATGCAACAGGTAGCCTAATGGATTGGTATTCTTCAAGAGCAGCTGTTAGATTTTTCAATCCCAACTTCTCCAAGCACCAGCCTAGGACAGCTGCATCCAGAATTGACATGTTTGTGCTCCTTGAGCTGTGCGGTGTCGTGGGGTGCGCTGCGTCACCGATAAGTACCACATTGTCCCAAACTATTTGTTCTAGTGGATCACAGTCGTAAATGGCATTTATGAAAGGTTCTTTAGTTTCTCTCATGAGCTGAACCAAAGCCGGATGCCAAATTTTCTCTGCATCTTGGTACATCTTCTGAATCATGTCATCACTTACTTTTGTAGTAACTGAATTTCCCTGTAGTTGTCAATGACAGACTAAATATCATATACCATAAGGCACAAGTTCACTCATGGACAGGGATGCATATATAAAGATACATCTATGATGATTTCTGTGATCTAGGTTTTGATGATTTTGGGATATATCCATACCCAGATCTTCTATGAGGGATGCTCATGTAGTTCCTCAAACACATCTTTTGAATAAACAGGAAAACTATATGACAATTTCCATCACGATCATTTGCATCATTAACTAAATCCACAACTGCTACTACTATAGTACAGTCGGTGACAAGCAAGATGGGTGAATATTACCTGCAAGTCAGGTTCAGGTTGATTCAAATACCATATCCAGTTCAGCCTTTTGTTTGGGATCTCATAAAGAACAGTATGATTTCCAGGTGCCAAGTCTAAGTACTGGCATTTTCCAAGCTCCGGATGTGCCTCCCTAACGTTCTTTATAGTTTCAGAATCTTCACTCCCCGAGAAATCAAAAACTCCTCTCCAGGCACAATAGCCAGAATATCTATTATATCAACATAATTATGGTAAGAAAACAAAATGTCTTAAGTCAGGGATTGGTGCATGACAATTTGGCCAGAGAAGTAACCACCTTGGTTTGACATTGGGGAGAAAGTGATTGCGAATCAGGGAGAGGCATCCACCTGCAGCGATGAGCAAATCTCCGCATACTTCGGTGGTTTCTCCAGTGTCGAGAACTTGGGCCTTGATTTTGACTGATTGCTTCTCAATGGAAACAGAGAAAGAGAGGAAAAGATGGCCCCAAAGGAATATTTCCGGTGGCAATGCAGTGAACAGCATGCAGAGTAGCCCAATGTGCTGCTCTATGATTGAAATGATCATCTCTTGCCAGTATCTTCCTGGTTTTCTCATCATCGATTGCTTGGTTCTTGTACAAATAGACGCATAAAGAATTTGGTAAGAACAAGGACACAGTGTTCACTGCTCCATAACAAACATGATCAATATCTATATTTTTAACAAGAAAACCCATATCTCGTTGAAGAACTTAACATCTCCCCTCACTGTCAAGCAAAGCGAGAACTTAAATTTCATGCTGCCAGAAAAAAGACATATTCTGCGCCAATTCTCCAGTAACTGTGATCTTAGACTTCAATACATGTCGTATCTCAAACCTCAGGAGGACCTGAAATAAGACAAAGTTTGTCATATGAAGTTTCCTTACTAGATCAATGGTGAGAGGACAGGTGATGTCTCGGAGGAGTTCGGGGCGTCCTGTCCAGGACCTGATGAGCTCCTGAGAGAGAGGATCCAAGCTGAGTCCTGCACCGGTGGGGCTTCCTTTTGGAGGCTTGCGCGATTTCTCTATGACCACAACATCCCAACCCGCCTGAACGAGTGCATGCGCACAGGACACGCCTGCTATACTCCCTCCTACGATCACAGCCTTTGGCTTTGGCTTCAGCTTCTCTTGATGAGGAAGATCGTGACTGTGACTCATGACTTCTGTTGTACCCTCTCCAGGTCTAGCTCTGCGTTTCTAGTTCATAAAGGAGGGACTGTCCAAGACTCCCAATTGTTGGGTCTCATTTGGGCTATATGATTGCGGGGAAGTGGAATCCAGGGAGTGAAGAAGGTGTTGAGAAGTAGAAGACAATTGGGTCATTGACAAATTTCATGTGCTGACAGGGGTCACCAATCACCCCCCAGAAATAGCATTACCATATAAACCTGTTCTTCTGTGATTGTCTCTTGAAAATGACGCTTTTTTATGTTCGCTAGTTAGCTAACTTTGTGTCGTCTAAATTTTATTTTAAGCATAGAGAAAAAGAAAGCATAGAGTCATCATTGCAATACCATCAAATGATTAACAAATCGACAATGATTAAAAAGAAAGCATAGTGGTCTTATTTGATTATGTAACTCTATCTTTTGTCTTTCAACTCAAGATTTTCTTTTTGTGACCCCCAAAAAAAGACATTTTTGGTATAGCTGTTCAATTAATAAAAAGATGTAGTTGTAAAGTTATTATAAAAGAAAATATATCACCTAGTTATAAGTCGAATAACACGATTGCTTTACTATGCTTTTAATGTTGAAACAAAAGGTTTCCAATTTTTTTGAGACTTTTATAGATGATACACAGCCTATTTCACTCATTTGGTACTCGACTCATGTCCATCAACAATTATCATCTGAAAAGTCAATAAACATCCCAATCCATGGCGATGAACAAGAATTGTGTAAAAAAGAAAAAAATTGCAATTGCTATGTATAAAAATAAGATGCGTTACTTACCAAAAACAAAATAAATAAATAAATAAATAAGATGCGTTTTTTCGGAGAAAAACCATTTCCAGCGAAATGTTTTCTTACTTTTTCCCTCGTTTGGACATTGGAAAATGAATTGCTATGTTTTCCATTGACCGAAATTGGCATGCTAAGACTTTTCCCTCCCATGAAAGTGGAAATCATTTTCCTAGTGCTCCCAATGCAACACGATTAAGTACTTATTTCTACTACTTCCCTCTCACTGTCATGCTCACAACCAAAAAAGAAAAAAAATTGATCACTTTCCATGAAATTGAATTTCGAGTGAAACTATTAACTTTGTTGATAAGTTGTAATGTGAAACAAATTAGGGGTGCATATAAGTCCAAGGTAGAACTAGAAACATAACTGAACCAACTATAAAAGCTAGTTCGGTTCCAAGTTCTTGCAGTTATCAATTCAAAAAGAAGAAAAAAAAATAAATTGAACTGGTACCATACAATTTGGTTCTTGTTTCCTTGGTAAGAACCAAACCAGGAACCCATGAACCGAAAATTACATATCGTAAGTGATGTGTATATCTTTTCATATTGTAATTCCTTTATATATATAGTGAATGTTTTATTTAATCTTCTCTTTTCTTTTTAGATGTGGGTTGTCTTAGTACGGAGATTGTCATCAGTAAATAAAGTTGACAAGTTGAAATGGAATGAATATGTATGATGAGTTTTTAACAATTCTTTTAATTTAATTAATAGTAATTTTTATTTAAAAATATTATTAAGTGATTAATATATTTGTTGTTTTTTTAATTTCAGGTAGTTATAATTTTGAGCTATTTTTCATGAATGATTGAGGACCAAAGCTCTATAATTTAGGTTTTATGTTACGTGTTCTGAACTTTTTATTATTTATTTTGATTTTTCATATTCATCTCTTGTGGATTGTTGCTATTGACGAATGAGGATTTTTGTTGTTGTGCTCATTTTACTTAATTAAAAATGAAACAAAAAGGGAAGAAAAAAAAAAAACTGGCCGGTTCAACCGATTAATAGGGTACGTTTCGGGTTTCAAGATGTACAAGGTACATTTCAAGTTCTAAAAATTTAAGAGATCCATTCTGAGAAATTTGAAGTGAAATTTGAATCGATCTTGAAACCGACCCGTCCTTAAAACAAAAGCTACCATTTCCCCCAAGACTGAAAAACAGAGTGTTGGGCCGTTGGGTGAAGAGAGCAAAATCTTGGGCTCCAAAAATCCAATCTTTGCTCAATCCACTATCTCCGATCCGAGTCCGAGCAAGGAACAGAGCAGCCCGAAGCTCCGCCAATGAGTTTCGTATTATGTATGTACTGGTGGCGTGTATATTTTGTCATATCGATTAGGATCGGAACTGTTTTTTCGGTGACGGGGCGCTACTATTGTTGGCTAAACACTATTATTTAATCTGTTCAAACTAGATTTTTGTTAGGATTTGACTAAGGTTTTGTGGCCCAGCTAATGCATGTGAGCGGATTTTGGCTTCATCCTACAGTACTGCGGTGGTAGATATCCATCCCAAAGGAGCTTCCCCGACTCCCTGCACAGTGGTGGAAGAGGGCAATTTTCAAGTGGTGTCTCCAATGTCCACCCAGTCCAAGATAGAAACCGAGGAGTCACTTCCATGCAGTCCAAGATGCCAATCGTGGATTTCGACAACGAGAGATCGGTGATTCTGCCATGCAAGCTGGGTATCGGCCTCCAGTCATTTCAAGAAGGCATTTTGTTCAGAGCCAATCATATGTGTCTCGCGCATTGTGAGTTCTTGTCCTGAAACTGACCCTTTTCTATTTGCCAAAAACATAATGCTCACAGAAATCTAATTTTCCAATTTTCTGACCACACAGAAGACTTCTCTTACTCACCTCTTCCATCCCTCTAATACTCATATGGTTTAATCTCATATGCTATAATTTAGTGTTGTCTGATTCTTTCATAACTGATGAGATTGCAGTTGAACGAGTAATTATGGTGCCTTGCAGCTGGTACAAAATACCAGTTTTCAGCTCTTTCATCAATGGAAGTAAACCTCTCATAATCTTCATAATTCCACCTTTAGCTATAAACCTACAGCTGTTAGCATCAAGTTTACCCAAAGAGATGAGGTTTTTCTTCAAATCAGGAATGTGTCTGACGTTGTCCAAGGTTTAGATCATGCTGTTGTGCATCTTAATGCCGATAGTCCCAATCCCATCTATTTTGCATTTAGCGTTGTTTCCCATTAGAATAACTCCACCGTTATATTCTTTGTATGTGGAGAACCAATCACAATTAGGACATGTGGTAAGAACAGCTTGAATGAAGAATCCAGCTACCACTTGATGTTTTTGTCATCTGCAACCAATAATCAATCTTCATTTTCTTCTTTAGCAACTCTAGCTTGAGTGGGATTTTCGTTTTCCCGATTTTGTCTGTTCTATTAGTTCTGATTGTTCTACTGATTTGCATCCCTTAATTTTGCTGATTCATATGATTTTCTCTTGCTGCTTTGCCTTCAGTTTTAGACAATTGTCTTGATATGCCCCTTAGACTTATGACAGTTGCAAATTAGATCCCTATGCTTCGAATTTGATCTACTCCTACCACCATTGCTTCTCTCAATAGACCTTCCTCGAGCGACTAGGCCAGCCCCATCATCATTACTGCCTTCAAAAGTCAATTTTGTGTCTAGTTTTAGCTTATTAAGAAGAGTAGTCTTGACATTTTCAAGATCAATAGTTTTTCTTCTAACAACTATCGTCTCTTTAAAATTCTTATAAAAGGATGGTACTAAAACTAACAATAAGAGACGTGATCCTCAATCTCAATACCCATACTTCTTAATTAAGAGATAATAGCATAGAACTCAAAAATATGAGACTTAAGATAAGCACCATTGGCCGTGCAAAGAGTGAGAAGTTGTTGCTTGAGCCTCAATCAATCGGTGAGGGATTTTATCAAAAAAGTATCTCCAATTTCTTCCATACACCTGCAACTATTTTCTGATCTAGTATTTCCTGCAGAACTTCATTTATGAGACATGACTGAATAGAAGACAGGGTTTTTTCATCCAATTCTTCCTAAGTTTCATCCGATGTGCTTTTCCATTTCTTCCCTTTCCCAAACAGAGTTTTCTTCAAACCATTCTGCATAAAAACAGCCAACATGTGAACTTGCGATAGGTTGAAATTGCCACACCCATCAAACATCTCAATATCAAATTTTGTGGCTGAACTCGAAGCTACAACCAAAAGATCAAGAAACCCTTTGGTTCTGATACAAGATTGTTATGACAGAGGCAGAAACTATAACGAAAAAAAAAAAAAAAAAAAAAAAACCTTTGTGGGAAAAACCACAGGGAATGGAGAAGCAAAATCCACTAGAAAATTCAAGGATTGTAAAAAGTGGCTCAAAAAATAAAGACTTTCTGTTTCAACTTCTTAAGCTAATTAATTGAGAAAAACAATATATATATTGCTCCCAAACCCTAACGTTGGTCCAAGCTCTTAGAGAATTCAAGACATACTCAACAGAAGTTAAGCAGATAGTGGGTATGATCTGTGCGATTGTTCATAGAAGTCTTATGCACTGGAAGATTAGATTTATTTTTTGTGGAGGTGCCACTCTGGCTATCCATGTTTAGTTTTAGGATCTTACTTATTCTCTGGTTTTCTCCTTTCTCAATTTTGTTGTTTGGATGAAAAGTATGGAACTAGTCAATCTTGATTTGGAACTTAGGCCAGATTCTAGTAGCTTGCTGCGATTGATCCCATACAAAAAGTGCGACACAGTATCAAGGTTAAATAGAGTAAAGATGCACTAGAATTTCTTGAAAAGAGATTGCAATTTGATTCTGAATCTCAGCCAGACTGCATGAGGATAAAAGTTGATAAAGGATGCTTAATTATGTCCTAATGCATGGTTGACTCAGCTGGGGGTTTGAGAATGGCTTCAGTCAGATCCAGACAAAGGAATCTTGTCAATGCATGTCTGAATCAGATGTTATTTTCATTACATGAACAACGTTATATGTGGATAATAATATTAAATTCTAGTTGTTATGCCAATTGGATTTTTTATGCGAGTATCCAGCCTTTTCTTGAGATATTCTTTTCAAGTTTCACCATAAATCATGACTTATATCTCTGGACAAGTTGCAGAGGATAAATGATTTATGGAAATGGAGATAACTCTGCTTTTTGGTCACTTGTAGATGCGGACTGGAAATCCAATTGATGGCTGTGCAATCTTTTGGCGTGCTTCAAGGTAAAATTCTTTTTCCCTTCACGACTGTGAACAATTTTAATTTTGATTGATCTAGCTCTGTCGAGCATTAATTTTCAGTGAGCTTCTTCTTGGCTTTCTTGTTATGCCTCCCCTTCTTTATACCTCTTCTCCTTTTTCTCTCTTTCTCTTTCCCCTTTCCATGGAACTTTTGGCATGCTAAGGTGTGTGGTCATGGTATGATTAAATCTGCTAGAAGCATGATGCCTGCGCGAGTGCTTTAGCTCTAGCTGGTCTAGGCCATGTTAATGATTCATTTGATGAGAAGTACCTTCAGTTTTGCCCACTGTCAATTTGTTATTGAAGAATATGGGAGTTTATATTCCTTCATTGGCTTATATTCCTTCCTTCACGTGGCCTATAGTTGGAGGATTGACTTTTTCTCTGTGTTTGATATATTCTATTACATCAATTGTGGATGTGGATGGATATTAGATGTGTGCTAATATTAATTTCTTTTTTGCATGATTCATAAGATCACGAGCTTATTAATTTGCAACAGTGCCAATTTCTTTTATCTTCTATAAGATATATATATATTTCTCTTCAAATTTCTCAGAGTTTTCCAGATTATAGCAAACTAATTTGGAGAATGTGGTTATGAACTAATATTTATTTATTAGGTTCAAGTTGCTTCAGGAAGAATGCATTGAGTTCAACAAGCTGGGGTTCCCGTATAATGTTGCTCAGATATGCGTGCTTGAGGTACATCAAACCTAATATAAATGGAGATAAAAAGAACAGGGACATTCGGTATGATTACTTATACCTCATTTCATACTCACAGTTTTTCTTGATGGACAGCTAGTGAGTGAAAATGAGACTGGAAATACAGCACATCAATCAGCCAGGTAATACTAAGATCTCTCTGTCTCTCTCCAAGCCCCGATCAAACAACAAAAGACACACAAAGAAATGACCAGTACATAGCAACGAGGATACAATTACATAAGAAGGATGGACACATTTCGTGTTAAGTACTAGTAATAGAAGTTGAGAAAGCTATACAAAAATAGTTAGCTTGTTGCTCTTCTCCTCTTAATCAGGCCATTTAGTCTCATTTTCAGAATTGCAGAACCAACCAAAGTGCTTGCTGCTTCTTTCTTCTATCTCATTTCCGTGTCATGCTTTTATTTCTGGTTAGATACAGTTTTTGAACATCAAGAACAATGAAATATTTTGCCAAGTGTGGCTGTTCCTTTGGCATAATTCTATAAAAGAATAATTTTATGACTTTCATTAACATCCTAGCATGATAATTGTAAAGCTGTTAAAATGAAAAAGAAGAACTTCCATGGTAATATTGAAACTTAAGAGGAAAAAAGTTGATATTGAGATGCGACCACAAGATTAATTTGCAGTCTGAAGTGACCCTTTGTAATAGGAATCTGTTGCTTCCTGGTGCCTATTTTGATGATTATGTGTATTGTTGAACAGGTGGTCAAGCTTCTTTGCATTCCTTTTTATTTAGAAATCACGATAACTTTTATCATTTTTGTGTGTTACATTTGGTTGTGTCATTGACAGTTCAGCAGGTTCTACAAAGATTGTGGTCAGCTTCTTTGCATTCCTTTTTATTTAGAAGTCACGATAACTTTTATCATTTTTGTGTGTTACATTTGGTTGTGTCATTGACTGTTCAGCAGGTTCTACAAAGATTGTGGTCAGCTTCCTTGCATTCCTTTTTATTTAGAAGTCACGATAACTTTTATCATTTTTGTGTGTTACATTTGGTTGTGTCATTGACAGTTCAGCAGGTTCTACAAAGATTGTGGTCTGTAACATTCACGTGCTCTACAATCCTAAAAGAGGAGAAATAAAGCTTGGTCAGGTAGTTGATGTCTTCCAATGATTAATGGTTGGATATCCAGTATAATATTCTATCATAAGTATTCTATTATTTGTCAACTATGTTTCTGAATTTGGAAGCTGGGCGTTTTTTTGTAGTACTCTCAAGGTAGGCTTTTCCATGTCCAGCCAAAAAAAAAGGAGGTTGAAGGAAAGAGAGATATAGAGAAATGACCCATAATTAATAAGGCTTGCTTACCTTCACCGGGGATAGATGAATTGAATTCAATAAAATTCGGAATACACAAGTTGAGCAGAAAACTCTATATATTCACTATATAACCCATAAATTCACACACTCACAATTGCGAGAAAATCAAAGAGATTTATCACTATACAAAATAGGAAATTAAAAATAACCAAACTGGTCCTAAACCCATGGCTTTCACTGCAGACCTCCAGAAAAAATCTCAAGTCAGTTGACTCAAAATATATCAGCTTGGGTCAACATTTGGCCTGGGTTCACACAAACTCAAGTTGCATGGGAATGAGTGTTGAGTGTGGCTATGGGGACATTAACTTCAAAGTAAGTTACATCATATTGCAAAATTACTTACAAGCTAAAAAATCATGATGAACATCTGAAGAAAGATTGTTAATAGTATCCAAAAAGCTAGATTCGCATGCATATTGCTTTTTAAGAGTGAACGTATATATTTGTATCTTCACATTTCCATGTTCTATGTACAAGTTTGAAGTATTTATATTCCGATTCCATGAGTCCCACATTGAGTTTGAGGAGAGGACATACTGTGGGATGGTAGGTTACATGTGAAACTCTTTGGTTCAGGACAATACATATTATGTTACTCAACACCCTGAGACTCAGTAAAGATGATCGAGATCTTTTTCTATTTAAAAGTGTTTTATACAACGTATTATGTTTAGATAAACCTAGGTGTTCTGTAGATAAAGTAGTTGATGTTGATATTTTGCATCTGTTCAAAAGGTAAGGGTTCTTCTCGACAGGGCTTATGCTGTCTCCCGACCTTGGGCTGATGCTCCTGTTGTTCTTTATGCCGTAAAGCTGATTTAGTTTGTTCTCCAACTGATTCAACTTCTAATACGTCATTACAATCTTCTTGTTATGCTGTACCACAGTCCTCTGTACAACTTCATATCCAAGCAGAAGGTAAGTTTTACTTGTTGGATTACCTTTACAATTATTTCGGAAATGATGTTGGCATGTGGGTGGTAGTGCTGTGTGCCTCTCAATTCATTTGTGCTTCATTTGATTTGGCAGTTAAGTTTGTCTGGACTAGATAGAGATAAAGTATCTGGTCAAGCCTCCGCAAAAATTCGCCCCACAATACCAGATAGTCAAAACACTCCATAAGGTTTGGATCAGATTTTAAAGCTGTAAGAGGAAACTTTGAATTTGCTGATGGTTCTGATTTAAACATTGTTTCTTCTTCACAAAATTTTGCAGTGGTCAACCTCAGTTCTGGGTGGACTACAATAAGCTAAAAGATTCTACCTTGGATGAGCAGAAGCAGCGGAACCTAGATAACAAGGAAAATTCTCTTAGTGTGGATGACCCATCTCAGCATAGGTGTACAGACAGTGACCCAGCATCCTCTGCTAATTCTTGCACCAACAGGCAGACTACAAGTGACAACTGCAAACTAAATTATGAACTGGGAAAAGACTCTGAACAGAATACAGCAGATGATGATGCGAATGAAAATGGATGACCTTCCATACTTGTTTGGACAAAGAACCAAACTCAAATACTTTGGTTGGGGAAACTGTGTTTCTTCTTGATGATGTCAATTCAAGCAAAGATAGGTGTACTTTTCAGATGGCTTCTGCATGTGTCGCTGAGCTATCTGATTTAGATAATTTGCAAGCAAAAGATTGCACAGATGTTCTATGGACATCTTCCTTTACGGGCGAAGACTGTACTAGTGGGGTCGCTATAGATGTTGAATCTCTAGGTTCAAATGATGCAAAGATCACTTCGCTTGTCTTGTCGTGCCAAAAGTCTACTTCTGGCAATGCTGAAACCGCTTTTCAGAAATTGCAGGGCATATAATATCTCCACCAGTCAATGACAAACAGGATAATATTTCAACCTCACATGTTGAGTTACTTGGGGATACAATGGATGGCTCAATGGATGAGGAGCTGAAGAAGTTGTCTCTCCTCCTCATCCATTGAGCCAGAAGAATCAAGCATGCAAGTTGGATGTTCTTGTGAGGATGACGCCACATTCTTATCTGCATTACACAACGTAGGAGGTGCAGATTCCTTTCCTGTTAGTCAAATTGTCAAGGAGTTTTTATCTGGTTTGGAATTTAAGGCTGTTGAAGGAGAGATCTCTACTTATGATCCTTCATTGTGGACACCAATGGAGATAGCTACAGCAACTGGCAGTGCAGATTGTCTTTTTCTGGAGCATCCCCTCAAACTTAAGAGCACATATGCCGAAGTAGAGGTAGATTATACATTCTTGAGATTCTTTCTTGATTTGTTTATTTTAGTATACTTGTATAATAGACTGCATAAAAAGGAGTATAGACCAAGATATCAGTGCATGCATCTATGCAGGATTATTCTAGCCAACTCAGGAAGCCAAACTTTCTCTGCTTCTCTGTGCATCCCCTTGATCATTTCGCTGCTGACTTTCATGGTAACAGAGTTTCCCTGTATGAAATTTTAGAAATATGATATTTTCTGTTGTTCTTATCTGGTTTTGCCACACCTAAATAGATGGTAAAGAACTCTACAATTGATTAGATGCTTCCTGATGCATCTGTGTTAAGCAAAATGTGGATTTTTTCTACTATATGAAGAGTGCTACGGCTGGAAATCTTTTTAACTAAGAATGTTCTGGTCTGAGGAGATATAATTTGTATAATCCTTTGAAGAAGCTGGATGCATTCATGTTATAAAAGGGCTAAAGTGGATTGAGCGGGAGCAGTAATCAAGATAAGGTGATCTACTACTATGAACTGCATTGCTATCCTCTGAGGAAACTAGTCTTCAAAATTAGGACTGCACACAGTTGTCAAGACTCAAAAATCTTGCAGAGAACTACTTGTTTCATAGTGACGATGTTTGAAGAAGTTTGGCATCTCATATTCACTTCACCTGATGGAAATTTGCAGGAAAGATAAAACATTTTGGCAAATATTTGTTCTTTCCTGATAAAGATAACAGCATTCAATGGTGGTTAACTAAATCGAAAATTCAATGGAAAAAAGTAGAGTGAGGATTATACGAGAAGATTTACCTTCAGTTCAGGCTCAGGATGATTGATGTACCAAATCCAATTAGGCCTTTTGTTCAGGAGTTCATAGAACAGGCGATGAGTCCCAGAACCCAGCTCGAAGTACAGACACTTCCCAAGATCAGGATAAGCTCTCTTGATCCCCAAAATGGCTTCTGAATTTTCTCGTCCTGAAGAATCGAGAACTCCCCTCCATGCACATTAACCTGAATACCTACAAAAACAGTTGCTATCATTTCACACTACAAGCTCAAATGCAAGTCTTTTGCCATATTAAAAAGAAAAAAAAAAAAGGCATGGGGGTCTGAATTCATTGGTTTCAGAAAGAACCTCAGTTTAAGGTCGGGGAGGAAACTCTGTCGAATGTAAGACAGACACCCATCTGCTGCGATAAGCAAGTCACCGGTTTTGTCAATTGTATAATTGGTCTTGAGAACTCTAGTTTTGATTTTGACTTCAGCCTTGTCGTCAGATAGGCTGAATGACAGGAACACATGACCCCATAACACAACATTCGGTGGTAGTTCCTTGCAAAGAAGGCCATGGAGGTCAGTCCAGTGCGCTACTCTGAAATTGAATTCCTCATCCCTTGTGAGCACCCGGCTCACTTAGCCTGAATTGGATACAACGAGACCATGTATTCGAACTAATTCAGAGGTGAACTCAGTCTAATTTGGGGTAACTATTGAAACCAAACCAAGACGGTGAAACAATCAATTTGGTTGTCGGCTTTTACTTTTGTCACAAAGAGAGGATATGATCCTCATGTTATTTCACAGAAACAATATGTTTTATTCGCATCTTCACACACGTTTCTTGTTTGAGAGGAACAAGTTTTCTACTGTTGTACAATGACTATTGCTGCTGTAACAAGAAATAGGTAATTTATATGCATCAGTTGCCCTAATTCAAGTGCTTCAATAGATGAAATGATCATTAACTTTCTTAACACAAATCTAAGGTGACGCCAGTCAGAACATGTGACGGTTTGGCTTGAAATGATTGAGAATTATAGCTAGACAGCGATGGCTGAATACTTTATGCAGTAGTCTCAGTCTCATAATATAACCATGACATTTGCCAAAACTAGTCAGACAATTTGAAGAATCAAACGCATATTATTTGCAATACCCACCTTGCAAGCAATGTGATTAGTTGTCCGATTTACATTAGCCATGTCGAATAAATGAATGATATGTTCGACGTGTTTGTGGTATTGTAATTAAAGAAATGTTTTGGTGAAAGTGCGCATTTTGAGCTATTCTTTTCGGCTATCTAAAAATACTATGTTAGAAATTTTCTTTTCCTTCTCGATAAGTAATCACTAGCATTCCTGTTTCTTGATATGTGAATGCATACATGGCTAACTTTGATGCAGTGATAAATCTAGAATATTTTGTTATTCATAGATCAAAATGAAAAACAGGTAAATTACATGCATTTAGCTTAATCCAAATGCTTTAGTAGATGAGGTGATCCTTAATCCTCTTAAGGTAAATCTAAGGGGACATCGATTGGAACATGTGGCAATTTGGCCTAGAATGATTGAGAAACATAGCTAGATAGCAACGGCCGGATAGTCTTTTAATATGACCATGACATCTACCAAAACTGGTCAAATAGAATAAAAAATCAAACACATTTTTTTTATGATACCCATCACGCAAGCACTGGTCATCCGTGTTGCGTTAGCCATGTATAACAATGAACAATTAGTTTGACATGTTTGCTTTATTGTAATTAGAGAAATGTTTCTATTGAAGTGTGGATCCTAGAATATTCTTTTCAGCTATCTAAAGGCGCTACGTTATAAACTTTATTTTCCTTTTCAATAAATAATCACCAACGTCCCTATTTGTCGATATGTGAGTGCACATGGCTAGCTTTGATGCAGTGATGGATTGGGAATATTTTCTTATTCATAGATCAAATTGACTAATTTGTGAGGATAAGGAACATGCTTTCTACTGTTGTACAAGAACCATTGCTGTTGCAATAAGAAACAGGTAAATTACATACATCAGTTGGCTTAATCCAAGTGTTTTAGTAGATGAAACGATCCTTAACCCCCTCAAGACAAATCTAAGGTGACATCGATCTAAACATACACGGTTTGGCCTGGAATGATTGAGAATCATAGATAAACAATGACGGCCAGATATTTTATACAATAGTCTTATAATATGACCATGACATATACCAAAACTAGTTAGATATTTTCAAAAATCAAATACATAAATTATTTATGATACCCATCACGCGAACACTATGATTGGTTGTTTGCATTACGTTAGCCATGTAGAACAACAACGAACTATAAGTTCAACATGTTTGCTTTATTGTAATTAGAGAAATTTTTCGATCGAAGTACGGATTCTGGGATATTCTTTTTGGCTATCTAAAAGTGTTATGTTAGAAACTTTCTTTTCCTTTTCAATAAGTAATCATCAACATTCCTATTTCTGGATTTGTGAATGTAGACATGGCTAGCTTTGATGTAGTGATAGATCAGGAAAATTTTCTTATTCAAAGATCAAGTTGACTAATTTGTGAGAATGAAAAACAAGTTTTCCAGCTGCTGTACAAGAACTATCACTACTGTATCAAGAAACAGATAACTTACATATATCAGTTGGCCTAATCCAAATGATTTAGTATCTAAAATGATCCTTAGCACTCTTAACACAAACTAAGGTGACATAGATTTGAACATGTGGCGATTTGGCTCGGAATTATTGAGAATTGCTAGACAACGATGACCGAATATTTTATGCAATAGTCCTATAATATGGGCACGACATTTACCAAAACTAGTCAAATTATTTCAAAAATCAAACATATAAATTATTTATGATACCCATCATGTGAGCACTATGATTAGTCGTCTATGTTGCGTAAGCCATGTAAAACAATGAACCATAAGTTTGAGATGTTTGCTATATTATAATTGGATAAATGTTTCGGTCGAAGTGTAGATGTTGGGATATTCTTTACTGTTATTTAAAGGTGCTAAATTAGAAACTTTCTTTTCTTTTTCAATAAGTAATCACGAGCATTCTTATCTTTGGATATGTGAATGTATACATGACTAGTTTTGACGCAGTGATAGGTCATGAATATCTTCTTATTCATGGATCAAGTTGATTAGTTTGTGAGGGTGAGGAACAAGTTTTCTACTACTATACAAGGACTATTGCTGCCATAACAGGAAACAGGTAAATTACATACATTAGTTAGCCTAATCTTAGTGCTTTAGTAGATAAAATGACCCTTAACTCTCTTAACACAAATCTAAGGTGACATTCATCGAAACATGGGGCAGTTGGACCTTAAAGGACTAAGAATCATAGTTAGATAACGACAGCCAAATATTTTATGCAATAGTCTTATAATATGGCTATGACATCTGCCAAAACTAGTCAGACAACTTGAAGAATCAAACATAGAAATTATTTGTGATACCCATCATATGAGTGATGTGATTAGTCATCCACATGACATTAGCCATGTCGAACGAATGAACGGTAGCTTCAACGTATTTGCTGTATTGTAATTAAAGAAATATTTTAATTAAATTGCGGACTTTTGGCTATTCATTTTTGCTATCTAAATGTACCGCGTTAGAAACTTTATTTTCCTTTTCGATAAGTAATCACCGGCGTTCCTATTTCTTAATATGTGAATGCATACATAGCTAGCTTTAACACAGTGATAAATCGGGAATTTTTTCTTATTCAAAAATCAAGTTGACTAATTTGTCAGGGTAAGAAACAAAATTTTTGCTGCTGTACAAGGACTATTGCTATTGTAACAAAAAACAAGTAATTCTCATGCATCAGTTGGCTTAATCCAAGTGCTTCAGTAGATGAAATGATCCTAATCCCTCTAAACACAAATTTAAGGTGACATCGGTTAGAACATATGGTGGTTTGGCCCGGAATGACTCAAAATCATAGCTAGACAGCGATGGCCAGATATTTTATGTAGTAGTTTTATAATATGGTCATGACATCTACCAAAACTAATCAGATAGTTTCAAAAATCAAACACATAAAACATTTATGATACCCATCACGCGAGCACTGTGATTGATCGCTTGCATTGCGTTAGCCATGTAGAACGATGAGCTATTAGTTTGACATGTTTGCTTTGTTGTAATTGGAGAAATGTTTCAATTAAAGTGTGGATTTTGGGATATTCTTTTCGGCTATCTAATATTGCCATGTTATAAATTTTATTTTTCCTTTTCAAAGGTAACCGCCAGCATCCTTATTTTTTGATATGTGAATGGATACATGGTTAGCTTTGATGCGGTGATAGATTGTGAATATTTTCTTATTCACAGATCAAGTTGACTAATTTGTGAGGGTAAAGAACAAGTTTTCTGCTACTATACAAGGACTATTGCTGTTGAAACAAGAAATAGGTAAATTACATGCATTAGTTGGCTAGCCAAGTGGTTCAATTGATGAAATTATCATTAACCCTCTTAAGACAAATCTAAGGTGACATCGGTTGGAACATGTGGCGATTTGGCCCAAAATGATTGAGAACCATAGCTTGACAGCGACATCCATATATTTTATGTAGTAATATTATAATATGGCTATGACATTTGCCAAAACTAGCCAAAAATTTTAAAAAATCAAACACAAAAATTATTTATGATACCCATGACGCGAGCACTGTGATTGGTCATCCACATTACGTTCGCTAGTAGAACAATGAACTATAATTTCGACATGTTTGCTTTATTGTAATTAGATAAATATTTCAATCAAAGTGCGGATTCAGGGATATTCTTTTTGGCTATCTAAACGTGCTTCATTAGAAACTTTCCTTTTTGATAAGTAAAAATCAGCATTCCTACTTCTTGACACGTGAATGCATATAGACGAGCTTTGACACAGTGATAAATCAAGAATATTTTTTTTATATCTCAAGTTGACTAATTTGTGAGGGTGAGGAATAAGTTTTCTGCTGCCATACAAAGACTATTGCTGCTGTAACAAAACAGGTAAATTACATGCATTAGTTGGCCCAATCAGAGTGCTTCAGTAGATGAAATGATCCTTAATCCTCTTAACACAAATCTAAGGAGACATTGGTTAGAACATGTGGTGGTTTGACTTGAAATGATTGAGAATCATAGTTAGATAGCTATAGTTAGATTTTTATAAAGTAATCTTATAACATGGCCATGACATTTGCCATTGTTTCAAAAATCAAACACATAAATTATTTATGATACCCATCACGCAAGCATTGTGATTGGTCGTCAGCATTGCATTAGCCATGTAAAACAATGAACCATAAGTTTGACATTTTTCTTGTACTAGGAAAATGTTTCGGTCGAAGTGCAAATTCTAAAATATTCTTTTTGACTATCTAAAGGTGCTACGTTTGAAACTTGTATTTCCTCTTCAATGAGTAATCACTGGCATTCCTATTTCTGGATATGTGAATGCATATATGGTTAGCTTTCACGAAGTGATCTATCATGAATATTTTGTTATTCATAGACCAAGTTGACTAATTTGTGAGGGTAAAGAACAAATTTCCTGCTGTTGTACAAGGACTATTGTTGCTGTAACAAGAAATGGGTAAATTATATGTATTAGTTGGCCTAATGTAAATGGTTTAGTACAGAATTGATCCTTAACTCTCCCAAGAAAAATCTAAGGTGACATTGGTCGAAACATATGGCAGTTTGGCCCAGAATGGTGGAGAATTATAGCTGGATAGCAACAACAGGATATTGTGTGTAGTTAACTTATAATAGAGCCATGACATCTATTAAAACTAGTCAGATTGTTTCAAATATCAAACATAGAAATTGTTTATGATACCCATCACGCAAGCACTATGATTGGTCATCCGCGTTACATTAACCATGTAGAACAATGAACCTTAAGTTCGACATGTTTGTTGTATTGTAATTAGAGAAATGTTTTGGTTGAAGTGTGGATTTTGGGATATTCTTTTTGGCTATCTAAAGATGTGACGTTAGAAACTTTATTTTCCTTTTTAATAAGTAAGCCTTGGCATTGCTATTTCTTGATATATGAATGCATAGATGGTTAGCTTGGACGCAATGATAGATTAGGAATATTTTCTTATTCAAAGATCAAGTTGACTAATTTGTGAGGGTGAGGAACAAGTTTTCTACTGCTGTACAATGACTATTATTACTGTAATAAAAAAAAAAGAGTAAATTACATGCATCGGTTGGCCTAATTCAAGTGCTTCAATAGATGTAATGATCATTAACCCTTTTAACACAAATCTAAGGTGACATCGGTTAGAACATATGGCAATTTGGCTTGAAGTGATTAAAAATTGTAGCTAGACAACAACAGTCGCATATTTTATGCAATAATCTTATAATATGATCATGACTTCTACCAAAACTTGTCAAGCAATTTCAAAAATCAAACACAAAAATTATTTGTGATACCCATCATGCGAGTGATGTAATTAGTTGTCCGCATTACATTAGGCATGTTGAATGAATGAACAATAGGTTTGACGGATTTGCTATATTATAATTAAAGAAATGTTTGGGTTGAATTGTAGATTTTGAGATATCCTCTTTGGCTATCTAAAAATACCATGTTTGAAACTTTCTTTTCCTTTTCGATAAGAAAACACCGGCATTCTTACTTGTGACAGCCTAAATTTTCAAATTTTGTTTTCGATTAAATAAATCGGGCCTTTCAATGACACGCTTATAGCGCTATTCTCTAAGCTAATCACTCACGAGATAACTAGGCTATCAGGAGAAGCCACTAAGGGATTTTAACGCAATAAACTTGAGAATTCGACCAGGAATCGACTGCTTGACCATGTTGATCTGCAAGGGTCATTATGACATCGTCAAAATTGATCAAAGACCAAAGATAGGTCAATTCAATAGAGATATGTGATTAGTGTGTGGGTAATTCCACCTGATTGCAAATTTTTTGTCGAATAGCACTAGACCGGTTTTTCTGTCATTTTTGTACTCTATATCCATATTTGAAACCTCGAGATTTTCACGATAACCGAGAGTCGCCAATGAGTCGAAGATGTACAATGTGGCTTGAAAACAATCAACCATGGGTCAAATGCACTAAAAATTCCTAAAACTATTCGATAGACTAGGTCACGCTAAAATTGTGTCAGATTGAAATTAATCACGAATTTGAACCCGATTTCAGAAATTGAAAGTTCTGTCGTGTCACGATTCATTTTAGAATCGTCGACTTAGCCTTCGAATAATTTTTGGCATTTTGAGATTTTTACGGAAAATTGTTTCGGACGTTTCGGAAATTAACGAAAATTTGGATGGGCTCATTTGAAGGGAATTTTGGCCTCCTTACCGAGCTATTTGGCGATGGGGACTTGCAGAAATTTGTATGAGATTTTTCTTCAGCGAAATTAGACGTCGAATTAGGAAAATTCATGGAGGAATTGAAGCTCAATTGATGAAATTCGGAGCTTGTAGAGGGGCCCGGATTTTTAGCATCATTATTTGGTAGAATTTATTCTAGAAAGAAATAGGGGACATGCAATCAATGGAAGAGATATTATATGTTGACCTTCCCCTTTTCTTGCCCAAGCTTGCCAAGCACTCTGAACCGTTCCCATCCTCTTCGCGCATCCAGCCGCTTCCCTCCTTGCTGCCGACTTACTTGCTTCGCATTCATTTTGGCTTTTTCTCCCTTTCGTTTGTTCCTTCGAGGCAGCACTCTCATCGTTGTTTCTCTCTCTCTCTCTCACGCCTGCCGCACCATCTTCATCCACCGAATTTCCCTCTGCCATTCGTCCGAAGCTGCCCCACCGTGGTCCGCATCTCCGTTCCAGTCAACCCTGCAGCGCCACCGATCCTCCTTTGCCTCGGTTTCCTTCGATTTCTTCATCTCTCTGCCAACGCCTCCACCAGCTGGCCACCTCCCTTCCTCCCCTCTGAAGCTGCTACCACCCGTCTGCTCCCCATTAATCCTATCTCCACTTCCTCTCTCACGCTGCCGTTTCACCCCAGCATTCCAGCAGCCCACCGAGTCAACAAAACCGGTGAAGCTCTCCACTCGTCTAGCATCAATCGACCGAAGCAGCACACGCCAGCGAAGCAACTCCACCGATCCACCTCTGCCACCGAAACAGTTTCTGCTTTGCCGCTGCCAGCCCATCCTCGCCCGAAGCAAGCTTCAGCCTGTTCGAATCCACACCAGCGAATTTCACGGCCCGTGCGTTCAGCCCACGTGAAATCCAGCCCATCATTAGTTTTGGTCAAGCCCATTTGAAGCCCACAGGTTCAGCCGCTGCAGCTCGTGAACTTCAGCCCACTGAAGCAAGCCCAACCCGCAGACCAAGCCCAGCACTTGCTGTGGGCTTACAAGGCCTTTTGGGCCCGGTCCAAGTGTCCGTTGACGCCACCGGAAGTTCAGATTTCGGCCGCCATCGAGGTGAACCGGTTTTCGCCGATGAGTTTATGCACTAAACTCTTATTAGTAGGCTAATGACGTTTAAGGGGTGTTTAGTTTAAATTAATTAGGGATTATGTGGTTAATTAAATTATATTAGTGATTTAATTAGCTAATTATGCATGTTAGGTGGTTAGATTAGATTAATTAAGGCCTAGATATGATTTGTTATTTATCTAGACAGGTTCAAGAATTTTCCAAGCCTGTTTCGATATTTAATTTAGCGATTACGGCCTAGGTTAGTATTGTCGGTATTTAAATTGATTTATTTAATTAATTTTAGTAATTATTTAATTATTAAATATTTTTCTGGAAATTATACTGGGATAGCCAGCAACTAAAATTTCATGCTGATTGCAATGGTGTGATTAATTTCTGCAATTGAGTGTTAAATTGTGCAAATTGAGTGCTGATTGGAATTTTGAGTATTTAATTCCAAAACTTGTGAATTTCGTTATTTATTCAGAAAATCCCGAGTATCGAATTTTAACACCAAAAATGGTTTTATATACTATATAAAATAGTGGGATTTTAAATTGGAAAATATCATTTTTTTTTCGTTCAATCTAACCGTGTACCCACACACAACTATTTTATCGTGTATTACTAATACGAATAAAATAGGCAAGGTTCACCATTCTGATGGAGATATTTGAGTGCAATGCATGGTGCCCTAGGCCAAAATTGAGTGATCGTATATTGGTTAAGAGAACTCGTCCCGGCTGTTAAGCTAGACGATAACTCCTACATGGGATGCCCCTAGACAACGGGAAGTAAGTCACAATAGATTCTGGACACGTACTCTTTCGGGAAAGCCGTCTAGGAAAGACGTAACCGTGCTCAATGGTGTGAGACAAAGCCTGGCAATGCCAGAAGACCGCTGAACAAAAAGTAGGCCATGCTATATGTCGAGATCAAAACTAGGAATGCATGATTAATTGAGTTGAATGCGTCGGATTATGGGACAAAATTGTGTGGCATGGTATGGGACATGTCATAACGATTTGTCCCTATAATCAGGACCCTTGTGCTTTGTTATAATTGAGTATGGCATTCTTATTGATGAGCTTAATTGCTGCTCATGTCTTTATGGTTGTCCGTGATATGAACTATACTGATTTACATGGTAGATCTAAGACGAGGTAAGTCCCTATGGTAGTGTGATTTTGTGGTTAGGATGCTTCTAGGCGTATTGTCCTCATAATCGGGGTTTAGAGCGAGAACTCGTTTACATTTATATCTCACCCCGTCGTGGGCTTAAATTTTCAGGGTTGTAGAGTGAAGGACTTGGAGTCGTGTTGAGGTGACTTGAAGTGTAGGTCAGTTAAGATTGCTTCTTTTTAGAGAATCGTCTTTTGTAGACTTTTGGTTGCTAACCTTTGTATATAACTCCTTTACAAAAAAAAAAAAAAAAAACCTTTGTATATAACTCAGTTGGTTTATAAAAGCATGTTTGTTTGTGAAATTGTTGTCTTGCTTTTCTATTCCGAGATGGTTACTATCAAAGGATTTATTATTCACTTCCGCATGTGCAATAAAATGAAAAGGTCGGCGACTCATCTTGGGAAGTCACATATTTTATCGACCACCAAGGGATAAGCACACGCTCAGGGTTCGATGTGTGACACTACTTCTCAACATGTGAATGCATACATGACTTGCTTTGATGTAGTGATAAATTAGGAATATTTTGTTATTTATAGATCAACTTGACTAATTTGTGAGGGTGAGGAACAAGTTTTCTGTTGCTATACAAAGACTATTGCTGCTGAAACAAGAAACATGTAAATTACATGCATCAGTCGGCTTAATCTAAGTGCTTTAGTGGATAAAATGATTCTTAGTTCTCTTAACACAAAGCTAAGGTGACATCTATTGAAACATGTGGCGGTTTGGCTCGGAATAATTGAGAATATGCAATGGTCTTATATTATGACCATGACATTTGTGAAAACTAGTGAGATAGTTTCAAAAATCAAACTCAAAAATTATTTATGATTCTCATCATGCAAGCATTTTGACTGATCGTCTGTGTTACTTTTGTGTAGAATGATGAACCATAAGTTCAACTTGTTTGTTGTATTATAAGTAGAGAAATGTTTTGGTCGAAGTGCGGATGCTGAGATATTCTTTTCGGCTATCTAAAGGTGCTTCATTAGAAGCTTTCTTTTCCTTTTTAATAAGTAATCACCAGCATTCATATTTCTAGACATGTGAATGCATACATGGCTAGACGCAATGATGGATCAGAATATTTTGTCATTCATAGATCAAGTTGACTAATTTGTGAGGGTGAGGAACAAGTTTTCTGTTGCTGTACAAGGACTATTACTGTTGTAACAAGAAATAGGTAAATTACGTACATCAGTTGGCTTAATCTAAGTGCTTCAGTAATTGAAATGATCTTTAACCCTCTTTAACACAAATCTAAGGTGAGTGTCACTATCATTGGTAATGATACTGGTTTAAGTGGAATTACTTAAGAAATGCATCTCTTGCTTTATCTAGCTAGAGCTACAAATAACCTGTAACGTCTGAAATCGACATTAATATGCCCAGAATGGCAACAAACACGAGATGATCAGCATTTGCCGACCGAGAAAGGATTGCTTGATCAGCTCTATTAGAGCAAAGGGTTATGCCCGAAGAAGGGCACGGCTCTCTGTAGAAGAATCTTGCATTCCTCCCAATTGGCTGTTTTAGGATTGAAAGATTTGCAGTCAAGAAGTTCAAGGCCTTGTTTTATCCTCCCGACTTGCCGGGCATGCAAAACTTGCTTGATGCAACGGGTAACCTAATGGATTGGTATTCTTCAAGAGCAGCCATTAGATTTTCCGACCCCCACTTCTCCAAGCATTGGCCTAGGACTGCCGCATCTAGAATCGACATGTTTGTGCTCCTCGAGCTGTGTGGTGTTGTGGGGTGTGCTGCGTCGCCGACAAGTACCACGTTGTCCCAAACTATCCGCTCTAGGGGATCACAGTCGTAAATGGCATTGACAAAAGGTTCTTTAGTTTCTCTCATGACCTGAACCAAAGTGGGATGCCAAATTTTCTCTGCATCTTGGTACATCTTCTGAATCATTTCATCACTTACTTTCATAGTAACCGAATTGCCCTGTATGTGTCAATAACAGACAGAATATGAGATAGCGCAAGACGCAAGGGACTTACGGAAAGGGATGCATGTATACAGATACCTATATATATTTAGACTAAGACCTTCTATGAGATATGCTTGCGTAGCTCTGCAAATAAATCTCATGAATAAACAGGAAAATTATTGGAAATGTCTGTCATAATTATTTGGGTCTTTCAGTACATCAGCAACTGCTATTACTGTCGTACAGTCGAGGAGGAGCAAGATGGGTGATAATTACCTTCAAGTGAGGCTCGGGTTGGTTTAAACACCATGTCCAGTTCAGCCTTTTGTTTGGGATCTCAAAAAAAACGGTATGATTTCCGGGCGTCAAGTCGATGTACAAGCATTTTCCGAGCTCCGGATATGCCTCCCTAACGTTCTTGATGGTTTTGGAATCTTCAATCCCCGAATAATCAAGAACTCCTCTCCAGCCGCAGTAGCCTGAATACCTATTATATCGACATAATCATGAAAGATAACAAAAAGGGGTAAGTTAGGGATTCATGCACAACAATTTGGGCAAAGAAGTAACAACCTTAGTTTGACGTCGGGAAAATAGTGCTTGCGAATCAGAGAGTTGCATCCATCTGCAGCGACGAGCAAATCTCCGTCTACTTCCACAGTTTCTTCGGTGTCGAGAACTTGGGCCCTGATTTTGACCGGTCGCTTATCCTTGGAAATAGAGAAAGAGAGGAAAAGATGGCCCCACAGGAATATTTCTGGTGGCAATGCAGAGAACAGGTGGTGATGCAGACTGGACCAATGTGCTGCTCTATGATTGAAATTCTCATCTCTTGCTAGTATCTTCATGGATTTCTCATCATTGATTGCTTGGTTCTAGTATAAATAGGCGCATAACAAGTTTGGTGAGAACCAGGATACAATTTTGAGTTCCACATAAAAAGCAAGATTAATTTCTATATGTTCAACTACAGAAAAGGAAAAGGACCCATATCTCCTGGAAAGCTTAACATCTCCTCTCAGTGTCGAGCAAAGCAAGAACTTGACAATCAAGGTGCAAGAAGAAAGGCATATTCCGCACCAATTCTTTAGTAGCTGCAATCTTAACTTCAATGCATATCATAATTCAAACCTTAGGAAGGCTTGGGAGTAGAGTGAGTTTATTATATGAAGTTCCCTTACAAGATCAATAGCGAGAGGGGAGGTGATGTCATGGAGGAGTTCAGGGCGTCCAGTCCAGGACCCGATGAGCTCCTGAGAGAGCGGATCAAACGCGAGTCCTGCGCCAGTGGGGTTTCCTTTCGGAGGCCTGCACGATTTCTCTATGACCACAACGTCCCACCCCGCCAGAATGAGCGCATGCGCACATGACACACCTGCTATGCTCCCTCCTACGATCACGGCCTTCGGCTTCGGCTTGTTTTGATGAGAAAGATCATTACTGTAATTCATGACTTCTGTTGTATCTTCTCCAAGACTTACTCTGTGTTTCTATCTGATAAAGATGAAGAAAAGGGGTTAAAAAAAGTGGGGCTAAGAAAAATGGGATTGGAAAGATTTGAAATAAGGACCTTCTATGCTTTGATACCATGAGAACAGAGAATTAAGTATACCTTACACTGATCCGTTATACCTTATAAATAGAGATACCACCCCCTATAATTATGACGAAAATTAGAGATGTAGGATAACAATTTGATCTATATGAAAATTAAATAAAAAACAAATCAACTTGATGTCCAAGGCTCCCAATTGTTGTGTCTCATTTGGTTTTGTGACTTGAGATTGCCAATTTAGACTATAGTTGCAGGAAGTTGAATCCAGGAGCCTAGGAGTTGATAAGTAGAAGATAATTGGGTCATTGACAAATTTCATGTTCTAATAGGGTCACCAATCACCCTCAAAAATAGCATTATAAATCAGATCAAGGATTCTAAGGTCGATTAGCTTTTGAAAATGACACCTTTTTATTTTTTTTTTCAATAGCCACAATAGTAAATAATAGCACACTAATCTCTTGACATTTCTCTTGGAAATGGTGGCAATGAAAAAAATTTCGTTTTTCAATATACAAACCTTCATTCACACCACTAGCCATGGTGTGGCTCCGCTGGATAAGAACTCTATTGATCCTTACCCAAAGATGAGGGGCTCGAAACCCAATGGATGCACTTGGTATCTTAAGTGTGACGTCGGGGTGGTGGGTCCTCCACTAGTGTTACTCCAGGGTTTACCCGCCGGCTGCCGGCTATACGGGGTTCCCTAGGTATCAAAAAAAAAAAACCTTCATTCACCATGGAATCATCATTTAACATAGATTTTATGTAAATTCATATATAATTTACATGAATTTAACCTTACACAATAAATGCTTCTATAATTTAGATAACTTAGTATTCATAAATTACCTAAAAGGAATAGTTAAATTTTTCCACTAAATTACTAACCAGATGCCTCATCTTGAAGCCATAAGATTAATATATTTATATATCCATATCTAGTCGCATGATCTTTATTTTCAAATTAAATGACTGCCTCATTATTGAGTCATTACTAGACCTTAACTTTAGTCTACTCATATAATTTAACTACTAAGATCGGGTCATGATTAAGTTCACCTTACCATCAAAGTTAAAATTAATTTTCTACAATTCCAGATTTCCAAATTATATGATTGCTCCAATGAAGTTTCTCATTTTGCATTTTTGCCATTAAGTCCAATCTCTCTTAATCAAGCTAAACTAATTAAATTAAATGCCCAAGGCCATTCATTTACTATCTAACACACATGAATATCTTATTTACACTATGGACATGCCACAAATTTTATAAAGTTACCACTTTTAAATAAATTATAAGTCCAAACTTTGACTAGTTAGATAAATTGTCTAGATTAAGTAGTTAATTCTAAAAATAACTGGATTACCTATTATCATAACTTAGTCAACATAAGATTAGATAAGATATGATATGCAATCCATGGATTTTGCTATATTTTATCTATTATTTGATTAATTACAGTAATAAAGCCAGATACTCTCATAACCTATCATGTCAATTGTTTTGTATAAAGACGACATATTGATATAAATGAACCTAACAAATAGAGATGGTAAGAATCTGTCACGATTCATTGCTAAAAAAACCACAAATGCATAGACAAAGATAACAGTCATCACCACGAGCCATGGTGGCTCTGTTGGGTAGGCTCCAGACCTCCAAACGGGAGATCCAGAGTTCGAAGCCCCTTCAACTTGCGTTGAAGGGAGGTTGGCAGGCCATCTGGTGTCTTAAGTGTGACGTCAAGGGTGGTGGGTCCTCTGCTAGCGTTACCCCGGGTTTATCTCACTAGCTGCCGGCTGTACAAGGGTTCTTGGGTCATCAAAAAAAAGAAAAAAAGATAACAGTCATCAATCAAACCATAGTTATTATACGATCTAAATCTTAAAGGGCAAAGAAAGACATTAAAGTATTCCAAATTTGCAGGTTCAATTGTGACATGAAACTTTAACAAGCAATGGCGATATATACAAGGTAGATTAGTTACTGAATGTCAAATCTAGTAAGATGGAGAAAATGTGACTGCTCACCTTCATGATTCCAAAAAGTATCGTCTTTGACTCTCTCATGACTTTTTGTGAAGCTTTGACATGAATCGTAGAGCTATAAAGGAGGAGGAGTTTCAACTCTCCTACCATTTTCATGAATTTTTAACTCGAATCTTTTACTCTCACTGTTTTGGTTGAGCTTCGACATGGACCAAAAAACAAGGCAGTCGTGAAGCTTCAACATGTGTTGTTGCCCCTCATTCTACTAGAATTAGAAAGATCTTTTGAAGTTTGAATTTTTATTCATTTAAAATATGGTTATTTCTACTTCATTTTTATTTGCTTATTTTTATTATTTTTCCCTCTCTATTTTATTTTTTATTCCTTCCTATCATTAATTCAAAAATTTTAAATAAAGAAATTATAATAATATACTTAAAATATGTAATATATATAAATACTAAACATATATAAATAAAAATATAAATAAATAACAACAACAATTATTTTACATTAGAATATTATTTATATTTTAATTTTGTTAATTTAAGAAGCTTGCCATTCGAGAAAAATAACTTTTATATCATTGATATAAGAAATCTTATTCGCTTTTATTTTACCTCCCCTATGAGATATTTTTATTTAGTCTAATCTATTTTATATCCCATAATTTTTTGTCTTGGATAAGAATTAAACATAAAATATGATAAATTTTATCATATTCTAATTTTTATCCTAATTGCCATAAGTAACTTTACAGTTTGTGCTGAATTCTAACTCTTCTCCATATGGAGATAACTAGAAGGTGTATTTTTCTTTATTAATTTTACATACTTTTCTTCATTGATTTAACAATTAGACGAAGAATCTCGAATTGAAAGGCAAAAGATACAATTAGAGAATCATATATAACAACGATGAGATCCTCCACTCTATGAATAGAAATTTTAAAATTTACCCATCAAGATAACTGAGTGAAGAGAAAGACTTAACTCATATTGACATGTTTAAACCATTTTGACTTATTTTCATCTAATGTAAATTTGATGACTCATACCCGACCCGATCTATGCTCAATCCACACCTCACCCAATCTATATTATCAAAACACATTAATATTCAACTCAATATAGTTTATTCCACTCCCACACATTTAATTCACTTTAAGTTCTTCGCATATATGTTTAAATTTAAAAAGAAAATTAAATGATAAAAAGTTAGAAATAAAATAAAAGACGTGAAAAATGTTTAACCAAATATAACAAAGCTTATTACTTATATATATGAAAATGGTATTGTTAAAACACTTTAATGCAATACAAATTTAATGGACAATTTCTATAATTTTTTAAACTTTATTTAAAAAAATTGAATTTTTAATTATTTTTATTTTATTTTGCTAAAATATAATTTGTAATTGCTCTCTCTCTCTCTCTCTCTCTCTCTCTCTCATCCTCAATGGTTGGCATGGATGCTAATTAGCACACGGAAAGGCTTGGTCTATGAATGTTTTGCTCAAATACAAGTACTTGTCATGCATGTATCTATTCCTATACTGAATGTATGTGTTGAGATTTTCTTTTAATTATTTTAGTTTAATATTATTAAGTGATTAACTATATTTGTTCTCTCTCTCTCTCTCATTATCTATTCCTATACTGAATGTATGTGCTGAGATTTTCTTTTAATTATTTTAGTTTAATATTATTAAGTGATTAACTGTGTTTGTTCTCTCTCTCTCTCTCTCTCTCTCTCACATCCTCAACGGTTGGCATGGATGCAAAGTAGCATACGGAAAGGTTTGGTCTATTAATGTTTTAATCTAATATAAATACTTGCCATGCATGTATCTATTCGTATATTGAATGTATAAGGTGAGATTTTCTTCTAATTATTTTAGTTTAATATTATTTAGTGATTAACTATATTTGTTCTCTCTCTCTCTCTCTCTCTCTCTCTCTCTCTCTCTCTCTCTCTCTCTCTCTCATCCTCAACGGTTGGCATGGATGCAAAGTAGCATATGGAAAGGTTTGGCCGGAGAGGATAAGATCTCAGGCGCCATTAATGCTGAGCAAGCTTTGCTGGAAAGCTCGATGGGACACCGGTTCAGCCGAACAGAACCAGTGGGCAAGCTAGAGGCCGGCAGCCGAGGCCCTCCCTCGACCAAATTTCCTTCACCTATAAATAGGTGGCCGCAAGCATCGTCGGAGGGCGTGGCGAGCTCGGAGATCTTTCACTAAGAGACATTGGGAAAGATCGAAGGGCGAGCGCAGGGGAGAACTCGAGTCGCGAGCTCAGCTCACCCTCCACCAAGAGACTTCGAAGAAGGCCGGCAGCGAGTGACTTCGAGAAGATCAGATCTGGCCGGTGGAGGCTCGAATCTGGCCGGAGTGAGAGAGAATCAAGGTTGAGGAAGGTCCGGCCAAGATCTGCACCTCAGATATCGGGTTCTTGCTACTGTCGTTGCCACCGGACGCTATGCCAACGCTGTTGCCTCGACCAAGTCCCGACGTCGTTGCCTCGAAGGCTTGCTGTCATCCCCCCCGAAGCCGTTGCCGTGACCGATTCGCCGACGCCATACCAGATCTGGAAGCTGAGTGGCTGCCATCTTTGCCTTGTCACCGCCACCATTCGCCACCTCGTCACAGACAGGTAACAGTAGCCGTCGCCGCCGCCGGTCGCATTGTCACCGTTGCATTCCCCCTCTCGAACCGTGTCGCCACCGACCACACCAACACAGCCGCGTTGTCACTCGTCCTCGTCGACCTTGTAAGCGGTTTGTCACCGTTGTTGCCGCCGTCATCGCCGTAACGCCTCGGTTTCCCCCCTCGGCATCGGGGATTCGCAAACCCTAGGGTTTGCGATTTTACGGGCAACAAATCGGATCCGAGTCTCGGAATTAGGTAGGGTTTTGCGAGATCAAGGGCAGCTGGAAACCGGGTCAGGCGCACATCGATTCGGGTAGGGTTTCCGCGATTTTTGGGGCGGCGGAAATCCGAGTCGTTGGGTCGGGTAGGGTTTCGCCAGGACTAGGTCATTGGGTCGGGTTGGGTCATCTTCAAACAAAGGTGGGTTGTTAGGTCGCGGAGTCGTTTTTAAAAAAAAAAGTCATTTTGGGTTGGCCGGGTCGGACACAACCCGTGGATCCGACCCGGGTTGGTTTTTATTTAAAAAATGTTTTAACAAATATAAATAAATAAATAAATTGTTTAAAAAAATAAAAAAAATGATAAAAAATGATTTGTTTTCGAAAAATATTTAAAAAATAGTAAAAATATTTTATTTTCCAAAAAAATCAAGAAAAGATGAAAATAATTTATTTTCCAAAAAATATTAAAAAGTACTTATTCTCCCAAAAAAATCAAAAATATTTCATATTTTCCAAAAATGCCAAAAATCCAAAAAAAGCCAAAAATTCATGAAAAAGCAAAAAAATTCATAAAATGCCAAAAAGACTTGCATTTTCTAAAAAATACCAAAAAAATCCAAAAAAAAATCCCTTTTATGTCCAAAAAATAGGAAAATACCCAAAAATGTTTTTCCTCCCCATCAAATGCATGGAAAATCCCTCAAAAATCCAAAAAGCCTAAGGGTTTAAACAAGGTTATGTACCAAAAGGGCATTAGTGATTAACTAGTGTAATCAAGTCATCCATCCTAATTTCTCTGGTTGCGCAGGAGCGAGTATTTCTCCGATACTTTGCTTGGGTTTCTAATCGACCCACCCCAAACCTATTAGTGGCGACTCCGTTTTAAAATTAATTTACAGGTTTAAAACTTAGACTATTAAAGTTGCGAATTGGTAGATTTGGGAGAGTCTGGGCCTACTAAATTCAATCAAGTCATTAGCCTCTCCCGGCGCCCATACCCGATTGCGGGCGCCGAAAAAAAGAGGTCACGATAGATGCCAAGTAGCATATGGAAAGGTTTGGTCTATTAATGTTTTAATCTAATATAAATACTTGTCATGCATGTATCTATTCCTATGCTAAATGTATATGGTAAGATTTTCTTTTAATTATTTTAGTTTAATGTTATTAAGTGATTAACTATATTTGTTCTCTCTCTCTCTCTCTCTCTCTCTCTCTCTCTCTCTCTCTCTCACCCTCAACGGTTGCGGATGCCAAGTAGCATAGAGAAAGGTTTGGTCTATTAATGTTTTACTCTAATATAAATACTTGTCATGCATGTATCTACTTGTCTACTGAATTTATAAGGTGAGATTTTCTTTTAATTATTTTAGTTTAATATTATTAAGTGATTAACTATATTTGTTCTCTCTCTCTCTCTCTCTCTCATCCTCAATGGTTGGCATGGATGCAAAGTAGCATACGGAAAGGTTTGGTCTATTAATGTTTTGATCTAATATAAATACTTGTCATGCATGTATCTATTCGTATACTAAATGTATAAGGTGAGATTTTCTTTTAATTATTTTAGTTTAATATTATTTAGTGATTAACTATATTTGTTCTCTCTCTCTCTCTCATCCTCAACGGTTGGCATGGATGCCAAGTAGCATACGGAAAGGTTTGGTCTATTAATGTTTTAATCTAATATAAATACTAGTCATGCATGTATCTATTCGTATATTGAATGCATAAGGTGAGATTTTCTTTTAATTATTTTAGTTTAGTATTATTAAGTGATTAACTATATTTGCTATTTGCTCTCTCTCTCTCTCTCTCTCTCTCTCTCTCTCTCTCATCCTCAACAGGTTTGCATTGATGCCAAGTAGCATATGGAAAGGTTTGGTCTATTAATGTTTTAATCTAATATAAATACTTGTCATGCATGTATCTATTCCTATGCTAAATGTATATGGTAAGATTTTCTTTTAATTATTTTAGTTTAATGTTATTAAGTGATTAACTATATTTGTTCTCTCTCTCTCTCTCTCTCTCTCTCTTACCCTCAACGGTTGTGGATGCCAAGTAGCATAGAGAAAGGTTTGGTCTATTAATGTTTTACTCTAATATAAATACTTGTCATGCATGTATCTACTTGTCTACTGAATTTATAAGGTGAGATTTTCTTTTAATTATTTTAGTTTAATATTATTAAGTGATTAACTATATTTGTTCTCTCTCTCTCTCTCTCTCTCTCTCTCTCATCCTCAACGGCCGGCATGGATGCAAAGTAGCATACGGAAAGGTTTGGTCTATTAATGTTTTGATCTAATATAAGTCATGCATGTATCTATTCGTATACTTAATGTATAAGGTGAGATTTTCTTTTAATTATTTTAGTTTAATAGTATTTAGTGATTAACTATATTTGTTCTCTCTCTCTCTCTCTCATCCTCAACGGTTGGCATGGATGCCAAGTAGCATACGGAAAGGTTTGGTCTATTAATGTTTTAATCTAATATAAATACTAGTCATGCATGTATCTATTCGTATATTGAATGCATAAGGTGAGATTTTCTTTTAATTATTTTAGTTTAGTATTATTAAGTGATTAACTATATTTGCTATTTGCTCTCTCTCTCTCTCTCTCTCTCTCTCTCTCTCTCTCTCTCTCATCCTCAACAGTTTGCATTGATGCCAAGTAGCATATGGAAAGGTTTGGTCTATTAATGTTTTAATCTAATATAAATACTTGTCATGCATGTATCTATTCCTATGCTAAATGTATATGGTAAGATTTTCTTTTAATTATTTTAGTTTAATGTTATTAAGTGATTAACTATATTTGTTCTCTCTCTCTCTCTCTCTCTCTCTCTCTCTCTCTCCCTCAACGGTTGCGGATGCCAAGTAGCATAGAGAAAGGTTTGGTCTATTAATGTTTTACTCTAATATAAATACTTGTCATGCATGTATCTACTTGTCTACTGAATTTATAAGGTGAGATTTTCTTTTAATTATTTTAGTTTAATATTATTAAGTGATTAACTATATTTGTTCTCTCTCTCTCTCTCTCTCTCTCATCCTCAACGGCCGGCATGGATGCAAAGTAGCATACGGAAAGGTTTGGTCTATTAATGTTTTGATCTAATATAAATACTTGTCATGCATGTATCTATTCGTATACTGAATGTATAAGGTGAGATTTTCTTTTAATTTTTTAGTTTAATATTATTTAGTGATTAACTATATTTGTTCTCTCTCTCTCTCTCATCCTCATCGGTTGGCATGGATGCCAAGTAGCATACGGAAAGGTTTGGTCTATTAATGTTTTAATCTAATATAAATACTAGTCATGCATGTATCTATTCGTATATTGAATGCATAAGGTGAGATTTTCTTTTAATTATTTTAGTTTAGTATTATTAAGTGATTAACTATATTTGCTATTTGCTCTCTCTCTCTCTCTCTCTCTCTCTCTCTCTCTCTCATCCTCAACAGTTTGCATTGATGCCAAGTAGCATATGGAAAGGTTTGGTCTATTAATGTTTTAATCTAATATAAATACTTGTCATGCATGTATCTACTCGTCTATTGAATTTATAAGGTTAGATTTTCTTTTAATTATTTTAGTTTAATATTATTAAGTGATTAACTATATTTGTTCTCTCTCTCTCTCTCTCTCTCTCTCTCTCTCTCTCTCTCTTATCCTCAACGGTTGCGGATGCCAAGTAGCATAGAGAAACGTTTGGTCTATTAATGTTTTACTCTAATATAAATACTCGTCATGCATGTATCTATTCCTATACTGAATGTATGTGGTGAGATTTTCTTTTAATTATTTTATTTTAATATTGTCACGCCCGATCCTCAAGCGTGTGCCCATCCTTCGGTGGTCAATTTAAAATGCGATGTCCCAAGATGCATCGCCAACCCACTCATTTTAATGCGCATGCAGAAGCGTATAAATAAATCCCCAAATAGCACAAAGATGGGATAGAAAAGCATGACCATAATTTCACAACCACAACACACCTTTATACATAGTTGACTAGTTTATTTACAATACTAGTCTATAGACAAAAGTCTATAAAAGCATAAAGTCTACAAAAGACCAGTTTCCAAAACGAAGCTGTCCTAAGACTAGCTAGCCAAACTCATTCTTCGATCCTTCCATCTCCACAGGCTCTAGGGGCGTCGGGTCCACCACCACGCCATCAAGAGGGTCAATTGCACTCTCACCTAGAGTGGTATCAACTACCATAGCGGGAATTTCAAAACCTCTAAGAGGACCCACCCTGAATCCATTGGGTCCTTAGCAAAATCACGCTTTGAATCAATGAGGTACCCTATGAGGTAGGTCCTCTTTGACCCAAACGGTGGTCACCACAAGTTCATAGACCCAGTGACTTCCCGGATCGGGGTAACTAAAAACCTTTTCGGTAACCCTCATGGGCTGGCCAAAACACTCTGAAGGAGCTGCCATCTAAGAACCTGAAGAGGTTGAGCCCACGACGATGTGAGACAATGTCTCAACAAGTTCACCCCCTAAACTCCGGACTATGAAGGAAATACGCCTAAAGGCAGTATATGCACACACAAGACAAAGGACTTACCTTACCTTAGTTCCTTCCTGCAAGTCAGTACGATTCATATATTCGATCAATCAATTCAATTTAAGTCATCGATCCATCAATCCACTCAGTCAATCAACTCAATTCGACACAGTTAATATGATCCGTACTATCTAATAATCAATATTATCTATCGGTCAATATTATCTATCAATTCAATACCATCTATCAATTATTACCATCTATTAATCAATCGATTTGATTACTGCTCACACAACTCATAAGCTAATATAGATAGATAGTAGCTCGCACAAGCTAATATAAATAGATAGTAGCTCGCACAAGTTGATATACGGATCGTTCCTCTCACAAGCTAATAAACGATCATAGCTCACACAAGCTGATAAGGTATAATACTTTCACAAGCTGACATATCAAGCTCATGGGCTGATATAGTATATTGTTATCACAAACTGACATGCAATAATGCTCTCACAAGCTGACATGCAATAATGTTATATCTTTCTCTTAAAAAATCCCATTATTTATATAGTGTACAAAGACATTTTCGGCGTTAAAAACCGATGCCTGGTATTTTCTAACTAAAATACTTAAATTCCACAATTTTGGAATAAATAACCAAAATCACAAATTTCACTCAATTTGTACAAATTAGCACTCAATTAAATAAATCAAGCATACCATTGCAATTAGCACAAAATTCCGGTCACCGGCTATCCTAGTATAATTTTCGAAAAATAATAAATAATTAAATAAATACCAAAAATAATTAAATAAATACAATTAAATGCCAAAAATAGAAACTTAGGCCGAAAATGCCTAATTAAATACCGAAACGGGCCTAGAAAATTTCCGAACCTATCTAGATAAATAGCACGATATATCTAGTCCCTAATTAAGCCGTTCGAACCACCTAACATGCATAAATGAATAATTAAATTGCTATACGTTCTAACTAACCACCTAAATCTTAATTAGCCTAATTTAAACACCCCTTAAACATCATTAACTCTCTAAGTAGAGTTTAGTAAGTAAACTCACCGATTTAGCGATCTAGTGAGTCCACTATGACAACATCGCGGAGACGGGCGACAAACCTCTCAGCGGCGAAGCCAAACAAGGTTTGGAAGAGTCCTAAAACGGGCCTTGAAGCCCAAAGACCCTTGTTGGTCTTCGTTCCTACTTGCTGGGTTGAGAGAGAGAACCGGGCGATGGGTTAAATTGGAAATGGCAAGGACGGGTGACGCTGGCTACAGCGGGTGATGGTGACGCTCGACGGTGGTTGGATGGTGACGGAGACGGCTTAGGAGGCTAGACGGAGGCCCGACAGTGGCTCAAGGATCGCAGGGGATGGCGTGATAGTGCGTGACGAGTGGGATGCGAGCGGGTTGGCGTGCGGAGCTCGCGGGCGGCGCGACGGCAAGCAAGCCGTCTTGGCGGCTCGACGGCGACTTGTGATGGTAGGGGGAAAATTGGTGGTTTCTCTGGAATTTTTGGAGCTTCAAATGGTCTATAATGGGGAAAGCAGCTTTGCTTAAGAAGAATGGGACAACAAAAGGCTTGGGAGGTCCCTCTTGGCTTCCATTCTATCCCTTTGTCCCTTGGCAAGGTCCCACCAGCCATGGCTATCATCCATGGCTCCTCGGTAGCCTACGAATTTGCACACAAATTCCCCCAAATTGAACCAATTCTCCTTAAATTGAATTCAATTCGGTCCTCATAAATTCCACCAAGGTGTCCTCGATCAAATTAACATTTTTCCTCACTAATAGAACCAACTTGCATCCCGAAAATGTGATCAAGAACGGTCCCCTAAATTTTCCGATCAAAAACAACCATATGTCGAATTTTCGCCAAAAATCTCGGTTTGTAGAAAAATCTTCGGAGGATGAGCCGATGGTCCTAAAATAAATTGTGACATAGCTTACCGGGTAGCTTTTAGAAATTTCTGAAATCGGGTTCAAATTCGCGGTTAATTTCAATCTGGTGTGATTTTAGCGTAACCTAGCCTACCGGATAGTTTTTATAAACTTTTAGTGCAATTGACCCGTGGTCGATTATTTTCGAGCCACATTGTACATCTTCAACATATTGGCAACTCTCAGTTGTCGTGAAAATCTCAAGGTTTCAAATACGGACATAGGGTACAAAAACGACAGAAAAATCGATCTGGTGTCGATCGACGACAGCTTACAAATGAGAGAAAATACGGTATATTAGTAGGAAATTATTATTTATATAATTTATTTATTCATTCGCATCATATTGATTTCTTTTTAGATCTTTGCCATTATGAGAATTCTCTACCGACCACGATTCCACGTAAGTAGTTTTCCTACATTGTTGTGGGACTTTGTTTAAATTCTTTTCACCATCTGAGGCGTTGGAAATAGCCAAAATCGACTTGCATTTGTTCATAGCACTGAGGGAGAAAATAAGCAAAGCTTTAGGAAACTATAGAGCTCTCCAATTGGATAGAGTTCTCAAAAATCTTATAAGAATGTCCACCACAACTTGAACTTTGAAGATTCAACGAAGATTTTGCTAGCCTAGGTGTTGGGGGTGTGTTTTGAGATTAAATTGGCTACTTCATAACCTTATTTAATACAAGATTCGTTTTAGTAGGGGTGTCAAAATGAGTCTTAAACCCATATATAACATATTTAAATCATAAATGGGTCATATATGAATTACTTATATTTTGAAGATATTAGTTAAATGGGTTGGACTTAAACACTCATTTCCAACCCAAGTCTTACACTCTCTCTTTCCCCCTTTATAAAAATCAAAATTAGAATTATTATTTTTATATTTCATTTTTCTTTTCTTTTTTTCTTTCTCTTCTTCCTCCTTCTCTAGTCGGTGGTTGGCACGGCAACAACTAGTGACCGGCCAAACAAGGCTCGAGCTTGCTGGCGTTGGGCAAGCTCAAGTAGGCCGATTTGGCGAGGCCGTTGTCTAGCAAGGCTCAAGCCTTGCCAATCTAAAGAGACTCGAGCTTGCTCAATGCCAGCGAGCTTGATCTTGCCTATCTAGCGAGACTCGAGCTCACTCGATCCCAATGAGCTCGATCTTGTCAACTCAACAAGGTTGAGGCCTTACTGACGACTAGCAAGGCTCAAGCTTATTGGCATCGGGTGAGCCTAGCATCAGGTGAGCTCGAGTTCACTAATTTGTCGAGGCCTCAACCTTGCTGACATCTGGCAAGGCTCAAGCCTCGCCGATCTGGAACCTAGAATCTACCTTATCAATCGAGACTGGTTCAAGTTCCACCTATAAGTTATAACCTACCATGTTGAGACTGATTCCCAATTTTTGAAACCTAGAATCTGCCCTGTAGGTCACGGAAGCTAGAATTTACCTTATCAATCGTTTCCAGACAATAATCGAGAATTGGCCAATTTCTTCTTTCTTTTTTATCATTTTTTTTCAATTATAGTCAACTAAATTGAAAGTGAGCAAAACAACAAAAGTCCCATTTATCAATCGTGACAATCCATAAAAGATGAACACATAAAATAAAATCAATAATAAAAAAATTCAATAAATGTAACATAAAATCTAAATCATAGAATTTCATTCCACAATCATATATGAAGAATTGCTGCAAATTATAACCACTTGAAAACAACAGAAAAAAATATATAGTTAATCACTTAATAATATTAAACTAAAATAATTAAAAGAAAATCTTACCTCATACATTCAGTGTAGGAATAGATATGTGCATGGAAGGTACTTGTATTAGAGCAAAAACATCCATAGACCATTCCTTTCCATGTAGTTATTCACATAATAATATTAAACTAAAATAATTAAAAGAAAATCTCCCCACATACAATCAATCTAGGAATAGATACATGCATGATAAATACTTGTATTAGAGCAAAACATTTATAGACCAAGCCTTTATGTGTGCCGATTGGCATCCATGGCAACCATTGAAGATGAGAGAGAGAGAGAGAGAGAGAGAGAGAGAGAGAGAGAGAGAGAGAGATAATAAATATAGTTAATCACTTAATAATATAAAACTGAAATAATTAAAAGAAAATCTCACCACATACATTCAGTCTAGGAAAAGATACATGCATGACAAGTACTTGTATTAGAGCAAAACATTCATAGATCAAGCATTCCCGTGTGCTAATTGGGATCCATGCCAACCATTGAGGATGAGAGAGAGAGAGAGAGAGAGAGAGAGAGAACTAATATAGTTAATCACTCAATAATATTAAACTAAAATAATTAAAAGAAAATCTCACCATATACATTCAGTATAGGAATAGATACATGCATGACAAGTACATGTATTAGAGCAAAACATTAATAGACCAAGTCTTTCTGTGTGCTAATTGGCATTCATGCCAACCAATGAGGATGGGAGAGAGAGAGAGAGAGAGAGAGAGAGAGAGAGAGAGAGGTGGGAAATATAGTTAATCACTTAATAATACTAAACTAAAATAATTAAAAGAAAATCTTACCACATACATTCAGTATCGGGATAGATACATGCATGACAAGTACTTGTATTTGAGCAAAACATTCATAGACCAAGCCTTTCCGTGTGCTAATTGGCATCCATGTCAACCGTTGAGGATGCGAGAGAGAGAGAAGAGAGAGAGAGAACAAATATAATTAATCACCTAATAATATTAAACTAAAATAATTAAAAGAAAATCTTAGCACATATATTTAGTCTAAGAATAGATACATGTACGAAAGGTTCTCTTATTAGAGTAAAACATTCAAAGACCAAGCCTTTCTGTGTGCCAAAGAGAGAGAGAGAGAGAGAGAGAACAAATATAGTTATTCACATAATAATATTAAACTAAAATAATTAAAAGAAAATCTCACCACATACATTCAATCTAGAAATATATACATGCATGATAAGTACTTATATTTGAGCAAAATATTAACAGACCAAGCCGTTCTGTGTGCTGATTAGCATCCATGCCAACCATTGAGGATGAGAGAGAGAGAGAGAGAGAGAGAGAGAGAGAGAGAGAGAGAGAGAGAGAGGTTATCTCGTGAGTGATCAACTCAGAGAATAGAACTATAGGCGTGTCGATGAAAAGCCCGATTCATTCAATTGAAAACAAAATTGGAAATTCAGGATGTCATAAATATTATTAAGTGATTAACTATATTTGTTCTCCCTCCCCCTCTCTCTCTCTCTCTCTCATCTCAATGGTTGGCATGGATGTCAATCAGCACACAGAGAGAGGTTATCTCGTGAGTGATCAACTCGAGAATAGAACTATAGGCGTGTCGATGAAAAGCCCGATTCATTCAATTGAAAACAAAATTGGAAATTCAGGATGTCATAAATATTATTAAGTGATTAACTATATTTGTTCTCCCTCCCCCCTCTCTCTCTCTCTCTCTCATCTCAATGGTTGGCATGGATGTCAATCAGCACACATAAAGGATTGGTCTATAAATGTTTTACTTTAATACAAGTGCTTATCATGCATGTATCTATCCCTAGACTAAATGTATGTGGTGAGATTTTTTTTAATTATCTTATTTTAATATTATTAAGTTATTAACTATATTTGTTCTCTCTCTCTCTCTCTCATCCTCAACAATTGGCATGGATGCAAAGTAGCATACGGAAAGGTTTGGTCTATTAATGTTTTAATCTAATATAAATACTTGTCATGCATGTATCTATTCGTATACTGATTGTATAGGGTGGGATTTTCTTTTAATTATTTTAGTTTAATATTATTAAGTGATTAATTATATTTGTTCTCTCTCTCTCTCTCTCATCCTCTACAGTTGGCATGGATGCCAAGTAGCATACGGAAAGGTTTGGTCTATTAATGTTTTAATTTAATATAAATACTTGTCATGAATGTATCTATTCCTATACTTAATGTGTATGGTGAGATTTTCTTTTAATTATTTTAGTTTAATATTATTAAGCTCTCTGTCTATCTGTCTGTCTGTTTGTCTGTCTGTCTGTCTCTCTCTCTCTCTCTCATCCTCAATGGTTGCGGATGCCATGTAGCATACATAAAGGTTTGGTCTATTAATGTTTTACTCTAATATAAATACTCTTCATGCATGTATCTATTCCTCACTGAATGTATGTGGTGAGTTTTTCTTTTAATTATTTTAGTTTAATATCATTAATTGATTAACTAGGGGTGAGCATCAGTCTAGGGTTGACCCTGGACTGACCTTGGACCGGCCCGGTTCCTAGGGAAATTGGGTTGATCCTTGGTCCTAAGATTCTTGGATCAGCACCGTGAGGATTGATTCTCGATTCGGGGAGCTCAGGGTCGATCCAACCTAGACCAATCCTAACTATAATATATATATATTGGTAAAGGTAATGAATATATAGCTTAGGACAATAATACAAAAGCTGCACCAAAGACTTACACTCTAACTACAGTAAGTAGAAAGAGTGGAAGGGAGCCAAAGGCAAAGAGAAACAAAAACAGGAAAAAACAAAAAGCGACCAACAAGGTCACTAAAACAGAAATCACGACAGCCAACACGAAACCTTGGCAATTCAAAAAATGAAGAGACTAAGAACGGAGAGCTGAAGTAACTTGAAGCAGGAACACGATCCAAGCAACCTATAGAGTCGAAGTACAACCTTAGAAAATGGAGGGATGAAAGCCCCAGTTCCCCTGAAGATGCCTGTTTCTTGGGATATCCATAACATTTGAGAATGTAAGTGCTTTCTCCTTTACAACTTTAACCAGGTGATTTTTCAACGCAGAGATGACCAAGGCTTCCCCACGGAATATAATATCATTCCTTTTTTTCCCAAATCAAGTAACATAAGGCATCAAAAGAAAATCTAGCAATACAATAGAAGAAACCTTTACCGGATAAGAATTTAATAGCCCAAGATAGGTTATCCACCCACGCCTTGCTCGCCAAGGTAAGTTACACCTTGTCGCCCAAAAGAAAGCAAGAGAAGCCGAGACATGGCAATCAAAAAATAGGTGATTGATGGAATCCGGAACTTCATTGCATAACGCACAAGTGCAAAAGTCGATTCTTCCATGAGAGGAAGGAGCTCCTGGGTAGGCAATCTGTTCCTCGTAATCAGCCACAAATTAAACTGGAATCTAGGAGCAATATCAGAGTTTCAGATAAGAGAAGCCCAAGGCACCCGGTTTTTTTCTGTTCTAATGCAGTCCCAAGCAGAAGCCACTGAGAAGGATCCGGAGGGATCCCGACTATTATTTATAATTTTTTTTATATAAAGAAAACCTTAAAATAAATAGCGTCAACAACATTAAATAACTATTTAATCAGTAATTTAAGTAATTTTACATTATTCTTTAATAACTTATATTTTTAATGTCTTTTATGGCGTCAACAGTCATAATTTACGAATGAGGAAAATGTTTTTGTGAGTAATCCTCACGACATCCAAAAAGGCATAAATAACTCCTTATGGTATCCTTCTATAGTAGTCATTTTATTACGTCTTATTTGTCTTCTTAGTCTTAAATTTGCCAAAATCAAGAGAAACAACTTCTTCGCTCGCCACTTAACACTCACCTCGCTCACTTTGGGTCACTCATGCCGCTTGCTGCTCGATGCTCGCTTGGCTTGCTCCCTGCTCGACACTCGATGCTCACTATATTTGACGCTCATCCCACTCAACCCTCATTGCTTGCCTTTCTTAGTTGATCTCACTCTTCATCAAACCATTGGTCGATCCGGTCCTCGGTTGCCATTTCGAGTAAAATAATCAAATAAAAAATTATTGGTTGGTTTCGGATTGATCCTGAAACCAGACCGAACCCATTAGGTGGGTCTAGTCCTTAATCGTTTTTTCAATGAGTATTAAAAATGAAATAAAAAAATTATCGATTGGTCTCGGGTTGACCTTGGAACCATACCGAACCCACTAGGTCGGTCCAATCCTTGGTCCCAAACTCAATAAGGCCGGTCCTCAGTCCAAAAAATTGAGGACCAGCACTGTGCGGATTGGTCCTAGGGTTAGGGGTTGGACCGACCCAACCCGGACCATGCTCACCCTTATGATTAACTATATTTGTTCTCCCTCTCTCTCTCTCTCTCTCTCTCTCTCTCTCTCTTCCTAAATGGTTGACATGGATGCCAATCAACACACAGAAAGGATTGGTCTATGACTGTTTTACTCTAATACAAGTGCTTATCATGTATGTATCTATTCCTAGACTAAATGTATGTGGTGAGATTTTTTTAAAATTCTTTTAATTTAATATTATTAAGTGATTAACTATATTTGTTCTATATCTCTCTATCTCTCTCTCATCGTCAATGATTGGCATGGACGCAAAGTAGCATACTAAAATGTTTGGTCTATTAATGTTTTAATCTAATATGAATACTTGTCATGCATGTATCTATTCGTATACTGAATGTCTAAGGTGACATTTTCTTTTAATTATTTTAGTTTAATATTATTAAGTGATTAACTATATTTGTTCTCTCTCTCTCTCTCTCTCTCTCTCTCTCTCTCTCTCTCTCATCCTCAACAATTGCCATGGATGCAAAGTAGCATACAGAAAGGTTTGGTCTATTAATGTTTTAATCTAATATAAATACTTGTCATGCATGTATATATTCATATACTGAATGTATAAGGTGAGATTTTCTTTTAATTATTTTAGTTTAATATTACTAAGTGATTAACTATATTCTCTCTCTCTCTCTCTCTCTCTCTCTCTCTCTCTCATCCTCAACGGTTGGCGTGGATGCAAAGTAGCATACGGAAAGGTTCGGTCTACTAATGTTTTAATCTAATATAAATACTTGTCATGCATGTATCTATTCGTATATTGAATGTATAAGGTGAGATTTTCTTTTAGTTACTTTAGTTTAATATTATTAAGTGATTAACTATATTTGTTCTCTCTTTCTCTCTCATCCTCAACGGTTGGCATGGATGCCAAGTAGCATATGAAAAGGTTTGGTCTATTAATATTTTAATCTAATATAAATACTTGTCATGCATGTATCTATTCGTATATTGAATGTATATGGTGAGATTTTCTTTTAATTTTTTTGGTTTAATATTATTAAGTGATTAACTATATTTATTCTCTCTCTCTCTCTCTCTCTCTCATCCTCAACGGTTGCAAATGCCAAGTAGCATACAGAAAGGTTTGGTCTATTAATGTTTTACTCTAATATAAATACTCGTCATGCATGTATCTATTCCTATACTGAATGTATGTGCTGCGATTTTCTTTTAATTATTTTAGTTTAACATTATTAAGTGATTAACTATATTTGTTCTCTTTCTCTCTCTCATCCGCATTGGTTGGCATGGATGCCAATTAGCACACGGAAAGGCTTGGTTTAATGTTTTGCTCAAATACAAGTACTTGTCATGTAGCTACCTATTTTTAGGCTGAATGTATGTTGTGAGATTTTCTTTTAATTATTTTAGTTTAATATTATTAAGTGATTAACTATATTTGTTCTCTCTCTCTCTCTCTCTCTCATCCTCAACGGTTGCAAATGCCAAGTAGCATACATAAAGGTTTGGTCTATTAATGTTTTACTCTAATATAAGTACTCGTTATACATGTATCTATTCCTATATTGAATGTATGTGATGATATTTTCTTTTAATTATTTTAGTTTAGTATTATTAAGTGATTTACTATATTTGTTCTCTCTCTCTCTCTCTCTCTCTCTCTCATTCGTAATGGTTGGCATGGATGCCAATTTGCACACAGAAAGGTTTGGTTTCTTAATGTTTTGCTCAAATACAAGTACTTGTCACGCGCGTATCTATTCCTCTACTGAATGTATGTGCTAAGATTTTCTTTTAATTATTTTAGTTTAATATTATTATGTGATTAACTATATTTGTCCTCTCTCTCTCTCTCTCTCTCTCTCTCTCTCTCTCTCTCTCTCTCTCTCTCTCTCATCCTCAATGGTTCGCATGGATGCCAATTAGCACACATAAAGGGTTGGTCTATTAATGTTTACTCTAATACAAGTACTCATCATGCATATATCTATTCCTAAACTAAATGTATGTGGTGAGATTTTCTTTTAATTATTTTAGTTTAATAATGTTAAGTGATTAACTATATTTGTTCTCTCTCTCTCTCTCTCTCTCTCTCTCTCTCTCTCTCTCTCTCATTCTCAATGGTTGGCATGGATGCCAATTAGCATACAGAAAGGCTTGGTCTATGAATGTTTTGCTCTAATACTAGTACTTGTCATGCATATAGCTATTCATATATTGAATGTATGTGTTGAGATTTTCTTTTAATTATTTTAGTTTAATGTTATTAAGTGATTAACTATAGTGGTTCTCTCTCTTTCTCTCCCACTTGACCCTTACCGCTTGCCTTTATTAGCTGACCTCACTCATCATCGAATGCATTGGGTTGGTACAGTCCTCAGTTGTCCTTTCAAGGAGTACAAAAAATGAAATAAAAAATTATTGGTTAATCCTGGATTGATCTTGAAATCAGACCAACCCATTGGGTCAATCTAGTCCTCAATCGCTCTTTTAAGGAATACAAAAAATGAAATAAAAAATTATTGGTTGATCCTAGGTTGACCCTGGAACCGGATCGAACCGAACCCATTGAGTTGGTTTGGTCATCAGTCCCAAGCTCAATACGGCCGGTCATCAGTTTCAAAAATTGAGGACCAGCACTATGCGGGTTGTCGCGACCCGATCTCGCCGCCCCCTCGAAATGTATCCAAGGTGGGGAAAGGTCGGATTTAGGGGTACTTTGATCATGAGAGTTTCCTCTCGAGATCACGAGCCTCCCAAGCTCGTACCCCGCGTGACAGCGGATTTATTATGCGATCTAGTTGTTTATAACAACCTAAAAATATACAGGAGTCGCCACTAGCCTCATTTTTGGGGGTCGGCTAGAAACCCAATCGAGGGTCGGGAGTGTTCCCTCGTTTCCTACGCAACCAGATATCTAGGTTCGGGGACTTGGGTTACGCTAATATTGTTATTAGCGCCCTTTTGGTACCTAAACAATATGTTGTGTTTTTTCTAACATGTTCATGCATTTCTTTTATATTTTCAAGATTGTCAATTCCTAGACGAAGTGATCATGCGTGGTTAATCATTTTCATGCTATTCTATTTCTAAAAAAATAGAAAGGAAAACAACCAATGAAATTGAAATTGCAAGACATGAAGTAAACAATCAAGATAAAGCAGTAAACCTAATCATGCAATTCTAAAGAATATAAAAGAGAAAGCAATCGAGAAAGAAAGGAAACCCGCAACTTGTCAGGCTTTATACAATGCATGAAACTCGAGACATGTGTCGGGAAAATGAATACTACATGACAATGGTCGGAATGGTCATCGACCTCCAGCATCTTCACGCTTTATCCATGTTCAGGATCGTATTCTAAACCTAATCTAAGAAAGAAGGATCCATTGCCTCATCTTATATAACTAAGACAACGCATAGAAATCATTATTATAACGAACAAACATAGGCATCAGACATGAACATGAATCCAGCAAATTCAAGTCACAAACAGGACAAAATACAATGCATGTTTAAAGGTTCATAAGATCACCTAGACAATATACAAAAATGTGAAACTTGCACATGACATAAGGTTGAATGCGAAAAAGGTTTGGGTAAACATTTAACCCTAAATCAGAATGCAAAGAAGTCACACAAGTCATTAACATTGCAAAGTGACTTGGAACTGAGAATATCATGCTTGACAAATTTCAATTGCAATTAGTCAAATGGATGCATGATATTCACATCAAACGAGATTCAAATATGATATGCCATGCATCCTTCCGAAGTCTGAAATGCCCTTTTATGAATATCTACAACACATCGAAGGCAATTGGACACATCTACTAGCTCATTCAAGGCAAACAGCAATCAGGTCACAGACAAGACAGTCCACACTAAGGGCGATTTAATGAGCATTTTCCTAATCAAATCAACTCCAAAAAATTCTAAAAAAATTATATGTTGTAGCCAAGGACATTTCAAGAAACTTTTCATGAGACACCGATCTATGAATTCAAGTACAAAATTCAGTAGAAAATCGAGAAAACAGTCAAGGTCGAACAATGCATAACAGTAAACTACAATATATCAGTTTTCCAGAATCGTCTCCTAATTTTCGAAGAAGATTTCAGATAGCTAATGATATTGGATCAGGACGTGCTATAGCTCGTTAGAAAGCTAATCAAACCATCTTTGACTTTCATGAAGAAATCGAGCACCAAAAAGCACATATACTAACTCAATTCCGGGCATACGCACAAAGAGGTCTGTCAGGAATCCAAGGTTGCAAAACAATTGTCATCCAAGTTCAAAAATCATAGAACCAAAAGATCTAACTGTAATCAACTCTAAATCAATCAAGTATTGATTCTAATCAGATTCGCAATACATCTTGGCCCCGAACCCTCCTTGTCGAGAATGCATTTTGACATGAGAAGCTCTCGCCTCATCGGATGCTATTAAAAGGAATTTCGACGCACTTACCTTGATTGAATCGGCGCAGAACATGCCTTCGAAGATCTCTTCATTTAGCAATGACGAAGCTGCTATTTAACACACAAATATATATATATATCGAAATCAGCGAAGAGTCGAATTTTATTTTGTTCTGTAATCAAAACAGAAAAAAAAAAAAAAAATTGAGCGCTTAGCTCTGATTTTGCTTCGAGGACCACGGAACGTGAATAACGCCAAGTCAGATTCTGGTATAAGAGCTATTCAGCACCAATCTTCAACCTCTGATTTATGACTTTTGCAGATCATGATCGCTCTTCTCTAATACTTTTTCTAGATCAACACTAGGAGGTGAACACATCAGTGTGTCACTGCCGCTGGACTTTGTTTGTTTGACATCGATCTCCGATCTTCGATTTATGAGACTCATCAACGGACGCCTCGGCTTTAAACTTGATGATCGCAACTGCTTCTCCATAGTTGTAATCTACGAGCATTTTCTCAGCTTCATCGTCAACAAAATCAACGAAATCGAATCAACAAAATCTGTTGAAAGGAAATTGATCAAGATCAAAGCACTATCTGAGAATAAACTATCACGATAGCCTAAGATCGCTAAGAAAATCAACTAATCGATCGCATCAAAGTCAAAACTAGAGGATAGGAAAGAAGACTTAGCTTCGGTCTTGCTGCTGTGATCAAGTAATGGAGAGTTCGAAGAGATGAATCTTCATCCGATCGAGCTTGATTATGGGCAAGCATGCGTCTACTTTATTCCAGATGTCAAGTTTCGACGATGACTCCATGAAGATGAAAACAAGTCTGTGTGTGCTCGTGAAGATCCATGAATGAGAGAGAATGAGTGGAATTCTCTCTTTTGCTTTCCACAATGGAAGAAAACCTTCGCTTTCGACGAGAGCTCCCGAGAGAAAAGACGGAGAACGGGGAAGAGCCGTGCAAAAGAGAGCGATCGACCCCCGAGAGGGAGAGAGAGAGAAAGAGAGAAAACCGTTATAGAGAGAGAGTGGATCCTCGTCAAATGGCCTCCTCCCCAAAATGAGCGAGCCTTTTTTTATTTTTTATTTTTTTCAGCGTTTTTTCCCCTTTTTCTTTTTGTTTTGTTTTCTATTTTTTTTTTGCTCTTTATTTTTTTATATTTTTGCAAAATGGATGATTAAAACGTCGAAAAAAATTTCGGGTGTCAACACGGGTTAGTCCTAGGGTTAGGGGTTGGACCGGCCCAACCCGGATCATGCTCACCCCTAGTTTCGAGAGTACTTAATGACTTTTTTTTTGTCCAAACATTATTAAAATAATTCTTGGGAAAGAAGAATAGCGTAAATGCTATAATTTTCACATGGTGCTCATTTGAGGGTCATAATTTTTTTTTTTTTGGCTTCCTTAAGTGCCACATTAGAATAAAATCAATCATTTGAGTATCGTTTCCAGCCAATCATCTTGATTGAGTTTTTGAATTTTGAATTTTTTTTATTTTCCTTTATTTCTTTTTTTCAATAAGATGCCTTTTTTTTTTTTTCCTTTTTAGGGCTGGTGATCAGCCCTCAAAAAATTCAAAGAAAAATTTAGAATTAAAAATATTAAAAAATTCTTTATGTTAATGTCAATGAAGTCAAGTAGAATGACCAGCATCCACATTGGATTTTCCTACAAAACAAATCACTAATGGCATTCAAATGAACGAAAAAAAAAAAAGTTATGGCTTTCAAATGAGCATCATAGAAAAATTATGACACTTGCGCTATTCTTGTCCCAATTCTTGGGCTATTTGCACCTCTTTCTTTTTCTAATGTTATTAAGGTGTGATATCCCAGATTTTCAATCTTGTTTTCTACTGAATAAATCAGGCATTTCATTAACGCGCCTATAGGGCTGTTCTCAGAGCTGATCACTCTCAAGATAATTAGACTATTTAGGAAAGCCATTAAGGAATTTTACTACAATAGACTTGAGAATTCGACCAGAAATCGGCTTTTCGGCCGTGCTCATCTTTAGAGGTCATTACGGCACAGTATAAAATCGATTTGAAATCAAAGATAGATCGGTTCGACTGAGATGTGTGGCTAATTATGGGTGACACCATTAAATTGGAAAATTCTCGTCGACCGGCACTAGATTGATTTTTCTACTATTTCGGTACCTTGTGTCCGTATTTGAATCCTCGAGATTTTCATGACAACTAAGAGTCGCCAATGTGTCAAGTGGGTTCATTGTAACTCGAAAAAAATCAACCACGAGTCATTTGCACTAAAAAACTATGAAACCTACCTGGTAGCCTAGGTCACGCTAAAAACGTATCAGATTGAAATTAACCGCAAATTTAAGTCCGATTTTAGAAATTGAAAGTTTTGTCATGTCATAATTAGTTCTATGAGCGTCAACTCAGTCTCAGAAGATTTTTCTGTAAACCAAGACTTTTTAGGAAAAAGTCGTCCTATGGCTGTTTTTGTCTAGAAAAAGCCATGAATCGTTTTTTATCGCACAATTGGGAAGCAAGTGGGATCAGTCGGTGAGGAAAAATACCAATTTGATTATCGACTCAATAATTGAATTTGCAAGAGCCAAATTGAATTGATTTGAGGACTAACACATGTCCAATTAAGGGAGAAATGTAGGAAATTCGTATGCCCCTCTTATGCCTATGGTTTTGGACCAATTCAAGAGTCCTAAGATGAGCATTGGTGGCTTAATGGAGGCCAAGGAGGAGCTGGTGGCTGAGGGTGGGTCAAGGGAACATTTGAAGGGAAAAATGTGGCCAAGGTGGACCCCTTGCTCCCTCTCTCTTTCCTCTCCCCCTCCCTGCTAGTCAACCAGCCCCATTTTCCCCTCCCTCCTCGTTGTTTCAATGCTAGCAACCGCAAAGGAGCCAGCAGCACCGTCGGAGCAGCCGCACGCCACCGCCCGTCGTTATTTGCCACCGTGACGCCACCCACGCGCGTCGCTGCTGTCCGCGTGTCTTTGCCTCCCTCAGGCTATCGTCCTTACTCTAGCCACGTTCCAGCAGCTCCCCCGAGCAGCTCAACCCACCGCTGGAGCTCCCTCCACCGCCGTTCAGCACCGCCTGGACTCGTGGCCAACCCTTGCTACCTCTGCCACCCTTGCACGCCTCAACTAGCCTCCATTCTATCGTTTCTAGCCCCAAAACACATAGCAAATTAATGGGTTTCTAGCAGCTTCTAGGCTCGTTTTGAGGTGGTTCCGGGCCTCGAAAGTTTGGCCCGCTTTGGAGAAAGTCGGTCCTCGTTGCGTTCCCGACATTTTGAATCGGACGGATCGTGAATCAAGTGAGTTGAACTCACTAATCCTCACTTAGTCGGTTAATCATGCTTAGAGGTTGATTAGATTAATTAAGCATGGTTTAGGTGGATATATTAGATTATATTATTTAATTTAATTATCTGTCGATGCATGTTAGGTGGTTAGTTAGTGTATTTAGTGAGTAGACACGTTCTAATATTTATTTAACAAACATTGAAATTTTTCCAGATTTGTTTCAGCATCCAATCAGGCATTACGGGCCTAAGTTGGATTTATTGATATTTATTTATTTTTCGGAAATTAGGCTAGGATAGCCGACGACCGGAATTTTATGCTGGTTATTTTGATGCAATCTATTTATTTATTTGAGCTCTAAATTGTGCTTAATTGATTTAATTGTGATTTTAGATTTTATTCCTAAATTAATTAAATTTGGTAATTAACTAGAAAATTACCGAGCGTCGGTCTATAGCACCAAAAATCTATTTTTGGGACAACTAAAAATAGTGGGAGTTTCAAAAGTGAAAATCTTGTATTTTGGGGTAAGGCCGACCGTGTACCCACACACGGCTATTTTATCGAGAATGATAAAAGAGGTTGAATTGGTTGTATGATTAGAATAATATACTATATCGGCCTACGGGTGATATATCAGCTTAGCAAAGAGCAGTATACCGGTATACTATATCAGCTTACGGGCGATATGATAGCTTAACAGAGAGGAGTATACCTTATCAGCTTACATTGAGCATTGTCGGTATACTATATCAGCTTAAGGGCGATATGACAGTTTAGCATAGAGCAGTATACTCGATCATCTTAGAAGCGAGCTATATTATCTATTTATTAGCTTAGTAGTGAGTAGTCCTGATATGAGCAAACTTTATAAATAGTATGAGATGAGCCAACCAAGAAAAGGTCGTGATGACATGTAATCGAGCGAGTCAATTGATCAATGATTTGATTTGATGTTATGAATTGATTGATTGATGTGATTTGAGACCTCTGTAAATGATATTGACTTACAAGGTGGAACTGAGGCCAAGGTAAGTCCTTTGACCTGTGATGTGCTTAGGCAACCTTTAGGGCGTATTTGCTTCATAATCGGGTCTGATGGGGTTGAACTTGTTGAGACATTATTTCACTAGTTATTGTATAACCATTTTCAAGCCCCTAGTTGACAACGGTGGGGGACTCGAGGCCCAAAGTTCAGAAGGTGAAGCCTGGAGAATCGGCGAGCATGTCCGGCTAGTTAGTCCTAGGACATTTATCTTTTATTGAAAGCCGATTCCTTTTTGTAGGCTTCCGTGTATAAACCTATGTATTTATAAAAATGTCTTTTGTGAAAAACTTGATCCTACTTTCATATCCCATTGTTTTATTGTCTAGGGATTATTTATATGCTTTTGCATGCATATTTAAAATAGAATGGGTCGGTGATGCGTCCTGAGACATCGCTATTTAATTGACTAGGTGAGAGATGGGTGCGTGCCCAAAGATCGGGGCGTGACATAAGGATTTTGTGTAAGTTGGAACTTTTGAAGATTTGACAACAGGTGGAGTGATTCCCTTTTGCATCCTCCTTTGCAAGGCAGACCTTTGATTGGGAGCCTTAGTTAAACAAAAAAGCAGCTGATTTTACGGACAGGACCAACAGCTCATTTTTTATTCAATATTCATTTTGAACATCATCAATGACGCAGAAACTTAATTGATTGGACCATGCTTACCTTCTTCAGTGTATTCGAAGGGTTGACAAAACCCTAAATGTCATATTATACTTCTATGGCTCTTTTGGCCGCCTGATGCAAGACCCGTTTTATATCTGAATGGTGACCTGAGGTTTTGCCTCATTGGCCAAAATCATCTTTTCTTTCGTAACTACAAATTAGCAGGGAGATATTCTTGGGATCCTTTAGGCTTAAATTGAGCATATTCTGCTAGCTAGGTTTGATTCAGAATCCTTTACACTAGCTGCCAAGACATCTCAGTCCGTCCAAACCAAATAGTATAGCACTTCGACTTTTTAGGGGATTACTCTTTGTGATTGGGATCATGAAATTTTGATGGTGCACCAGAAGTACCATACGTTTGAGGATTAGGAACGTGAAAGGATCTCCAACAAACATCCCTTACTCATCTTCTTCTATTATGTACATTGTAGATTATGCATTCTATATCGGCTGATATTTGTTGTCTCGTGGTTAATGACTGAACATGTATCCATAAAATTATTGGTGGAAGCATATCTAACTTAGGAAGTTGAGACAAAAATAATCACAATGCTAAGCTGGGAGGAGAGAGGGGAGACGTGACAATCTCGAATGAAATTGTATAGATTAGGGCACATGTTATTACAAAAGTTATAATAAGTACCAGGCAATCAAGTCAGTGGAGCGACAGTGTTCGCTCGTCCCCTCAACTTGTCACCATTTAGAAATATTGGTACATCATATATCAAAATTTCGAGACTTTATTTAGTTCCTTGCTAGTGAAAAGTACAATTTTTTGAAGCGTTATTTGTATAATATGTATGTTATTAGATCAAAACCCATTTCCTAACTTCTAAAGAGACAATTCAAAGGAAAAAAAAACTTCCAAAAGAGACCAAACTAATTTGATTAGCTTTTCCGGCATATCTCATCTTGCCTCGATCGGTATCCCACTCTAGCAATTTGCTTCATGTGCCTTCACATGCTCATGATGATACTGAAAAATGCTTTGAGGTTGGGCAAACTGTTGGGACACGACTTAATGCAGAAAAAAGAAAAGAAGAAAAAACTCAAGTGCAAAGTTGATAATTTTTGTATGATTCTTGGAGAGAATCATGTATATGCACTCGGTGTATACGAGCCATATTCACATGCACTGTCGGATTGAGTGAATTAATTTAGGAATATCATATTTTATATTTTAGAATTATTTTCCCCTATTCAGTGTATAGTTTGATTTATTCCTACTCCCTTCACCATCCTAGAAACTTGTTAGGAGCTGCTCATTTTACGGACCCTCTAGCTCCAGTGACCACTCCTGCACTCTTTAGAGCGGGTGGTTACAATTGCCGTCTAATATTATACTCACTTGATGCAAAATTGCAGAGAAGATAAACATTTTGGCACATGTTCTTTTTTTCCTGATTAAGACAATAGCATTCAGCAATGTTTTCACAAGACCAAAAATTTTACCACAAAAAAGCAGAATTAAGATTATAATAGAAGATTACCTACAGTTCAAGCTCAAGCTAATTATTGTACCAAATCCAATTAAGCCTTATTGTTCAATAGTTCATATTGTATGCTATGAGTCCCAGGACCCAGTTCATAGTGCAGACATTTCCCAATATCACGGTAAGCTCTCTTGATCCCTGACATGGTTTCTAAATTCTCTCATCCTGAAAAATCGAGGACTCCTCGCCATGCACAAAGACAGTCGCTATCCTTTCACACTACAAGCTCACATGTTGTGATAAAACAATGGCATCGGGGCCTTAATTCATTGGTTTCAGAAAGATCCAGTATAAAGTCGGGCCAGAAACTCTGTCGAACGAAAGAAAGACCGCCCATCTTCTGCGACAAGCAAGTTAAGGCTTATCTTGATGGTGTTAATGGTCTTGAGAACTCAAGTTTTGACTTTGACTTCAGTCTTGTCGTCGGATAGGCTGTCCTACAGGAACGTTAATCCCATAACACAACACCAATCAGTAGTTCCCCAAGAGTAAGGCCGTGGAGGTCGGTCCAATGTGCTGCTCTAAAATCGAATTCCTCATCCCTTGTGGGCACCCGGTTCACCTTCTTTTCACTGTCCATCACGTTGCTCTGCATCGTTTGTCAAGAAATTAGCAGTGATTGGATTGAATGGAATCATGCATACAAACTCATTCAGATGCAAATCTGATCTAATATGGCATAACTAACACTAGAAACCATACCAAGACGGTGGAAAAATCGAATATTTTCACAAAAACAATGTATGATCCTCATCTCTTTTTTGAGAAGGTTCAACTGCCAAAATGATTTTCTAAGGAACAATCTCTGAGATATCACATCTTCTTGCACGTTTTTTGTTATCTCTTTTCCACTTCTTTTTGGCTACAGCAGAAAGATAGGAGCAGAAAACAAGCCTCTGTTCTTGCGCATATATCATACACATAGCTGTCTTTCTGAATGTTGATGCACTAAATGAAACCTATCACCAGATTCACCATATATACCTTTTTTGGCTGAACCAAACAGAAACCTATTTCAACTTTCCTGTTCAAATTTATATCCTAAGAAAACCGCACTTCTAGCTTTTATGGCTTTTGCATCAGTTGTAATTCACGTATTCTCTTAGCTAGATTATGAACTGAAGCATCCCACTTTGAAGCTGAACCTAATCAGTTTAGCTGACTCAAAAGCTTTTGCTTATTCTTCGAGTCTGAACCACTCGAAGAAACATATCCTTTATGTCCTCTCGAACTCAGAAAACGCAGAACATAGAGCGACCTGGTCAATAACGAGAGGCAAACAGGCATCGTGGAGCTGGTGGACCCTTTCAATCCAAGCCTTGATCAGCTACCGAGCCAAAGGGTTCGAGCCCAAGCCCCGCCCTAGCAGAACTCACATTTGGCGCCATGTTTGATTTCTCGGCGATGACATCCCATCCTGCTAAAATGACCATGTGCGTGCAGGATAATCCCGCGGTGCTGCCTCAACTATCATTGCCTTGGCCTCTAATAATTATTTTAATTTAATTAATAGTAATTTTTATTTAAAAATATTATTAAGTGATTAATATGTTTGTTGTCTCTTTTGATTTCAGGTGGTTATAATTTGGATCAATTTTTCATGAATGAATGAAGATCGAAGCTCTACAATTTAAGTTTTATATTACGTGTTTTGAAATTTTTATTTTTCATATTCATCTTGTATGGATTGTTGCCATCGACGAATGATGATTTCTATTGCCGTGTTCATCTTACTTAACTAAAAATGAGACAAAAAAGGGAACAACAAAAGCAAACAAACAAAACCTGGCCAATTCTATCGATTAATAGGGTATGTTCCGTATTTCAAAATATAAGTTTTTAATTTCCAAAAATCGAAGAGATGTGATCCAAAATTTCAAGTGAAACTTGGATCGATCTTGAAACCGACCTGTCCTTAAAACAAAAGCTACCATTTCACCCTGGACTGAAAAACAGAGTGTTGGGCCGTCGGGTGAAGAGAGCAAAATCTTGGGCTCCAAAAATCCAATCTTTTGCTCAATCCACTATCTCCGATCCGAGTCCGAGCCAGGAACAGAGCAGCCCGAAGCTCCGCCAACGTCGCCGTGTCGATGACCCGTGCTCGTCGCTGGAAGACTCTCCATGAGGCGCTGCTGCTCCTCCCTCCCCTCGCCTCTCGCCGCCGCCTCCGCCGCCGCTAGCTCCGCCATGTACCCTCGTCCTAAGGTGAGTTTCCTCCTCGCCGATGGCGCAGTGTTGTGCTCGTCCGCGTGCAACTGCTGCGGTTCAATTTGCATCGAACCGATTGGTGAATTGTGATTGAGCTGCTTTGAGCTCTCCAACCACGCAACCCGTCGTCGATGTCTTTGATAAGGGAAATAGCATCTTTAGGCGCTCGCGCTCAACTTCCATGATTCGGGAATTCCATAGAATGTCGTCTCGGCTCATAGGACTCACGCTTCCAATAATTATGCTGTTCAAGCTCCAGCATTGAGAACTTCCGTTCCATTGCCGTCTCAAGCAATGAGTTTCGCATTATATATGTCTCGGTCGTGTATATATTTTGTCATATCAATTAGGATTGGAACTGTTTTTTCAGTGACGAGCCGCTACTTTTATCGACTGAACACTATAATTCAATCTATTCAAGCTAGATTTTTGTTAGGATTTGATTAAGGTTTTGTGGCCCTACTAATGCATGTGAGCGGATATTGGTTTCATCCTACAGTACCGTGGTGGTCGATATCCATCCCAAAGGGGCTTCTCTGACTCCTCGCGCGGTGGTGGAAGAGGGCGATTTTCAAGTGGTGAGTCCAATGTCCACCCAGTCCAAGATAGAAATCAAGGATTCCAGCAAGGAGCAAGGGTTGACTTCGTCTCCGGTGACTCTCACTTCCATGCTGTCCAGGATGCCAATCGTGGATTCCGACAAGGAGAGATCGGTGATTCCGCCATCCAGGCTGGGTATCGGCCTCCAGTCAATTCAAGAAGGCATTTTGTTCAGAGCCAGTCATACGGGTTATCCTCTGGTTACAGTCATGATACACAATTCCACCATCCCCGGCACTATAATCAGGGTCAAAGTATACAGCAATCCCGGCAATATAGTCAAAATCCACAGTTTCAGCAGCAACGGCCATCAAACAAAATCAGCCATTCAGGAGACCTCCACAATCTGATTGGAGTTTAGCTGCTCGGACATCAGAAGAGCAAAGGTCTAGACCGCAAAGACCTCCTGACTTTCGAATTTGGGAATATGCAAAAAGAGAGCCACCTTCTGACTGTGGTATGCAATCATGTGTCCCATGCTTTTGTCAATGAGAATTATTAAGATACACCACTCATGAACTCTATAAATTTGCAAGCTTGGTTTTTTAAGCTTTGTTTGGGATATGGTGGTGGGGGATGTATAGTGGAAAATTTCATATTTTAAACCCATTTTCCATTGACACCTCTGGTATCCCCCCTCCTCATCTTTCCAAACATAGCCTTAACATATAATAATCAGATACCGATTAACAATGGAAGTCAAATTTATATCATTATTGGTAATCTTTGAGACTCCCTGGTTTGGTTGCTTTTCCTATAATGCGATTTGGGATTTTGCAGCTACAGTGAGAGTCTTAATTTTATCAAATATTTCTGAAGAAGACTGGAGAAAGTGAAAGTAATTGATTTGTTACAAAGGGTGGAAGAACTCATCTTGAAAAGCTAGCTTAACAGAAAAGGGGACCCACCCCATTATAAGCCCCAGATTATCTTGCCAAATGTGGGACTTTGCCTGCATCATTCTCTCCCTCTTCAAGGTTTTTGCGAGCTTGCAGAACAGCTCCAAGAACGACTCCTTGGGTCACCACTAAGGGACTGCAGCCCCAAGGACAAAGTGCTGGAAGGTGGGCGTCCAAGGGGTGGCTTTGATACCATATTGATGCATTATAAGGGTGAAAGAACTCATCCCAAATGGCTAGCCTAACAGGAGAGGGAATCCACCCCATTATAGGCCCCAGTATATCTTTTTAGTTGCCTGGTGTGGGACTTTGCCTGAATTAGTAATTCTGTATGAGACATATATCCACTGGGGGAAATGGTTTAGCTCCTCATTAAACATATATGCATGTTTAGCTTGATAATTATGCCTTGAATTCAATATTCATCTAAACTCATTGAAATTAAACTTTCAATCATAGATTGTGCTAAAAAACCATTATATTTATTTATCTTGAAACAATATCAGATTTTTGAGATCAAGATCCTCATGCAATGCCTTCTCACAGTCATACCTGCAATTTTTTTGTTACCAACTCTTTCCCCCTACTTAGGTCGAATCTAACCTTTCTTAGATTGGTGCCATCTTTGCAGAGCGGTTCGTTATTCTGTCATACAACATATTGGCTGACTATCTTGCAATAAACCATCGAAGCAAACTCTACTATCATATACCTCGCCATATGCTGGATTGGCAGTGGAGAAAGAGAAGTATCTTATTTGAGCTTGGATTATGGTCTGCTGACATAATGTGCTTTCAGGTTCCTTGTTTTATACTATTTAAAGCCTATGGCATGTGCATTTATGCGGTAGTGTTTCATATTCGTTTGATGGTGTTAATTGAAGAATTTAAAAGGAAAATACAGACAAGGTTAGAGGCAATGACAGACAGTCTTATTACTTCTTGTTTGACATGAACATGTTGGCAGAACTTACCTCAAAGGAATGCTAGACAAGGGTTTCCATGATGTTGCACTTTTTTTTCATTAGCAACATGTGGTTGTTCTTTTCAGGAGGTTGATAAATTTCACGACCTGGAAGAGGAGTTAAAGCCACGAGGATACTGTGGCATTTGGAAGGTATGTGGAAACATGTGATCTTGTCTTTTAATTGTAGCTACTGTAGTTATTCATTTAGCATTTCTTTAGGAGCTTTCACCTATTTCTTACTAAATGAAAGATGAGATACATAGTGGTGTTAATTCTATATAGTGCTGTCGACTATAGTTATATTATGTATTATGTCTTGTTGGTAGAATGTAGGATTTTCATCTCCACATTTTACATTTGCTCTTAAATTACAAGTTTTTAGTAAAGGAATCTATTTTCTTCTTTTGTTTTATTTCGAATGTGTTATGTGATTTTGGTAGGTCTACCAAGAAAGAAGTTGCCAAGATATACCATTTCTTTTTTATCTTATTTGCGATCTTGTCTATTAGTTATCAATTGTACTTCCGCTGAAAAATTTAACTTTGGGCATTTATAGGCATTAGAAAGGTATGCTGACACATTCAATCCTTGTCCTAATCCCCATTGATATGCAGTATATTCTAAATGTTTTCTCCAAGCCTATTTCTTCCTTTTGAGTTCTATTTGCATTTGACATGAGACAAAGGATTTTGTGCCCTGTAGCAGTTGAATGCACATGCATCAATTATGTTTTGTTTCTTCATGCAATTAGACTTCTTATTTTTCTCCCTTTCACTTTCTATGTAGCCACATAAATTTTGTGAGATTCACATATGGAAGTTGTTATGATTGATGTGGAAGCTATAACAAAATTAAAACTGAGAAAAATAAAGAACACATAGATTTATGTGGAAAACCCTTGTGGGAAAAACCTCGCGGAGAGGAGAAGCAAAATCCACTAGAAATTTAAATATTACAAAAGGTGCTGCAAAAAATAAACTCTTTTTGTCTCAACTTCTTAACCTAATAACTTGAGAAGAACGATATTTATATTGCTCCCAAGCCCTAACATTGGGCCACGCTATAGAGAATTCGAGACATACTCAACAAATCTCCATCTTGGCTTGATTTCTACATAAGCAACAAACAAGCTTCTCCTCCCACTAGAGTAAAACTCAGTTGCAACAGACATTGACCAAATCCAAGCAATGCTTGAATTTGGCAATAGGCAAGGGCTTCATCAACATATTGGCCGGATTGTCTATGACATTCTTCAAGACCTTCATTTAACAATCAGCAAGAGTGTCAAATAAAATGGTACTATAAATCAATGTGTTTTGTCCTCTCATGATACATATGATATTTAGTAAGATGAATAGCAGTCTGACTATTGCAATGAACAACAGTCACACCATGATCTACACTGAGCACTCCAAATAAGCCTCTTAACTATATGACCTCTTTAATACCTCTACAATAGTCATAAACTTTGCCACTGTAGTAGACAAAAGTAACTGTATATTGTAAAGTAGCTTTCTAATTGAGTGCCCAACCTCTAAAGATAAAGATTTACCTAGTCAAAGCCCTCCTCTTATCAAGGCCACCAGCATAATTAGAATCAACATATTTTGCAAGAGTGTCACCAATTTTTCCAAACTCTAAACCAAAATGAGGAGTATTTTTCAAATATTTCAAAATCCACTTCATAGTTTGCTAATGAACTTCGCCTGGCCATAATAAATATCTACTTACCACCCTAAAAGCATGTGAAATGTTGGGTCAACTAGAAACCATGACATACATAAGGCTACCAACTGCACTAGAATTTGGAACATGTGACCTTTTTTATCTCCATATCTGTATGTGGACATAAATTAGCTAATGATATAAAATGTGCAGCAAGAGGAGTACTTATTGGTTTGGCATCTTTCATGTCAAAACGATCTAACACCTTCTCAATGCAACTTTTCTGGGACCTTTTTCAATGTTGCCAAATTTTCATGCCTAGGATTTTCTTCCCTTCAACCTAAATCTTTCATCTCAAATTCAGCACTCAATCATGCCTTTAAATTGACCCTTTTTTATTTTCCAAAAATACAATGCTCACAAAAATCCAATTTCCCAATTTTTAGACCACATAGAAGACATCTCTTACTCATCTCTTCCATCCCTCTAGTAGTCATATGGTTCAATTTCATATGCCATAATTTAGTGTTGTCTGATTCTGTCATAACGGATGAGACTACAGCTGAACCGGTAACTGTGGTGCCTTGTAGCTAATATATGTGTCAGTTTTCTTCAATAGAAGTGAACCTCTGGTAATCTCGATAACTTCACCTCTTGCTGTCAACTAGCAATGTTAGCATAAAGTTTACCCAAAGCGATAAGGTTCTTCAAATCAGGAACGTGTCTAACATTGTCCAAGGTTCTAATTATTCCATCATGTATCTTAATGTTGACAGTTGTAATCCCATCTACTTTGCATTTAGTGTTGTTTCCCATTAGAATAACTTCACCATTATATTATTTGTACGTGGAGAACCAATCATGATTAGGACGCATGCGGTATGAACAGCCTGAATGAAGAATACAGCTACCACTTAATGTTTTCATCATCTACAACCAATAACTAATCTTTGTTTTCTTCTTCAGCAACTCTAGACTTAGTGGGATTTTCGTTTCCCTGATTCTGTCTATTCTAATAGTTTTGATTGTTTTGCCGATTTGCATCCCTTGATTTTGCTGATTCATATAATTTTCTCTTTGCTGCTTTGCCTTCAGTTTCAGGCATTTATCTAGATACACCCCTTAAACTTATAAGATTTTCAAATCAGATCCCTATGCTTGGAATTGGATTTGCTCTTACCACCATTGCTTCTCTCAATGAACCTTTCTCTAGCAACTAGACCAACCCCATGATCATTACTGCTTTCAAAAGTCAATTCTGTGTCTAGTTTTAGCTTATTAAGAAGACTAGTCTTGACATCTTCAAGATCAATAGTTTTTCTACTAACAATCACGGTCTCTCTAAAATTCTTATAAGAGGATAGTAGTGAAACTAACAATAAGAGAGCCTGATCCTCATCTTCAATCTCAATATCAATACTTCTTAATTAAGAGATAATAGCGTTGAACTCAAAAATATGAGACTTAAGAGGAGAACCTTCAGCCATATGAAGAGTGAAAAGTTGTTGCTTGAGCCTCAATCAATTGGTGAGGGATTTTATTTTTAAAAAAATCTCCAATTTCTTCCATAAACGTGCATCTGTTTTCTGATTTAGTACCTCCTGCAAAACTTCATTCATGAGACACAACTGAATAGTAGACAGGGCTTTTTTCATCCAATTCTTCCTAGGTTTCATCCAGCGTGCTTTTCAACTTCTTCCCAAATAAAGTTTTCTTCAAACCCTATTGCGTAAAAATAGCCAACATTCGAACTTGCCGTAGGTTGAAACTGCCACTCCCATTGAACATCTCAACGTCAAATCTTGTTGTTGAACTTGAAGCTACAACCAGAAGATCAAGAATCCCTATGGCTCCGATACGAGTTGTTATGATTGATGCAGAAACTACAACAAAATTAAAACTGAGAAAAATAAAAACACACAGATTTATGTGGAAAACTCTTGCAGGAAAAACCACAGGGAATGGAGAAGCAAAATCCATTGTAAAATTCAATGATTATAAAAGGTGGCTCAAAAAATAAAGACTTTTTCTGTTTCAACTTCTTAACCTATAACATGCTTCCAAGCTTAAACGTTGGTCCAAGCCCATATAGAATTCAAGACATTCTCAATGAAGGTTAGGGTATGATATGTGTGATTGTTCATAGAGGTCTTACACGCTGGAAGAGTAGATTTATTTTTTTGGGGAGGTGACACTTGGCTATCCATGTTTAGTTTTAGAATCTTATTCTCTGGTTTGCTCCCTTCTTGATTTTGTTGTTTGGATGAAAACTATGGAACCAGTCGATCTTGATTTGGAGCTTAGGCTAGATTCTAGTAGCTTGCTGCGATTAATCCCACACAACAAGTGCGAACGGTAAAAAGGTTAAACAGAGTAAAGATGCACTAGAATTTCTTGAAAAGAGATAGCCATTTGATTCTGAATCTCAGCAAGACTGCATAAAGATAAGAGTTGATAAAGGATGCTTAATTGTGTCCTAATGCATGGTTGACTAAGCTGGGGGCTTGAGAATGGCTTCAGTCAGATCTAGATAAAGGAATCTTGTCAATGCGTGTCTGAATCAGATGTTATTTTCATTACGTGAACAACATAATATGTGGATAATAATATTAAATTCTAGTTGTTACACCAATTGGATATTTTATGTGAGCATCTAGCCTTTTCTTGCAATATTCTTTTCAAATTTCACCATAAATCATGACTTATATCTCTGGACAAGTTGCAGAGGATAAGTAATTTATGGAAATGGAGATAACTCCACTTTTTGCTCACTTGTAGATGCGGACTGGAAATCCAGTTGATGGTTGTGCAATCTTTTGGCGTGCTTCAAGGTAAATGTTTTTTTTTTCCCTTCACGACTGTGAACAATTTTAATTTGATTGATCTAGCTCCATCAAGCATTAATTTTCAGTGAGCTTCTTGGCTTTCTTTTTATGCCTCCCCTTCTTTATACCTCCTCTCCTCCCTCCTTCTCTCTCTCTCTCTCTCTCTCTCTCTGTGTTTCCCCTTTCCACGGAACTTTAAGCATGCTAAGCTGTGGGATCATGGTGTAATTGAATCTGTTAGAAGCATGATGCCCATGAGAGTATTTTAGCTCTAGTCGGTCTAGGCCATGTTAATGATTCATTTGATGAGAAGTACCTTCAGTTATGTCCACTGTAATTTGTTATTGAAGAATATGGGAGTATGTAAGCCTTCATCGGCTTATATCCCTTCCTTCAAGTGGCTTACAGTTGGAGGATTAACTTTTTATCTGTGTTTGATATATTGTATTACGTCAATTGTGGATACGGATGGATATAACGTGTGTGCTAATATTAGTTTCCTTTTCGCATGATTCATAAGATCGTGAGCTTATTAATTTGTAACAGTGTCAATTTCTTTTATCTTTATCTTCTGTAAGAGATCTATATAATTCTCTTCAAACTCCACGCAGTTTTCCAGATAATATCAAACTATTTTGGAGAATGTGGTTATGAACTAATTTGATTTCTCTTTATTAGGTTCAAGTTGCTTCAGGAAGAATGCATTGAGTTCAACAAGCTGGGGCTTCGGGATAATGTTGCTCAGATATGCGTGCTTGAGGTACATCAAACCTAATATAAATGGAGATAAAAAGAACAGGGACATTCAGTGTGATTACTTATACGTCATTTTATACTCACAGTTTTTCTTGATGGACAGCTATTGAGTGAAAATGGGACTGGAAATACAGCACATCAATCAGCCAGGTAATACTAAGATCTCTCTCTCTCTCTCTCTCTCTCTCTCTCTCTCTCTCTCTCACCAAGCCCCAATTGAACAACAAAAGACAAACAGACAAATCACCAGTACATAGTAACGAAGATGCAATTACATAATAAGGATGGACACATTCCATATTGAGTACTAGTAATGGAAGTTGAGAAAGCTATGCAAAAATAAGTTAGCTTGTTGCTCTTCTCCTCTTAAGCAGTACATTTAGTCTCATTTTCAGAATTGCTGAACCAACCAAGGTGCTTGCTGCTTCTTCCTCTATCTCATTTCCGTGTGATGCTCTTGTTTTGGGTTAGATATAGTTTTTGAACATCAAGAACAGTGAAATATTTTGCAAAGTGTGGCTGTTCCTTTGGCATAATTCTATTATAGAATAATTTTATGACTTTCATTAACATCCGAAAAGCTGTGGTGCGTTCTTCCTAGCATGATGATAGTAAAGCTGTTAAAATGAAAAAGAAAATTTTCCAAGAGGAAAAAAGTTGATATTGAGATGCGACTTCAAGATTTATTTGCACTCTGAAGTGACCCTTTGTGATGGGAATTTGTCGCTTCCTGGTGCCTATTTTGATGATTATGTGTGTTGTTGAACAGGCGGTTAAGTTTCTTTGCATTCCTTTTTATTTAGAAGTCATGATAGCTTTTATCATTTTTGCGTATTACATTTGGTTGTGTTATTGACAGTTCAGCAGGTTCTAGAAAGATTGTGGTCTGTAACATTCATGTGCTCTACAATCCTAAAAGAGGAGAAATAAAGCTTGGTCAGGTATTTGATGTCTTCGAATCATTAATGGTTGTATATCCAGTATAATATTCTATCATAGCCATTTGGTCAAGTGGCTTTATTCTTCTTTATCTATTCTATTAATTGTCAACTATGTTTCTGAATTTGGAAGCTAGGCATTTTTTGTGGTACTGCTCAAGGTAGGCTTTTCCATGTCCAGCCAAAAAAAGAGGTTGAAAGGAAAGAGAGACAGAGAAATGACCCATAATTAATGTGGCTTGCTTACCTTCACTGGAGATAGATGAGTTGAATTCAATAAATTTGAAATACACAAGTTGATCAGAGAATTCTCTATATATTCACTATATAACCCATAGAGAGATTCACACACTCACAATTGCAAGAAAATCAAAGAGATTTATCACAATCCAAAATAGAAAATTAAAAATAACCAAACTGGTCCCAAACCCTTGGCTTTCACTGCAGACCTCCAGAAAAAATCTCAAGTCAGTTGACTCAAAATATGTCAGCTTGGTCAATATTTGGGCTGGGTTTGCACAAACTCAAGTTTCATGTGAATGAGTGTTGAGTGTGGCTATGGGGACATCCACTTTAAAGTAAATTACATCATATTGCAAAGTTAATTACAAGCTAAAAAATCATGATGAACATCTGAAGAAAGATTGTTAATAATATCTGAAAAGCTAGATTTGCATACATATTGCTCTTTAAGAGTGAGCATATATATTTGTATCTTCACATTTCCATATTCTATGTACAAGTTTTAAGTATTTATATTTCGATTCCATGAGTCCCACATTGAGTTCGACGAGAGGACATACTGTGGGATGGGAGGTTACATGTGAAACTCTTTTGCTCTGGACAATACATATTATGTTACTCAACACCCTGGGACTCAGTAAAGATGATCCAGATCTTTTTCTATTTAAAAGTGTTCTATACAACGTATTATGTTTAGATAAACCTAGGTGTTCTGTAGACAAAGTAGTTGATGTTGATATTTTGCATCTGTTCAACAGATAAGGGTTCTTCTGGACAGGGCTTATGCTGTCTCCCAAGCTTGGGCTGATGCTCCTGTTGTTCTTTGTGGAGATTTCAATTGTACTCCAAAGGTAATTTCTTGATTCCTTATTTCTAGTGCTGCTTTCATGCCGTAAACCTGATTTAGTTGTTCTCCAACTGATTTAACTTCTAATATGTCATTACCATCTTCTCCTTATGCTGTACCAGAGTCCTCTATACAACTTCATATCTGAACAGAAGGTAAGTTTCACTTGTTAGATTACCTTCTCAATTATTTCGGAAATGATGTAGGTGTGTGGGTGGTAGTGCTGTGTGCCTCTTAACTCATTTGTGCTTCATTTGATTTGACAGTTAAGTTTGTCTGGACTAGATAGAGATAAAGTATCTGGTCAAGCCTCTGCAGAAATTCGTCCAACAGTACCAGATAGTCAAAACACTCGGTAAGGTTTGGATCAGAATTTAAAGCTGTGAGAGGAAAATTTGGATTTGCCAAGGGTTCTGATTTCAATATGGTTTCTTCTTTACGAAAATTTGCAGTGGTCAACCTCAGTTCCAGGTGGACTACAATAAGCTAAAAGATTCTACCTTGGATGAGCAGAAGCAGAGGAACCAAGATAACGATAAGGAAAATTCTCTTAATGTGTCTGACCCGTCTCAGCATAGGTGTACGGACAGTGATCCAGCATCCCCTGCTAATTCTTGCACAAACAGGCAGAGTGCAAGTGATGACAGCAAACTAAATTATGAACTGGGAAAAGACTCTGAACAGAATCCAGCAGATGATGCTGCAAATGAAAATGGATTACCTTCTGATACTTATTTGGACAAAGAACCAAACTCAAATACTTTGGTTGGGGGAACTGTGTTTCCTCTTGATGATGTCAATTCAGGCGAAGATAAATGTAATTTTCAGATGGCTTCTTCATGTGTCACTGAGCTATCTGATCTAGATAATTTGCAAGCAAAAGATTGCACAGATGTTCTACCCACATCTTCCTTTACAGGTGAAGAATGTACTAGGGTTGCTATAGATGTTGAATCTCTAGATTCAAATGATGCAAAGATCACTTCGTTTGTGTTGTCAAGCCAAAAGTCTACTTCTGATGATGCAGAAACCGCTTCATCAGAAGTTGCAGGGCATGTAATATCTCCATCAGTCAATGACAAACAAGATAATCCTTCAACCTCACATGGTGAGTTACTTGGGGATACCGTGGATGACATAATAGATGAGGAACTGAAGAATTTATCTCTAAATGAGCCAGAAGAATCTAGCACGGAAGTTGGATGTTCTTATGAGGATGATGCCACATTCTTATCTGCATTACACAACGTAGAAGGTGCAGATTCCTCTCCTGTCAAGGAATTTTCATCTGGTTTGGATTTTGAGCCTGTTGAAGGGGAGATCTCTACTTATGATCCTTCATTGTGGACACCAATGGAGATAGCTACAGCTACTGGCAATGCAGATTGTCTTTTTTTGGAGCATCCCCTCAAACTTAAGAGCACATATGCAGAAGTAGAGGTAGATTATACATTCTCAAGATTCTTTCTTGATTTGTTTATTTTAGTATTCTTGAATAATAGACTGCATAAAAAGGAGTCCAGACCTAGATATCATTGCATGCATCTATGCAGGATTCTTCTGGGACTAGAGACACAAATGGGGAACCCATTGTCACCAGTTACAATCGATGCTTCATGGGTACAGTTGACTACATATGGTAAGTCCTCAGATCATAGTAATTCCTACTTGAGACCTTTGATAACTAGAGGAACTAATGAAGAGGAAGGCATTATTTTCCTCATGCTGATGAGGTTGCATCTCTTTGTCCTGCTTTAAGTAAATTTCAAATGGTTCTATAGAATACATAGACATTCTTAGTTTCTTGATGTTTCACGTGCTTTCCGATGGTGGATATTGTTGGAAAACTTAATGATTATAATCTTGTATCCAGGCATTCCGAAGGTCTGCAGACAACAAGGGTGCTTGCTCCTATACCCAAACAGGCTATGCAATGGACAACAGGGTTCCCAACCAAGGTATATGGCTTGAATCTGCAACACCTAGGAAGTTACAAAGAGAACAGAGGATCATTTATAGATAAATTACTCATGATTTCTGTTTTCCAGCTTAAAAATTTTATTTCATAACCTTTTGTTTTTGGTTGAACTGATTAGTAATGCATGCTACCTATCGTGGATTGGACTACCATTTTGAAATTCCTCAGCATTCTAGATTGTCTTTAGATGCTATTGCAAAGCTAGTACCTTGTTACTAATCAGTAAAAGAACTAAGGATTAATGTGATAAAGGTGCATAAGTCTTTTGCTGAGTGTAGAATTTTGTTTTGTGATGACGAAGACCTTTTGGTTGTTCTCCTTTTTTTCAGAAGTGGGGTAGTGATCATATTGCCCTAGTTTCTGAATTGGTGCTTGCAAAGGGTGCAGCCAATCAAAGGAATGAAGTTCAGTAATAGACCAGCCTTTGGCACCTGAGAGTTGTAAAAACATCTGATTTGTCTTCGGCTCTGCAGCATTTAGTTTCGGTGTTGGAGTTCATTCCTGACTGTTTCAGGTTTCTTCTTCCTTCTATATGCATTTTTGGTGTAACTTTCCGGGCTCACTTTTTTTTTTTTTTTTTGGGGTGGGGGAGTCATCACCTAGAATTCCTTTTTAACAGATTAGAGAGAGATTTTGATTAGTCAATTTGCTGTTTGGATTTTCTGACACTGTTTGTACAGTTGCATAAGAAGAGTTCCTGAAGCTGGAATGAAGGACAAGGAATGTCTCAGGTCAAAAAGAAATCTGCTTCAAAACTGAAAAACGTCTTCCAGGAAGCTCTGGAAGCAAATCTTGTAGATTTATGTCAGTATCTTTTCATTAGATGCATTTAACAGCCGATGGCATCTGCAGTTCTTCTGGTCGACTGTTTTGCCGTCATATAATTTAGTGTCAATCAACTCTTCCTCTGCACATATCTCTGTATTAAGACTTTCTCACTTGGGATCGAGGGCTTTGTGGCCCATGGGTATCTCGAAGTAGCATCCATATGACCCATTTTTACCTGTGCAACTGGTAGGTTAGGCTTGGAAAACTAGCTTTCCTCAGTTATTGTGAAGCCCATCTCTCTGGAATGTACATTTAAGAAGCTTCGTCTCATGTATTGCATGCAAATGTTTAATTTGGTTTACTTCTCTAGAAGCAAAGACTAGTTTCCTCCCATGAGAGATATCTTCGTCATAGTCGTTGGGATAGTTGGGAAGATGAGGTTCTTGATAAGGATTTATGACCGATTGACATTGCGAACCAACGTTTACAACCGACGTGAGTTTCTAGTTTCTACCTATTTCGCTATCTTTACATGGGTTCTGACTTTTTCCAAAAAAAAGACCTTTTCCGATAAAGAAAATAAATGTTTGGTGTAAAACGATTGCCTAACGAAGCCTCTGGTGAGGAAATTCTAGAAATTCAATGAAACTGTCATGGAGGACGCTGCTTGTGGATTGCTTGTCAACTTCATTTGAATTTAGTGAACCATGTCTATCATCTAGAACTCTGACATAATCTTCTTCTTCTTCCTTATTTTTCCCATTTTCTTTACATATTTTAATGGTATCCTTCAAAAACCTTCACAGGTTCCAGAAAGCTGAGGCCACTTGAAAGGGACAAAATGCGCAAGCTTTAACTGCCTGCGTTTACCACTTTAGGATTACGTATGGTCTCTTTTTAATATTATATGTCGATGTCAGCCGGGTGGTTTGATGGATTGAGATCATGTGGGCGTCACGGTGTCGGGGTAAAATTTAATAAAATTCTCTGCAAGGATCTCGATCCATTCGGGTGAATGAGTACGTTTTTCCCATTAATTTCATTCTCATGTAGCAGTGAGGAGGCTTAGTAATTTCGAGTGACAGATGAAGTACTGGATCAATGCACTAGAGAGTTCAGCGGAAATAGATGTGGAGCCCATTGGACTTGCTCCGTATGCTCCGTATACTCTCCTTAGAAGATAAACTGATTTAAGCATCCAAGAATCTCTTTGGGCGTGATGCATGACACTATTCTATTCCGTAAATAGTTTTAAACATAAATAATTTTTTCTATTTCTATTTTTAAAAGAGTTTCTAAGCAAAAATAACCGTTTGATAACGACACCAAATTTCTTCCTTTCGGACAGCGGCGGCAAATGACGACCTTTAATATAAAATAAAAAAAAATTATTTAGTAAAAAAAATAAAGAATAAAATAAAAATATCATTTTATTTTAAAATTAAAATATCCTTAAAAATAAATTTATTTTATTTATTCTATTTTATTTTATTTTACCAATATATTTATTTTAAGATGAATAAAAATAAAAAATAAAAAAAAAATTATTTGGCAAAACACTTAAATAAAAATAAATTTATTAAATTTATTTTAAATAAAAATAATTTATTTTTATTTATCATAAATAAATTATTTTTAATAAATTTAATAAATTTATCTTTAATAAACTAAAATATAAAATGATAAATAAAAATAATTTTATTTTTAATAAATTTTTAATAAATTTATTTTTATTTTTAAATGAATAAAATTATTTTTATTTTTATTTTTAAATGAATAAAATGAATATTTTTATTTTTTGTATTTTTATTTTTAATAAAATGAGGAGAGGCGGATGAGGAGGAGGAGGTAGAGACATAGAGGAGATGAGGGAGGACTCACCGAAATTAGGGTTTAGTAGGAGAAATTATTTCTAATTTCTCTTCCAGAAATCAGAAGTAGAAAATTTTTATTTCTGATTTCTCTTCTAAATCAATTTCTAGAATAGAAATCTATTACAGAAATAGAAAAATTGAGTAGGTTTATCAAACAGATTTTTATTCTAGAAACAGGTTTGGAATAGAAAAATTATTTCTGGAACAGAAATTTTGGTTATCATGCACCCCCTTATAGGCCACGCCCAAATACTTCCCTTTCTCAGTGGTTTGCAGGTCCAAGGCTCTCTGCGTCCATTAACAAGTTGAGGACCCGCGGGATTTGCGCAACAACAGACGGGTTTATCTATACATACACAAGCGGACAACTTTGTTTCGCGAAACTCATGAAACTTTCTTCTGAACTGTAGCTTGACTGGTCTTTGATTGCTTCTGTCAATGAGGCAAGACGCCAAACACTCCCCACCTGACGAGGTGGTTTTTTTCTCCAGCACCTAACGTACGTTGGAATTGTGCTGTTTTCATTGGCATGGTCTGTAAAGAATAAAGATGCAGGTGGAGGCAATAAAAGGAAGCAAAAGCACGAATACTTACTGAATCCAGCTGGAAGAAACGGCTCGTGTTGGACTCTACACGCTGCAAAAGTTCAGGTCCTCACCTTCAAGACCGCCGCAAATCGTTGACCCTGCACATCATTCGATGATACATGAACATGACAAAATCACTACAGAAATCACAATGATTGCCGCAAAATCCGGAGCTCCAGCTAATAAAAGAAGACCGGACTTTTTTTATTATTATTATTTGTTATATAGTTTTACGGCTTTTTAGCTGCTGCACACTCAAGGAACTACATGATTCGATCGTCTTCTCGCAATGTGAGGCTTCAATTATGCCTGCAGTTCTTGCCCATTTAGCCCGCCACATGGTCATTAATCGACGGCAACGGGGATATGCTCAAGAACTTCTGACCAAATGAATAAGAATGCTTGATTCAGTTCCGTTATATTAGGTCAACATATCACGTATTATCTCGATGATGCAATTACTGCAGAGAAAAAGGGGCAAGTGTGATCACAAAGTGTGCAATGGGAGTTTCATTTTGACTATCACAAATTTAAGACGTACTTCACGAGAAAGCATTCAACATCAAACAAAAGACGAGAAAGAAGTTTGTCTAAAGTACGTGCCCTACACTTCACCATGCAGCGTGCCTTTCTTCTTGCGTTCTTATTGGGGTGATGGAGCTTGTCATGAAGTTATTGCAACTTCCAACGACTGGCCCATCTACATAGCATGTTCATACCTTGTTTCCTAGATATCCGTAGTCAACTGTCTTATTTTAAAAATATGGAAGGCTTTTCCCAACTTTTATGGAGGTTTTTATCCATAAATTAAAGTCTATATCACAGCATTTCACGCTTTAACCCAAAAATTTAAGTCGCGGGGCAGATAATCCATATAAGTGTATTAAGACACAATATATCTGTAAGACAAATGATATGAGATATAACTTCGACGCATCTTTACATTGAAATGTTCGGATATATACTCATTTGACATTTGTTGTGTGGTTATCGATGCTTTGTGATTTTTTTCCCATACATAGAAACCCTAAGAAACCCATTAGTACAGCTAAGGTATATCATGTGAGCATGTGATTAGTGCTCGAACAAACAAGATTCATCCATTGTGCAAAATTATGATAATATAAAGGGTAGGAATGAAACAAAACTATTGACGTTAGTTGGTAAGAGTAAGGGAATGAGATCCTCTATCTCATTGGTATATCCATTCAGTATCTCATCTATCCAAACCATTGATCAATATTAGATAAGGGTAGTTATGAAATATATGACTAATGTATCCATTGTTGACATATGTTGAGGCATCAATAGAGCTACTGAATGGGTTAAAGGATTCTTGTCCAACAGTAAGTTTTGGCTGCAGCCGACTTGCAACGTCACCGCGTGCCTGCGGTGTCTAATTTGGGAGCATATGCTAAACTGTTGTACATGTATTAAACTGTATCTAGACTGTTAAATCTCGCGGGTCCTCATCAAATTCAATCCTCCAGATTCAATTGAGAACGTGTAATGCACTCGCCGACTGCTTTCTGCTAATTCGGATGCAGACTAGAAAGTAACGGCAAAATAAAAGTAGTCCCATTCATTCTAAAAGTCAAGGAGAAGAAGGGCTTTCTCGATTGAAATCGAATTTGTCCCAGTTAGTCGTCAACAACGAATAAAGTTCAAAACCCAACCACGGGCAGCGCAGCTGGTGTGAGTTCTCTCCCTCATCGCAGAGGTCGAGGGTTCGAACCCTCTTGTTGCTAAAGTGTCTGAAGAGGGGGGTCCTGGTGTTGGGGTCCCGGGCTAGCCTCCCCGAGGTTTACGTCTAAATAGAGGCTTGCGGCGAGGCCCGACAGTGCCATCGGGTACTGGAGGGTCGTGTGATCCCCGAAGGGTGATCTCCGGCGGTTCCTCGGTCACCAAAAAAAAAAAAAAAAAAAACGAATAAAGTTCAAAAGTGGGGCTGTATATGGAACCAATTTCGTGTGAATGAGTATCATCTTTATCCAAGTACAGCAGAGATCGAGGAAAGCTTCTTCGTATCTTTAGCCACCAGTGGTCGCCCATAAATGTGAAAAGAACCGAGGAGGGCGAAAACTGTCCGGTGGAATCATTTAATAACCGCCTCTATATAGAGTCAATTCAAAAAAGTTGTACTTTCTAAGATACATTTAGTCTAGAGTACTTTCATAACTCTAGAAGGGAAGATGACTTGGCATCACCCGAACTACATCTAAATTCAGATTATATTTATCAGAACAAGTTAGTCTACTTAATCGACAAAAAAAAAAAAGAGTTATTCTACTTCATGTGATCAGCACGACAATTTACAGAGAGAGACTTTTAAATGGTAAGACAAAAATTGACTTTTTTTTTATAAGGCCCTGTCGGCCATAAATAATACAGCAAATTTAGAAAGCGAAAAAAATATTGTGGGAGAAATTATTAGCATGTCATATGTATTAAAAACGCCTCAACCATTAAATATGGTGGGTCCCATGTGGCTCCTGCCAATTTAATAGAGAGCAATTAGAGCATACCCCGTTAGTAAAAAAAAAAATTACACAAGCGGCCGATGTGTCCCCTGTTTGTGTAAATTAAAGATTACATGGACGGTGTGTGCTATAAATATCATGGGATCTTCGAGAGATAGGAAGAGACAAAATAGTCAAAGGCTAATGTTTGCTCAATATCTTAACTTTATTATGTTTTATAATCAATGGGTATCTATACACAAAAACACGTAGGAAGTAATCTAATCTAACAAGGAAATTAGCTAACTTAATCAAACAAGAAACTAGCTCTCCTATGAAAATAACGAAATATCTAATAACATCTCCAATATTTAGTAATATCCCCAACAAGATTCTCTAAAAGAGAATTCTCTAATATTCATAAATACACTTTAACACCCCCTCAAGCTAGAGCCTTTAGCTTGCATATGATAGACGCAACTTTCTGACAGAATCTATGACAAAAGCGCGGCATAAGCCAAACCTTACACTTGCCAAGGGATGTGGATATACGAACTGGATTCAAGACAGTGACGGTTGTGTAAGCTGGACTTCACACGACAAATTCAATGTAATCTACATCATTACCTAATACAACAAGCGCTGAAGAAAGGCCTTATCTCAAAGTAACACCTTCTTTTCACACAAACTTGATTAAACCGTGTGGAAACCCAACTCAAATTGCAGCAAACTATAATGCATCATCCAACAATGCTCAACATTGGCTGCTCGATGAAGGCATGCTCGACTCTGACCCTCATAGCTGCCTAGACATTTGATGGCAACTTTGCTTGTCAACGACACTCCAATTGAAATAGAGTCAACAACAAATAACATCCATGGGAAGCAATGTTAAGTGTTGACCAAATTGGGAAGAATGCATGGCGAAATGAAGCGAAAGAACATTGAAGCTCGACTTGTGATAGACTTCACCAATACAAGAATGTCAACAATAGGACCGACGGATCTGTAGGAAATGACTACTCCCCCAATGATGACAGAAAGACAACAACTCATGATATAGAGCTAGAGATGATCGGTTATAGGTTCTGCCCAAGTTCCACTCAGAATTTACCCGTTGGAATACTTAGAAACCTGAAACCTACCTTGTTATAGGTTCAAGGTTTACTCAAATTCCATTTGTACTCCTAATTGAATGATTCCAATGAATTTTCACCTTTAGTGACCACCATTTTTTACAATCCACTTATCATAGCTCATGTTTAAACACACAAAGATTATAAAATATTAACAAAGTGAAAGCTTAGTCATAGATATCGTTAGAAATAAAAACTTAGACTAATGGTTTTATATTACACACTCACAATTAGACACCATGAAATGCCGTAAGATCGCACGAAGATATTGAACAAGAAAATTCCAAATTCCTCCTGAAACCTAGATCTACCCATCGAAACAAGTTTCCCAATTTTTGGAACCAAAACTTGTATATCCTAGAATTTGGAACTGGGTTGGTCTGATTCTCAGGTTCCCAATTCTACCTTGGAACCATTATATAGAGTGGCTCATAGAGACAGGAGCAAATATGAAACCGCAATAAGCGAAGGACAATGACACTACTCTCGAAGACGACTAACTATGCCTGCTCTTGAGAATGAAGATAGATGGTTGAAAAACGGAGGACTTAGAACGACAAACGGTGGAGACATGATGGCAAAGATTAGGGTTCTCTTTTATTTTTTTTTGTTTTTAAGATTGAAGTCAAGAATCAAGATAAGCTAGGGCTTTGATATGGTTCCTTTCTCTTAATAGGTTTGATACCATGTAAATATTCAAGTATCTCCATTATAGACGAAGGTTACATCTTTACTCAATAATAGAAATTTTTAACATTCTACAATCAAGAGGTGTCCTCGAGGAATATGAATTGCAAAAGGAAGTACTCTAATTTAACAAGAAAGCTGTTTTATTCTACAACAAGAAAACTTTCTATCTCAGAAAATAACGAAAATATCTCTAATATGACGCACCGAATAGTTTCTCGATCCTTCGAGGGGTGAACTCGTTGACCAGCTCAAATGTGCTTTTTGTATTGTGCATTTTGTATGCTCCCTCAAACCCTGCCAAGAAAGATGTCAAAAAAGAAAAACCTTGCTGTCGTTAGCACTTTGTCTTTGGCGTCCCAACACCCAAAAATAATCTACTTTATATAAAACACATAAATTGAAACCGTTGACTTTTCAATCCATCGCCCTCGTGAAGTGAGATTTTGGCATAAAAAAGGATGGGGAGTCCGTGACCCAAAAGGCATGTGGACAAGCGTTTGCCACCTTTAGTTGATTGAAAGTCTAAGCATTTATTCATTACTTCATCACTCACGGGTGAAAAAACTTTTCATGCCTTCAACCTCCAACTTGACAGACATTGTTCGTCAGACATGACGATATGCACTGCGCCATTGCATTCACGTCGGTTACTCAGCCAAACTTAGCCAAGAATGTCCAAAATGTGTAAATTCAGAGATTCAGGACAATTTCCATTCTACGGAAAAGAAGGTCAAGACATACTGTGTTTGAGCTTGTCGATGTTGAACCATGTCGGATTCAAATTTCGCTGGCTGAATTCGTGTCATGTTATGTCAAATGGGTGTCTAGTTTAGATCAAAACACAACCAATTAGGTGAGGAAACAGAGCGTACTGTTGATACTCGACGTTCACGGCCGCAGCAGATGACTTTGCAATAGTGCCAAACGCTGTCGTTGAGAGGACTATGGTCGCCCCGCTACTCGAGGGACGTGAAGACGAGGACAGCGCTCGGTCGACGATTCGGACTTGGATAGTCTGGCTGGGAATGCAGGTTCCGGAGACGGAGGCGCTGATGCACCGCACTAGGTACTGCCTCCCGCATGACGCTCCGTTGTCCCATATCCCTTCACCCGCCGCCGCAAAGAGGTTGCTCGATGGGAACTGTGATGGATCATTGCCGAAGCATGCCGTCGCTGAAACATAATGATGTCAAACTTCTGAGAGAGAGAGAGAGAGAGAGAGAGAGAGATTTCACATACGTGTGTATGGAGGACTGTAGTGCGCAGCGGTGCCGACGTCGGCACGAGAGAAATGAACTTGCATCGTCACCAGAAGGACGAGTAGGAGTCGCGTTCTTTTGCTGCAGGGCTTCATTGCTCTGGAAAGATCGGCGAGGCCAACATGTGAATTGTACATCAAAGTCAATGAGGTTTAGTATCAATTGTCATGTGGACTGTGGTTATTTGCATACATCTGTCCGACACTCACACTGACACAAGCAACATGGCAAAAGTCACCTTACCTTATGAAAGCCGCAGAAGAACTTGGACCTTGGAGAGTTCCAAACTCGTACAAACGAGGCCCGATCAACCCGCACTGGCAATGTCTTCATTTATAGTGTCATTTAGAAGCTTCTAATATCTTTTTCTTTTTAAGTCCCTCCATTTTTTATCTCTGAAATTCCCATGCCGTTGCTTGACGAAGCATTAAACGACTGTTTTGCTGTCTTACTCTGTAGTTTGAAGGGAAAAGTACCAAAAAAGTCATAAACCTATTACATTAGTACCAATTCAATCATAAACTTTTCAATTAATCCAATTCAGTCCTAAACCTTTTACTATTAGTACCAATTCAGTCCATCCGGCCAATTTTGGTCGGCCGATGCTAACGTGGACGTCGACCGGTGGCCGGATGCTAACGTGGCAATTTTTATGATTTTTTAATTATTTTTTTGAATTTTTTATTAACTTTTTTTCTTTTTTTTTTTTTTTTTTCTTTTTGTTTTCTGTCTTCTTCCTTGCGTTGGCTAGCAAGCCTCCGGTGAGGCTCGCCGGCCACTGGGCGAGGGCCGCAACCCTCGTGCAGCCTCTCCCAAGGCCGCGGGCGAGGCCGAGCGGCCCTCGCCAGCCGTCGGCGAGGTCGCGGCCCTCGCTCGGTCTCGCCCAGGGCCACGGGTGAGGCGGCTTAGCCCAAATCTAGGCGAGGCCAGCCTCACCCGTGGCCCTAGGCGAGGCCGAGCAAGGGCTGTGACCCTCACTGGCAGCTGGCAAGGGCCGCTCGGCCTCACCCAGGGCCGCGGCCGAGGCTTGGCAAGGCCGCCTCACCCAGATCCGGGCGAAGTCGCCTCGCTGGCGGCCCTGGGAGAAGCCGGGCGAGGGCCGCGACTGTGGCATTCCAAAAATTCATGGCAACCTCCAGATACATTAAGGCCTATGAATAGGTGATGGAAGTACCATCAAGTTGTATTATAACCATTTGATCCATGAATTGCAATAAGATTTATGGCCAAGCTTTTAGTGGATAATTATTTGATAGGAAAGAAAATTCTATTATCGGCCATGTGTTTTATAAGTTGGAATTTATTGATTTATGATTTCAAGTTTTATAGCCAAGTGAATAAGGGAAATTAAGTATTTATATGATGAGAGATTAGATGATGATTAAATTAGAGAAGAGTGGGCCAAAACTCTTAAGCCAAGACCAGCCCACAATCACCCACCATTCGGCCATATGGGCCTGGCCCGCAAAGCCCAAAGGAGGAGGAGGAGCTGCCGTCGACCAAGCTGGCCCAAGCCCAGCCGGATTCAAGCCCATCTTGCATGGAAATTGCCAAGTGACACCGACATGCAAGATCAATGATTGTTAATCATGAGAGGGAAGAAATTAGAGAGAGTGAGGGGGGCGGATTAAGCGAGGAAAGGGAGAGAAAGAGGGAGAGTCGTCTGAGAGAAAGAGGAGAGAAAGAGAGAAAGGAAAGGAAGAAAGGAAGAGAGAAAGGACCGTGCATGCGAGAGAGAAGAAGGAGGACCGTCCGCCGATCGTCCGCCTAGCTCACCGCCGTTCGTTCGCCGCCTTGCCCGCCATTTTTGTTGTTGTTTGTGCTTGGATTAGAGGCAAGTAGAGTCCTAAAACCTACCCTTTGCTTGCTGTGTTGTGTGTGTAGAAGATGGTGAATTTTGGTTGTGGTAGATGTCATGAAAGGTCGAAGCTATGGAGAGAAATTCGTTGGCCTAGCATGCTGTTTTCTGGAAAAACCAGTCCGACCCTTCACGAGTTTGTGAGCTGCATGCGACTTTTTAGTTGGAATCTTGCTTTGATCTCTTCATGAAAGTTGTATAGAACACCTTGAGGGATAACATACTAAAATTTGAGACAAAACGGACAAGGATTTCCTGGTGAAACGATTTTTCTTTGGAGAGATTAGATCTGGAATTTGTTGTGCTGACCTTTAGTGATTTCGTGGACTGTAAGGTAGCTTTCTTGCAAAAATATCACTTTTAGTTCTTAATGAAAGTTGTATTATCCTTCTTGAGGTAAAATATATCAAAAATTTAGAAGAAATGAACAAAAATAGGTCGGTGAAATCGTTGTCCTTTGAAGAAACTGGATCTGGGAAAATGCTACCTCGACCTAGTACGATTCTATGATTTTTATAAAATCATACAGTTAAAATTTGATTGTGTATCCTTAATGAAAGTTGTAGGTAATATTCTAAGGTATAATATACTGAAAATTTAGAAGAAACGGACATATGTAGATCAGTGAAACGAGTTTCCTTTGAAAGAAGACATTCTTGAAAAAACGACACCGAGAACAGGGGGAATTAATCATCTATATCTGTTAATATATAACGATTTGGGGTTCAATTTCTTCACGAGATATTTACCCTTAGGACTTTTCTATAACATATCAAAATTTCAGAATTTTTAGACTTCATTTGGATATTTAATTTAAATTACTTCCGAAACCGTGCAAGCTGAAGTGTTAAAATTTTGAAGACTGTGATGCATGGACCATAGTGTTTTGTGTGAGATTCTTTTGGTATGGTGTTTTTCATGAGATATCTGCCTTTAGGTCTCTTCTACAATGTGTCAAGTTTTCAGAATTTATTTATACCATTGACTAATTTTCCTAGAAATTTAACCAAAGGAGTGTATTATGTTTTATGTAAAAATTGATGTGTTTTCAAAAATAATGAATTTTTCCATGTGATGATGCTTTGAGCGATTGATTTTGCTGCATATGTGATACATATGGCATGTTATATGGCATCAAAAAGCTGGTTGAGACTCTTGATATTGATACATCAAATGCCATGTTGAAATTGAGATACATGTGTGAATATAAATTGAGATAATAACAAGACCGTCGGAGGTGTGAGCCGACGATGCCTCGGGAGTTTCAAGATGCCCGGAGTGAATGTGCCGGATGTCATCGGGAGTTTCGGGATGCCCGGAGGTGTGTGCCGGAAGCCTCGGAGGTGTGTGCCGGGGGGGGATACCTCGTGATGCTAATTGGGGTACGAGATGCCTAAAGTGTGTGTGCCGGATGCTCGAAGGTGTGTGCCGGAGGTTCCTCGTGATGCCAGGTTGGTTGCGAGCGATAAATTGAGGGATGCAAACACTGGTCCCTGGAAAAATAAAAATTGAGACTGTATCATGCGCATGGATGTGTATATATGGCATGGTGATATATGCATGATTGCTTAATGATAAGTGCATGGTGGTATATGCACGTTGCATGGTGATATATGCATGGCTGCAAGGTAAGGTATGCTTGAATACATGAATGATATGTGTTTTATTCATGATACATTCATTGTTTTGTTTGATGCACTCTGTAGTATGGCGGATCTTTACTGCTGAGTGGTTGTACTCACCCCTTTTGGGGATTAATATTTCAAATTAGAAAGATGCATATTTCACCAGTTGTGTGTGGTACCTTCTATGGCATACCTACTGACGTCGAGATGGAGTGCACCGAGCATTCCTGTATTAGTATACCTAGTCTGCAGTATGTCCAAGTTCGAGTATTGGTGATGTATGACGTGGGTTTAGCTGATGGCCCTATCATCCAAGAGTTTTTGTCTGTTTACATTCGACGCAATGGGGTGATGCTAGGGATCTTACCGCCGCCGCCGCCCGATGCACCAGGTTGGGTGTGATGGCATGTAGAACTAGTGGGAGTTGACGTTTTCTTTTTAGGGATACCACTTGTTGATAGAGGGATGTACATGTTTCATATAGGGTCGAGTTCTCTTTGGGGTATAGCCAAGTATAGTTAAAAATCTTGGCCTTTTGTTGTATCGACCTGAAATGTTCATCATGAAAATATAAATAAAAGTGAATCGGCTTTATCTTTTCTTCTGGTGCGTAGCTGGTGTGCATTGCATTATTGTTATTGGAGGGAGAGATGGTGAGACTTGTTTATGCTTCCGCTGATGAACTGCGTTGGGACCTTTAAAATTAAAATGGAAAAGTATTATACTGATCAACCCCTATGAACTATGGTTTCACTTAAATTAAAAAGTTACCTTATTAGTATGTAGTAGGATGAGTGACAAGAAATCTGTGGCGACCCTAACGAATTGGGGGTCGTCGAGGGGTGCCACAGGGACCCTTGCCGGCAGTAGGCAAGGGCTTTGCGGCCACCGCTAGGAAGAAGACAAAAAAAAAATTAATAAAAAAAATTTAAAAAAATCGAAAAAATAATTAAAAGAATCATAAAAATTTCCACATTAGCGTCCGACTACCCGCCGACATCCACGTCAGCGTCGGCCGGCCAAAATTGACCAGATGGACTGAATTGGTACCAATAGTAAAAGGTTTATGACTGAATTGGTTCAATTGAAAAGTTTATGACTAAATTGGTACCAATGCAATAAGTTTATGACTTTTTTGGTACTTTTCCCGTAGTTTGAAAAGGTAAGTTTTCCCACCGTAGGTGACCAACCGGCAAACGGCAATTTCAAGATTCAACGCGTCATTTAACATTCCTCTAGAGAAGAACATTCCTCTCTTTAATCGGTTTCTCATTGAAGAGTAATTTCGTACATTAACTGTATTACATGATAGTGACGCGCGAATAATATATCAATTTTGGGTGAGACTTGTGCCAAAAAATTGACGACTAAATTTGGTACGTGTCATATGGGCCAAACTATGTGATCAATCTGTTACAATCTTATAAGATTTTGTAAGATTGTTCAAGCTCTCTCATATGTAAATTGGGCTTTAGCCTAAACTCGAAAATATGTAATTGGGAAGACAAATATACTCTTGGAAGATTTAAACTAGACCTAACATGTGAAATTTCATGGGACAAACTTCCAACTATTCTAAAAGAGCTAATGAGTTATAAGTTGACTACGATATATTAATTGCATTAAACCATATTATTTCTCCGATGTGGGACTTTTAAATAGAACTCATACATGCAACTCAACAATAAGCTCACACTTGAGGGAGGAAATCATTGAGATGCATGGATAAGTTGTGTTAGAAAACCCCACATCGAAGAATCAACGTGGAATGAAGTAATTAATATATCATAATTGGCTCATAACTCATTAAATGAAACTTTTAAAACAATTGGTAGCAATCCCACCAAATCTCACATGATATTAGAGCATTCCGTTGTAGCTATGCTGAAAGAGAGAGGGGAGGAGTGTGATGCCCCCAACACGTCATGGCTAGTGTAGAACTACTAGCACAGTTATCTTTTTCATTTCATTTTTTCCTAAGCATGCGGAAGCTTCAGGAACTAAAGTAATCTAGGGGTGTACGCGGACTTCTGTAAATGAGGCGACTCCATTTCTTATTTATTTATATATATGTCCAACGACAAATTGGGTACACTAGGTAATTCAAAAGGGTCAATACTACTGACTACACCCCACTGTAAGTTGGTCATCCCATCTCAACCTAGCTATACATGTGATCGCCTAACCCTGACCACTTGGCTTCATCAAAAATCTTCCAAGTCTCAAAAAATCTTGCTATCCTCCTACCTCCTTTCTATGCGGTAGGGCTACCTCTGTCCCATGGTCCGTTGGCGAACAGCGAGAGGGGACCCACTGTGCATCCATTGATGCAGTCATTCCAACAAACCCAAGAGTTACAAGCCCCATCAAAAGCCCTATATCCATAACTAAATGAGACGTGATTCAAATAAAAACCGTATTCAAGAAACCATGGTCTATAAACTCGTCCTCTTGCCAAGTGAAGTCGACTGGTACTACATAACAGAACATAGGGGAGGCAAGTGAGACCAACACTTCTATTGATCTGAAAAGATAAAGTCACCAACCAATGAGCCTATACCCAGAAAGCAGAAGGTCTACCTACCGATCTATACTATATAAATCAATCACTGTACTAACATAATAACATAATATAAACATTAGCTTTTCTCAACAGCTAATCAATAGCTCAATTTAAAGGTACCGAGATTATATTTAATAGTAATTATTGCTTCCATCATCATTTGGGAAACCCTGTCACCCTCTCGGGGCATCTCACACCCATCTACCATCGCAAGGACATCTAGGGAATCTGTTATGCCCCTAGGCATCCAGAGGAACCTAGTTACCCCTTCTAGGCATCCCGACTACAACCCAAGGCATCACCATCCCAAGGTTTGACGGTAATCCCAATCACACATCCATACCATAATGTAGCAATTTCATAATTCAATTCAAAAAGCATATTGATGTTATTATTACCCAGGAATTCAAATGTGAACCTAATGAAACCTCAATCATTCTATCCCTAGACTGACATATTCTCACCCGTGCCTACATTAGATGAACTATAAGAAGAATTTTATATCCTAGACCTTAGACTAGCCTTATAAGGCGTTCCATGCACCTTTAGAAATGGTAGTTGTTGTCTAGGGTAAACAAGTTTGAAAAATTATGAAACTTTAATATAAGATAGTCAAGACCTAGACTAACAATTTCCATGAAGGACTCAATGTCTGGTTTCGCTCATACAGTTCTAAATAATCTTTGGTAAATAGCGCCAAATCAATAGGAATTTCCAAAACGCAATGGAGTAGGAAAATAAATATTTTGCAGATTAAATGAGATCGAAAAATCATGGAATTTTATATGCAGGGGTATAAAATGTACTCTACAACTTTCATGAAGGACACATGTTAAAATTCTCGACCAAAAATTTTATGGAAAATGGAAAGTTGGAAGATGTGGTTTGTGAGTCCAAAAACAGATTTTGAACCCCATAATTTTTCAAATATATTTCTGTTGCACAAAATCCAAAAATTTTGAAATTAAAGCATGTCGTAGAACAGCCAATAAGAGATAACTTTCATAAGAACACCCCATGAAATTTGCATCACATAAGTTGGTATGAAATTAGCAAAATCAAGGGTCGGAATAAACCGAACCTAAAGTTGACAACCACTTTTCCATTTTGACTCAACCCTCGGCAACTTCAGCTTAGAAGTGTACGCAGATTTAGCATATAACTTTCTCAGAACACATGATAATACAATGACTACGTTCCAAGCTTTCTAACTATATAACTTTGTCCGCAACCTATGACCAAGTGCTAACGTCTCTAGAAACACTTGATTTAACAGATTTTTGAGGAAACTCTTCTCATCACATGAAAAACAATCGATATAGGATGGAACGGGAGATTTCCACTTGCCTCAAGTCCCTATGGATTGCAATGGCAACCTAGCGGGACGGAGGTAAGGCAGATGGGTATCGGCGCAAGCAACCACAATGAAGAGAAAGCAAGTGCTAGTCACAATTGTCTCCTGGTGCGGGCAGAGTGAATTTGAAAGAGACAGAGAAGAATGGAGATAGAGGAAGGGAAACAGATGTAGCGGCTAATTTTGTTTGCTTCCACGTGTGGCGAGGTATGAAAAGAACAAAACTAAGAGGACTGAGGAATGCGGGTGGTGAAGGTGAGAGGAACAAATAGCTTCGTTCCTCTCTCTCTTAGTATTCGGTCTCCGCTGCTCCATTGTTTGTAGCTGAGGTGTCGTTTAATGGAGTGAATTACTAAGGGGAAATGACACGCATCCGGTCTCTTATGTCGACTCCATGAGGGTGGCGGGCACCAGCTGAAGAAATGAAAGGTGTTACCCCGCGAAGAGGCCAATCGACTCGAGGTGGCATGGTGCGACTAGCAGTTGAGGTGGCGGGGTGTTGGCTTAGTGTCATGGTGAGGCGGAGGTAGTCCACCGATGATGGGAACCGCTGAAGTGAGGCACGATCAATCCGGCGATGGAATTTGATAGTGGGCTTGGCAATTGCGAGGTGATGGTTGGACTAGGTGGCTTGTTTGAATGGCGATTTGATGACGCGACACTAAGTGATGGAGTGGTGATGCGCATTGCGATGATGTCAATTGTACGGACCAAGGTGTCTTGATGGTGTCGAAGGTGAGCTTGTTTAATGGCGTATACATCAAGTATTCGAGGTTGTTATCTTGTTGAGTGAAATTTTGGATGTCACGAAGAAGAAAGTTAAGGTATTTCTAGGTGAGTACTAGATGAATACGTTGTTAAGATTCATTGGCTAATCTAGTCGAGAGAGTGCAGGGGGGCTGTCCATAAAGTAACCCCTTAGTCAGAATAACTTGTCAATTAAAGGCATTTCTTGGATCATGGATGATAGGAAGTTGTCTTGAAAATTTTGAGTACCAAACACTTTAAGTGCCAAAATTGGAGAAGAAATGAACACTTAAATGTCAACAATGAAAATTTCCGGTCAAACTGTTAACGTGGTATTTTCCGACAACATTTTTTACTAACATAACAATTATTTAAAAAAATTATCTAATGGACAAGGCGAACGATGTTGTGCTGTCCACGTGGACAAAGAAAATGCTAGACAACGTCATTTTAGTGTGGTTGATAAACGATGTTATTTAGTGTATTAACCTAATCAAGCACTATCTCTCACCGTCCATCTCCAACTTGCTGTCCTCCTCACACTTGGTCACCGTTCTAGCTAAAACTCCATCACCGCTCGCCATTCACTCACGATTGCCCGTCGATCACCTTCGTCACTCATCGTCGTTGCTTGCCGTCATTACTTGCTCAAGTTCGTCATCTTCTTTCCCTGTGATTGGCAAGAATAGGGCTTGGAGGGAAAATAGGAGTCGGCCAAGAAAATTAGGCTCCTCATCGTTCCTTGAAGGGGTCAGTGGAGAAATTAAAGCTTGGATGGGAAAATTGGCATCGGCTGGGAAATGTAGGGTTAGATGGGAAAATAGGGGTCAAAGAGCGATTGAAGGGCTTAGATGTGCAAGGGTGATTGAAGGGCTTGGATGTGCTACTGTAAATGTGCGCACAATTGCTAGGATGGGAAATTTAGGGCTCACTAGGATGTTGTAGGGTCCCATACGTTAAAAAATGAAGAAGGTGCTATGGGGACCTATATTTCTTTAATCGAAGTGGTTGTCGTGAGGACTTCCGGTCATTTCTTTCCTTTAAACGAAATAACAAATGCTTGTTCTTTAATAAACTATATGAGATTATGGGGACCCTCATATGCAATTGTTGTCTTTTGTCATTGTAGTCCCAAAAGTTAATTGTTTTTTTTTTCCTTGGTTGCAGACATGGATCAAAATTAGGTTGTTGTCATTGTTTGCTACGGTTGGGATTTCATGATTGGGGAGGACGAGTGGGACTATGAAGAGAGAATAAGGGCACTATCTTTGTGGATGTAAACAAGGCATGTTATATTAGATTTGTTAGGGAAACAATGTATTATTTGCTATGCAAAGTACATAAGTTACTTTATAATATTCTTGTGAAGGGCTAGAAAGATGGTTTGAGAAGTTTAAATGATGATAATGGTTTTTGGAAGGGATAAATACACTAATAGTGCCATAATTTCATTGTCAATTAATTCACTCCCTTTTAATATTAATCATTTGCATATTTTTCCTGACTTTTATTTATTGATTTGAATTTTTGTAGTGACTTATTCCTGCATTGGCTGAGTTGATGCCACATGCTGAGCATAGAATGTGCGCGAGGCACATATATGCAAACTAGTCAAGAAACTTCAAAGGAAATAGGCTCCAGAAGCAGTTCTAGCAGATAGCAAAAAGTACCAACATGACCGATTTCAGATTAGCCAAATAAGGATTGTTGCAGCTAACAAAGGAAGGTTTTGATGCACTCTTCCAAACATAAGCTAAGCACTGGTGTCGGGCCTTCTTCAGCAAAGAGTTCAAATGCGATATCATTAATAACAACCTCAGTAAAGCTTTCAATGAAAAAATTTTAGAGGCCAGGTGCAAACCAATCATCAGCATGCTTAATGATATTCGAGTGATGGTGATGACTAGACTGCATAGGCAAAGAGATGAGGCTACGAAATGGATTAGAGACTGTGGCCCTAGGATTATGAAGAAATTGGATGCAAACATTGCTGCTAGTATGTTCTACCATCCAGTTTGGAATGGAGTTAATGGATATGAGATTATTCAAAATCAGGATAAGTATGTTGTCAACCTGGATAGAAGAAAGTGTTCATACCAAGCCTGGCAACTGAATGGAATTCCCTGCCCATGCAATGTGTTATTCAGATGAAGCAAGGAAACCTAGATGATTACCTACATGATTGGTACAAAAAAAGCTCATACCTTGCTTCATACCAATTCATCATGCAGCCTATCAGAAGCAGCAAATTTTGAGAGCCAACAAATCATGAAAGCCATTTACCTTTGCCGCTAAAGAAGCAAATTGGAAGGCCAAAAAAGAAAAGAAGAATGCAACAGAAAGATTCATCAAGTCAGAGGATGAGTAGGACTGGCTCAAAGATGAAATGTTCATATTGCCGCAAGGAAGGGCACAATAAGAAAGGTTGTGAGCTGAAAAGGCAGCATCAACAGGAAGACGTAATGGCTGAAGGTAGGACAGAAGACCCTACTAAAGAGCTTCTTGTTGGGCCTAATGAAGGTAGGATAGAAGGCCCCGTAGTAGTGCTTACTGAAGGGCAAACAGAAAGCTCTGCTGTAAGGTAAGTATCCTCTTTACCTCAGTAACTTTACATTTACTATTCGATAGAGTTTGATGGTTGACCATGTATACTGGCTTCTCTTGTGCTTTTCCTCTATCATGCACTTGTAATTTGATAAGTTTTCTCCATTTGTTTCCACCATAAAAATGAGTAGATGTCTAATTATTCATTATAGTTGGTCATGATCCTGATATAGTACATTGTTGTAAGGCCTTCTAAAGGACCAGAAAAATGTCATGTTGTTGGCTCAAGTGTAGGGATAAGGACTGTAATAGGCAGGACAGCAATAACAACTGAGTCCACCGTTGAGCAAATGAGAAGAAAAAAAGTTCATGTAAGTTGTACATCGCTATGTTTATCTTTTATAGGCTGAATTTTAAATTTGTTATATGTTTCTCAGGTGAGAAGACAAGCAACTGCACAAGTTGCAGATGCTACTCCTCCATCTGTTGCTGCTGAAAATGATGCATCACAACGAACAAGAGGGGTTACTGGAAAAAGATTAAGGCAATATGGTTATGGAATTTACAAAGATGAACAAACTGAAATGACTATTTTGAATGTAAGATTTGTAGGCCTCATGCATTTAATTTGTTGTACTTCAATTCATTTGGTTGACAATATCCCTATGTTCTTGTAGCCTGAGAAAACTTCAGAGGTACTTCTTTCTCAAGGTGGGCCAACTCAAGAATCAAGGGCGCAGCCAAAGAAGAGTGCTTCAAAGAAGAAAACAATAGGGTATAACTGCAAAACAGCCATCCAAACAGAACCCAACACCAGTTCCATCTCAACCAACGATTGGGCGCGATAGTGATGATATGGACCAACACATGACACATGCTAGAACAAAAATAGCCACCATCAAAAACAAGGAAAATGAGGTGACAGAACGCCCAGTTAAAAAACCTGCAGATCCAGTTCGAAAGAGTACTTGAATTATGAATCAATTCAAAGCCCCAAGATGAAAATAAGATTAGGGTGTTGTCCATATTGACTGATAGGAGGGTGCTGGACTTGGTCTCTTTTTATGTGGTGCTGCTGATAGGAGGGTGCGGGACATAGTTTATGCTTATTTTTATGTGGTGCTGGACATGGTCTCTCTTTTTATGTTTTCTTTTTTTAGGAGGGTGCTGGATATTATATCACTGATGGTAGTTGTTGCCTCCATATTGCCATTGGTTTTTTTTTTTTTTTTAAAAGAGTGCTGAACCTTCAGTGATTGGGGAGTGAAGTTCATGTTTTTCTTTTCTTTTGTAAACAATCAATCAATATCAATGACAATAACTATTTCTGTATATTTTGCTGTTGGTGCAATGTTCTTATGAGGTTGCTATTATTTTTAGATTTAAATGTGTGCATATAGTGTTGCTGGTTGAAATCGTTGAAGCGTTGATGCTATCTGTGGGGTTATGGTTGTATGTGCTAGAATAGGATGCAGTTGATGCGTTGATGCTATCTGTGGGGTTCTGGTTATATGTGCTAGAATAAGATGCAATTTTGGGTACTAGTGCATCTCGTTGCAGGGCTGTTATGTTGCAAGAAAATGCACCAGCAAGCCAACTGCTGCAAGAACAAGATGTAGGATGCACCACGACTGGTGCAAGTTTGAAATTAGCACTCAAGCGATCACTATTTACAACTTGTGCAACAGAAGTGATCACTTTGTAATCGCATTTGGCACTTAAATGATCACTTTTATAAAAACTTAGCACTCAAGCGATCACTATTTACAACTTTTGGAACTAAAATGGTCAATCGTTAATTTACCACCATCCCTTAATTTTTCCATGGTTTGCAGTTGCAGCAAACCAACAAACTAGCAAACCATTACAACGATAAAAATGCAGCAACCATTCTATTTGAAGCAAAAACTAACCAAAACAAACATTGTCAATACACAACTAAACAATAAAAAGTGCTCATAACTAATGTATTCCAACTCCAACCTTATATTTTGCTATGGTTTACAGTTGTAGCAAACCAACAAACCAGCAAATCAGGAAGGCAAATAAAAAATGCAGCAAGCAAACATTGCATTTCTGAAGTACTCACAATTAATGCATTCCAACTCCAACCTTGCATTTCTACCATGGATTACAACAAAACCTTATGCTTCATACAAAAACGGTAGACATACAAACTTCTTCTCATTACTTACTTCATATTTGAATAAACTACACAAGAGAATAAGAACACAATCAACGCTCAATAAAAGTTTCTTTCAATTTTCAGCCTTAAAACCTCCCTCTTTAAATGGTCGACCAGAGATGTTAAACCCTTCATTTGAGCTTGCATTGAGTCGATATCCTCCAACTCGTCCATTAACGTAGGTGGAGGTTGATTTCGGCCTTCAAGTAACTCCAGGATCACCTCTGTCGCTCAATCAGAGAATTTCCTATCAACCCATTTGAAACATATGCACTTCGAGCCTTCTCTATATCTGCCGCACCCATGGAATCTTCTCCCGGGATTCAACCAAGTCCAAGATGTTTTTCTCGGACTCGGTAACCCACAATAACAGTAACACTCACCATCTAATTCGTTTTTTTTTATAAGAATATGAGCCGCTGCTAAAGCTTCTTCCCTCTATTCGCAAGAGCGAGCTGATAACTTTGAGAGAAAATCGAAGTATGCACTCGAATTGGTTGAATTGGGGATTTAGGGTTTTCAATTTCCGATTCTACTCGAATTTGGGGATTTAGGGTTTCTTATTTGGGGGAAAAGATGCTAAACGGCATCGTTTTATTGTTTGCATGCTGATTGTATTCTCCAGCGATCCACGTCGGCTTCAAATATTAATAATAAAAAATGCCACGTCAGATTTCCGGCCAACCAGATCGGAGTTGGCACCAAAATGAGCGTTTTTCAAAATTTTTGGCACTTAAGTGATCCGACAGAAACTTTTGGCACCAAAGTGAGCGTCATACACAACTTATGGCATCATTAGTGTATTTATCCCGTTTTTGGAATGTCCTGTAATATTATCTTAATGACAAAGAAGCAAAAATGTATGTTGAGTACAATAGCGATAATGAGGATGAAGGTGACAAAAATAGTACCCAAATAGGAGAAGGGGAATGGTATTCAAGCTAGTATTGAGGATAAATAATAATAGGACAAATAGGGCGAGGAGGAGAGGGGCGAAGATGCAGTTCAGCAAAGTGTCGACGATATAGGTGCCACCATAATCACTGGGTTAGATTGGGAACTAGCTTAATCCAATGATGGTAATGATGAAGCTTTGGCTTTTGAAAATTTTCTAAGTGATGAGGAGGAGGAGGAGGAGGAGGAGGAGGAGGAGCTTGCACAGACAAGGAAAAAGCAAATGGACTTTTTGACAAATAAGTTGGCAACTTTAAGGTAATTGAAGAAGTTGTCAACTGTGATGAAGGAGCTACAGATACTAGTGTTGTTAGTGATGATATTGCTTATGAAGAAAATGTCGAGAATACTACTTCCCAGGACGAGCAAAGAGAAGATCAAGGAGGTGTGCGTAAAAGGAAAAATAAGTTTCATTTTTAAGATCCATCTTTTACCTTTTATACTTTATCTGTAGGTATGAAATTTCATGATGTGAAATAATTTAACGAAACTATATTCAAGAACTCCATTGCTGAACAAAGGAATCTTGAATTTATTAGAAACACTAAGGCCTTTATAAGAGCTAAGTATTTGCAACCTAATTTTCCATAAAAGATCTACAGCGTGTTCATGAGGAAGAGTGAGTCCTTCAAGATTAAGGCATTCCAAGGGAGCATACTTGTTTCATTAATTTTGATAATAAAAGGGTAACAAGTGCAAGATAGTTCTAGCGCTTTTTCAAACTGATCAAAGTGATGCCTAAGATAAAGACTACTCAGTTAAAGTAGTTGATCAAGGAGCGTGTATATATTAATGTGTCCAAGAATTAGTGCAAAAGAACAAAACAAAAGGTGATGAGAATACTCATTGGCTAGTTTGGGAAAGAATATGGCCGAGTTTGGGATTATGCTGAGGAGTATAGGCTTCAAAACCCTTCAAGTAGAGTGTTTATAGAGGTCATGGAAAAGTCACTTCCTGATAGTGGGACCGGGTTCGGTAAGTTGTATGTATGCTTTGATGCATACACGCAAGGATCTTTATTTGGTTGTAGATGGATTATAAAATTGGATAATTGTTTCTTAAAGGACTTATGCAAGGGAGAATTGTTAGCTACAATTGGAAGAGATGCAAATAATTAAATGTTTTCACTAGTCTGGACTATTGTCAAGATAGAGAATAGGGACACTTGGTCCCAATTCCTAAAAAATATCATGGCTAACCTAGAGATAGCTAATGGGGAAGGGTGAGCATTCATGAGTGACTAACAAAAGGTAATTCATTGTCAATCGTTTGCTTTTTAATTGGGAAGGGTGGGTGTTCATTAGCCAAGTCGATGTCCTATACCGAACATAGAATTTGTATGAGTCCTATATACACAAATTAGGCAAAGAAGTACAAAGAAGATAAGCTGCAGTTATAATTTTGGCAGTTAGCAACGAGCATGAACATGGCTAAATTTAGGCTGGTCAAACAAAGATTGCTTAAGTAAATAAATGAGGGTTCTAATACATGATTCCAAATAGAACAGAAGCATTGGTCTAGGGCCTTCTTCAACAAGGAATTCAAGCGTGATGTCATCAACAATAATATTTGTGAAGCATTAAATGGAAAAATAATAGAGGCCAAATGCAAACCAATCATTGCGATGCTTGAAGATATATGAGTTATGGTCATGATTCGACTACATAAACAAAGAGATCAGGCTACAAAACGGACTAGGCAATATAGTCATAAGATTGCAAAGAAATTGAATGAGGACTTGGCTACAAGTAGGTATTGTCACTCCATTTGGAATACAAATGAAGGATATGAGATAATAAGGGGTGCTAATAAGTATGTTGTCCATTTAGGTATGAGGAAGTATTCATGTCGAGCATGGCAATTAAGTAAAATTCCTTATGCATATGTCATATGTGCTATCTAGTTGAAGGGCCACAATGTAGATGATTGCCTTGATGATTGGTACAAGTAAACGATATATATTGCTTCGTATCAATTCATGATATAGCCAATCAAAAGTAGCAAATTCTAGGAGCCAATAATGGATCATGAAGCACCTCAACCTTTGCCTCTGGAGAAACAAATGAGAAGGCCAAATGGAGACAAAAAATGTTGGAGGGGAGGTATTGGATTTGCAAAGGATGAGTACGATAGGTACAAATATGACATGCTCTTATACTGTGTAGCAGGGCACAATACTAAAGGTTGTCGACTAAGGAAGTAGCAACAACAACAATTAGATGAAAGGCCAACCGAAGGCTCTAGTGAAGGGAGAGCTAGAGGGCTAGCTAAAGGCCAAACAAAAGAGCCAATTGAGTCGACTATTTTGTAGACGAGTATGAAAAACCCAGTAAGTCACGAAATTTTTTTTTTTTTGGTTATTTTTTGAGTTATTACATATTTGTACATAGCCTCAATTTCCTTGTTTTTAATCTAATTGTCGGGTGACAAGAGGGCAAGCTAAAGGATTGGCTAAAGGTCCTATTGCAGCCAAAGCTCAAGGGTTAGTTCAAAAAAAGGCCAATTGAAAGATTAGTTGAAGCTACTATAAGGCCAATTTAGTTGACTGCTCTTTAGTCAATAACAAAATATTCAGTAAATTTGTGTTTACTTTATATTTTGTTTACATCATTATATGGGCTGATGTTAAATTTTTAATGTCTTTCTCAAGTGAGAATAAGGCCAACTAGAGTTCAAGGGCCAACTAAAGGGTCAACTGAGGGGCCACCACAGGGTCAACAGAAGGATTAGCCTTCGATCAATCTGTTGCTAAAGCTAAAGGACCACCTAGAAAAAGGCCGACTAGAAGAATTGGTTAAAGCCCCTGCTGTAGCTGAAGCTAAAAGGCTAGCTAGAAGAAGGCCAACCGAAAGATTAGCTGAAACCCCTACTGTAGTTGAGGCTAGAGGACTAGCCAGAAGAGGGCCAACTGAAAGATTGGTCAAAAAGCTTGCTATCAAGCCAGATGTAGTTGAAGCTCAACGACCAATAGAAGGACCACATGAAGGGCCAACTGAAGGACCCAAGAAATCACATGCAAGAAGAAGGCTTGAGAAATCATAGGTTGCTGAAAGTGATACTCCAATGCAAATAAGAACTCTTGGGAAAATGTTAAGACAATATGATTATGGCCTTTATACAAACGAGCATACTAAAATGGTCCTTTTGAATGTAAGTTTTATTAACTGCATCTAATGTATGGTACTTCACTTTTGCTCATGATTTTGTTGTGTTTTTGTAGCTTAGAAGAAGTTCTAAGGTTCTTGTCTCTCAAGGCCCAACTCAAGAGTCAACAACTAAGCTAAAAAAGAAGACATCAAGTGTAGATCCAAAACAGCCAGCGAGAAAGAACCTAGCACCATCTCCTTTTGAGTCATTCATCCTAGGACAATTGAAAAAGAAGTTGCACGTCCAATCAGAAAGAGTACAACGATTATAAATCAAGTAAAAAGTCTATCAAAAGAAGTATGGACTAAGGGAACTGTGCATATTGAATGATGGGATGAGATGGGGTTTAGGTCCCTATTTTTGTTAGTTTAATATTTTCATACTGGTAGGAAGAACATAACTTCTTGTGGATGACATTTTAGTTTTAGTTTGTTATTCAATTTATGAGATTTAATTTCAATGTCAATGGAATGATCTTTGTTTAATCAACATTTTTTGGCTTTTTCACACTTGCCTTATTTTGCTTATACTTGATACTTGTGTTGGTGGCTGGTGGTGGCTGATGCCTGATGGTAGCTAGTGTGTGTGGCTGGTGCAAGGGTGCACATCTCGCGCCAGCACCTTGCAGCAACACGCCACAACCATAGTGATGGCTGGTGGTCGTGATGGTTGGTGTAGGTGTTGGTGGCTACTGGCTACAGCTAGTGAGTGTAGCTAGTGCAAATACTAGCAAGTGTGCACATCTTACACCAAATACTGCTAGTGCAAGCACCAACATCTTACAACACACCACCACCATATTGAAGGTTGGTGGTGATTAGAACCGTCAAATAGGTGGGTCGGGTGGTAAATGGGTCGACCTATATTTGACCTATTTAACTCGTTTTGACCCATATTCATATAATGTAAATCTAGCGACCCATACTCGACCTAACCAATACCCAACCCATATCCGACCTGACCCATATTGCAAAAACCTATTAATATTTTAGGAAAACCCACACCTACTACATGCTAATTGGATTAAAACTTCAAATTAAATTAAAAATGGTAAATAAAATTTAAAAAAAAAACCTATAAATTGAAATATTATAAAGAATTAGACCATGCATATCCTTCTCTTGTTTGAAGTGAACATACTATTGAGTAACTGAAAACCGTAACATGAAAATTTTTAACTAAACCTAAGAAATCTCATTTCTATGATTTTTTTATATAAAAAAATCATTGCTAAAACACTTTTATGCAATCGAAATTTAACAGAAATTTTTTATAATTCTTTTTAAAATATTTTTAAAAAATCAATGTTTAATTATTTTTATATTTTAAAAATATTTTTATTTTTTTATTTTTTTAAAATATAACTTTTAATTGTTATTTTTCTTTTTCTCTTTTCTTTTTTCTTCTTCGGCCAACCGCCGGCCATGACAACGGCCGGTGACCAACCACAAGCAAGCTCGAGTCTTGCCAAATCCGATGAGGCTCGAGCCTCGCTAGTTTTTAGAAAGGCCTTGGCCTTGCCAAATCGGCGAGATCTGGCGAGTCTCGATCTCACCAATCTAGCAAGGCTAAGGCCCTACTTGATGCTGGCAAGCTCGAGTCTCACTAGATTTGACGACGCTTGAGCATTGCCAGTCGTTAGCGACCACGAGCTCGAGCCTCGCTTGGGCTATCGTTGGCCATCGATGGTCGTCACTATGCTCGACAACTGGCACAAGTGCATGATGTCTTTCACGTGTCGATGTTGAGGAAGTATGAGCCTGACCCAACCCACGTGCTTAATCTCGAGGAATTAGACGTGGATGACTGTGTGTCATACGTTGAAAGCCCGATTCAAATAGTGGACAGAAAAGAGCAAGTTTTGCATTCAAAGACTATCCCGATGGTCAAAATGGTCTGGTAACACCATGGCACTGAAGATGTAACATGGGAGACTGAAAAGTCGATGAGACGTTTATACCTCCACATTTTTGTGCAAAGTGTGTAATAGTTTAATTTCGAGGACGAAATTATTATAAGAGGGGAAGAGTTATGACATTCCAAATTTTCACTTCTGCTTTCAATTGAATTAATCGGGCATGTCGGTGACGTACCTATAGGGTTGTTCTCAGAGCTAATACTCTCGAGATAACTAGACTATCTGGGAAGCCATTAAGGAATTTTAATGCAATAGACTTGAGAATTCGATCAAGAAACGACTACTCGACCGTACTCATCTCCAGAGATCATTGCGGCACAGATATAAGTCGATTTGAAATCAACAATAGGTCGATTCAACTGAGATATGTGGCTAAACGTGGCTGACTCCATTAATTTGGAAAATTCTTATCGACCGGCCCTAGAGTGATTTTTCTATCATTTTGGTATCCTGTGTCCGTATTTGAATCCTTGAGATTTTCACAACAACCAAGAGTCGTCAATGTGTCGAGTAGCTTCATTATGGCTCGAAGAAAATCAACCATGGTTCAATGGCATTAAAATTTTTTGAAACCTACCCAATAGCTTAGGTCACTCTAAAAACGCACGAATGAAATTAACCACGAATTTGAATCCGATTTCAGAAATTGAGAGTTTTGTCATGTCACAAATCATTTTAAAAATGTTGACTCAGTCTTAGAAGATTTTTCGGAAAACCAAGACTTTTTAGGAAAAAGTCGTCATAGGGCCGTTTTGTCCAAAAAAAGTCAGGGACCGTTTTCAATCCTACAATAGAGAAGTAAGTTGGATCAATTGGTAAAGAAAAATATCAATTTGATAATTGATTCAACATTAGAATTTATAGACGCCAAAATGAGTGGACTCAAGAAGCAATTAGGTTCAATTTGTAGCAAAAATCCATAAATTCGTAACTCCCCCTTGCTTAGGCCTTTTGGACTATTTCAAATGTTGTAAGGTGAGCCTTGGTAGCTGATTTGAGGCCAAAGAAGGCAGCTGTGGTTGGAAATTATTCAAGGGGATCAAATTGAGAGAAAACAAGGCCAAGTGGTCCCCCTTTGTTCCCTTATCCCTCTCTCTCCCTCAAGCTAGCTGGCTAACTCCCCTCATCCCTCCTCCCTTGCTATTCGAGCACCAGTAGCCATCGAGGAAGCTAGCTGAGCAGCCATCACCGTAGTTGCTCCCGTCGCTCACGCGTGCCACCACGCCTTACCGCACGTGCCTTCGTCCCCCTCTCATTCTCATGCCATTCCAGCAGGCTGAACCGACATCCCAAGAGCTGTCTTGACCAGCTCAGGCCACCGTGAGCCGCCTCCGGCCACCGTGAGTCCTTGTTGTTGGCCGCTTGACATCGCCGTTACCTCAACCAGTTTTGTTTGCCTCAACCAGCCTTTTTTCCTCTCTTTTGCAGCCAACAATAGAGAGCAAAGTCAATGGGTTTCCAACAACTTGTTGGCCTATTTTGAGGTTGTTCCAAGCCTTGAAAGTTTGGCCCACTTTGGAGAAAATCATCCCCCGTTGCGTCCCCGTCAATTTGAACCGACCGGATCGCGAATCAAGTGAGTTTAACTCACTAATCCTCGCTTAGTAGGTTAATCACGTTTAGGGGTTAATTAATTTAGGCTAAGATGGATTAGGCGGTTAGATTATATTAGTGAATTTAATTAATTGTCAATGCACGTTAGGTGGATAGTTAGTGTAATTAGTGAGTAAATAGACTCTAGTATTTATTTAACAAATCAGAGAAATTTTCCGAATCCGTTCCAGCGTATAATTAGGCATTATGGGCCTAAGTATGCATTTATTGCATTTATTTAATATTTTTCGTATTTATTTATTTATTTATTTATTTTTCGGAAATTAGATTGGAATAGCCAGTGACTAGAATTTTATGCTAGTTATTGTGGTACAATATGTTTATTTATTCAAGTACCAGATTGTGAAATTTTAATGTGATTAGTGATTGTAGGGAATTATCCCAAAAATGGATAATGTCGGTATTTAGTTGGAAAATGATCGTGAGATGTTGTGAGATGGATCAAGAAAGCCACCGAAGTGTGGCTGTGCCAGTTAGGCTGAGATTCGCCACTGAATTTGGAATCGGTCGTGCCTAGTCGGGCCATGATTTGCCACCTAATAAAGGTTGTGCCCATTGAGCCGTGATCTGCCACCTAATAAAGGTTGTGCCCATCAGGCCATGATTACCACCTAAAGATAGGTTGTGCCCTTTGGACCGTGATTTATAACCAAGAATTTGGTAGACTATGCTCGTTGAGCCGTGAGTAAGATTTGAGATTGAATTTTTGAGATGACCGGGGAGTGGTCTTGATGACATATAATCAACTGAGTCAATTGATCGATGGTTCGATCTGTTTTATTGGATGATGTGATTGTCAATATTTATGATTTGAACTGACTTGCGAGAAGAAACTGAGACCAAGGTAAGTCCTCTGACTCGTGGTTGTGCTTAGACAGCCCTTATGGCATATTTTCTTCCTCATTGAGTCTTAGGGGGTAGAACTCGCTGAGACGTAGTCTTACCCCGTTGTGGGACAACATTTCAGGCCCATAAATGGCAATTCCGTCGAATCATTTTGGATAACCTAAGAAATTCACAGAGACGAGCTACCACATCCTGATACATGAACACCCTGAGGGCCTTGAGTATGTACTGGTAAAATCCATAGTTTGGGTTAATGCGGGATTACCACATAAGGTGCCTTATCGATACCATCATGGTATCGCCATTACCATAATGGCCAAAGGGTGGACCTTGTACCGGAAAGTGAGGTACCTCTGCGGATTTTGGATGTTGCTTTTGGTAAGGATACAGCAAACCCTAGGGATGGTTCGGTGGAGGACGCGAAGGACCTAGAGCTGGAAGAGCCAGAGTCTCTGATGTACTCGACAGAAGACTCCAAGGAAGATGAGAATGTGGAACAAGAGGAGTTTGATGAAGATGAGTAGCCGTGATTGTTAGAGAACCCCCTATTTGAGAACTTATCTTAATGTATATGTCTATATACTTGAACCAGCTTGTTTGATATTTGACATGATTTGCTATGTGTGTGTGTGTGTGTGTGTGTGTGTGTGTGTGTGTGTGGGTGTGTGTGTGTGTGTGGTTTTGTCGGTTTGAAAAAAGTTGGTCCTACTTTCCTATCCCATTATTTTATTGTCTGGGGATTTATATCCGCTTCCGCATACGTATTTAAAATCAAATGGGTCGACGATGCGTCTTAGGACATCTCTATTATATCGACCAAGCAGGGATGGGCACGTGCTCGAAGAGTCGGGACATGACATCATTAATGCGTAAATCGCTTTCAATTACTGTCCATTTATGCTTGTCAAAATGTAGATATTATCATGCTTTCTTCTAGAAGGGATTATACAAAATAATCAGCCATAATCCTACCTACAAGCTAACCAAAAGGAAAATGTTCTCTTTTTATTTAGAATTTGCTTTTTGCTTCTAGAGACTGGGAACTAAATTGATATCGTCACATTATCTTCCTATAATCATATTGGTGTGATGACTGATGAATTTTAGGTTTAATCGATAGCAAACAATGTCGTAAGGCCAAAATATAAAGGTTGATTGACATTTATCAGCATCATAAAAAGTATCCAAAATTTAGAAGCTTGAAAATTACTAGACAATATATGCGTCACGAGCTCAGGATATGAAAGCCTAAGGCCAACTTTCCCATTCGATCTACCGCTTGCGTTTTAGTAGAGAACGCTTTAGTACTCTTCTTGCGTTGGATTTTTGGAATGATACAAATGAGAGGAAGAGGACCCCTATACATAATTGAACCTCGCTAGTTATAACCACATATCTCTCATTAGTCTTGCAGTAGAGATCCAATCTCTTTATTTACCACTTACCCATTAATTACAAAAATTCTTTAAAATAAAAGCATGCCATACCCATAATATCCCTAAGAATATCCTAAACAACCATGTGTCGTACCTCAACTCTACTAGAAATGGGCAATAACATGGCCATCCTTCTGTCCGGAGGACACTACCTTAAACAAAACCAAATTAACCTATTTTCTGAATATTTGTCTCCATTCAAATATCTAATAAAACAGTAATTTGGTTATAGGATCACAGTCCTAAAGTCCATAAACAATGTATATTTTTCCAAACTAAGAAACTAAAGCTCAATAGGTACCATTTCATACTCATAATTCAAATGTCGAAAGTTTCCCATGGATATCACTTTCATACTACTCATTGCTAGTTGAAAACCCCCAAAAAGATAAGAATGAATGGGGTGAACAACCACAGCTCTATGAATAGTAAATCTATTCTAAGCAAATCAAATATTCACAATGTATTTTTATAAAACGATATCATTACTCATTAACCCCAAATCCAATTTACAATATACATAATACATAAATAAATAAAAAAAGAGTTAAAGCTTTTCACAACATAACTTTTTTTACATATTAGATCAACAATAACAAATAGACGATCAATGGTCCATTCCATTGACTAATTTCTATCAAATAAAATATCAATAGTTCATTTCATTGACTAATCTAATGCTTATTAAATAATTTGAAGATGACCAAGTTTCCCCTTTTGCTAGGTCTCCACCTATTTTAGAGGTGGTTCAACCTAAAAAGATGTCCTAGTAACAGTATGTATACTTAGCCCCTCAAATGGCTCTAATTATAGAGACATGAGCATAATCCATTAATATCATTCCCCAGTAACCCACAAATCCAAATCCACAATCTAATGTCATGAGTGAGGTTCCCAACCCAAGTCAAATATACTTTCATAGTTCAATTTATTAAGTAAAATCCATTTCATAAATCATTTCTCAATTTAGTGTAAATATGTTTTGTAATTCATTCCATAAACACTTCTTAAACCTTTTCAAATAAGTTGCCAAGGTCCGATTCAAAGTTATGCATCAAATATGCTATAGCCATCCCTTTTCTTTTCAAAGAAATATCAAACATGCAATGACTCTCTAACTCATAATGTATCTTTCTATCACTTTAAGACATAAGCTATTAAATCAAAGAAGGGATAAGTACCACTCACCTAAAAAAGCTCAAAACCCACCTACCAAGGTTGCTCGAACCAACGAACTCATATGCGAAGTAGTTGGCTGATCAGATCTAGATGTGAGATCGAGTGGGCATGGACTTAGAAACTGGACCAGCAAAAGTAGTAGATCATGGGCTTGTCGGTAGGCGTAAGAACATATGGTACATTGCCTAGCTAACTTGCTCAACCCTACTTTCTTTACATCCCTAATAGCAAGCTTTAGTGACAAAAACATTAGAAATGACATATTGTTTTTCCCCTATAGAAAAGCTCCAAATGTAGACCGACTCTATAAATCATACAATGCCATCTCAACAAATCAAAGAATTCAGCTTGACTAAGGTCGACAATAATAACAGTCACAGTTATTCTCACAGTCTTCTCCGAGTGTTCTTAATCTTTACTACCATGAGAGAGAGGGTGCTGAACATATGTCTCGAGTTTAAGCATGAAGGAGAAACTTTCTTAACTCAAATAAATCTCATATTTTGAATCAGTTTCCTTTTTTAGATTCAATTCTTACCTATATATAAAAAGTGAATGTTCTTTTTGAAGAGTATAAAGATGCAACTTTTTCGTCAATTGCACCTTAAGAGCTTTTAGTGTTGAAGGCAATAAAACTTGCGGTAAGATTTTTGAATCCCTTCATGAAATTAAGAGATTATTTTGTGAGGAATTGTGAGGTTAAACACCATGTGAGTTATTGCATGTAATTGGGAGTTAGGAATTACTAAGTGTTTGAGTGGCTCTAGTGTCACGCCCAGATCCAAGAGCACATGCCCATCCCTCAATGGTCGATACAAATGCGATATTCTCAGGACGCATTGCCGACCCATTCATTTTAATATGCATGCGGAAGCGAAACAATAAACCCCTAAATGGGATAGGAAAGCAGGGCAACATTTCACAAAAGCCAACTTTTATAAACAACGGGGTTTAGTTATAAAACGAGTCTGGTCAAAAGTCTACAAAAGGTTGGCTCTCAAAATAAGCTGTCCTACAACATACTAGTCGGATATAAACGCCGATCCTTTAGACTCCACCTCCATAGACTCCGAGCTTCGGTCTTCCACAACCACCAACTATGGACCTGAAAAGATAAGCCCACAACGGGGTGAGACAATGTCTCAACAAGTTCACCCCTTAAACACTTATTAGGAAGGAAATACACTCAAGGGTGGCCTAGCCACACCATACAAAGAACTTATCTCGCCTCAGTTCCTTCCTGCACATTAACATAGTTCATATCACAATACATATAAGTCATGCATACAACAATCACAAGGGTCCAGATTATAAAACCAAACCATTATGACACATCCCACACCATGTCACACAATTTTGTCTCATAATCCGATGCATCTAACTCAATCAGTCATGCGTTCCAATTGTTAATTTCACACCTCGAGGGTACGGCTTACTCCCAAGTTTGATGGTCTACTGGCGTAGCTACGCATCATCTCACCACCATTGAGCATGGCTTTGTCTCTCAAAGACAGCTTTCCCAAAGGTGTATAAGTCCAAAATCTACTACAACCCAAATCCTATTAAGTGGGTAACCCATAAAGGGTAACGTCCGGCTTAAAAGCTCGAGACGGATTCTCTTAATCAATACACGACTAATCAATTTCGACCTAAGACACTATGCATTGCACTCAAATGCCTCCATTAAAATAATGATCCTGGCCTATTTTCTTCATATTAAAAACACCCGTGAAAATATTTGTGCGGGTATACGGTTAGATTGAACAGAAAAACTGATACACTTCCTTTTTAAAATCCCACTATTTTATATAGTATGTAAAACCATTTTTGGTGTCAAAATCCGACACCCGGGATTTTCTAAATAAATATTGACATTCACAAATTTTAAAATAAATTACCAAAATTCCAATCAGCACTGAATTTACACAATTTAACATCCAATTGCATAAACTGAACATACCATTGCAATCAGCACGAAATTTTGGTCACCGACTATCCCGGCCTAATTTCCAATAAATAATAAATAATTAAAAAATTACCAAAATTAATTAAATAAATACAATTAAAGGTTATAAATAGGCACTTAGACCAAAAAAAACCTAATTAAATACCAAGACGGGCGCGGAAAATTTCCGAACCAATCTAAATAAATAATGCAACCTATCTAGTTGCTAATTACACTACTCTAATCACCTAACATGCAAAATCGAACAACTAAATTGCTAATCCGTTCTAACGAACCACATAATCCATACTTAACCTAAACTAATCAACCCTTAAGCATAATTAACTCCATAAGCGAAGATTAGTGAGTAAACTCATCGGTTTTGAAATCCAATGAGTTCACATTGATGGCGAGGCAAAGATGAGCGACAAACTCTAAAGCGGCGATGCACTACGAGGTCTAGAAGCAGTCTAAAGCAAGCCAAATAGTGCACGACTTCTTGCTGGGTTCGGTCTCTGTGGCTGGGCCGAAGGAGAGAGCTGGGTGGCTGGTTCAGCGAGATAGGATCGGCGGAGGCAGCAACGGCCTAGGCGGGTGACTCCAGCGGCAAGCAATGGCTAAACGGTGACGTCGGGGCTATGGCTGAGCTTGACATGGCCTAAGGAGCCTTGAACAAGGTGGCACGGCGACAGAACGGGCTAGATGATGCAACAAGGATGCGGGCTTGCATGGAGGCACAATAGCGAGCAAGCGACTCCGGCGGGCTTGGTGATCGGTCGATGACCAGGGGAGGGAAGGCTACTCGATTTTCTGCAAGTTTCAGAGCTCCAAGGTGCTGGAAATGGAGAAAGCAAGTTGAAGGAAGGAGATAGGGGACGACAGCCACTTGGAGGGGCCCAACTTGCTTCTATTCTATCTCTTTGTCTCTTGGAGAGGTCTCACTAGGTGGGCTGGCTTCCTCAGCACAATTGTAGTAGCCAAAGCTTCCTTAGGAAGCCAATGAGGTGGTCCAAAAGGTCATGGACCAAGGGGCTACGAATTTTGAAGCAAATTCCCCCAATCCTCTTCCATTCTCACTTGAATTGATTCAATTTGGCTCCCATAAATTCCATCATCGTGTCCATGATCAAATTGAAATTTTTCCTCGCCAATACATCCAACTTGAATCCCAAAAACACAATAAAAAAAACCGTCCCCTGAATTTCCCAGACAAAAATGGCCTCACTTTGAATTTCCACCGAAAATCTCGATTCATAGAAAAATTTTCGGAGGATAAGTCGACGTTCCTAAAATGACTCGTGACATTACAAAACTTTCAATTTCTGAAATCGGATTCAAATTCGTGGTTAATTTCAACCTGACGCGATTTTAGAGTGACCTAGTCTACCGAGTAGCTTTTAGAAATTTTTGGTGCAATTGACCCATGGTCAATTTTCTTCAAGCCACAACGTACCTCTTCAACACATTGGCGACTCTTGGTGGTCCTGAAAATCTCGAAGTTTCAAATACAAACATAGGATACCAAAACAACAGAAAAATCAGTTTAGTACCGATCGACGAGAATTTTGCATTTTGGTGGAATCACCCACGTTTAGCCACACATCTCAATCGAACCGACCTATCTCTGATCTCTAATCAATTTTTAACTATGCCGTAATGATCTCTGCAGATGAGCACGATTGAGTAGTCGATTCCTGGTCGAATTCTCAAGTTTATTGCGTTTAGATTCCTTAACAGCTTCACCTGATAAGCTAGTTATCATGTGAGTGGCCAACTCGGGGAAAAGAACTATAAGTGTGTCATTGAAAAGCCAAACTCATTCAATCGAAAACAGAACCTAAAATTGAGGATGTCACATCTAATGTGGTTGTAACCTTTGTTGTATCGCTTGGTTTCTAGTAAAATTATTAGCTATTCTGCCCGTGAAAGAAAGTCACATCAATCAAATCATGTAAGTCTCGCATCCAACTTATTTTCTTATTACATCTATTTTATTGTTCAATGGCTTGTTTACACAACAGAAGAGAAAAGAGAAATTTGTAGCAAGCATTCTCTCTTCTTTAACAATGTTACTATTGAATCTCAAGAATGTGCAGACCATGCTGTGTTCGTTGTGTTTCTGGTTGCTTCTTTAAATGACTTTTGTTGCATCAGCAGTGGAGAAATTTCAGAAATATTTCAGAAATATATCCCTATCGCATGGGACGCTGCTTTCTGATTGCTCACGAACTTCTTTTGAATTTAGTGAACCATATCTATCATCTAGAACTCTTGACTTTATGTTCAAAATCCACTCTGTATTCCAAAAAGTTCAGGCCAATAAATACAGCCGCAAAAAAGGGGTTTTGTTGAACTTGTACACGCTGCAAAAAGTCAGGTTCCCACCTTCAAGACCGCCGCAAATCGTTGACCCTGCACATCATTCTATGATACAAAAACAAGAAGAGAATCGCTATATCTCATAATCATTGCTGCGAATCTGGTGCCGCAGCTAACGGAAGAACACGGGACTTCATCTTTTTTATACTCTTGAGGCTTTTTAGCTGCTGCACGTTCAAGGGCCTACAGAATTCAATCTTTTTCCCACAATGCGAGGCTTCAATCATGCCTGCAGTTCTTGCCCATTTGGACCGTCATGTGCCCATTTATTGACGGCCCCAATGATTCACTCAAGAGATTCTAACTAAACAAATAGGGGTCACGTGATATTCTCGAAGGATGCAATGGGATAATTTCATTTTGTCCAGGAGTTCTAACTAAACAAATAGGGGTCACATGATATTCTCGAAGGATGCGATGGGATAATTTCATTTTGTCCAGGAGAATGCAATTTATCAAGAGAAGTACAATAGAAGTGTCTTAACTTGTATACAACACTCGCTTTAGTGCCACAACTTTTTGCCGGCTTACTTAAGTGCCAAAATTGGAGAAAAACAATCACCTAAGTGCCTCCAGCAAAAAATTCTAGCTAAATAGATTACGTGACTTTTATAATTAAAAATTTTATTTAAGGTGACTTTTTTTTTGCACTAAAATGATTGATTTCCATTAAGATTAGCACTAAAATGATCACTTTTTGACAATAACTGGCACTGAAGTGATTATTTGTTTATAATGACTGGCACTCAACTTCTTAACTTGTTATACAACGTCATTTAAGGATTTATTTTGGCATTGAAGTGAACAATTTTCATTAAGATTGACAGTGAAGTAATCAATATTTTTAACTTGCTACACGACATCATTCAGAGAGTACATGCTAATTGGGCACACCAGCAAGCCACACAGAATTGAGAAATTAATAAAATATAGTCATGTCAGATTTCCGGCAACTCGGATTAGAGTTGACATTTTAATGATCGTTTTTTTTATTTATAAAAAAAGTGGCGCTTAAGTGAGCCCTTAAAAAGTTGTGGCACTAAAGTGAACGTCATACATAAGTTAAGATTTTTCTAGTGTATTCCTGCAATTTGTCTGTCTTTTTGCATTCTGATTGGGGGGGGGATGTGTTTAAGGGTGATGGGGAATGTCATTAAGTCATTGCAACTTCCAACAACTAGCCCATCTACTTGGCATGTTCAGACCTCGTTTCCATGATATCCAAAGTCAAACGTCTTCATCTTTCGACTTTTTCTCTAAGATTTATGAAGCCTTTTGTACCTCAACTTATATTCCATAACACAGTACCTTCCCCCTTCAACCCAAAATTTTAAGTTGTGAGGCAGACATTGCATACAAGCGTATAAAGTCACAATAGACTTGTAAGATGAATGATACAAGATATAACTTCGATGCATGAAAAAGTTGAGATAAATGTGGGAATATTTATATACTAAGTTCGTCACTACTGATGGAATTGCTTTTTTAGTTCGAGACGATTTGTGTAATTATGGATGCTTGTGATCCTTTCCCAATTCAAAGTAAACCTGCCAAATCCATCACTACGGACCATCAAGTTGGCATGTGATTAGAACTGACTAAAAAGGATGGCTTTGATCATTCATTGCGCGAAACCGTAAGATCATAGAGAGGAGGGATGAAATAGAGCCGTTGATGTTAGTTGTTGAGAGTAAGGGAATGAGATCCTCTACCCCATCGGTACCTCCATTTAATATCTCAACCATCCAAACCATTGACTTATGCGGGTAAGGATAGTTATGAAATTTCTAACTAATGTACTAATGGTTGATGTTTGTTGAGACATCAATGGAGATAAGAGGGTTAAAGGATTCTTGTCCAAGAGGAAGGTTCGGCCGTAGCTAACTTGCAGCATTGTCACTGCACATATACGGCATCTAATTTGGGAGCATATACTAAACCGTAGTGAGACCATTTTCATATATCCCTCGCTTCTTCAGAACAAAATTCTGACATATTTTCAAGCCAAATCAATTGTCCCCATTTCCCTACAAAAATCTTCACTTTAAAGTTATACTAGATTTGGATGGGTAAATATTAGGGGTGATGGTTTCAAGTCCGTATAGGTTCTACTTGAAACTTGAAACCTACTTGTTAGAATAAGTTTCTCATTTTATGCAACCTAGAACCTACCATGCATACTCTAGAACCTAGAACCTCTCCTGTCATGGGTTCCAAGATTAGTTTCAAGATCTACTTAGATTCCACCTATATTATCTAACCATAACTTATATTTAAACACACAAAAAATATGAACATTAATAAAGTAAAATTCTTAGTTATAAAATGGAAGCTCACACTAATACTTCTAGATTATATACTCATCATCGAACAACATGAAATATCACAAAATCAAGTGAAGACATGAATTAAGAAAAATATTAAAACTTATTTTAGGTTCTAGGTTATAGGTTTCAGGTTCCTCCAATAAAGAATGTAGAACTTAACTGTCAAAACAAGTTCCTCATTTTTTAAAACCTGAAACCTACCCTATATACTTAGGAACCCGGAGCCTATAGGTTCTCACCAGTCCGATTCTCAAATTCCAAATTCTATCTTGGGACCATGCTCACCCTTTGTAAATATCGTGCATCCCATCAAACATTCTAAATTCAGTTAAGCTCATGTAACACAATCACCAAATAATTTTTGATAACTTAAATGCAAAATAGAAAGCAATAGCAAAATAGAAGTTTATCCTATTCTTCTAGGGGGTCAAGGACAAGAAGGGCTCTGTGAATTAAAATCGAATTTGTAGACCCAATTAGTTGTCAATCAGGAATAAAGTTAAGAAAGTAGTATCTCATTAAGTATATAATAAGAATACCGCGTGAACGAATATCATGTTAAATTTATGGACATGAGCGATCGACGAAATCTTCTTTCCATCTTGGCCATCGAGCGGTCGCCGATGAATGTGAAAAGAACCGAAGGAAGGCGAATGCTGTCAGGTGCATGATTGACTTCGCTTATTAAGAAACGTTTACACAATTTATTTTTTCTGACTTTAAAATGGAAGATGACTTGGCATCACCTACACTGGATCAAAATTCAGATTGCATTTATTAGAGCAAGCTAGTCAACTTCTAGTTAGATTGCTTCACAAAAAATAAATTATTTGAAACCCATTTCCTAAAAAAAAAAAATAATGGTTTGTATCACCTACAAAAATGAATGAACAGAAAATATTTTTATCGTCATGAAAATGTTTATATATAAATTATTTTTAATAAAGAAAAGACTTCAAAAAATACCTCCAAAAACCTTAAATTAATGCACGTGTCACATTTATCCCAAATTAATCTTTGTGTCACAGAAACTTCAGAACGGGTACATCGTGTCATATTTACCCTTGAACTAATTTTTGTGTTTAAAAAAAAAAAAACCCAAACTAGTACATTTGTACCGTATTTACCCAAAAAAAAAAATCTCAAATTTATCAAAATTTGGGATAAATGTGGTACAAATATATCAATTTGAGGTAAATGTAGCAAGGATTTACTGGTTTAGGATTTTTTGTGACATTAAAATTAGTTTGGGTAAATGTGGCACGGTGTACCGATTTGAGTGGTTTAACCCAAATAATTTTCATTAAGTAATTATTTCAAGTAATATAAGCAATCACTATATATATATATATATATATATATATTTCAAATCATTCGCTTTTCATGAAACAAAAAGCTTTTATATTGATATCTTTTCTTTCCTCAAATTTCATGACAATTGAGAGAGAGAGAGAGAAAGAGAGAGAGAGTTGAAATGATGAAAATTGAAATGATGAAAATTGACTATCCAAAAATTCCTATCGCGTGCACATAATAGGCAAAAAAAGGAAACGGAAAATAATGTCTCATATGGCTCTCGCTAGTTAAATAAACATAAATTAGAGTATATGCCGTTGATGACAGAAAAAAAAAATTACACAAACGGCCTTAACCGACAATAATCTGGGAGAATGTGACTCAAATCAAAAGTGAGTAGAACCGTTATAAACTCCATATTGAAGATGTATGCTTTACTTTTTTCTTAAATACATCTATCAAGGCGCAGTTGTGTACATTTAACAGATGCACAGAGTAATTTTCCAACTACTAGACTCGTGAACTCGTTCGTTAAGAATAAAGCAGAAGATCAAATTGAAGAATATTTTTGTGTATTTCAATAGACAATAATAAGGAGTATATGAGTCTTTTTATAGGCTTTACATGATGATTTTCTACAGTAACAAAATATTACAAATTCAATTACAAACAATCACAAAGATATCTAGAGTATTATAAATATCCAGAATATCATAAATAATCTAAATACATCTAACATTCCCCCTCAAACCTTTGTGAAAGTATCAGTCTAATCAATAGATGAAGTGGAAACAAGTCATATTAGTACCATGAAGCACGTGTTATCATATCACTTGATAGTCAATTTTAGTTTGCTCGGTGGGATTATAAAAAACATCATTATGAGCCATTTGAAAGCACTCTTGTGGTCATAGTAAATGACCGTTCCAACATTATGACTAATTTCCATGTCTTTTATAACCATTACTACCAAAGTAATTTTGATGTTGTATAAGTAAGAGCACGATACTCCATGTTGGTGCTAGATCAAACAACAAAGATCTATTTGTTGCTGCACCATGAAATAGAGTCAGTAGAAAAATGAAGATCATGAAATAAAGTACCCTTAACATAGTGAACTATACAAAGGACATAGGCAAAGTGAGTTGCACATAGAGCAATCATGAACTAATTGACTATGTGAATGGCACTAACAATGTCAGGATGAGTAACAATGAGATATACAAGACTGCCAAACAACTATTAATAAAGTTAAGATTTGAAAGAGCAGTTCCATTATTGTCATCAAATTCGGCATTTGCCTCAATTGGGGTTGTAGCAATCTTGGTATTAGTGAGTCCCACATGAGAAAGAAAATCAATGGCATATTTTGTTTGAGAAAGATAATAGCCCGAGAAGTCTAAGGCAACCTCCAAGCTAAAAAGTAATTGAGTTGCCTGAGATCTTTCATTTCAAACTACTGAATGAGATAATACTGGAGTTTTGTCTAATGTGATCATCTTTAGTAAGAATCATATCATTTACATATATAATAGTAGTAGAATAAACCCACGAGATGTTCTCTGAATAAATATAGCATTGTCATGGGAACTGGATCTAAAGCCAAAAGGCTCCATGGTGGAACTAAACTTATAATACCATGCACGAGGAGTTTGTCTCAATTCATATAAAGCTCTTCTTAAGCAACATACTTTATTAGAAGTAGTAGTGCACCCAGGAGGAATAGACGTCATTGCTTAATGGTTGTAATAGCAAGAAGAATTTGAACATAAGTAAAAGGAGCAATTGGTGCAAATGTGTCAGCATAGTCAATACCATACTCCTAAGTAAAGCCTTTAGCTATGTTGCGATAGGGCGAGCGATCGAACAAAATATAGACGGAAGAAGAAAAATAAATCGAACACAAAATTTACGTGATTCAGTCGTAAAGACCTACGTCCACGGGGAGAGCAACAGCGAATTTCACTATAGATCAAGCGATACAAGGAGATTACACACTCAAGTCACTCAAACACTCTCTTAGTGTTTCCCAAGCCCCAATTACACCCAATAACGCACGCAGTGTTTAGCTCCGAAATTCCTCAAAAATAATCTCTCAATCTCACGGAGGAATTACGCGTAAATCTTACCTCAAGATTTAATCGACTACAACACTAAATTTCTTGGATGTAATTGCACGAACGAAAAAACCCGCCAAGCACTCGCTAGAATAACGGCGCTTCAATGCTCGTATCAACAACGATGCTAACCCCAATATTCATGCAAGCAAACCACTAATATATATGCTTGTACGTGCACCGCCTCGATCAAAGAGGAAAGTCCCAAGCCAAGTTAAATTAGGAAGTCCAACTTCCTTTAATCAAGTTTATATTTCCTTTCTTGGCTGATGAAGTTGACGAGTGCATCTCCGCTTGCCAATCTCCGCTTGAATGATAGGAATATTTCCTTATCCGCAAGTTAACTAATTTATTTTCAAAATTCAGCAATTCGCTTCGGGCTTAAACTCGAGACATATTTTAACAAGCTACTAGTCGAGTTTTGTAATGCTCCACCATACCATTTGTCTTAGTCTTGATTTTATATATCATTTACAACTGATATCAGATTTCCCAAGAAGCAAATCAACCAAATCCCAAGTATCATATTTGTCTAATGGTAGAATAACAATGGAAATCACGAAACCAAACATAAGGTGACTTACACGAGTGGAACAATGAACAAGAGAAGAGAGAAAGACCAAGGGTGGAGATTTGGCGGATGGTGCAGACAAGTCAAGTGGATGCAAGTTGACCAATTCAATAACAATACACACAATAGTTTGCATGATGAGGAAGAGGCCGAGGCGGCAAGCATCGCGTCTATAGGAGTGGACAAGATAGGGCGATGCACCTTTAAAGTAGCAAGCCAAGTCTCTTTAGTCAATAATTCCGAAACAACTTCCTCAAGACGAGGTAACAGATCTTGATGTAGAAGTGAAGCTTGTACAAGATCAAACTCATCATTAAGTGCCATTAGAAATTGCATAACATGCATGCAATCATGATATTCAGCGAACTTTCGAGCATCAGCTTGCCATTGTGGCTCAGATAAAGCCAATTGTTCCCAAATAACATGTATAAAGGACAATGAATTGTGAATTGACTGACCTGTCTCTTGATGTATGTGATGCAAATTTCCTAATAGCTTATATTGATAAACAATATTTGAGGTGGAATAACAGCCAACAAGCAAATCTCATGCTTCCTTTGCTGCATTATGGTGACCAAACTAACACTTCATAGATGGAATTGAATATTTCGAAACCATGTTAAAATATGTTGGTTCGTGTTGTCCCACTCCTCCAAACACTCAAAAAGTTTTGATTTAGTTTCTTCAATAGTCCATAGACACACAAATTTCATCAGTGATGTTATGCCAAAGTTTACATCCTCTAAAATAACATGACATTTCTCAAGCCCATAAAATATAAATCAGAAGATTGAATTGAAGAATTATCTATGTAGTTTAATATGCAATAATAAGAAGTACATGAACCTATTTATAAGATTTAGAGGATTACTAGTTACAGTAACAAATACTACAAAATCAATTACAATCAATCACAAAGATTATTAAAATATTATAAAAATCTAGAATATTACAAATAATCTAAATATATCTAATGTCGTTCACCAGCTTAAATGCGTATGTCCTATGAGAAAATATTCAATGATTTGTTACCACCATGTCATCTTTTAATATGGTGTATAGCCATGACTCAAATGTGTATGCCCTCCGAGAAAACATTCAGGGATCTGTTACCACCATGTCATCTGTTGATATGATGTATAGCCATAGTGCAGATACTTGCTAACTCTCCAGATCTGGCCATCCATGTCTATCGACGTCACTCATCCCGAGGACGCTGCTATTTTGTCCAGATTTGGTCGTCAGCGGCACTTATGACGTTGCTTCGCCATAGCTGGTGACATTGCTGGCTGTCCAGATTTGGCCTTCCATGGCCATCGGTGTCACTCCTCCCAGAGACGCTGCTGGGGAGTTGCGAAAGTTATTTATTTTTCTTAATTCACTGTCGAATCTGCAATTTCCACCACTTTTTTCCCGTAGAATCCGCAACTTTTAACGCTCTATCTCAGGTCAACCTCTAACTATGGGCATGGCTGTCATGGCTAGGATCGACGGTGGATATGTTGCTTGCGGCGATGGAGGAGCGAAGACGGAGGCAAAACTCAAGATGCAAATCCAGATCTGGACGAGCACGACTCAAATATAGATCTAGATGAGCGACGGCGGAGAGGTGGGTAGGCCTGACGGCTGGATTTTCTGAATGAGCCGCGGTCGCCAGATCTGTCGCTGGTGGCCATAGAGGAGCAGAAATGGAGGCACCACTCAAGATGCAGATCTAGACAAGCACAACTCCAAATCCAAATCTGGATGAGCGACGACAGAGGGATGGCTCAAGCGGATTGCGAGCAACGCTGGAAGGGGTGGCTTGGCTTGCATGCAAAGGACGCGGCGCCGGCAACTCCACTAACGGCGTCGGAGAGGGGCCATTGCATCGAAGCACGAAAACTCCTGTGGCTGAACTGTGCTGTTTTTATTTTTTATCTCATTCCACATCAGCACGCACTTGTCAACTTTAGTAGTTGTGAGTTGAGAATGCCTGAGTGCGCATCTGCTGCTGACGTGGTACTAACAAATCGCTGAATATTTTCTACCTTCATACCCTGCCAAGAAAGGAGTGAAAAACAAAAATTGCCCTGTCGTTATCACTTCGTCTTCAGCGTCCCATACCCAAAATAATCTACACCATATAAAATACATAGTATGTAACTATTAACTTTTTCAATTCATCGCTGTTACGAGGTGATGGGATTTTGGCATTAAAAAGGATGAGGAGCCCGGGTCGTCAAAGGCATTTGGACAAGCGCTTGCCACCTTTAATTGGCGTGCCTCGCGCCGGAAAAAATCAAAGCAGTTTTCAATGCCTATTGAAACTAAAAAAACCATTTATTCATTAAGTCAACGCTCACGGATTCAATCTCCTACTTTGATAAACAGTGTGTCTTCCGTCAGACGTGACGATGATAAGTATTGCACCATTGCATACGTATCGGTTACTCAGCCAAACCCAGCCAAGTATTGTCAGAACTGTGTAAATTCAGTCTATTGAGATTCAGGGCGATTTCCATTTTTACGGAAAAGAAGGTCAAGACATACTCATGTTAGAGCTTATCGACCTCGAACCATATCAGATTCAGGTTCCTCTCGCTGACTTCATGTCAAGTTTCATTAAATATCAAATGGGTGCTTAGTTTCCATCGAAAGACAGCTAATTAGGTGAGGAAAGGAACTTACTGCTGGTACTCGACATTGACGGCTGCGGCAGACGACTTTGCAATCGTGCCGAACGCCGTGGTCGAGAGGACGATGGTCGCGCCCTTACTTGAGGGAGGTGAGGATGAGGATTGTGCACGGTCGACAATTCGGACTTGGATAGTCTGGCTGGGAATGCAAGTTCCAGAGACAGAGGCGCTGATGCACCGCACTAGGTACTGCCTCCCGCACGACGCTCCATTGTCCCATATCCCTTCTCCTGCCGCCGCAAAGAGGTTGCTCGATGGGAACTGCGATGGATCATTGCCGAAACACGCGGTCGCTAAAACAAAATAATCAAACTTATGAGCGAGTGAGAGAGAGAGAGAGAGAGAGAGAGAGAGGAAGAGGATGGGGCAGCGGTGGGGAGGGAGAGAGATTTTACTTACGCGTGTATGGAGGACTATAGTGAGCGGCGGTGCCGACGTCGGCACGAGAGAGACGAGGCTGCATAGCCAACAGAAGAAAGGCGAGTAGAGAAAGAAAGAGAAGTGACGTTCTAATGCCGGAGGGCTTCATTGCTCAGAAAAAATCTGCGAGGCCGAATGGGACACCTGAATGCAATGACACATGAAGAGCTCCGTCGTTGATTTATGTCATTCTTTTGTAGACTTTTAACCAATCCGGCATGTGAATGCGCGCATCAAAGTCAATGGTACACATCCGGACGACACTCCATATGATAAAAGTCGGTTTAGATCGACACATGCAACATGGAGAGCCAACTTACACCCACGAGAGCCGGAGAATCTGGTTCTTGGGGAGTTCCGAACTCGTCCGAACGAGGAAAGTCAGCTGCCCAAGCTTCAAGTGATCAAACCTGAAATTGCAACACATATATATAACTAAATATACATAGTCTTATTTAGAAAAGAAGCTTCGAATTTGTTCTTTTTGTTCTGCTTCCAATCTCTGAAAGTTTCTACGCTGATGGTGCTGCCTCAAAAAAGTCTGCTTCTGAACCATTCTTTCGCTGGCGTTCTCGTTAGGTCGCCAACTGGCGAAGATTCAACGTGCTATTCATTATTCCTGCTCTAGAAATAGAACATTTTATGAAACAAAATGAGTTTTGCCGACCAAAAAAGAAAATGTAAAGTAATCTCTGCATGGGAGGCAATTCGGGACGGTGGAATGGGAAGCAATAAATCGTTTTTGGGTTAGAAGTTTGAAGATATTTAACAAATAAAGTTGGTGCATATCGTGCAGACCAAACAATGTGATTAGTCAATTACATCCTATAAGCCGTGCAAGCGAGACATTGTCGAATATTCTGAAGTGTTCAACCATTCAAGAGGTCAACTGCCCGCAAGTATATGGAATTAGCCTCATCTGCATAGACAATAAAATCAAATGGTGAAAGACTATTAAAAAAATAAAAAAAATTCAGACGATTGAAAGTTTTGTAACAAAGGCATTAACATATATATGATGAAGTGCCGTCTCCGATAAGCCAAACACTATACTTCGCGCCGATGAATTGACCGAGCTAGCTACCCTCATCTTCTAGAAATAGGGGAGCCGTATTACATATAAATACTCTTATACTCTTGAGAGAGAGAGAGAGAGAGAGAGAGCTCGCACCTGTATCGAGTCGAACCGTAGCTGACTCAAGGCAGAAGGTAGGTGTCATGATAAAGCGGGGACGGCGATATGACGACCCAAGTGACGGTAAGGTCTCGTGAATGCCCGTGATGCTGGCAGCGTGGGTCGAAGGGGTGGGGTGTAGCCTCCGCAGGGTTGAAGAAGAGAGGGAAGGGAGGAGAGAGTAAGGGTTTTTCTGCGATTGGTTCTAGATGGACAAGTTGCGAAGATTCATTAACTAATTAAGTAGAGACGGTACACGAGGACTACACATAGGTAAAGTAACCTCATACTCGATTGATCGATGTTCATAACTTATCAATTAGAGGAGTTTCTCCAATTAAGGGTGCGTGAAAATCGCCTCTTAAAGAAAAAGGAAAAGGAGAACCTACGTGGTGGCAGCAACAGAATGTGGTAGCAAGGAAATACCTGATAATGGCTCCGAGGGAGGAGGTTATTAGATGTTATATTGGGCAAACAAGGAAAATGCGATTTATAAAGTGTTGGGATAAAAATATAACAAATGCTATAAATTTCATACGTCATTTGCTTGAGTGTTGTAACTCCTTTTCCAACCACTTAAGTATGGTAGCTTCTGAAAAATGTTCATTTTAGTGCCACAATTCTCAATCGATCACTCAAGTGCCAAAAATTTATAAAACATTCACTCAAGTGTCACAAGTCTGACATGAAAAGATTATGGCACTCAAGTAATCAGAATAAAAAGAAGTTATGACACTTTGGAGTCCTTTTTTCCGTAAAGTATTATAGTGTTCCTCAACAATGGAGAGGGAAGCACTGAAATCCCATTAATTGCTCTTCCAACACAAATTGTTATAGCACTCAAGTAAGTTATGTACCTATGTTATGACACTCAAGTGATCGGAATAAAAAAGCTTATGGCAACTATAGAGTCCTTTTTCCCATAAAGCATTATAGTGTTCCTTAATAATAGAGAGGGAAACACTAAAATCCCATTAGTTGCTCTTCCAGCACAAAATAGTTATGGCACTCAAGTAAGTGACATACATATGTTATGACACTTAAGTAATTGGAATGAAAAAAAAGTTATGGTACTTGTGGAGTCCTTTTTTCTATAAAGTGTTATATTTTTCAAGGAAAACACTAAAATCTCATTAATTGCTCTTCCAACACAAGCAGATATGGCACTCAAGTGATCAGAATTTTTTTTTTTTTTTTTAAAGTTATGGTACTTGTGGAGTTTCCTTTTTTTCATAAAGCATTATAGTTTTCCTCGATAACAGAGAATAGTTATGGTATTCAAGTGATCAAAATAAAATATAAAAAACATGACGCTTGTGGAGTCTTTTTTTTCCCATAAAGCATTATAGTGCTCCTCAATAATAAAGAGGGAAACAATGAAACAATAAAATCCCATTAATTGCTCTTAACATCACTCAAGTAAATGTCATACATATGTTATGGCACTCACGTGATTGGGATAAAAAAAAAAAGTTATAACACTTATGGAATCCCTTTTTTTAGAAAGAGATAACAGAGGGAACACTGAAATCCCATCATATGCTCTTCCAACACAAGAATAAGGGAATTCGTGTTAGATATATCAAGTATTATTTACCATCAAAATTACGGAAATTTGAGATGCTATGTCAAACTTAACCACTTCCAATTTTCCACGTTTCTGAAATTATTTTAGCATTAAATTGTTGTAGAGGAATTACTAATCGGATGGAAATCTCAAAATTTACTGACGAATGTGGTGATTTGATTAACAAGTTGGAAGGATGTTGATGATACCGATGGAATTGCTTTTTTTGTATGTTCAGAGGTTCGGTTATCATAATACATGTTTGAAACAATTTGTGTAATTATCGACGCTTGTGATTCTTTTCCGATTAATGGTATAGAGGAGGATAAAACAAAACTCTTGACGTTAGTTGTCAAGAGTAAAGGAATGAGGTCCCCTTTCCCATCAGCATCTCCATTCAACAGCTCAACCACCAAAACCATTGATCAATGCGAATAAGGTAGTTTATGAAAAAATTTAAATAATTGTGTCAATGGTTGATGTTTGTTGATCTACTAATAGAGGTGATTGTATTAAAGGATTCTTGTCCGAGAGCAAGGTTTGGATGTAGCCAACTTGCAGCGTTACTACACATCTACAGTGTCTAGTTTCGAAGCATATACTAAATTGTAGTACATATACTAAACCGGATTTGGACCGGTAAATCTAATGGGTCCCATTAGATTCGACCTTCCAAATTCAGTTAAGTACATGTAACCAAATTACCTAATAATTTCTGCGATCTTAGAATCGAATTTGTTGACCCTATCGTTTGTCAACAAGAAATAAAGTTAAAAAAGTGACATCTCATATAGTATATATTATAACAATTCCGTGTGAATAAATATCTGTAGGGATTTGTTTCGATAAATAAGAATACGTGCATAGGTAAATTTGAATCAAAATGATTTAGTGGAAGGAAAAACACCCATACACATATTTCCAAAGTATTGTTCATGCATTTTAATAAAAGCACATAGAAGAGATAAAGGGGTTAATCACAATACCATTCTACCGTGCACCAAAATTTTGATTCTAACGTTTTTTGAAATCTGACCATGAACGTCTGATGTCCTCGCAGCATTAGTTCTAACGTTCTTCATATTCTGACTATCAATGTTGATCTCCTGCTAACACTAACTTTGATGTTCTTGGATTTTGACCATAAACGTCTAATGTACTCTGATAATATTGGTTCTGATGTTTTTCATATCCAAACCATGAACGTCTAATCTCCTTGTAACACATTTTGACATTCTTCAAATCCAGCCCCACAAATGTCGAGCATTTAGTTTGGACACACCACCCTCTCATGTCGAACAGAAGAGAGAAATTGAGAGATTTCACCACCTTAATTGCTCTAGTAATTGCTCTCGTGTGTGAATAACTTGGTTGATCAGTATTAACACTCTTAATTGTCGATTGCAAATCATCCTATGATCAACTCTCTTAATCAACTTTTTTTATAATCAATCTCAGATCACATTTAAATTGGCCCATTAACTCTAAAATCACTTCAAAGAATTAATTTGACCATAACGTCTGAGAGACATAAGTTTTAAGACTGTTTCAAACATTGATTCGGGCATTAATTCTGTAATTGTTACAAAGCATTATTTCAAGCATTAATTTATAGCCGTTACAAGTTTTTATTCTGGTATTGACTTTGTAACTGTTATAATAATTTAATTTGACCTGAAACCATTTTGGATCATTAAACTACCCATTGATTCTGAAACTATTTTAAATAATTAATGTGATCGTTAAATTTGGAATTGTCTCAGATCTTTAATTTAGCTATTAAGTCTAAAACCATTTTAGATTATTAATTTAGTTATTGATTCTGAGCTCACTTCAATCATAAATGTGGTTATTAATTATAAAACTCACTTCAAATTATTAATTTGATCATTGAATCTAAACATGCTGCAAATCTTTGATTCAACCGTAAAATCTAAAACTCACTTCAAATCATTGATTTGTTCATAAAGTCTAAAACCCCTTTTAGATATTATATTTTTAGCTTGGCTCAATTTGATTACTTCAAGTGCAAACACATTTGCAGTATTGTCTCTCTCGTTCAAACGTCATTCTAATTTGTTATGGTATGTGACATCTCTGGGTTCATCAATGAGCTCGTAGTAAGATTTGTACTAACATATCAATATAACCAAGAGAACTTATTGTTGATCAATCTCCAGTTCCTACAAACCATGAGTGATATCTAGCAATATATCATGACTACCTAGATAGTATAAATGTTCAAATACATAATGAACCTGTCAGCTAGCAACCGTGTTATTTGATCCTTCTATCTCACCATGTCTTGATCGAACAAAGGCCATGGAATTGTTTGTCATGCCACTAATTCGATCATATGCCCAAATCTAATTGACATATATTCTATGAGACATGAACCATTCATTCTTGATTACAACCCTAGCCAAGGATTTCAATACAATGTCATTATTAGATCACATAGGACATCAATCTTGTATGTGTATACATACATACATACATACATACATACATACATACATACATACATACATACATACATACATACATACATACATACATACATACATATAACAAGAAGACAAATTTCATATTGCACATACATGTACTTTCGTATGTGAACAAATTATGACCATCAAGTACAGAGATGGTTCGACGAAGCATCAATATGTGCACTTGTGAACTATAACCATCCAACATATAAGTTAGCATCTGACTTAGGTCTAACATCTTACGCCAAACCAAAACATGAATGATTAGTCGTTGACCCCGCTAAAAGCTTCCATGTTGCCAATCGTTCTATATATGACACATTCAGTGAACTTGTCCAAAACAAACACTTATGTTTTAACTCGGATATTACAATACCCTTGTGACTCATCATCCCCTCAAGTATCCACTATTAAACGGTGAAGCTTGAGAACACGCCAATCTTAACAAAATTATCAATATCCTTTCAATGATCCATTGACTGAGAACTATTTAAAAATTCAACATAACTATAAACCTATCACACATTCTTAACACCTTAAGAATAGATTCAGTTATAACTGATCTTATGAACTTATTCATATAAATAGGACGATGAATGAATATTTCTTTGCCATTAAGTAATCCCTAATATATAACTACTATATGTTTGCTTTTTAAGGCATATATCTAACAATACCATCCTTGTATATACACACGAGGTATAGAGAAAAGCTTTTTCTTATCTAGCCATCCAAAGGTCCCGGATGAATGTGAAAAAAACCAAGGAGGGGGAAATGGTCAGGTGGAGTCATTTAGTAACTGTATAATGAGAATAAATTCAAAAATGATGTATTTTCTGTGGTTTTGGATCTAAAACTGTGATGGATTAGTTTATTGAGATAAGTGCAGACAACATTTTCTCAACTTTAAAAGGGGAAATTGGTTTTTAAACGGTATGATGAAAATTGACTATCCATAAGGCCCCATCGGCCATATATAAATACAGCAAATCGGGAAAAAAAATTAAAAATATATATATCCGATCAGAAGTAGAAAGTATTCCGTGAGTGTGTTATATGTAGTAAGAATCACCTGAAGCATATGGCAAGTCTCATATGGCTTCCATTAATTAAACAAAGAGCAATTATAGCATAAGCGCCAGTGTAAAAAAATACAGGAGCGGCCTTACACACCATTAATTTGAGAGAATATAGCATAATTTCAATTTAGTCGTCTGTGTAAAATAAAGTTTACATCGGTGGCGTATGCTGTAAATATTTTAGGATTTTCAAGAAGGAGAAAAAGAGAAAACAATCAAAATCTACCTATTTAATCAAAAATGTTCCTTTTTAATATGTGACCAAAGCAAAGTGTTAGCTGCGTATTAAACTAGAAAAGAGATGTGGATGCATAGAATCAGATTCAAGACAACGATAATTGCGTAAGTTAGACCTTACCCGACAAATTCGATGTAATCCACATCATCATGGATTTGATAAGCACTGGAGAAACAAATGTTCAGAAAGTTGACGCTTGTTTCTCACATGACTTTGATAAAACCATAAGAAAACTCAACTTGAATAGCAGCAAACTAAACTACATCACCCACGGCGCTCAACTTGAAGGCATGCTCAACTCCAGTGCTCAAAGTTGTTTGGACACTTGATAGGGGCTTTGCTAGTCGATCATGCTCACAATTGAAACAGAGTCCCACAACGTATAGCAATGATAGTAGGCAATGTCAAGTAATGACCAAATTAGATGTTCGAGGATAGTGGCTTGATTTTGATAGGAAAGCAAAACCAATTACCATGATCGAGAAGGATGCACAACGGATTTAAAGCCAGAGAACAGAGAAACTCAACTTGTGGGAGACTTCACTAAGACAAGGATCCTAATGACAAGACTAATGTGAGGCGATAAGAAACAACAACCCCCGAGACCAACGACTTGCGAGATCGAGTTGCTGTCAGAGACCATCGCAGCAGACCTGCGACCACAATAAGCAGAGGTTGGTGGTGCTACTCTTGAAGACGACTGATTGTGTCTTCTCTCAAAGATGAAGATCGGTGGATGAAAACAAAGGACATGGAACGACAGAGGGTGCTGGTCTCGGTGTCAGGGTAGAAACGGCGATGGTAGAGAGGGGATTCTTCTTTATTTTTCTTTAAGGCCGACGGCAAGAAGAAAGATAAAAGGCAGGGTTTTGATTTGGATCCCTATCTCTTTGTGGCTTTGATACCATGCAAATGTTCAAGGATCTTCCACGGAGAAGAAGAGATAATATAGTTTAAAGCTATATCTTTACTCAATAAGTTAACTTCTTAATGTATTACAAACAAGTGATATTCACACCCGAAAAATATGCAAAGCAAAGAAAGTAATATGATCTGATAAGAAAATCGGTTATCATAATACGATAAAGAAACCAGCTATGTAAGAGTTTTCCTGATATTTGTTACATTAATTGAGATTATAATTTACCGTTTTACGCAATGGGTCTAATAAGATAAGGTATAAGCTTTCCTAATAGTTGAATATGGGTCTGGTTTCTGTAAGCCGAGTTAAGTTAAGCCCGTAATGAAAGGGTCTGACTGAAAACTGTAAATATTACTAAGGTCTCTTCTCTAACCTTCTTCTTTCCAAAACATACAATCGCCTCACATAAGGAAAGGCGTGAGGGGCGTTCTCATGGAGCCAAGATCCAGAGGACAATAGAGGAGAAGATCCTTAGAATTGGATCATCCCTGTTTCGCTTAAAGGACGATGAATTCCAAATTAAATACGCAAATCTCTCTCTCCTTTACTATGTTCGAGTTTCTAGCTATATTTATCCTAGGGTGCCGTTTAGATGGTCGGCCTGTGGTATCAAAGCTCTTCATAGTTTAGAACTCGAACTTTGGAGATTTTGCTTGTTTTCGAAAATTTTATCTGGTGAAAGTTGGTTTTGATCACATATTTAGACTTGTCTTGGCAAGACTAGCATTTTGGTGGCTGGCACGCCTCTAGTGGAGGTTGCATGCGCTCCCTTGAGCATTTCAGATTTAGCCCGTTTTTGTGATATTTTGCTCATTTTCGTGATTTTTGGACCAGTAAAAATTTAATTTTGATCATATAATCAGACTCGTCTCATCAAGACAAGCATTTTAGTGGATGGTGCGCCTCCAACAAAGGCCGAATGCACCTCCAACCGCCTCCACGTGCTGCATTAGAGTCGACAAGTGGCACCCGCTCACATGCACGGGCACGTTAACCCGCTCACTGAAAGAATTTTTTTCTAAAAGACCTCTGCCTAAGGAATAGTCTTATGCATTATGGCATAAACATCTTGATCACATCTCTAAAGAAAGAGTTAAAAGACTGATAAAAGCTAACATCCTACCTACTCTTAAAGGTGACTTAGAAACTTCCGTAGACTGTTATAGAAGCAAGATAACTATAATAAAGAAAAAAACTGTAGTTCAAAGTTCTAATCCATTGGAAGTCATTCACAATGATATTAGTGGACTCTACATGGCGACCTTGTGTAAAAATATTTATTTTATCATATTTATTGACGGTTAATCCCGATATAGTTATCTATACTTGATTAAAGAAAAATCTAAGTCTCTTGACAAGTTCAAAATCTTTCGAACTGAAGTCGAGAAATAATTGGGAAAATCATAAAGGTTGTCAGATCTGACTACGGTGGTGAGTATTTTTAGTAGGCATGGCAATGTTAGACAGCTTAAAGGGTCATTGACCAAATACTTGGAGGATTCTAAGATAGTAGCTTAGTTTACTATACCTGAAAGTCTTGAACAAAATGGCATGGGCAAGAGACACAATCACACCCTTATAGAGATGATGAGGAGTATGATTAATAGGACAAATTTACCCAATTTTCTACGAGGCAAAGCATTGAAAACAACCCTATATATACTAAATCGTGTTCCTACCAAAGTTGTTCCATTAACTCCATTTGAGTTGTGGACTGGATGTAAACTTGACTTGATCATCTTAAGGTTTTGAGGTGTCCTACAAAAGTGAGGTTATATAATTCAATATTGAGTAAGTTGGACTCTAGAACTAGTCGGTGTTATTTCGTATCTTATCCAGATCATTCGAATGGATACCAGTTTTATAATCCCAATGGAGGTGCAAGGATTGTGAAATCATAGACAGCAAAGTTTCTGGAGTTTGACGTAGCCGCAAAGGATAACTACTCTCAGACTATTAAAGATAATAAGTACAATGGAGACCACTGTATCTTTATTTTTGCTTATACAGTATGGAGTCTCATACACTACAAACTAAGCCTGTCAAGATTCAGGTTACTATTATTTATACAGTTCTTGATGAATTTTCTCAAGCCTCTCAAGTACAGGATGAAGTGATTGTAGCTCAACTCAGGAGATATGTTAGAAAGAGACGATCATTTATACTACTAGACTATATAGTCTATTCGTAAGAGCATGATTACAATATCCACTACATGATCGATCTAGTGACTTATACAAATGATGTTTCTTATCCAAAATCTAATATGTGGTTAAATGTGATGAAAGATGAGATGTAGTCTATGAAATATAATGCTGTTTGGAGGCCTTTTGAATTGCATAAAGGTCACAAGCCCCTACAAATGGTTGTATAAGACTAAAAGAGACTCCAAAAGAAATTGAGAAATTTAAAACTAGATTGGTAGCCAATGGTTTCACTTAGAGAGAAAAAGTAGACCATGAAGTGACTTTTTCCCTAGTCTCTTCTAAAGATTATTTCAAAGTGATTATGACATTAATAACTCATTTTGATATAGAGTTATACCAGATGGATGTCAAAACTGCAGTTCTAAATGGAGACCTTGACAATGAAGTCTACATGGAGCAACCTAAAGGTTTTACAGTGGATGACTTAAACAAGCTTGTTTATAGATTGAAAAAGTCTATTTATTGCCTCAAACAAACTTCTAAACAATGGTACTTGAAGTTTCATAGTGTCGTCACTTCATTAGGTTTTGTTGAAAAGAAAATATATCGATGTATAGACTACAAGGTTGGTGGGAGAAAATTTATTTTTCCCATACTCTATATAGATGATATCTTGCTTGCGAGCAGTGATATTGGATTACTACTTGAGACAAAGTAGATGTTGTCAAGAAATTTTGACATGAAAGACAATGGTGAGACATCTTTTGTCCTTGGCATTGAGATCCATAAGGATCGATCTCGTTGTGTCTTTTGGGCTCATCTTAGAGGGCATATCTCGATCGTATTCTAGAAAGATTTGATATGAAGCATTGCGAGTCAGGAATTGCTCTTGTAATTAAATGTGATAAACTAAGTCTATTGTAATGTCCTCATTCAAATATTGAGAAAGCTCAAATGAAGAATGTACCTTATACCAGTACACTTGGAAGTATCATATATGCTCAAATTTACACTAGGCCATATATTATTTTTGTAATAGGACTTTTGGGTAAATATCAATCAAATATAGGACACGATCACTGAATTGTTGTCAAAAAGGCTTTAAGACACTTAAAAGGACAAGAGACTATATGCCGATTTACAGACATATTCAAGACCCGAAGTTAGTAGGGTATTCCAATGCAAACATTGCTAGTTGTCAAGATGACAAGAAATCGATAATAGGATACATTTTTGTGGGACAAAGTACACCCCAAGTGCCAAAACTTGGCACGGAGGGACACTTAAATGTCAAAAGTTTGGAAAGTGATACTAAAGTGCTAAAATCAGAGCAAAATGAATCACTTAAGTGCAAAACAACGCCGTTTTGGTGCTAACATTGTAAAAAAATTAATATAAAAAATTAATTAAAATAAATTTAAAACTAAATTTATTTAAAACATTTAAAAATAAAAATAAAAATATTAAAAAAAACTAAAACTAAAAAAAAAAAAAGAAAGTGGGGCGGGCGGGCGAGGGCTGAGCCCTCGCCGCCGCCGCCGCCAGAAAGGCCGGCGGCGAAGGGGGGAGGGTCGGCCAGGGTCGACAGGCCCTAGCCAGGGGCTGACGAGGGCCCGCAGCCCTCGCCCGGCTCCAACAGGGGCTGGCGGCCCTCATCCCACCCTCTAGGGGGTCCCCCAGCGAGCGACGACCCTTAGCCTGATCGGGCAAAGGCTGCCAACCCCTGCCGGAGCTAGGCGAAGGGCGCGACCCTCACCCAAATCTAGGGCGAGGGCTCGTGGGCCCTCGCCACCGGTCAACCGGGGTCACTAGCCCTTGGCCAAGGCCCGACAACCTCGCCGACCCTCCCCACTCCACCGCCAGCCCTTCGACGATGGTGGGGAGGCGGCGGCGGCGAGGACTCAACCCTTAGCCGCCTACCCCCATTTTTATTCTTTTTTTTTTTTTAGTTTTTAATATTTTTTATTTTATTTTTAAATGTTTTAAATGAATTTAGTTTAAAATATAATTCAATTAATTTTTATATTTTTTTTTTTTACCGCGTCAGCACCCAAATGACGTTGTTCTTCTATTATTTAGCCACGTCAACGTGCAAAACGACGTTGTTTTGCACTTACTTCGCCAGAAAATCGCTACGTCGGCATTTTGGCCGAATTAGCACTTAAGTGAACCATTTTGCTCCGATTTTGGCACTTAAGTGTCACTTTTCAAACTTTTGGCACTTAAGTGTCACTTTCCAAACTTTTGGCACTTAAGGGCACGTTTGGTAACATTTCTATTTAAAAATTGTTCTAGGGAACAAAAATAGAAAAAAGGTATTTCTGTTCTGTTTCTGTTCCAAGAAACAATTTTTGAATAAAAAACGCGTTTGGTAAACTTATTTCGGGAATAAAAAATGAACAAAAACACATTTGGTAAATTTGTGTTCTTTTTTTGTTTCTTTTAATTTTTTAATATTTTTTTTTATTTTTCTTATTTTTCTTTCTTTTTTCTTTTTCTTTTTTTTTCCTCTTTTGGCCGGTCGCCGGCCTTGGCCATGGCCGGCGACCGGGCGACGAGGGCCGGCGACGCTCGACCTCGCCGAGGGCCGGCAACACTCCGGCGAGGTTGCCGGCCCTCGACGGCCGGTCGCCGGCCATGGCTGAGGCCGGCGACCGGCCAAAGAAAAAAGAAAAAGAAAAGAAGAAAAAAAAAAGAGAAGAAAAAGAAAGGAGAGAGAAAATTTGTTCTTAAAAATTGTTCCAAAAACAAGAAACACATTTTTCTTGTTTCTTATTTCTGTTCCAAATCTGTTCTTGGGAACAAAAAAATAGATTTGGAACAAAAACGCAAACAAACGCATTTCTATTTTTTTTTTTTTTTTTGTTCCCTAGAACAAAAATACATAAATTTTGTTCATGAACAAAAATAAGAAACATTAACAAACAGGCCCTAAGTGTCCCTCCATACCAAGTTTTGACACTTTAGGTACCCATACCTCCATTTTTGTGTTAGTAAGAGGGGCAGTGTCATGAAAAGCGGAAAACAAAAATTTATATCTTCCTCTATTAGGGAGTTTGTAGCATGTTTTATCGACCACTATGCGAGTTATTTGGCTCCAGAATCTCATTAGAGAGTTGTCCGTATTTGACTTTGGAAATAGACCCATACTGTTATATTATAACGATAACTCTACAATGTCATTTTTCAACAACAACAGAGGTTTCGAGAGATCTAAGCATATGGAGGTCAAGTCTTTGACCATAAAGGAAATGTTCAAAATGGTAACATTACAGTAAAACATATTTTTACAAATGATATGATTGCTAATCCACTAACTAAAGGCCTTTATCCTTGTGTATTTGAATGACACATCGTAAGCATGAGCTTAGGAGCATCATTGGATGCTGCTTTTTAGTGGGAGCTGTTTTGTTTTGCTCTAATAAAGCTCTAGTAACATTTTGACATGTATAAACTCTTTTACATTCAATAAAATGTTTATGAATATATTGTTATCATGTTGAGTTAATTATGTGTAATAGAAATCTCAAGGTATTATGTAAACATTGAGTGAAGGTTGGGGGCATCCAATTAACAGCCTTGAGCATATGTCTTGACTATACAAAAAATAAAATAAAATAAAAAAGATTAACTATAAAGATAAGATATATGTGGATTCATTAGAACCATAAATATGTTCTCTAACGAAACATCCGGTTTTTTATGACACTTAAGAGAATAGTGACCAACAAAAGCATAACACATAAGGTAATATTGAATCCATATTAGTAAAATTGAAAGCACTTATGACCATGAAAGGCTCCATATGTGTACATGCAATTACAATTATGATTCGATATTTGAAAATTTATGAGATTGGATTGACTTTTAAGAATTAACTCTAGACCAACAAAAAGGTGCACACATGCCTTTGACAAATAAGACAGCAATTGTTGGTGTTTTCCCAGGATTTTACGTAAACCTATTTGAGATAAATAATCTTTTCAGTGCAATTCCAAATGTGAAGTCAGTCTTCGCATCTTATTGGTGAAATGAAATACTTGAAATTCAATGGACCCCCTGTTTCCACATCACTTCTACTTCTATTGTAACAAAAGATTCCCCTTTTTATGTGGAAAGGGTCCGTATCAATAATTATGATTTTACATATGGACAATTCCTCAATATCTTGTTCATCCACAACAAATTTTTTTCTTTGAGCAGTGGTAAAAAAAAAAACACTTTTTTGGAGAGAGATACTATTTCATAGAATCCTTAGTTAGAATGGAATTCCAACTTAGCACCCTTTGAGATTTTGAGAAGAGTTGCTTTTTGGAGAGCACAGTACGATGAAAGTTGTAAGCTGTGTTCAGGGGGGAGTTATTGTCTATCGTTTCAATTAATATAGGCCAAGTGGGAGAATGTAAGATTTTTTTTTATGTGGGCGAATTAATTGAGATTGTAATTCACCATTTTACAGGATTAGTCTAATAAGGTAAGGCATAAGGTTTTTCAATAGTCGAATATGGGATTGGCTTGCACGGGCCGAGCTAGCTCGTGATGATAAAGTCTGGCTGAAAACTTTATAAATAGCACTAAGGTCTCTCCTCTAATCTTCTTCTCTCCACGAACATACAATCAATTCACATAAGAAAAGGCGTAACGGGCAATCTCATCAAGCCAGGTTCCAAAGGGCAATAGAGGAGAAGAATCTAAGCGTTGGATCATCGTCATTTTGTATAAAGAACGATGGTACAAATTAGGTAGGCAAATCTCTTTCTCTCCTTTACTATGTTTGAGTTTCTAGCTATGTTGATCTTAGGGTACTGTTTTGACAGCCGACAAGCTATTCTAGAAAATAACGAAATATCAGACAATACCCCTGTTATCAATCTCTAATAATAATCTCTGATGGAGAATTCTCAAAAATCCATAATTCTATTGATCAAGTTGCAGTTCTGTACTTTTAATATATGCACTGGATAATTTATCGATCATTAACAGGGCCGAAGTCGTTGACCAGCTCAAACGTGCGTGCTGTATGTCCGCTTCAAACCCTGCCAGAAAAGATGTCAAAAAAAAAAAAAAAAAAAAATTGTCGTCGTTATCACTTTGCCTTCAACGTTCGAATACCCAAAAACAATCTAAAATGGTATAGAACACGTAAGATGAATCCATTGACTTCTCAGTTCATCACGATCGTCGAAGGACGATCTTGGAATAAAAAAGGACGAAGGGTCCGTGTCAACAGAGGTAAATGGACAAGCGCTTGCCACCTTGAGTTGATGTGGATCATGCCGGAAACAATCATTCGCAAGATATGATGATATGCATTGCGCCATTTGCATTCATGTCGGTTACTTAGCCAAACTTAGCGAATGTCGAAACTGTATAAGTTCAGTTCAATAAGATCCGTGAAGATTTGCTTTTTTATAGGATAAAGAAAGGTCGAGATAAGCCATTACCATGTTAGAGCTTATCGACATTGAACTGTTTCAGATTCAGTTTTTTCTCACTAAAATCGTGTTGTGTTAAGTTTCAGTGGAATGGGTGCCTAGTTTCGATCAAAAGACAATCAATTAGGTGAGGAAACGAACTTACTGTTGATACTCGACGTTGACAGCTACGGCGGATGAATTTGCGATGGTACCGAACGCCGTCGTCGAGAGGACGATGGTGGCGCCATCTCTCGAGGGACGTGAGGACGAGGTTTGGGCACGGTCGAGGATTCGGACTTGGATAGTCTGGCTAGGGATGCAGGTTCCGGAGACGGAGGCGCTGATGCACCGCACTAGGTACTGCCTCCCGCACGACGCTCCGTTGTCCCATATCCCTTCACCTGCCGCCGCAAAGAGGTTGCTCGATGGGAACTGCGATGGGTCATTGCCGAAACATGCGGTCGCTGAAACATAACAATCAAACTTATGGGCGAGAGAGAGGGGGAGGGCGGGGTTGGGGAAGGAGATTTTACTTACGGGTGTACGGAGGGCTGTATTGAGCGGCGGTGCCGACGTCGGCACGAGAGAGACGAGGCTGCGTAGCCAACAGAAGAAAGGCGAGCAGAGGAAGAAAGAGAAGTGACGTTCTGATGCTGGAGGGCTTCATTGCTCTGGAAGAATCTGCGAGGCCAAACGCGACACCCGAATGCAATTAGACAAGAAGAGCTCCGTCGATATGTGAACGTCCATGGCAAAGTCAATGAGGTTCGACATTAATTGTATACATCTGTATAAAATTTGTGACGGATTTGTAACAGTTTTCAATTTAATGCAAGGATTGACGATGGCAAACGGCTCTCTTCATGCAAATTGTTATTCCGAAACATAAATGCAAAGTAATATACAAAAAAAGAAAAATCTTTACGCTCGTTCCATTTTTCTTTTCTTGATTTGCCGGGTTATACATACAATTTGGTTGTTTCCGATCATTCTATTATTCTGTATTTTAGTAAAGAATAAGATCTGTTATATCTCGGAAGAATAGCAACTAAAACCTATCATTCCATAGTCCGATGAGCAGAATTATTTATAAGGGTGGTGCTTGCACAACCGATCTGATTTTCTCATATTTTCCAATAAATTTCCAATAATTATCATTTTCATATTCTCCAATTTTTTTTCCAAAAATATTGGCCAAAGAGAAAACACGATTTGCAAAGTGTTATAGGGTTCCTCAACAACAACAGAAAGGGAAAATTAAATCCCGTTAATTGCTCTTCCGACACGAGAATAAAGGAAGTTGTGGTAGATATCAAGCATGCTAAATATTGTTTACCCATCAAAATTATGGAAATTTAAGAGCAACGTCAAAGAATTGTCAAAGAGAAATTAATTCACGGATGGTAAGCTCAAAAGCAACTAATGAAATGTGGTGATTTTATTACCGTGTAGGATTAGATGACTAACAAATTTGGAGATTATATGTCATTAACGCATAAATCGCTTTCACTTACCTTCCATTTATGCTTGTCAAAATGTAGATATTGTCAATTTTTTTCTTCTAGAAGGGATTTAATCAATCAATCAGTCACCATCCTACCTAAAATCTTATCTAAAAGGAAAAATCTATCCGTTCTAATCAACGGAGTTTGCTCTACGCTTATAGCGATTGAAAACTAACTTGACATCATCTCATTATCTTTCTATGATCTTGTTGATATGACAATAATCACTATGTTGACAAATTAGTTGAAAGGCGACTGTACGAAACATGGGTCAACATAGCAGGAACCAAAGGTTTCGATAGGGGCCTTCAGCGATAATTCGAGAAACCAAAGTCTAGCCTAGATGCGTCCTTTATTTTAAGGTGTCGGTACCCGCACACCTTGCCCCTCAATTCCCAACTCATATTGTTGTTCCCTATTGAGCGGGAATACGGAAGATGACATTAGGGAGTCCCGCCCTTCGGGGATTCTTTCCCCCCTATTTCTTCTTCATGATCCTTTTAAGGGCTTGTATGGGTCCAATCCTACCTAAAATCTAACCTACAAGAAAAATCTTTTTGTTCTAATTAATGGAGTTTGATTTATGCTTCTAGTGATTGAAAACTGACTTGACATCGTCTCATTACTTTTCTATGATCCTGTTGATGTGATAACGGATGAAATTTAGGCTTAATCATCACTGACGGAGAAATATATTTAGGCCAAAATATAAAGGTTGACTGACATTCATTAATAAAAGAAAAATATCCAAAATTTAGTGGCTTGAAAATTACCAGACAATTTATGCGCGTCACAAGCCCCTATACGGAAGCCTAAGCCCAGCCTTCCCCTTCGTCTATCGCACACTTTTATGAGAGAATCTCTATTACCCTTCTTGTGTTACAATTTTTTGGATGATACAAATGAGAGGGAGATGTGACCACTATATATTTGAAAATCTCAAAATGCAACCATAGATCTTTCATTGATTTAGTGGTGGAGATCCAATTTCTTTTTTGGTAAGGAAATCCACACCATCAGAATAAAAGTGTACGCTACCCATTATACCCCAAGAATATTCTAGAGTATCATAAAAACCCTAAGGCTATGTTTGGTTTTTTAGATTTCTAACTAGAATAAGACCGGATATGATAAGATATAAAATTCAAGGATATTATTATATTATATCTACTATCTAGTGAATCACATTATAAATGAGGATATATCATCATCTCATCATATCAATTGTTTGGTATTAACGACATATCAATATAAATGAATGTAAAAAATGCATAAATAGAGACGGCAAGAATCTCTCATGACACTCTTGCAAATTTCATTTTATTTGCTTATTTTTATTATTTTTCCTCTATTTTTTAATTATTTTCTTTTTTTTTCCCTTTTCCATCATTTTATAATAAAAATTTATTAAATATTAAAGTAAACTAATATACCTAAAATATGTAATAAATATAAAAACTAAATATGCATTATATATTGAATTTATATTATAAGATAGAAATAAATTTGAATAAATAATTAAAAATATAAATACATAAAATAGAATTTTTTTTTTTTGTTATTTTCAATTTTGTATATTAGAATTCAAATGTTATTTATATTCAAATATTTTTCAAAAAAATAACTTTCCTATTATTAATATTAGAAATCATATCCACTTTTATCCTAGTTCTCCATAGGATACATTTATCAAGACTATATTTACTTTATATCATGATTTTATCCTATTTTAAGTAAGCACCAAAAATAGTATATGATTAATTTTATCATGTCCTGAATTTTATTATGACTGTCAAACGTAGCCAAAATCTGTGGAAGTTTCAAAACTTACTTGGTCATCTTGTCCACCTCTAAGACATATTTGTGCATGGAAAACATTTGGTCCGTGGCCTAAGGACCGTGTCATGGAGCCTACATATGCTCGTTCGCCCGATGACCGATCAGCTGTGCACATTGTTCACACGAGCCTTGAATAATGTTTCTGGAGCCATCGAGAAGAGCAGGGCCGAATCAGTTCCAGTTTTTCCCGCCAAGCAGCTGACCGGTTCGTGAAATCTAGTGGGCCTAGACTTGGAAACTGGACCAGCAATGCAATGGATCATGGGCTCGTCGGCTGACCTTAAAGCATGTGGCACACTGCAAGCTTTAGCGACGAAAACATTAGAAACGAGAAATTCCTCTTTCCCATGCAGAAAAGCAGCAACCACCCCCAGGCTCTGCCAATAATCCAGCGCCATCTCAGCAAATCCATGAATTCAACTTGACTGAGGTCAACAACAACCAGGGTCCCTGTCTCGGTCTCAGTCTCAGTCTCCTCCAGGTATTCTTCATCTCTTCTACCAGAGAGTTCTTCTCCATCAATGTCGCTATTGAATCTCAAGAACGCATACCTGATGCTGTGTTCGTCATAATTACTTGATTTTAGGACTTTTGTTGCATCAGCAATGGAGAGCCTCAAGACCTTCTTCAAAGGGATCATCAAAAATGTCAGATGAAGGTCGCTTGTTACAAGCAGGACTGGGCTTGTGCATTTTGTTCAGGCGTGAGTTCTTGATTGGTTATCCTTCTACAGTGAATTTCGAGTAATTAGATCTTATCCTTGGAGTAAGAAAACATTTCTCAATTTTTTGTTGATGGTGGTTTTGATTTTTTATGTTCAGGAATAGCCCAATGGCATATATCTTCTTTGCTTCTGCTCTTCCTGTTATAGCCTTTGGGGAGCAACTAAGTCAAGAGACCAGTGAGTCATCCATTTTCACTCTCATTATTGAAACTAAAATTCACTAAAAGGAGAGATTGGAATTCCTTTGTCAACGACACTTTTTCGCCATATGTGTCCTTGATCTTGTCTGGTTTTTACTGTCACACCCCGATTCACAAGAAGAAGGGGCATGACACGGCCGTCCTTTTTCCAAAAGACGCAGCCTCAACGTAACCAAAATTTCAACCCGATATCAACATATATACATCCACATATATATATATTTGACAAAAAAGGGCACTTGGTTACAAAATCTATATTAGAGTATATCTATAATCCACAAAAATCAAAACACAAACCTTCTACAAGGACTAACTTATAAACCCATTAACTATGCACAAGTCATACCAAAAAGTTCCACCACAAAAGTCCTCCCCGAGCGAACGCTCACGCCTACTTGCGACTCGCTGAAGAACCTGAAAAACAAGTATAAGAAAGGAGTGAGCTACTACGGCTCAGTGAGTAACACATTTCTTCTAAGCGGATCGAGAAATCACTATGCACATTTAAAACATAACTCAAATACATAATCATAACTCAAATACCAAAATACCAATGGTCCAGCCCATTAGTCAATCTCATAAAACATGCATCAATGGTCTATTCCATTGATTAATCTCGTCAAATCACATCGATGGTCCATTCCATCAACCAAACTCAAATCACACGTCAATGGTCCACTCCATTAATCAATTCATGCTCAAATGTCTAACCATGGTCACACGTAACGCCCGTGACAAGACGACCAAGATTCCCCCATTGGCAAGGTCTCCACATATTATTAGCTGGTGGCTTGGCCCACAATGATATCCTAGAATAGTATGCGCATACTCACACCCCTCAAGGTCCACAGAGACATTGAGCACCAACCACCAATTACAATATCCAGTAATCCAACATCAGAAAGAGAATCATACCACAACTCCAAATTTGATATATATAAATATCAAAGCATTTTCTACAACATTTCAAGATTCTTTCACAAAGATTTTCACAAATCCCTTTTTCACACAACCATTCAAATCAACGTCAAAATATAATTCATTTCGAACAACAAAAATGTCAGTAATAGCTCGATCATATTTTATGCAACAAAACATGCCTTTTATCAACTCATAGAGTATTTAATCCACCATGTTTCTCAAAACATGAGTTTAAAATACAAAGAAGAAATAGTGTTACTCACCTGGGAAAAGCCAAAAATCAACTACAACGCTCACACGAACCGACGCATTCGGATTCCTAACAATTAACGGAAAAAATATCAAAAAGCCAAGTAAAAATAATACTCTTATAACGACTCGCCTATACTAGGCCTATTAGTCGATAAACGACACCTACGCGCCCCAAAAGTTCACAATTTAGCATAAACCCATCATTTTCAGCTAGGCGCGGCCCATGCGCTAACTTCGTCACGCCATAACTTCCTCCACAAAATTCCATTTCAAGCCGTCTTATAGTCTTTAGAAAGCTCTCTTAACGTACAACAACAACCCCAACTCAGCCGCCCCAAAACAGTACCGGAAATAACAAAAAAAAAAAAAAGAGTCGAAGCCACTGTTCGCTACAGTACCAGATTGCGTCTCCAACTTCAAAATTCCGTTCCGATCAAACCGCAAGCTCAAATCACGATCCGAAAGATGCTATAGCTTCACAACGTCCCAAAGTACCATTTCTAAAAAAATATACAACTTAATGACTCAAAAATCGGGCTTCGCCACACAAATACCCAAGAAATCCGAATTTCGAGCCCTAATTGCGGCGATTGCTTCAAGTAAGTGATTAAAGGCTTCAATTTCTTACCGGCCTTGCAAAACACCCTTGAGTCGGCTTGATGAGGCGTCCGGATCACGAGCGCCCCAAAATTTTTCCCTTTTTCCCTTTTTCCTTTCTCTTCTTTCTCTCTTCTCCCCTGTTTTGCGTTTTCCCCTGCTTCTGTAGACATTCTTCTCTCTCTCTTTTAAACTCAGCCGAAGCTTCTTCCACTTTCCTTCAGCCTCCCTTTTTTGACTTTTCAACCCTTTCTTTTTCTCTTCTTTTATTTTCTTTTCTTGCTTTAAAGCCCATATATTACATTTACACTGGTCATGCACCTATGTTACATTTGAATGTTAGATGGCAGTTTCATCACAGTGCAGACATTAGCTTCAACCGGTATATGCTGAATTATCCATTCGATTTTCAATGGCCACCCTCTTCTGATCTTTGGGGTCATGGAATCGATTGTCGTAATATACACTTATCTGTACGATTTCACCCAGGGAAGATCGGACTTATGGAGAGAGTTGTATTTGGCTTGGGCTGGGTGGTAAGGAATGAAAGCTTTCTTTTTTACGTGGTCATGTAGAGCTTACACTGGTGTCATGAATCAGAACATGGATATGGTCAAATTACAGTACAATAATATTGGCAGGGTTTGTGTCCCGAAGGCATTGCTGCTACATCTTCTCGCCATATTCAATGCCTGCACTATCATTACGAGATATACCAGGATCACAGGGGTATTTTTGGCATGTTGATAGATGTTTTCTTCAATCAGGACGCCTTCAAGGCACCATATAACTTACATGCGACTTGAAAAAGACTGAACTGGGAGCAGAACCAAATCAATTTGTGGTTAATTAATCCTCACAAGTACCTCTTTGACGGGGATTAATCAGCAAATTCAACATCCCAAAAACTGAAAACCCGGCTCAAGAGAAGTATCAATTCAGTGGTTCTACAAATGGATTGCATGCCATTATCTTTGCTATCGGCCTGCTCTATACTGCTCTCAAGAGCAGAAAGGCAGGGCATTTATTTGTATCTTCACATTTTTAAGTTCTACTCGCACGTTTTATGTACTTATATGCCGAGTCCATGAGTCCCACATTGAGATACATGGACGAATCAGACAGAAGACACTGTGGGATGGCATGTTACATATGCTACTCTGACTCTGGACAATATTATGTTACTCGACACCCTGGGACTCCCTAAAGGTAATTGTTGTAATCGGCGTCGCAGCGAAAGCGGATCGTGTATTTTGCAATTATGCCGGGAGCTATAGAAATCGATCGAAATAAAACAAGGAACAATAAAAGAAAATGACACCGGAAATTTACGTGGTTCGGTCCGAATATCGGAACCTACGTCCACGGGGAGAGCCAGCAAATCAATCCACTATAAATCGGAGAATTACAGGATTACAATCACACACATGCACTCAAGTGTTTCCCAGCCCTACTTTATACCCAACACCCACGGTGTTTAACAACTCAACTCACTCACTGGACTCGACTTCTGCACAAACCCTCTCTGAGTTCAAGCTCTCACTCTCTCTCGAGCTCGTTTCTCCTCGCTCTCTCTCGAGCTCTTTTCTGTTTTTGCTCTCTCTCTCTCTGCATCTTCGGACGTCTTCTCCTCATATAGAGAGAAGGGCAGAAAACAAGACAAAACAAATGAAAAGAAAAGGCCTCATTAAATGCAGCGCAGGCGCCCACAAGACAAGCCGCAATCGGCACCGAACGCCCACCATATTTTAAGGCATGCATGCAGATCGTGCATGTGCATGGGCAGGCATTTAATGAGGCGGAAGAGAGTCAATAAACGTGCGCCTATGATCCTTGAAGATAACCGTGAGCTGAGGTGGGCGGCCATCTTCGAATTTCTTGTTCATGGAGAGAAGCAAGCGTATGATCATCATGCACTGACACACCTAGAATAGCTTCTGCCTTCTCTCTTTCTTTATTCTGCCATCCCTCTTTCTTTATCAATAAAAAACAAGAGAAGCCCACAAAAGTTGAACAAAGAGAGGGAGAGAGTTCGTCTCCTACGAGAGTCTTCTGAAGCCACAAGTGTTGACCAATTTCCTTTCTACGTGCATGGCCATGTGCATGCATTTAATGGCGTCTTCTTCATGCACTTGCAGCAGATGGAGGGTCCTTTATTTAATATAGAAAATTGTTGATCCCTTCCTTTTCGACAGAAGACAATTCTTCTCTCACTTTGCTTGCATGCTTGAAGAATAAAACCCCATGCAGCTTTTGGCTTCTTCCTTCTACGCATACGCACGAAGAGATGGGATTAATGCTGGAACAAGAAAATTCAAGACATCACAAAGTCTCCCCTGAACTTTGTTTAGTCGGCCAAACTTATGTATATTAATCTAACGGGCTCAAACTTGAGACACAATATAACAGTAATCGAGATCTTGTTCTATTTAAAAGTGTTTTATAAAACATTGTTTGTTTATATAAACCAAGGCTTTTTTATAGAACAAAGTAGTTGATCTTGCTATTTTGCATCTTTGCAGCAGATAAGGGTTCTTCTGCCTTGGGCTTATGCTGTATGCGGAGCCTGGGCTGAAGCTCCTGTTGTTCTTTGTGCAGTTTCATTTGTACTCCAAAGGTTATTGCTTGATGCCTTATTTCTAGTGCTGCATTCATGCCATAAACCTGATTTAAGTCACAGTAGTTTTCTCCTTATGCTGTACCAGAGTTCTCTATACAACTTCATATCCGAGCAGAAGGTAAGTTTTGCGCCTCAGATTTCCTTTTTCATTCATTTCAGAAATGATGCAGGTGTGGGGGTGATAGTGCCATGTGCCTCTCGACTCATGCATGCTTCATTTGATTTGGCAGTTAAGTTTGTCAGGACTGGGTAGAGATAAAGTATCTGGTCAAGCCTCTCCAGAAATTCATCCAACAAGACCTGATGTTCAAAACACTCGGTAAGGTTTGGGTCAGGCTTTGGAGCTGTAGGTGGACCTTGAAGTTGCGGGTGGTTCTAAAGTAAACAGTGCTTTTCATGTATAGAATTTTGCAGTGGTCAACCCCCATTCCAGTGGATAACAATAAGCTAAAAGATTCTACCCGGATGAAGCAGAGGAACCAAGATAACACTAAGGAAAATTTTCTTAATCTTGATTACCCATTTCAGCATAGGTGTATGATCAGCGACACAGTATCCTCTGCTAAATCTTGCACAAGCAGGAGGAGTGCCATTGACAGCAGTGAACTTAACTATGAACTGAGAAGTGACTCTGAACAGAACCCAGCGGATGATGTTGCAAATGAATATGGTTCACCTTCCCATACTTCTTTAGACAAAGAACCAAACCTTAACACTTTGGTCAGGGGCACAGTGTTTCCTCTTGATGATATGAAGGCAGGCAAAGATAAACGTACTTGGCTTCTTCATCTGTCACTGAGCTATCTGATTTAGATACTTTGCTGGTACAAGATTGCACAGATGATGTATCAAAAGGTTCTTTATCAGGTGAAGACTGTATCAGTAGGGCACTGTAGATCTTGAATCTCTAGATTCAAGTGATGCCAAGATCACTTTGTCATCGTTACCACGCCACAAGTCTACTTCTGACGATGCTGAAACCACTTCTTCAAAAGTCTCCGGGCATGTATTGTCCCAGTCAGCCAATGACAAACAGGATCATCTTTCAACCTTACATAGTGTCGTCTAGTTACTTGTGGATACCATGGGTTACTCAATAGATGAGGAACTGAAGAAGTTCTCTTAATGAGCCAGAAGAATCTAGCATGGAAGTCAGATGTTCTTGTGAGGACAATTACACATTCTTATCTGCATTGCACAACTTAGGAGGTGCAGATTCCTCTCCTGGAATTCAAATTGTCAAGGAGTTCTCATCTGGTTTGGATTCAGAGACTTTTGAAGGGGAGATTTCTACTCATGATCCTTCATTGTGGACACCGATGGAAAATACGGCAACTGCCAGTGCAGATTGTCTCTTTTTGGACAATAACCTCAAACTTAACAACAAGTATGCCAAAGTTGAAGTAGATTATACATTCGCAAGATTCTTTCTTGATTTGTTTCTTTGTATACATGTACAATAAGACTGTAATGAAGGCTGTCCAGACCAAGATCTCAACGCTGGCACCTTTGCAGGACTTTTCTGGGACTCAGCTCACAGACAGGGAACCCATGGTCACCGGTTGACACCGATGCTTTATGGGTATGGTTGATTACATTTGGTAAATCCTCTTATTGAAATAAATCCTACTTGAGACCTTTGATTACTAGAGGAACTAATGAAGAGAGAGGCATTGCTTTCCTCATGCTGACAAGGCTGCATCTCTGTCCTGTTCTGTGCAAATTTCAAATGGTGCTATAGATTTCATAGACATTTTTAGCTTCCTGTTATGTCACCTGCTTTTGGATGATGCGGAAAGTTGGAAAACCTTCATGCATTTATCTCAAATCCAGGTATTTCAAAGATCCGCAGACAACAGCGGTGCTTGGTGTACTACCCAAAGAGGCTATGCAATGGACAACTAGGCTCCCAACTAAGGTATATAACTTGATCCTGCTTCACCTAGGAAGTTACAAAGAGAATAGAGGATCATTCGAGATAGATTACTTATCATTTCTGCTTCCCAGCTTGAAAATATCATTCATATGTTTTTGGCCAAACAAGAACGTAAGACATGCCACCGATAGTCAATAGGACAACCATTTTTTTAAATTCTCACCATCCTAACTTTGTCGAATTTGCATAATATCTCATACGACCGTGCAATGTCTAACTCAAACTTGTTGAGTGCACGTGATACACGTCGTGAATTTTCCTGTCTTTGAATTTCTGCGGCTCAAGTTGTGTCCCTTGAAGCTTCCACCTTTGGAATTTCACAAATCACCAAAGAACAAAAAGACCTTGGTTCATACATTTCAGACTCGCGTTTACGTTGTAGGCAGGTATGATCTGGGGATGGTAATGCACTTTGCTGCCATGAAGTCGACCCGTGAGCAAGGTAAACCCAATGGGACGGCTGCTTTGTGATTGCTTGTGAGCATTGTTTGAATTCTGTCGACCGTATTTATGGTGTGGACCTCTGACCTTATCTTCTTATCTTTGACAAAACGCAGAAGCTTCAACGACCTGGGCTTGCTATTTTAGGATTACGAATCGTTTTTCTTTATTTATTTATTTGGCCGACAATGACTTCACCATGTGTGTCGGCACTTTAATATTATCCGTCGATACAACCGAGTGGCTTGTTGGATTGAGATCCTCCCAATTTAGGGAACCCTTACAAAAGCGTTGCATCTTACCCAAAAAAAAAGTACTTCGCGTGTCACGACGTCGGGGTAAAATTTAGCCGAATACTTTGAAAGGATCATGAACCATTCGGGTTAACAACTACTCTTTTTTCCCATGAGTTTCATTCGCATGTAATTTCAAAGGGAGAGAGATGAGATAATCAATGCACTTTGAGGAATTGGTAGCTGTGTAGATATGCATATATGCCAGTGTAAAACGGATCTAGATAGAAAATAAGGCTGTGTAGATATGCCAATCTAGTGGGTCCTCGAGTTGGCGGTCATATGGCGGCAATAGATGTAGAGCACCCATTGACTTGTGTCGGAATTGTGATGTTTTCATTGGCTGTCTTATAAAGAATGAAGATGAAGTAGAAGCAACGAGAGGAAACAAGTCAGGTCCTTTTGCCTTCAAGACCACCGCAAATCGTCGACCCTGCACATTATCCTACGATACAAGAACATGACAGAATCGCAACAGAGTCTCATTAATTATTGCCGCAAAATCCGGGAACCCCAGCTAATGAAAGAGGCTACAAGATCCAATCATCTTCTCGCAATGTGACGCTTCAATCCGGCCTGCAGTTCTTGCCCATTTGGCCTGTCACATGCCCATTAATCGACGGCCCCTATGACAAGCTCAAAAGGTTTTAATCAAACGATTTGATTTGATTCCATGGTATTAAGTTAACAGGTCACGTGTTATCGATAATGCAATTATTGTAGAGAGAGAGAGAGAGAGAGAGAGAGAGAGAGAGAGGCAGAAAATACTCAAATCTTTGCTCGACAACTTAACTTTTCAATGTGCTACAATCAATGGATATTTATGCCCAAAAATAGGTAGAATAAAGGATGTGAGCTAATTTAATAGGGAAATTTGCTATCTTAGATAACAAGAAAACTTGCTGTCCTAAAAAACAACGAAAAATCAAATAATATACCTAATAACAATACTCTCTAACAAAAAATTCTCTAATGTTCATAAAAGTACTTCCCCTCAAGCTAAAGCATTTAGCCTATCTATGATTGGTGCAACATGTGGATACATTGAATCAGATTCAAGATAATGACAATTTTATAAGCCGATCTTTGCACGACAAATTTAATGGAATCCCCATCATCACCCAATATAACAAACGATCAAAAAACACTGTGATAAAAAAGTTGACTCCTCTTTCTCACGCAACCTTCATAAACTGTGTGAAACCCAACTTGAATTGCAGCAAACTAAACTATATCACACCACGATACTCAATATGGGCTTCATCTTTATTTTAAGATTGATGGCAAAAAGCAAGGTAAAGCTAGGATATTCATATGGCCCAAAAAACAGTCGAAGGCTACATCTTTACTCAACAATTCGACTTTTCTATATTTTACAATCAAGAATTATAGTCAAATAATACGTACAGCGACTGAAGTAATCTAATTCAATGAGAAAATTAGCAGTCTCACTCTTACAAGAAACAATCGAGAAAACAACGAAATGTCAAATATCTCTAATATCTAAACGGATGCACCGAAAATTCCTGTCATTAGAGGGGCGAACTCTTTTGATCAGCTCAAATCTGCATGTTGTATCTCCCCCTCAAACCCTGCCGAGAAAGATGCCAAAAAAATTGCCGTCGGTATTACTTTGTCTTCAGCGACCGAATACCCAAAAAAAAAAAAAAAAAAAAAAATCTACGCCATATAAAAAAAAAAACGTGCTGTTGACTTTTCAATTCGTCACCCTCATGAAGTGAACGATTTTAAGAGGACGAACGGTCCGTGTCATTCAAAGGCATATGGACAAGCGTCGTGCCACCTTTAGTTGATGCAGTTCACCCCGGAAAAAAATCAAAGTAGTCTTCAGTTCCTATTTGAACTAAAAAAAAAAACCATTTATTCTTTATGCTATCGCTTACGGGTGAAAAGGTCACACACGTTCAATCTCCAACTTTGATAAACAATGCGTCTTTCGTCAGATATGACGATAAGCATTGCACTCAGCCAAACTTAGTAGTGAAGTATTGTCAAAACTGTGTAAATTTAGTTGAATGAGATTAAAGACGATATCCATTTTTTGGAAAAGAAGTCAAGACATACCCATGTTAGAGTTTATCAACGTTGAACCGTGTCAAATTCAAGTTTCTCTTGCTGAATTCGTGTCATGATTCATTAATATCAAATAGTTGCTTAGTTTTTCATCGAAAGACAACCAATTAGGTGAAGAAACAAACGTACTGTCGATACTTGATGTTGACAGCTGCAGTAAACTTTGCGATTACATCGAAGGCCGTCGTTGAGAGGACGATGGTCGCGTCGTCACTTGAGGGCGGTGAAGAAGACGATGGAGCATAGTCGACGATACCGACTTCCACAGTCTGATTGCGTATGCAAATTCCGGAGGCAATGGCACTGGTGCACCTTACTAGGTACCGCCTCCCACACGACGCTCCGTTGTCCCAAATGCTTTCCCCTGCTGCTGCAAAGAGGTTGCTAGATGGGAACTGCGCTGAATCATTGCCGTAACACGCAGTCGCTGAAACATAAAGATGTCAAAAATTATGTGATAGAGAGAGAGAGAGAGAGAGAGGGATCGTACGTGTGTATAGAGGACCGTAGGAAGCGGCAGTGCCGACGTCGGCGCAAGAGAGATGAGTCCGCATCGTCAACAGAAGAAGGATGAGCAGACGAGGAGAGAGAAGAGGCAATCTAATGCCGGAGGGCTTCATTGTTCTAAAGTTCCAAACGAGGAAACTAAGCACGGGCTTCAAGGGATCAAACCTGAAATTGCAACACCCACACGCTCACAAATATATTGTTATTTAGAAAAAGAAGCTCCGAATTTGTTTTTTTCTTCCCCTTTTTTAAATCTATGAATGTTTCCACGCTAATGATGCTGGCTCAAAAGAGAATCTCGCATCCTAACCCATTCTTTTGCCGGTCGCGCCCATAGTCTGAAAAGGTTTTCTTTTCCCGCCGTCAAGGTCGCCAAATGGTAAACATTCAACGCACTAATTATTCCTGCTCGAGGGTAGAACAGTCCACTCGTTTTCTTGGTTACAAATTAGAAATTAATTTTTGCACCGGAAGCAACACGCAGCAGTGACATGTCAAGCAGTAAATGAATTTACATGAGATCTTACAAAAAAAGAAATGATTGCACAGTCTTCAATATATATTTTTTTTTGGTAAAAGAGTCTTCAATATATTATAAACTACAAAAAATAAATAAATAAATAAATAGCATAGAATAAGCATTTATTCATTATGTCATCACTCACGGGCGAAAAGCTTTCACCCGTGATGGACATTGGGTCTTTCGCCGGACATGACGATATGCATTGCGCCGTTGCATTCACATCGGTTACTCAGCCAAACTTAGCCAAGTATGTCCAAAATGTGTAAATTCAGTTCAATGAGATTCAGGACAATTTCCATTCTACGGAAAAGAAGGTCAAGACATACTATGTTTGAGCTTGGCGATGTTGAACCATGTCGGATTCAAATTTCGCTGGCTGAATTCGTGTCATGTTATGTCAAATGGGTGTTTACTTTAGATCAAAACACAACCAATTAGGTGAGGAAACAGAGCGTACTGTTGATACTCGACGTTCACGGCCGCAGCAGATGACTTTGCGATAGTGCCAAACGCTGTTGTTGAGAGGACTATGGTCGTGCCGCTACTCGAGGGACGTGAAGACGAGGACAGCGCTCGGTCGACAATTCGGACTTGGATAGTCTGGCTGGGAATGCAGGTTCCGGAGACGGAGGCGCTGATGCACCGCACCAGGTACTGCCTCCCGCATGTCGCTAAGTTGTCCCATATCCCTTCACCCGCCGCCGCAAAGAGGTTGCTTGATGGGAACTGTGATGGATCATTGCCGAAGCATGCCGTCTCTGAAGCATAATGATGTCAAACTTGTGAGAGAGAGAGAGAGAGAGATTTCACATACGTGTGTATGGAGGACTGTAGTGCGCGGCGGTGCCGACGTCGGCACAAGAGAAATGAACTTGCATCGTCACCAGAAGAAGGACGAGTAGGAGTCGCGTTCTTTTGCTGGAGGGCTTGATTGCTCTGGAAAGATTGGCGAGGCCAACGTACCACCGAATGCAACGAGAAGGGAAGAGCTCCCTCGTTAGCCAACTTACCTTATGAAAGCCGCAGAAGAATTTGGACCTTGGAGAGTTCCAAACTCGTACAAACGAGGCCCGATCAACCCGCACTTGCAATGTCTTCATTTATAGTCTCATTTAGATGCTTCTAATATCTTTTTCTTTTTATGTCCCTCCATTTTTTATCTCTGAAATTCCCATGCCGTTGCTTGCCGAAGCATTAAACGACTGTTTTGCTGTCGTACTCTGTAGTTTGAAAAGGTAAGTTTTCCCACCGTAGGTGACCAACCGGTAAATGGCAATTTCGAGATTCAACGCGTCATTTATTATTCCTCTAGAAAAGAACATTCCTCTCTTTAATTGGTTTCTGATTGAAGAGTAATGTTGTACGTTAACTGTTTACATGACAGTGATGCGCGAATAATAAATCAATTTTGGGTAAGACTTTTGCCAAAAAATCGACGACCGAAGTTGGTATGTGTCATGTGGGCCAAACTATGTGATCGATCTATTACAATCTAATAAGATTTTGTAAGATTGTTCAAGCTCCCTCATATGTAAATTGGGCTGTAGCCTAAACTCGAAAATATGGAATTGGGAAGACAAATATGGGCTTGGAAGATTTAAATTAGACCTAACATGTGAAATTTCATGGGACAAACTTCCAACTATTCTAAAAGAGCTAATGAGTTATAAGTTAATTATGATATGTTAACTGCATTAAACCATACTATTTCTCTTATGTGGGACTTTTTAATGAAACTCATACATGCATCTCAACATTAAGCTCACACCTGAGGGAGGAAATCATTGAGATGCATGGATAAGTTGTGTTAGAAAGCCCCACATCAAAGAATTAATGTGGCGTGAAGTAATTAATATATCATAATTGGCTTATAACTCATTGAATGAAACTTTTAAAACAGTTAATAGCAATCCCACGAAATCTCACATGATATTAGAGCATTATGTTGTAGCTATTCTGAAAGAGAGAAGGGAGGAGTGTGATGCCCCCAACACGTCACGGCTAGTGTAGAACTACTAGCACAGTTATCTTTTTCATTTCGCTTTTTCCTAAGCATGCGGAAGCATCAAGGACTAAAGTAGTCCAAGGGTGCATGCGGACTTCTATAAATGAGGCGACTCCATTTCTTATTTATTTATTTATTTATTTATTTATTTATTTATTTATTTATTTATATCCGACAACAAGTTGGGTACACTAGGTAATGCAAAATGGTCAATACTACTAACTACACCCCACTATAAATTGGTCATCCTGTCCCAACCTAACTATACATGTGATCGCCGACGTGCGGACCCCTCAAGTGCCACAACTTTGGCCAAATGCCATAACTTACGAATGGTACACTTAAGTGCCAAAATCGGAGTAAAAGAAATCACTTGAGTGCCAATCCGGCCAAAATGCCAACGTGGCATTTTTCCGGCGAAGCGAGCCCAAAACGACGCCATTTTGCACGCTGACGTGGCCAAAACGGCGTTGTTTTGGGCTGACGTGGAAAAAAATAAATAAATAAATAAATAATTAATTAAATTTAGTTAAAATATTTAAAAATAATTTAAAAACTTTAAAAATTTTGGCCACGTCGGCATGCAAAAACGATGTCGTTTTGGGCGCGCTTCGCCGGAAAAACGCCACGTTGCGTTTTGGCCGGACTTTGGGCGGAGTGGCACTCAAGTGATCCGTTTTTCTTCGAATGTGGCACTTAAGTGTACATTTCGTAAGTTATGGCACTTAAGTGTCCCTTTGGCCAAAGTTATGGCACTTGAAGCGTTCTTTTGCCTGTGATCGCCTAACCCTGACCACTTGGCTTCATAAAAAATTTTCTAAGTCTCAAAAATCTTGCTACCCTCTTGCCTCCTTTCTATGTGGTAGGCCTACCTCCCTTCTATGTGGTAGGCCTACCTCCGTCCCCTGGTCCGTTGGCGAACAGCGGGAGGGGACCCACTGTGCGTCCATTGATGCAGGCATACATTCCAACGAACCCAAGAGTTACAAGCCCCGTCGAAGGCCCTATATCCACAATGAAATGAGACGTAATTTGGATAAAAACCATATTTGAGAAACCATGGTTTATAATTTGTCCTCCTGCCAAATGAAGTCGACCGGTACTACGTAACGGACCATAGGGGAGGCAAGTGAGACTGAAATTTCTATTGATCTGAAAAAAATAAAGTCACCAACCAATGAGTCTAAACCCAGCAAGCAGAAGGTCTACTGGTCTATACTATATAAATCAATCACCATACTGACAAGGAAAACCTCAATATAAAGTATAGTAAATTATCAACTTACCTGATAACCTTTTCAAAATAACATAATAAATCAATATAAACATTAGCTTTTCCCAACAGGTAATCAATAGCTCAATTTAAAGGTACCAAGATTATATTCAATAGGAATTCTTGCTTCCATCATCGTTTGGGAAACCTCGTCACCCTCTTTAGGCATCTTGCACCCATCCAACATCGCAAGGACATCTAGGGGATCTATTATGCCCCTAGGCATCCGGAGAAACCTAGTTACCCATCCAAGTATCCCTACTACAACCCGAGGCATCGCCATCCCAAGGTCCAATGGTAATCCTAGTCACACATCCATACCATAATGCAACAATTTCATAATTCAATTCATAAAGCAGATTGACGTTATTATTACCCAGGAACTCAAATGTGAACCTAATGAAACCTCAATCATTTTATCCCCTAGACTAACATATTCTCTCTTGAGCCTACGTTAAATGAACTATAAGAAGAATTTTATATCTATGACCTTAGACTAGCCTTACAAGGCGTTCCGTGCACCTTTAGAAATGGTAGTTGTTGTCTAGGGTAAACGAGTTTGAAAAATTATGAAACTTTAACATAAGATAGTCAAGACCTAGACTAACAATTTCCATGCAAGACTCAAAGTCTGATTTAGCTCATACAATTCTAAATAATCTTTGGTAAATAGGGCCAAATCAGCAGGAATTTCCAAAATGCAATGGAGTAGGAAAATAAATATTTTGCAGATTAAATGAGACCAAAAAATGATGGAAAATTTATATGTGGTGGAATAAAATGTACTCTACTACTTTCATGGAGGAAACATGTTAAAATTCTCAAGCAAAAATTTTGTGGAAAATGGAAAGTTGGAAGATGACAGTTTAATGAGTGCAAAAACAGATTTTGAACCACTTTTCCATTTTGACTCAACCCTCAGCAACTTCAGCCTAGAAGTGTACGCAGATTTAGCATATAACTTTCTAAGAACACATATGATAACCCAATGACTATGTTCTAAGCTTTCTAACTATATAACTTTGTTTGCAACCTACGACCAAGTGCTAACATCTCTAGAAACACTTGATTCAACAGTTTTTTGAGGAAACTCTCCTCATCACATGGCAAATGATCAATATAGGATATAACGGGAGATATCCGCTTGCCTCAAGATGTGACATCCTGAAATTTGCAATTCATTTTTCAATTAAATTAATCGGGCCTTTTATCGATAAGCCATAGTGCTGTTCTTAGAGCTGATCACTCCTGAGATAACTAGACTATCTAGGGAAATCATTAAGGAATTTTAACGCAATAGACCTGAGAAATCGACTAAGAATCGACTACTCGTCCATGCTCATCTGTAGAGATCATTTCGGCTCAATAAAGATCAATCAAAAATCATAAATAGATCGGTTCGACTGAGATGTGTGGTTAAAGGTAGGTGATTCCACCAAATTGAGAAATTCTCGTCGATCAGTACTAGACTGATTTTTCTGTCGTTTTGATACATTGTGTCCATATTTGAAACCTCGAGATTTTCACAACAAACGAGAGTCGCCAATGTGTCAAAGAGGTTCATTATGGCTCAAAGAGAATCGACCACGGGTCATTTGCACTAAAAATTTCTAAAAGCTATCCGGTAGTCTAAGTCACGCTAAAATCGCGGCAGATAGAAATTTACCGCAAATTTGAATCCGATTTCAGAAATTGAAAGTTCTGTCATCTCACGAGTCATTTGAGGAACGTCGATTCAGTCTCCGAAATTTTTTTTGTAAACCGAGATTTTGGCAAAAAAAGTCGATGTATGGCCGTTTTCGACCGGGAAATTTAGAGGACCTTTTTTTATCGCGAAATTGGGATGCACGTAGGTTCTATTGGCGAGGAAAAATACCAATTTGACCATTGACTCGATAATTGAATTTATAGAGACCGGATTGAGTGAATGCAAGAAGGAATTGAATGGAAATTGAGCCAATTCCAATCAAAATTCGTAGCACCCCCTTGGACCCAACAATTGGACCACTTCAAGGCTTCTAGAAGAGGATTTGGTGGCTAGAAATCAACTGTGGAAGACAGTAAGCAAAGTGGGACCAACCTAGGGGACAAAGAGATAAGAGAGAGACCAAAGGTGGCCCCCTCCAGTCCAACCGGTTCCCCCTTCCCCTTCCTCTCCCCATCAACTTCCTGCTCCCTCCATTACAATAGTTGAGGCTTCCCAAAAACCCAGAGAAACTGACCAACAAGCCAGCTAGCCATCGAAGCCCCGTTGGACCGCCGCTTGCGCCAGCGTTGCACGTCGGAGCCATTCGCTGTCTGCTTGCTCGCATGCTGGACCCATGCACCCCTAGTCGTAGTTCCGGCTTAGCCGTGAGCCCAGGCCATCTCTGGAGATGTTCGAGTTCACCTCGTCGTTGCCGGAGCAGCCTGTAAGCTCGCCAAGCTCCGCCAAGCCTGCTGCAGCCACCACCAGTCCTTGCTCGCTTAGCCAGCCATCGATCCAGCCTCTCTTGGCCTCGAAGAAAACCAAACCAAATGGGTGTTGTAGCCACTGTTTGGCCCGTTTTGGCGCCCTTCTGGACCTCGAAAGGCATGCCCGCTTTGGAGTTTCTCCGCCCCCTTCGCATCCCCGTCGTTTTGATCCAAGCGGATCGTTAATCGAGTGAGTTTAACTCACTAATCCCTACTTAGTAAGTTAATGATGCTTAAGGCTTGATTAGTTTAGACTAAGTATGAATTAGGTGGATAGTTAGATTAGATTAGCAATTTAATTAACCGTTATTGCATATTAGGTGGTTAGAGTAGTGTAATTAGAGCCTCGACAAGCTCTAGTATTTATCTACAGTGGTTTGAAAATTTTTCAAGTCCGTCTCGGCTTCTAATTAGGCTTTTCCGGCCTAAGTTAATATTTTTGGTATTTATTAGCATTTAATAATTAATTTTCGTAATTATTTAATTAATTAATTATTTTTGGAAATTAGACCGGGATTATCGATGATCGAAATTTCATGTTGATTGCAATGGTGTGATTGAATTATTTATTTGACTGCTATTTTGTGCAAATTGAGTGTGATTTGTGATTTTGGGTGTTTATCCCAAAATTTATTTAATTTTAATAATTATTTAGAAAATCACCGGACGTTAGTTTACAGCGCCAAAAATGAATTTGTGGACTGTTGAAATTAGTAGGATTTTCAAAGGGGAAAATATTGTATTTTGGCTAAGGTCGATCGTGTACCCACACACGATTATTTTTATCGGGTATGACAAAAATGATGGAATCATTAGATGATCAGGATGGTATGCTATATCAGCATGTAGACTCTGATACGCCTCCGATGTTGCCTCTTGGAACCCCATCTGTGGCTCCAACGAGCTTGAGTTGAACTTTGCGCTCGCTTCGCTCCTTTCTCTCACCTGGATTTTGGGAAATCAAGCAATGAAGAGGAAGCTTTCTTTTCTTTTTCTTTTTTTTTTCTTTTCCTTGGCGACATTTGTTATTGTTTTCGCCCAACCCGTATCCCTGTTTCAACACTGCCATGTGAAAAGCTCCTCTGCCATTGGTAAGCTCAAAATGATCTCGTTCTTTTATTACCACATTCTCTGTTGAAGTTCGTTTCTTTTGAAACTATACAAACACTCTTTTTTCCTTTTCCCTCTCCTTCACCCGGTTTTGATTTCGAGCTCAAAAACCCCTTATTTTCAAACCTACGTTTACCTTTGTGAGCTCCGTGGAATGCAATCATGTTATCTGCAATCATAGACATAGGAATGCAAAAAGAAAGAGTAAGTCCATGTAAATCAGAGAGGAGATGGTAGGTAAGGGCTTTGCACAGATATTGATGGGCACATGTATAGTGTTTCAGGCTAACCAATCACAATAGTTTGAGGAGTCAGCCATTTTTGTTTCAGATTGCTTTGGTGGGATTTCACAAGTTATTTTGCCAAAGAAGTAGTTAGGCAAAAATTCACAGAACTGTTGTCCTGGCGTGGCTAATGCACTGGAGGTCCCAAGTCATCCCTTCCAAGAAGCTAAGATGGTTGCTTTTGCATCTACTTCACGATGTCAAATTTGTGCTTGGACATTTGGCTGGTAAGCTGAGACTTGGAGGTACGTCTGTCCCACATCCATGCATTTTTTATTATTGTGATTGATATGGTTAATGGGGTTGCAATACTTGCTTAGTCACTCAATTTGAAATAGAGAAAAGGTCATTCGAGAGATCCCTTTCTGAATACTTTGTGGCTAGCTTAGAATATGCTTCTTCTAAAGAGTTCCATATGCCTTAGATATCACCAATGCATATGAATCAACTACTCATAAGTTCTATCCTATAACATGAAGGAAGATAACATGGAGATGGATGAGAGGAATACTGTTAATTTTGACGAGATATGTATTCTATCATCAGTTCCTTTTCACTTGCTGCAGCACAGTTTCATGAGAGAATTGAGCCTAAACAAGGATAAAATTCCAGCTCGGTTTATCAGGCCAGTTCAAAGGAAATTGATGTGACCCGGAAATATGTGGATTGTTTGACTGCACCTGCCATGGGGAAAGTCCTGGTCCGTGAGTTCATCTATGGTTTCAACTTTTAAGATAGATTGGAAATGATTTTTGATAATTTTCTTTTTTTATTTGACTGTAGATTCTGGTGAACCCATTGTTTGTGACCTATAATCTGCAAAGGCATGAATTGTTGCTCTGATTGGGGTATGTTGAAGTTAAATGCTATGTGCAAATTAAAATGTGTGACGTTACATCCTGATGAACGGTGAAAATGAAAGTTACATTTCAAATTCCTTTTCTCTAGCTAGACAGTAGACAGTAATTAGTTTCATGGTTGTTTGGATGAAGTATAGGTTCCTTTTGACAATAAGTTTTTCTTGGGGTCAAAAGACTTTGCTTCAACAAGATGGTATATAATCAATCTCTAACTGATCTCATAGGCATGGTGACTAGTAAAGTCAATTAGAATCGGTAATCTTTTTGCATGTGTTTCATTTTGTTCTATATCGGATTCTATTATTGCATTCTCTAGCTCTTCGGGAATTTTGCTACAGAGCATGTTTAGTTTCTAGTCAGTGTTTAAGTTGTCCGTGCTGTGACACAGATGACAATACGTTCTTTAATCATCTTTCTGGTTTCCAATTAATATTCTCTTTTCCCGATTGAGTTCTCTAGGTAATATCTTTTATCCTTACTTTTCTTAATTAGTTCATCTATAATTATAGGCACCAGGACTACCAAGTACTTAAATGTGAGTATGCAAAAGAGGCTTGAACTTTTTTGGCTCCTCTGCTGATGCAGACAAAGCATGAGGATAAACAAATTGCTTTTGCCGGGAAGAGCTTTACCAAATTTAAGAATCACAATAACCTTGGCAACGAAGGTTTGATATGAGTAGCTCAGGTCATTTTAAAAGTATGCAAATCTCTACTAAGTTTCATTCTATTTCTTCGGAATATCTTAACTACGTCGTCCTTCTGGCTTATCAGGTAAAAAGAAAAAACACAATACACTATATAGCAGCTTGGAGGAGCGACACAGATGAACTTGCATTTTTTAGACTTTTTCTTTTTTATGCCTATCCAAGTCCAAGGCCACGTGTCGACCTTTCAATGGAGCCACTTCAGCTCACGCACGCCACATAGGACACTGACATGGTGGTTAGCAACCATTGAATATTTTCTCCCTTCACAGGTTCTAGGAAGCTGAGGCCACTTGAAAGGGACAAAACGCGCAAGCTTTAACTGCCTGCGTTTACCACTTTAGGATTACGAATGGTCTCTTTTTAATATTATTTGTCGATGTCAGCCGGGTGGTTTGATGGATTGAGATCACGTGGGTGTCACGGTGTCGGGGTAAAATTTAATCAAATTCTCTGCAAGGACCTCGATCCATTCGGGTGAATGAGTACGTTTTTCCCTTGAATTTCATTCTCATGTGGCAATGAGGAGGCTTAGTAATTTCGAGTGACAGAGATGAACTGCTGGATCAATGCACTAGAGAGTTTGGAGGTAATAGATGTGGAGCCCATTGGACTTGCTCCGTACACTCCGTATACTCTCCTTAGAATACAAACTGACTTAACCATCCGAGAATCTCTTATAGGCCACGCCCAAATACTCCCCTTTCTCAGTGGTATGCAGGTCCAGGGCCCTCTGCGTCCATTAACAAGTTGAGGACCAGCCGGATTTGCGCAACAACAGACGGTTTATCTATACATACTCGAGTGGACAACTTCATTTCGCTAAACTCTTAAAACTTACTTCTGAACCGTAGTTTGACCGGTCGTTGATTGCTTCTGTCAATGAGGCAAGACGCCAAACACTCCCCACCTGTCGAGGCGGTTGTTTTTCCAGCACCTAACATACGTTGGAATTGTGCTGTTTTCATTGGCATGGTCTGTAAAGAATAAAGATGCAGTTGGGAGCAATAAAAGGAAACAAAAGCACTAATACTTACTGAATCCAGCTGGAAGAAACGGTTCGTGTTGAACTCGTACACGCTGCAAAAGTTCAGGTCCACACCTTCAAGACCACCGCAAATCGTTGACCCTGCACATCATTCGATGATACAAGAACATGACAAAATCACCACAGAGATCACAATGATTGCCGCAAAATCCGGAGCTCCAGCTAATGAAAGAAGACCGGACTTTTTGTTTTTTTTTGTTATATAGTTTTACAGCTTTTTAGCTTCTGCACACTCAAGGAACTACATGATTCGATCGTATTCTCGCAATGTGAGGCTTCAATTATGCCTGCAGTTCTTGCCCATTTAGCCCGTCACATGGTCGTCATTAATCGACCGCAATGAGGATATGCTCAAGAACTTCTGACCAAATGAATAAGAATGCTTGATTCAGTTCCATTAAGTCAACATATAACGTATTATCTCGATGATGCAATTACTGGAGAGAAAAAGGGGCAAGTGTGATCACAAAGTGTGCAATGGGAGTTTCATTTTTTATTATTGTCACGACCTAAATTTCAGGTGCACCACCTAAAACTAGGTTAATAGATTATTAAGTCTTTAAACTTAGCTCGGGTTTTCCCAAGCCCATACCAATTCGCGACTTAAGATTCAAATATTTAACATGCAAAAAATTATTAATTATGAGTCGCTTTTAATCGGTTTACGGTAGATCTATGAGACTAAAGATACGGGGACTTGGTTACACTAGACTTCTCTAATACCCTTTCAGTATCATTTCTTTCATTTTTCAAAAATATTTTTGCAGGCAACTTGAATTTATTTTAAGCTAAATTGCTATCATATCAAAAGGTAATCACACGGGTGCTCAACCATTATTAAACATTCAACAAATAAAATAAACTGCATCACACAAAACAAACAATTTTTTTTGGGTTTTCTCAGATTTTTTGAAAATGCATTTTTAGATACATGACCTAATTTTACTAAAAAATTTCTAATTAAATGATCCTATTATGCAAACTAGTTAATATGCATCTCATGACCTAATTTTTATTTTTTATTAGAAATTCGAAATTAATAAAAAACCCTAATTAAACTATCTAAAATGATTAACGTTATAATTTATTTTAGGGATTAATTTGACTTAAACCCTATCATATATTAGAAAATTATTATTTTTTAAAATGATTATTAAAATATGCAACTTTATCTATGACTCTATTTTTTTTTTTTAAAAAAGTAATTTAGGTCCAACCCTAACCTATTTCAAAAAAATATCTAAAAATGCAATCCTAAAAAATAATCCTAAAATAAAAAAAATTACTAAACCTACATGTCTGATTTACTAAACCTATATGCTCATGCAAGATTTTGATTTTTTTGATTTTTTTGATTTTTGGATTTTTTTAAAGATGAGTAATTATTAAATATTAAATCTAAACAATCAATGTAATCAACAAATAAAGGATTAAAACAATCGAAAAATAACATGTTGTCTCACAGGTCAAATTAACGATTATTCTAACCCTAATTATCATGACAAAGAGTTCAAAATAATTAAAAATCTTATCCGAAGTCTTACGAACCAAATTAATAATTATATTGATTCAACAATTAAAATACTATCAACAAACCCCAAAAATTAATATAATTAAAAAATGATCCGACATCTTAATTACAATAATTTTAGGAAAACTCCTGTGGATAATGCCTACAAAATTCATGAAATGAAGATCACTTCAAATTTACACAATAACAACTAAACTTAAAAGAAATAAATAAAATAAAATAAATAATAAATAATAAATAAAAAGCAAACCACCTAATGGGGGGAGAGCAGCAGCGTTGACACGGGCGAAGCAGACAACCAACACAACCGGGCGCGGGACTCGGGAAGCAGGGGTGCGGCGGATCGGGCGGCGCTCCGGCGCGGTGACGGGCGAGTAGGAGGTCGCGGGTGAGGAGCGGCGACGGGGTCACCGGTGTGAAAGCAGCGCGGGCAGCTGGCAAGGGGCGTCGGTCTCCGAGCGGGAGGCAGGCGATCGGAGATGTTCGGGTGCTCGGAGACGGCAGAGGCGCAGAAATCGCTGGTTCACGGGTTGTAGAGGCGCGGCGGCGTCGGACTCCGAGCGGAAGGGACAGGCGGAGGCGAGCAGTTCGCGGGCTTCGGAGGCGCAACGTCGGGGCGGACGGTGTCGCGGACTGGCGGAACAGCGGGTTGCAGCGAGACGGAGATGCGGCGACCGGCGGGCAGCGGTGCTGTAGGGCGAGCTTGCGGGCCGCTCCGACGTCCAGGGATGAGCTGCGGCGGCGTGGGTGGTGGCTAGCGCGGGTGTTCACGGACAGAGGCCGGCAGCAGGCGGCGCGGGGGTGCAGGAGCAATGGCGTCCGGCGACTGTGGCTGGCGAAGCGGCAGCGGTGGAGACGCGGTGGAGGCGCGGTGGAGGCGCGATGGGCAGCAGCAACGCCGACAGTCCTTCGAGGACGATGAACAGCAATCCCTTTTTCTTTTTTTCTCACCTCTCTCTGTCTCCCCTCTCGGCAGTTCTCTCTCTGACACACTTTCTGCAGAAGACTTTTTGACCTTTTCTCAATCGGAGGAGAAAATTTTTTCTTCAATTTCCTGACTTCACCCTCGAGAAAAGAACCCTCTTTCCGAAGCCTTGCGCTCCTTATTTATAGAGAAAAACCCAGTTTGTTCTGCCCATAAGATTTGCAGATCCAATCGCTAAAGATCATCCTTCGAAAAGGGGAGATGTGCTCCAAAATCTAAAATCCTTTGTCATGATTTTTCAAGAGAATTCGCTCCACCATTGAAGATTATCTTTTTGATAAAGCTCTATTATCCAATTTTTGAGATCTTTCAAAATTTCCCTCCATAACAAAATATTTTATTATCTCTCATCCTCCTTTATTTATTTAGAACAATTTTTTTTAAAAGGTAAGTTAAACAATGTAAATGTTATGAGATAATAGCTAAAATTTAGGTGTTAACAACTATAAAAAATTTAAGGTGTTGTACATCACGAGAAAGCATTCAACATCAAACAAAAGACAAGAAAGAACTTTGTCTAAAGTACGTGCCCTATACACTTCACCATGCAGTGTGCCTTTCTTCTTGCGTTCTTATTGGGGTGATGGAAAGTGTCATGAAGTTATTGCAATTTCCAACGACTGGCCCATCTACATAGCATGTTCACACCTTGTTCTCTAGATATCCGTAGTCAACTGTCTTATTTTTTAAATTTGGAAGGCTTTCCCCAATTTTAATGGAAATTTTTATCCATGAATTAAAATTCTATATCACAGCATTTCACACTTTAACCCAAAAATTTAAGTTGGCGGGCAGATAATCCATATAAGTGTATTAAGACACAATATATATGTAAGACAAATAATATGAGATATAACTTCAAAGCATCTTTACATTGAAATGTTCGGATGCATACTTATTCCACATTTTTGTGTGATTATCAATGCTTTGTGATTTTTTTCCCATACATAGAAAACCTATGAAACCCATTAGTATGGCTAAGGTATATCAAGTGAGCATGTGATTAGTGCTCAAACAAACAAGATTCATCCATCGTGCAAAATAATGATAATATAAAGGGTAGAAGTGAAACAAAACTATTGACGTTAGTTGGTACGAGTAAGGGAATGAGATCCTCTATCTCATTGGTATCTCCATTCGCTATCTCATCCATCTAAACCATTGATCAATATATAAGGGTAGTTATGAAATATATGAGTAATGTATCAATTGTTGACATATGTTGAGGCACCAATAGAGCTACTGAATGGGTTAAAGGATTCTTGTTCAACAGTAAGTTTTGGCTGCAGCCGACTTGCAACGTCACCGCGTGTCTGCGGTGTCTAATTTGGGAGCATATGCTAAACTGTTGTACATGTATTAAACTGTATCTGGACTATTAAATCTCGCGGGTCCTCATCAAATTCAACCCTCCAGATTCAATTGAGAACGCGTAATGCACTCGCCGACTGCTTTATGCTAATTCGGATGCAGAATAGAAAGTAACGGCAAAATAAAAGTAGTCCCATTCATTCTAGAAAGTCAAGGAGAAGAAGGGCTTTCTCGATTGAAATCGAATTTGTCCCGATTAGTCGTCAACAACGAATAAAGTTCAAAAATGGGCATGTCATATACGAGTGTATATAGTGTTGGATGTATGCCCTAAAACTACTATGTAATAGTTACATATTAGGAATTTCAGTTGTACTATCATTATTATTATTTAATGAATGGCAATGACGTATTCATTCATTTGTCCAATTATTTTATATTTATGAATGATTCTATAAGATCAGTTACAACTGGACCTATTCTTGAGATGTCAAGAATATATATGACCGGTTCATACTTAGACTGAATCTTTAAATCATTTCCGGTCGATGGATTATTAAGCGGATATTAATAATCCTGTCGAGACCGTTGTGTTTTTAATTTCACCATTAAGTATTGGATACTTAAGGGAATGATGAGTCACATGTCATGTCATTGGGTATTATAATGCTTGAGTTAGAACACAAGTGTTTGTATTAGATAAGTTCACTAAACGTAACGCATATGGAATGATTAGTGACATGGAAGCTTTTAGCATGGTCAGTGTCAATTGTTCATGCTTTTGTCTTGTGTAAATAATCCTTAGACCTAAGGCACAGTGTTAACTTGTGTGTTGAAAAACTATGGTTCACAAGTGCACGTAATGCCGGGTCATTGATCCATCTTTATATCTGATGGTCATAGTTTGTCCATATATGAAGTTGCACGTGTGCACAATATGAAATATGTCTCCTCGTTACATGCAAGGTATAATAATGATGTCCTATGCGATCTAATTATGACATTGCATTAAAATCCTTGGCCGAGGTTGTAACCGAGAATAAATTGTTTATATTTCGAATAAAATGCATGTCAATTAGATTTGTGCATATAATCGAACTGGTGACTTGACAAATATTCCATGGTCTTTATTTTATCAGGATATCGTAAGACAGAGGGATTGAATTACATTGTAACCGAAACTAACAGGTTCATTATGTTCTTAAAGCATTCACATTATCTGGGTAGACATGACATATTGCTAGATGTCAATCATGGCTTGTAGGACCCAAAAATTAATCGGGACAATTAATTTCTTTGGGAGTACTAATGTGTTAGTACAAGTCTTACTACCAGCTTAGTAATGAATCTAGGAATGTCACACACCATAAACAATTAGGATAACGTGGAACAAGAGAGAAATAATGTTGCAAATGTGTTTGCAATTACTGTAATCGAATTGTGTCAACTTGAAATTAAATTAAATGAGATTTAATTTAATCGAGCCTATTTGCATATGATACACATACATGCCCAAAGTGAATATATGTAAATGTATTCCCAAATGTACATATAAAGATTATGTTCTTTTTTATTTTTAAGGGATTGATTAATTATTTATTTATTCATTTAATTAATTAATTAAAGTGGAAATGGATAGTCACGCACAAATTCGTGCATGATGGTCAGCCGGTTACCGACTATCATGCACGCACAAATTTGTGCATGGATGGTCGCGACCGGCGACCGTCCATGCACGATTGTGCATGAAAAATGAGGATCAGCAACGGTTGCTGACAGTTGCTGATGCCACGATCAGCAACTGTCGGCAACCGTTGCTGATTCGTGAAAGCTTTAAAAATAAAATGCCGCAAAAGGTTGCGATGGGTAAGTGCCCATTGTTGAAAATAGAGAGAAACGGGTGTGTTCTTGTGTTTTTTGAGACGTGAGAAAAAAGAGGATTCTCTCTTGTTCGGGCCATGACTAAAATCATCAAGGATATGGCGAATTGTTTCCACAAGATTGCTAGCACGATCATTGTGCTGATTATCCGAAAATTCTCTCTTCCGTTCGACGTCCATTGTAGGTGTGTCTGAACTAGAGGTACAACACTTGTGGGACTCGAATTGTAGAACATCCGAGCGGACTCGTTTGAAGCGCACTTCGAGAGGTAATTCATTTAACTCCCTTTTATATTCAGATTTTTGATTAAAATGCACGAACAACGCCTTTGGAGAATCATGTACAAAATATATCATCTTTGTTTCCGCTGCGTTCTTTCTGTTAATTTTACCTATACATGATTTATGAAACCCCAATAGTGGTATTGGAGCCAACTGTAGGCATTTCTCGTGCGTTTAATTGATTTATAATTCAAATATATTTTTGCATTCTAATGGCCAATTTATTTTTGTTAAGAGAATTGGTTCTCTTGCTCTTATCTAGCCTTTAGAAGTTGATTATTTTATGTGATAAATCTAATCAACTAAGCAAAGATTAGAACTAAATCAATTTTGAATCAAAAATCCATAACTTGTTATACTTTATGTTTATATTTTGCGAATGCTTTGCGATTGTGAATTTAAAGTTGACAATGAAACTTCCGTTCGGAATCACACTCGTGAAATTTGTTTCATCAATTTGATTTCTTGACGTAATTTGCGTTGTTCAACTTTAAATTTGATTAAATGCAGAATTTTATCTATGCCTTCTGAAGCTTTAAATTTTGAATTTATGTGGCATCCTAGAATTCATTGCCAGTCATTAGGGGTGCTCAAATTAATATCTTGCATTTAGACTTTGGACAAGCTCTTAGCGAATAATTATTTGATAGAAAAATTCTAGTTTTGGCCATGTGGGATTATGGATTGGAATTTATTAAGATAGGTCACAAAGTTTTGTGATTTATAAATTTCAATTAGGTGTTTATAAAATTTAGGTTTGAGGAGGATTATTAGAATGAGATATGGGCCAAAGCATTAGCTTAAAACCAGCCCATGACCTCACCCCATTTTCAGCCATTTGGGCCTAGTTGCGGAGCCCAAAGGAGGAGGAGGAATCGCCGGCCCATTGCTGGCCCAAGCCCAGCCGAAGATGCAGGCCCATCTAGCATGAAGGAGACCATGTGTTTCCTCCGAGTTGCCAAGTGGCATGGAGGTTGCGCAAGGTGTGGCTGCCCCCATTGGCCATCTTGGGCGGCCACATGCAGCTGCAATGATTAGGTTTAGGGGAAATAAAAGGAGGAGAAAGTGGCCGGTTGGGGGCTTTCGGCCAAGCCAAAGAAAGAGATAGAGTTGCGAGAGAGAGAGAGGGAGTGGCGAGAGAGAAGGGGAAGCCGAGAGAGGAGGAGAAGGAGCCATCGCCGTCCGTCCGTCGCCGGTGTGCCGTCCGTGTGCCGCTGTCCGCTTGGTCTTAGAGGCAAGTTGGGACTGATTTCCATTCTTGCATGTGTGCCTTGCATGTGTGATTTGTTGGTGGTAGGTTTCGGATCATAGGATAGGCAAAACCGAAGCTAGAATGTGGCTTGTTCTTGAGTTTGCATGCTGTTTTCGTATGAACCGCCTGAACCAGAATCTTGTGAGAGCTTGCATGCATGTTTCAAGTTTGATTTTGACTTTGATTCCTTCATGAAAGTTGTAGCTAACATCTCCAACTATAACATACTGAAATTTGGTACAAAAGGATGGAGATTTAAGGGGTCAAACTCTCATCCTACGGAGATGCTAGATCTGGAATGTTTTCGCATGAATCGCCTGAGTCAGAACTTTGTGAGAGCTTGCATGCATGTTTTTAGTTCGATTTTGACTTTGATCTCTTCATAAAATTTGTAGATAACATCTTAAATTACAACATACTGAAATTTGGTACAAAATGATAGATATTTGAGGGGTCAAACTCTCATCCTACGGAGACACCAGATCTGGAACGATTTCACTGACCTTTCGGTGGATTTGTGGTTGCATGTTGATTTTCACTAAGAATCTCTCTTAGATTTCTTCATGAAAGTTGTAGGGGACATCTTAAACTACAACATACTCAAATTTGAAGTAAAATGAACAAGTATAACCTAGTAAATCGACCTACTCTTGAAGACGGTAAATCTGGAGACGTGGTACAGGACACCCGAGACTTCATGGACTCATATGATGACTATACTCTGGATATTTGACTTAGATCCCTTCATGAAAATTGTAGCGAACATCGTTAAGTAAAACATATCCAAATTTCAGAGGAAACGAAGAAGAATAAAGGGGTGAAAACTCGGTATTTCGGAGATGACTACACTGGACGTTTTGGTGCTAGATCCAGAAGCTTCGTACGACTATAGAAAATTATCTAAAACGAATCTGGCTTATAAATCTTCATGAAAAATCTACTTTAGTGTCTTAACTATAACCTGGTAAAATTTCATAATTTTTGGAGGTCGTTTGGATATTTTAATCAAATTATTTCGGAAAATGTGCATTCTGATTTCATCCGAAATTACATGCTGTATTTGTGTGAATTATGAATTTGTGTGGAATTCTATTTGGCGATGTATTTTGCATGAAATCATTATCCTATTGTCTTGTCTATCACTTGCCTTAATTTTATGATTTTTGAGAATCATATGGATATTTAAATTAAATATTTTCGAAAGTGGTACAAGCTGGAATTTAAATAAATGTAAAAAAGGCATGATAAATGGATTATTTTAATTGGTACAAATTCCATAAATTTTATTTTATGAATAATTATACCTTGTTGCATGTATGATGAGGTCTTGATGCATGCATGACAATGAATTGAGATGCACGTATGAATTCAATGCTGAATATGATTTTGTTTGCCATTACATCATGTGCCATGCTAAATTGAGACCGAAATTAGTGAACATGAATAATGACAAATGAGGAAATTGTTGTGGCGGATGATAATGCCCAGGAGTATCGGGATGCCCGGGATGGGGGTGCCGGATACCGGAATGTATAGAGATACATTGCCGGATGGCCTCGGGAGTTTCGAGATGCCCGGAATGGTTGGGTGCCGGAAGCCTCGGAGGTCTTTGCCCGAGGGGATGCCTCGCGATGCTAGTTGGGATGCGAGATGCCCGGCCAGGGAGTGTAAATGCCGGAAGCCCTGGAGGTTTGTGCCCAGGGGGATGCCTCGTGATGCTAGTTGAGATGCGAGATGCCCGAAATGTGGGGGGCCGGATGCCCGGTTGTATCTTGAATACATGCTCGGAGGTTACTCGCGATGTCTGGTTGGATGCGAGTGATGAATGTGGGATGCAAACATTCGTCCCGGGAAAAGAGAAATGTGGCGGACCAAAATGAAATTGAAATTGAATTATGCATGATGATATATGCATGGTATGATGATATGTGCATGGATGTATGGTAATTATGATGGTACATGTGATATGATGATATGATGATGATGTTACATGCATGAATGCATGGTAATGATGATGGTACATGTGATATGGTGATATGATGATGATGTGATACGCATGGATGCATGGTAAGGATGATGCCATATGTGACATGATGATGGTAAGTGTATGATAGGATGGTAATGACTATATGATGATGTATGTATATGAGGCATGATGACATGGCATGTTGTGCATGGATGCTTGTATGACATGTGATGCTATGATTGTGATGATTGTGTGGCATGATGTATTGTGTGGTTTATTGGTCTTTTACCTGCTGAGTGGCTGTACTCACCCCTTTTGGGGAATAACATTTCAGACTAGATAAGATACCTCTGCTGCCACTGCTACAAGTAGATGAATCAAGTGGTTGGATATGATTGCGAGGAGGAGGATAGCAAAGGGAGGAACTTATGGACGCCGACACTGATCGATGGACTTTAAGTATTCGACTGTTGGAAGAGATGTCGGTCATCTTTCGAAGTATAGCCGAGTATAGAAACATTGGCATTTTGATATACCGACTAAAGATGTCCATCTGCTTTATGTAAATAAACGTGTTCGGCTTTAACTTATATAAGATGTTTAGTAGGTGTGCATCGTTTTCTAAATATAGGGAAGGAAGTTATTGGATGTGCTTCCGTATATAAATTGCGCAAGGGACCGATCTAAAAGATGTAAACCCCCAGGTTGTATGGACCGCTGCAATTGGAATGGTATTAGAGTGACATGTTATTAGGAAAAGTGAATTGTAAGCGAACTGTGGCGACCGTCATCGGATCGGGGGCCGTCGAGGGGTGCCACAATTTATGGCTCATAAGGAAGGGTGGTGATCATAAAAAAATCTCTAATCATTATTATTGTTGTATGGATGAATGTATGATGATTACAGGTTTCTTTTTAGGGATGTAATTGTTAAATGGAGGCTGTGTCCTTCTTTTTATATTTATTTTTATGAAATATAATTTTAGTATAGTTTAGTATTTCAATTGTTGTTGTAAATGCTACAAGAGAGGAGAAGCCATTAAGACGGTGAGCTCTATGGGCCCAGTCTTTGAAGAGTTCAAAGATTGAAGAAAAAGTGAAGAGCAAGTCCATATTATTAAAACATTAAAATGGCTAAATGGGTCTTTTTGGCTCAAGAACCATTGAACCATAATTCCATAATCACCACGTAGGATAGATGTTTATGTGATATCTATTTATTTATTGTGTTTATGTTATCGTGCATGTTAAACCGGTTAATATGCAAAGTGAGACCATTAATAATGACCCAAATCTCCTTATTAATAATATTAAGTCGAAACGGGTTTCGGACTCGTGGCCTTCCATCGTCGTGGTTTGATCCAATATTATAGTGGTTAACTAACCGGCTATTGATACATAGGGGTTAATTACCATTCATAATATCGGACCACTCCATTATGCATGTGATGCTGTGGGATTGGAGCCAAATGATTTCTAATAACTATCGGGTGAGGAAATCGTTTATGTTTTCAATACTTGCATGAGACGATGGGCTAGACTTAACTATGATCATGATGCCAATAACTGTTAGGTGAGACTTTCATGGTCTAGAGGCCAAAGCTATGATTAGGACTCGCATATGATGCATTGAACAAGTTAGTTCACTCACTAAGTTCATAGAACACCAATAACTGCTAGGTGAGGTGGGCTTTGGGCTAGTGGGACTCCAATCCCCACTAGTAGTTTTTACCCAACAAAGATTACCGCTTCCCATCTTAATGAGTATGAGATTTGAATATAAATTTAGTGGGAAGATCTATTTCATTTAAAGGCCAAAATGAAGTAGTTATTTTGAAAGATACAACGGCTAACATTTTATTTTCTATAACACGTATATTTTTACTCTGAACATGGTGACCACAAATCCACTCGCTTCAATACTTGACAAGAATTGTTTGATTTGACCCAATTTCACTAACTCGGTGAGAAATTTGAAAATTGTTCTCAATTTAGAAAAAATTGGGTATGTGTTTGATGAAAAGATGCCAATCTCCTTTCCCGAGGGTGGGATCCAAGAGGAGAGTGTCACTTATGATAAGTGGCATGACGATGACTTAAAAGTTAGGTCATATATGCTTGCTTCAATGAATAACGAATTACAGAAGAAATATGAATCTATGGAAGATGCTAGGTCGATCATTTTGCACTTAGAGGAATACTTTGATGAGAATGGTCGAACCTCTAGATATGAGATATCTAAAGCATTGTACCATATGAGGATGACTGAAGGATCATCAATTAATGATCATGCTTTGAAAATGATATGGCACATTGAAGAATTGGCTAGGCTGAATCTCGTTATGGACAACGAGTTAGCTGTGGATTTGATCCTCCAATATTTACCCGATTCCTTCTCTGATTTTGTCTAAAACTTCCACACGCATAAGATGGATAAAACTCTTGCTGAGTTACATAGCATGCTGGTAGTTTATGAGAAGGAAATGCACAACACGAGACCAAATGTAGTGGCTATGGCTAAGGCTTCTTCTTCAAGGGGTAAGACTGTTTAAAAAAAAAAAAAAAGAAATGGAAGAGGCCTGTCAAACCTATTGTGCAACCAAAACCCAAGATTGATAAAGGGAAATGTCATTACTGTGGTGTCAAGGGGCACTGGAGGAGGAATTGTAGGGAGTACCTCGCGAGCTTGAAGGTCAAGCCCAAGGACCAACCTTATGAAGGTATGGTGTCTATGCTTATTGAAACTAATCTTATGGTTAGTGCTAAATCCAGTTCATGGGTTCTAGATTCTGCTGCAACTTCACATATTTATATGTCTTTGCAGAATTTGGAAATAAGCAGGATACTAGGGCGAAATGAGATTGTCCTAACATTTGCCAATGGAGCAAGAGTTGTTGCATTGGCTATAGGAACATTTCGTTTATGTTTGCCTTCTGAACATGTATTAGTTTTAAAGAACTGCTTGCATTATAAGAATGCTGTTAGGAATATCATCTCTATACCTCGTTTGGGTAAAGAGAATTATGAATCTTTTTTACTGATGATGTATGTTCTATTTATCATAATAGAAGATGTGTTGGTTCTAACTTATTAACCAATAATCTTTATACCATTACAATGTCCGGTAATGTGATTACCAATGTCAATAAGCAAAATAGAATTGATATAAATGTCATAACTGATTAGGTCATATTGGAGAAGACAGAATTAACAAGTTGAGTAATAATTGGTACATTGATCCTTCAAATTTTGAGTCATACTCGACTTATGAGGCATGTCTTTTAGGAAAAATGACCAAAGCACCTTTTGTAGGACAAAGTGCGCGAGCTACTGACATATTAGGATTAATACATATAGATGTATGTGGACCAATTAATGAAACTGCTAAAGGTGGTTATAATTCCTTCATTACCTTTACCGATGATCAGTCACGATATGGTTATTTATACCTCATGAAGTATAAATTTGAATCCTTTGAAAAGTTCAAGGAATTCAAGGCCGAAGTTGAGAAACAAACAGGAAAATGTATTAAGGTTCTTCGATTGGATCGAGGAAGTGAATACCTTAGTACTGAATTCCTGGACTATCTTAAAGCGAATGGCATTTTATCACAATAGACACCTCCTGGAACTCCAGAACATAATGGTGTATCTGAACGAAAAAAAAAAATCGTACTTTATTAGATATGGTGCAATCTATGATGATTACATCGATTTGCCAATATCCCTTTGAGGATATGCCCTTGAGACAGTTGTATATATACTGAACAGAGTGCTGTTCAAATCTATTCCAACTACGCCCTATGAGATATGGCATAGTAAGAAACCTAGTCTTAATCATATTAAGATTTGGGGTTGTCTAGCTTTTGTGAAAAAGCTGAAAATGGAAAAATTGGAGACAAGATCTAAACAAGGTCGCTTCATTGGATATTCAAAGGAAACTCTTGGATATTATTTCTATTTTCATTCGGACCAAAGAATTTTGGTAAGCAAGCATGCTTCTTTTCTGGAGAATCAGTTCGTCCAAGAAGGTAGTGCTACGCGGAAAATAGTCTTATAAGAAGAAAATAATGAAGTACCAAACAACCGAGTTCAAATACCAATCTCTGATTCAGTGGGAGTTTCTGATACACAACCTCTTAGGAGAAGCGCGAGAATGTCTCGCCCACCTACTCGTCATAGACACTCGGTTGATCATATTGAAACATTATTCATTGTAAATGATAGTGATCAACCTGGTGATCCTAAAACCTATGAGAAGGTAATGTCAGACATCAATTATGGTAAATGGTTAGAAGCCATGAAATCCAAAATGGATTCAATGTATTCAATGAAGTTTGGACCTTAATTGATCCGCCCGATGGTATTATACCAATTGACTATAAATGGATCTTCAAGAGGAAGATGAATGCTGAAGGTCAAATTGGAACTTACAAAGCACGGTCGGTGGTGAAAGGATATCGTCAGAAAAAAGGAATTGATTATGACGAAACTTTCTCACCTGTAACCATGCTAAAATCCATTCGGATTATGTTAGCCTTAGCTGCACACCTAGATTATGAGATATTCCAAATGGATGTCAAAACGACTTTTCTAAATGGTTTTCTCGATGAGGACATCTATATGGAATAGCCATGGGGATTTGAATCCAATAGTGAAAAATGGAAGGTGTGTAAGCTTAAGAGATTCATTTATGAACTCAAACAAGCCTCCAGAAGTTGAAATATCCGTTTTGATGAGGTAGTCAAATCATTTGGCTTCATCAAAAATCCGGATGAACCTTGTGTATATAAGAAGATTAGTAGGAGTGCAATTGCATTTCTAGTTTTGTATGTCGATGATATACTTTTGATTGGAAATGATGTACTAATGATATCATTGATAAAACTATTCTTGTCATAGAAATTCTCCATAAAGGATTTAGGAAAGGCAACCTACATTTTAGGTATCAAGATCTATAGAGATAGATCAAAATGGTTGATTGGCCTCTCACAGTCTACGTACATAGACAAAGTGTTAACACGTTTTAACATACAATATTCCAAGAGAGGATTATTGCCTTTTAGGCAAAGGATCCGTCTTTCTAAGGAGATGTGTCCCAACACTCCTGAAGAAAGAGAGCGGATGGCGAAGATACCACATGCATCCGCTATTGGAAGCATAATGTATGCTATGCTATATACTAGTGTGACATCCAGATTTTCGGGTTCGGATTTCGATTAGATAAATTGGGCATTTTATCGACGCGACTATAGTGTTTTTCTCTGAGTTGGCCACGCACAAGATAACTAGACTAGCTGGGTAAGCTATTAAGGACTTTAAAGCAAATAGACTTGAGAATTCGACCAAGAATCGATTTCTCGACCGTGCTCATCTTTAGAGGTTATTACGGCACAGTTAAAAATTGAATTAAAGTCAGAGATAGGTCGGTTCGACTGAGATGAATGACCGATCGTGGGTGACTCCACTAAATTGGAAAACTCTCGTCAACTGACACTAATTTGATTTTACTGTCATTTTGGTACCCTGTGTCCGTAATTGAATCCTCGATATTTTCACAACAATCGAGAGTCATCAATGAATCGAGTGGGTTCATAGTGGCTCGAAGAAAATCGACGACAGGTTATTTGCCCTAAAAAGTTCTGAAAACTACCCAGTAGTCTAGGTCACGCTAAAAACGCGCCGACTGGAAATTAATCATCAATTTGAGTCCAATTTCAAAAATCGAAAGTTCTGTGGTGTCACGAGCTATTTTAGGAACGTCAACTCAGTCTCAGAAGATTTTTCTGACAACCGATACTTTTTGGGAAAAAGTGGTCGCCGGGCCGTTTTTGTACCGTTGAAGCCGGGAATTAAAATTGGGTGCTAAATTGAGATGGAATATGGGTTCAAAGATGAGAAAAAATGCCGGGGTAATCGATGGATGACCAATTGAATTATTGGAGGTCAATTGAGATGAAATTCAAGTGGATCAAGTCACCAATTGGAGCCAATTCTTACAAAATTCGTAATCTCCCTAAGCCTAGCAAGATTAGACCAATTGAAATGTCATTTGGGGTGTTGGTGTGGCGGTGTGACGATATCTTGGCCAAGATGGAAATAAAGGGATAGACTGTGAAAAATATCAGCCAAGGCCCTCATCTCTCATCCCTATCCTCTCCCTCACTCTCTCAATTCCACAGTCTATCTCTCTCTGTCCATTTCACTCAGCCCCTCGACCTCTCTCTCGCGGATGAACGCACTCACGCCAGCCCCCACAAAATCAGAACAGAAGCTTCATTTTTCTGCTCCACCGAAACTGCTTCGGCGTGGAAGCTGCTGCTGCACGTCGCCGGTTCAATGGGCAGAAGTCAGCAAACGGTGAAGCCCTCCATCTCCACGCACGTCTCACGTCCGCACGCCACTCCACCAAGACACCCAGTAGCAAACCGAGTCAACGATCTCCTCTCGTGTCGACTGCCAGGCGTCCTGCGAAGTCCACGTCTTCAAGCCCCGGCGCCAGCAGCTGCTTCTCGTCTCCCAGCTCTACCACGTTCAACCACCAGCAGAGTCACCGAAGCTCTCTCGCTCTGCTCAGTCCACGATCCACCGAGAAGCTCAGCACCCACCGGTTTGGCGCCAGCGAAGCAGCCCAGGCCAGTCAACCTACAACCGTTGGAGCCCAGGGTGTTGACCGAAAATCAGTCTGTCTCTCCCACCGAAGCTGCAGTTGATCGCCCCCTCCACTAGCTTGTGTCTTCGTCGAGCAAGTTCCAGCAGCCGCGTGTCTTCGGTCAGCTGCTTTCGCCTTTGTCGACCCCGCATCCGTGGATTTCCTCGCCGAAGCAAGCTGCCCGCGTTGCCTCTCTCCTCTTGCTCGTGTTTGCGGCCCAGCAAGTCCAGCGAAGTGGACGGTCCATCGTCAACAGCAGCCCATCTTCGGTATTCATTCAGCCCATGGTTCGGCCCATCTTCAGCTGCAACAACCCAAGTTTTCAGCTCACTTGAAGCCCAGTCACAGCAAGCTCAAGTGTTCAGCCCACAAAATTCAGCGAGGCCCATCTCCACAGCAGCATTTGGGCCCAGCTTTGGCAAATTAGTTAAGATCTCTCGGCCCATTTAAGTGCAGCTTGGTCCATGCAAGTCCAGCGGGCCTCCACCCAGCATCTTCGGCCCAAGCCCAGCTTTCTCTGTGGGCCTACAAGGCTTGTAGGCCTGGTCCGTGTACCCATCGGCACCGCTGAAAAGTTGGAATGCGGCCGCTGTCGCGTCGCTATCGCGATGTTCCGGTTTTCGCTTTACCAAGTGAGTTTTGCTCACTAATGTCTTCTTAGTTTACTAATTATACTTAAAGGTTGATTAGATTTAATTAAGTGCAATTAGGTAGTTAGATTAGAGTAGATTAGTGATTATTAGATAATTGTGATGCATGTTAGTCAATCGGATTGTGAAATTAGCGAGTAGACACGATAGTTTATTGAATGCTACTTGGGATTTTTCCCGACCCTTATCGGGTCTTAATTAGGCAATTCAATCATAAGTGGAATTTTTAGTAATTAAATATTAATTTTCGAAATTAATTATTTAATTATTTATTTTTCGGAAATTCAATTGGGATAGCCAGTGACCGGGATTTTATGCTGATGATCATGGCGCAGTCCATTTATTTAATTGAGCTTTATATTGTGCTAAATTGAATTATTTGTAAAATTGGGAATTATTCTTTAATGGAATAATCTTTGGTTATTAATTGAAAAATAACCGGGCGTCAATTGACAGCGCAAAAAATATTTTAGTGGACTATATAAAATGGTGGGATTTATGGAAAGGAAATTATTGTATTTTGGCTAACGTCGACCGTGTACCCACACACGAAAATTTTATCGGGAATGATAAAAATGGTGATTGATTAAATGATTATTTTCAGCATACTGTAAAAGTATGGCTGGCAGCTTCGGGTAAGCATATATATTATTTTCGGCATACTATAAAAGTATGGCTGGCAGCTTCTGGTGAGCATATATATTATTTTCGACATACTATAAAAGTATGGCTGGCAGCTTTTGGTGAGCATATTATTATATCGAATAAGTGGATCCGGCAGCTTCTGGTGAGCATCAGGGGTATACTATATCAGCCTGTGGGCGATATGTCAGCTTAGCGAGAGCAGTATACCGGTATACTATATCAGTTTACAGGCGATATGTTAGCTTAGCGAGAGCAGTATACCTTAATCCCATCAGCTTAGTGTGAGCTATACTATCTATATATCAGCTTAGAGCAAGTAGTCCTGGACTATGGTCGGACTTATAAATAGTATTGAATGTGCCAACCAAGCATGAGTCGTGATGACATGTAATCGACTAGGTCGATTATTTATTGGTTCATTCTGATGATGTGAATTGATTGATCGAATGGAAATGACCGTGAGTGGTCTTGTTGATGTGTAATCGATTAGGTCGATTTGATCGATGCTTCGATCAGTGATGTGATTGCTTGGATGCCTATTTGATCTGTGCTAATATGCAGGTTGAATCTGAGACCAAGATAAGTCCTTTGACTCATGTTGTGCATAAGCAGCCCTAAGGTGTATTAGTTTACTAATCAAGTCTTAGGGGGTACAACTTGCTGAGACGTGATCTCAATGGTTATTGAATAACCATTTCATGACCCTAATGAGGAGCCTGAGGAGGAAGAATCTGAAGAGGAGAACCCTAATGTGGAACCAGATGAGAAGAAAGATTTTGGAGAAGAAGATGACCATGAAGAGGATCCTGAGTATGACCCGGATGAGGACTGAGATCCCATCCTGTTTTGTCAGACCTTGATTATATGTGGATAAGGGTTAGATCAGACTCCCGAGAATAGTATTGTATTATATACTATGAGGTGCTTGTATAAAAGAGTAGTTGTGAATTTCAGTATGAAAAATATGACCCTACTTTTCTATTTCATTGCTTTATTGTCTGGTGATTTATAATTACTTCTGCATGTGCATATTAAAATGAAAAGGATTGGCGATACGTCCTGGGATATCGCTTTCAAAATCGACCAAAGGTAAGGGATGTGTGCATGCCTAAGGATCGGGGCGTGACAACTAGACCTGATATTGAGCATACTGTAAGTATTACTAGCAGATATCGGTCTGATCTAGGAGAAGAGCACTGGATAGCAATCAATAATATTCTTAAGCACTTGCGAAGGCCTAAGGATTTATTCTTGATATATGGAGAAGGAGAATTTAAAGTTGTAGCTTATATTGATTTCGATTTTCAATCGGATCTTAATGATTATAAGTCTACGTTTGGGTTTGTCTTTACATTCAATGGTGGCGCAATTAGTTGGAAAAGTTCCAAACAAAGCATAACTGCCGATTCCACTACTGAAACAGAGTATGTAGCCGCTTCTGAAGCAGCAAAGGAAGCTGCTTGAATGAAGAAGTTTATTTCTGAACTTGAAGTCGTTTCTTCAATTGAGCAACCGATTACATTGTTTTGTGACAACAATGGGGCAATAGCTCAAGCTAAGGAACCAAGTCTCACAAAAAATCCAAGCACATTCAGAGACGCTTCCATCTCATCAAAGAAATTGTTGGGACAGGTGATATTGCCTCGCAGAAAATTGCCTCGGTGGAAAACATGGCAGATCCCTTCACTAAGGCCTTACCTCAGTCTTCTTTTGAAAGACATATTGACATAATGGGTTTGAGGTACTAGACAAGTTGGCTTTAGTGCAAGTGGGAGATTGTTGGATGTATGCCCTAAAGCTACTATGTAATAGTTATATATTAGGGATTTCAATTGTACTATCATTATTATTATTTAATGAATGGCAATGACATATTCATTCATTTGTCCAATTATTTTATATTTATGAATGATTCCATAAGATCAGTTGTAACTAGACTTATTCTTAAGACGTCAAGAATATATGTGATGGATTCATAGTTAGACTGAATCTTTAAATTGTTTTCGGTTGATGGATTATTAAGTGGATATTAATAGTCCTGTGGAGACCAGTGTGTTCTTAACTTCATCATTAAGTATTGAATACTTAAGGGAATGATGAGTCACATGTCATTGGGTATTATGATGCTTGAGTTAGAACACAGGTGTTTGTATTAGACAAGTTCACTAAACGTGATGCATATGGAACGATTAGCGACATGGAAGCTTTTAGCGTGGTCAATGTATAATTGTTCATGCTTTGGTCTTGTGTAAATAATCCTTAGACCTGAGGCACAGTGTTAACTTGTGTGTGGAACAACTATGGTTCACAGGTGCATGTAATGCCGGGTCATTGATCCGTCTTTATATCTGATGGTCATAGTTTGTCCATATACGAAGTTGCACGTGTGCACAATGTGAAATATGTCTCCTTGTTACATGTAAGGTATAATAATGATGTCCTATGTGGTCTAATTATGACACTGCATTGAAATCCTTGGCCGAGGTTGTAACTGAGAATAAATTGTTTATGTTTCGAATAAAATGCATGTTAATTAGATTTGTGCATATGATCGAATTGGTAACTTGACAAATATTTCATGGTCTTTATTTGATCGGGACATAGTAAGACAAAGGGATTGAATTACATTGTAGCCAAAACTGACAGGTTCATTATGTTCTTAAAGCATTCACATTATCTGGGTAGTCATGACATATTGCTAGATGTCAATCATGATTTGTAAGACCAAAAGATTAATTGGGACAATTAATTCCTTTGGGAGTACTAATGTGTTAGTACAAGTCTTACTACCAACTTAGTGATGAACTTAGGGATGTCACACACCATAAACAATTAGGATAACGTGGAACAAGAGAGAAATAATGTTGCAAATGTGTTTGCAATTACTGTAATCGAATTGTGTCAACTTGATTTAATTTAATTTGTATTATAGTCATGAGTATATTTGCATATGATGCACATACATGCCCAAAGTGAATATATGTAAGTGTATCCCTAAATGTACATATAAAAATTATATTCTTTTTTATTTTTAAGGGGATTGATTAATTAATTATTTATTCATTTAATTAATTATTCATTTAATTAATTAAAGTGGAAATGGTCAGCAAACACGATTCGTGCACATACACGCACGAATTCGTCCATGATGGTCAGCGGTTGCTGATCCGTTCCGTTCATGCACGATCGTGCTTGATCGTGCATGAAAAATGAGGATCAGCAATGGTTGCTGATGCCACGATCGGCAACCATTGCTGATTCGTGAAAGCTTTAAAAATAAAATGCCGCAAAAGGTTGCAATGGATAAGTGCTTGTTGCTGAAAATAGAGAAAAACAGGTGTGTTCTTGTGTTTTTTGAGACGCAAGAAAAAGAAGATTCTCTCTTGTTCGAGCTGTGACTAAAATCATCAAGGATACGGCAAATTGCTTCCACGAGATTGCTAGCACGATCATTGTGGTGATTATCCAAAAGTTCTCTCTTCCGTTTGACGTCCATTGTTGGTGTGTCTGAACTAGAGGTTCGATGCTTGTGGGATTCAAACTGTAGAACATCCGAACCAACTCGTTTAAATCGCACTTCGAGAGGTAATTCGTTTAATTCCCTTTTATATTCAGATTTTTGATTAAAATACACGAACAATGCCTTCGGAGAATCGTGTATAAAATAAATAATCTTCATTTCCGCTGCATTCTTTTTGTTAATTTTATCTATACATGATTCATGAAACCCCAACATATAGAACCAATTTCGTGTGAATGAGTATCATCTTTATCCAAGTACAGCAGAGATCGAGGAAAGCTTCTTCGTATCTTTAGCCACCAGTGGTCGCCCATAAATGTGAAAAGAACCAAGGAGGGCGAAAACTGTCCGGTGGAATCATTTAATAACCGCCTTCATATAGAAAGTCAATTCAAAAGAGTTGTACTTTCTAAGATGCATTTAGGCTTCTAGAATACTTTCATAACTCTAGAAGGGAAGATGACTTGGCATCACTCGAACTAAATCTAAATTCAGATTACATTTATCAGAACAAGTTAGTCTAATTAATCGACAAAAAAAGAGTTATTCTACTTCGTGTGATCATCCCGACAATTTACAAACAGAGAGTTTTAAATGGTAAGAAAAAAATTGACTTTTTTTTATAAGGCCCTATCGGCCATAAATAATACAGCAAATTTAGAAAGCGAAAAAAAAATATTGTGGGAGAAAGTATTAGCATGTCATATGTATTAAAAACACCTCAACCATTAAATATGGCGGGTCTCATGTGGCTCCTGCCAATTTAAGAGAGAGCAATTACAGCATACCCCGTTAGTATAAAATAAATTACACAAGCGGCCTTGTACACTATTGATTTAAGAAAGTGTGTAATTATAATCTACCAATAAAGGGTGAATAGAGCTGTTTGTGTAAATTAAAGATTACATGGATGGTGTGTGCTATAAATATAATGGGATCTTCGAGAGATAGGAAGAAAGAAAATAGTCAAAGGCTAATGTTTGCTCAATAACTTGACTTTATTATGTTTTATAATCAATGGGTATTTATACCCAAAAACACGTAGGAAGTAATCTAATCTAATCTAATAAGGAAATTAGCTAACTTAATCTAACAAGAAACTAGCTCTCCTATGAAAATAACGAAATATCTAATAATATCTCCAATATTTAGTAATATCACCAACAAGATTCTCTAAAAGAGAATTCTGTAATATTCATAAATACACTTTAACACCCCCCCCTCTCTCTTCTTCAAGCTAGAGCATTTAGCTTGCATACGATAGACGCAACTTTCTGACAGAATCTATGACAAAAGCGCGGCATAAGCCAAACCTTACACTTGCCAAGGGATGTAGATATATCGAACTGGATTCAAGACAGTGACGATTGTGTAAGCTGGACTTCACACGACAAATTCAATGTAATCTACATCATTACCTAATACAACAAGCACTGAAGAAAGGCCTTATCTGAAAGTAACACCTTTTTTTCACACAACCTTGATTAAACCGTGTGGAAACCCAACTCAAATTGCAGCAAACTATAATGCATCATCCAACAATGCTCAACATTGGCTGCTCGATGAAGGCATGCTCGACTCTGACCCTCATAGCTGCCTAGACATTTGATGGCAACTTTGCTTGTCAACGACACTCCAATTGCAATAGAGCACAACAACAAATAACATCCATGGGAAGCAATGTTAAGTATTGACCAAATTGGGAAGAATGCATGGCGAAATGAAGCGAAAGAACATTGAAGCTCGACTTGTGATAGACTTCACCAATACAAGAATGTCAACAATAGGACCGACGGATCCGTAGGAAATGACTACTCCCCCAATGATGACAGAAAGACAACAACTCATGATATAGAGTTAGAGATGATCGGTTATAGGTTCCGCCCAAGTTCCACTCAGAATTTACCGTCGGAATACTTAGAAACCTGAAACCTACCTTGTTATAGGTTCAAGGTTTACCCAAATTCCATTTGTACTCTTAATTGAACGATTGCAATGAATTTTCACCTTTGGTGACCACTATTTTTTACAATCCATTTATCATAGCTTATGTTTAAACACACAAAGATTATAAAATATTAACAAAGCGAGAGCTTAGTCATAGATATTGTTAGAAATAAAAACTTAGACTAATGGTTTTATATTACACACTCACAATTGGACACCATGAAATGCCGTAAGACCCCACGAAGACATTGAACAAGGAAAAAAAAAAAAAAACTTGTTTCAGGTCCCAAATTCCTCCTGAAACCTAGATCTACCTATCGAAACGAGTTTCCTAATTTTTGGAACTGTAGCCTGCATATTCTAGAATTTGGAACCGGGTTGGTCTGATTTTCAGGTTCCCAATTCTACCTTGGAACCCTTAAAAAGAGTGGCTCATAGAGACCGGAGCAAATATGAAACCGCAATAAGCGAAGGACAATGACACTACTCTCGAAGACGACTAATTATGCCTTCTCTTGAGAATGAAGATAGATGGTTGAAAAACGGAGGACTTAGAACGACAAACGGTGGAGACATGATGGCAAAGATTAGGGTTCTCTTTTATTTTTTTGTTTTTAAGATTGAAGTCAAGAATCAAGATAAGCTAGGGCTTTGATATGGGTTCCTTTCTCTTGGTAGGTTTGATACCATGTAAATATTCAAGTATCTCCATTATAGACGAAGAGAGAAAATAGACGAAGGTTACATCTTTACTCAATAATAGAACTTTTTAACATTCTACAATCAAGAGGTGTCCTCGAGGAATATGAATTGCAAAAGGAAGTACTCTAATTTAACAAGAAAGCTGTTTTATTCTACAACAAGAAAACTTTCTATCTTAGAAAATAACGAAAATATCTCTAATATGACGCACCGAATAATTTAACAAGAAAGCTGCTTTTTGTATTGTGCATTTTGTATGCTCCCTCAAACCCTGCCAAGAAAGATGTCAAAAAAGAAAAAACTTGCTGTCGTTAGCACTTTGTCTTTGGCGTCCCAATACCCAAAAATAATCTACTTTATATAAAACACACAAATTGAAACCGTTGACTTTTCAATTCATCGCCCTCGCGAAGTGAGAGATTTTGGCATAAAAAAGGATGGGGAGTCCGTGACACAAAAGGCATGTGGACAAGCGTTTGCCACCTTTAGTTCATTGAAAGTCTAAGCATTTATTCATTACTTCATCACTCGCGGGTGAAAAAACTTTTCATCCGTTCAACCTCCAACTTGATAGACAATGTTCGTCAGACATGACGATATGCACTGCGCCATTGCATTCACGTCGGTTACTCAGCCAAACTTAGCCAAGAATGTCCAAAATGTGTAAATTCAGCTCAATGAGATTCAGGACAATTTCCATTCTACGGAAAAGAAGGTCAAGACATACTGTGTTTGAGCTTGTCGATGTTGAACCATGTCGGATTCAAATTTCGCTGGCTGAATCCGTGTCATGTTATGTCAAATGGGTGTCTAGTTTAGATCAAAACACAACCAATTAGGTGAGGAACAGAGCGTACTGTTGATACTCGACGTCCACGGCCGCAGCAGATGACTTTGCAATAGTGCCAAACGCTGTCGTTGAGAGGACTATGGTCGCGCCGCTACTCGAGGGACGTGAAGATGAGGACAGCGCTCGGTCGACGATTCGGACTTGGATAGTCTGGCTGGGAATGCAGGTTCCGGAGACGGAGGCGCTGATGCACCGCACTAGGTACTGCCTCCCGCATGACACTCCGTTGTCCCATATCCCTTCACCCGCCGCCGCAAAGAGGTTGCTCGATGGGAACTGTGATGGATCATTGCCGAAGCATGCCGTCGCTGAAACATAATGATATCAAACTTTTGAGAGAGAGAGAGAGAGAGAGAGAGATTTCACATACGTGTGTATGGAGGACTGTAGTGCGCAGCGGTGCCGACGTCGGCACGAGAGAAATGAACTTGCATCGTCACCAGAAGAAGGACGAGTAGGAGTCGCGTTCTTTTGCTGCAGGGCTTCATTGCTCTGGAAAGATCGGCGAGGCCAACGTACCACCGAATGCAACGAGAAGGGAAGAGCTCCCTTGTTGGCTCATGTCATCCTTTCTGACATGTGAATGTGTACATCAAAGTCAATGAGGTTCAGTATCAATTGTCATGTGGACTGTGGTTATTTGCATACATCTGTCCGACACTCACACTGACACAAGCAACATGGCAAAAGTCACCTTACCTTATGAAAGCCGCAGAAGAACTTGGACCTTGGAGAGTTCCAAACTCGTACAAACGAGGCCCGATCAACCCGCACTTGCACTGTCTTCATTTATAGTCTCATTTAGAAGCTTCTAATATCCTTTTCTTTTTTATGTCCCTCCATTTTTTATCTCTGAAATTCCCATGCCGTTGCTTGCCGAAGCATTAAATGACTGTTTTGCTGTCGTACTCTGTAATTTAAAAAGGTAAGTTTTCCCACCGTAGGTGACCAACCGGCAAATTGCAATTTCGAGATTCAGCGCGTCATTTATTATTCCTCTAGAAAAGAACATTCCTCTCTTTAATCGGTTTCTGATTGAAGAGTAATTTTGTTCGTTAACTGTATTACACGATAGTGACACACGAATAATAAATCAATTTTGGGTGAGACTTTTGCCAAAAAATCGACAACTAAAGTTGGTATGTGTCATATGGGCCAAACTATGTGATCAGTCTATTACAATCTTATAAGATTTTGTAAGATCATTCAAGCTCCCTCATATGTAAATTGGGCTTTAGTCTAAACTCGAAAATATATAATTGGGAAGACAAATATGGGCTTGGAAGATTTAAACTAGACCTAACATGTGAAATTTCATGGGACAAACTTCCCACTATTCTAAAAGAGCTAATGAGTTATAAGTTAACTACGATATATTAACTGCATTAAACCATACTATTTCTCTGATGTCGGATTTTTTAAAAGAACTCATACATGCACCTCAACAATAAGCTCAAACCTGAGGGAGGAAATCATTGAGATGCATGAATAAGTTGTGTTAGAAAACCCCACATCGGAGAATTAATGTGGCGTGAAGTAATTAATATATCATAATTGGCTCATAACTCATTAAATGAAACTTTTAAAACAGTTGATAGCAATCCCACCAAATCTCACATAATATTAGAGCGTTCCGTTATAGCTATGCTGAAAGAGAGAGGGGAGGAGTGTGATGCCCTCAACATGTCACAGCTAGTGTAGAACTACTAGCACAGTTATCTTTTTCATTTCGCTTTTTCCTAAGCATGCGGAAGCTTTAGGGACTAAAGTAATCCAAGGGTGCACGCAGACTTCTATAAATGAGGCGACTCCATTTCTTATTTATTTATATATATGTCCAATGACAAGTTGGGTACACTAGTATTGACACCTAAATTTTCTCATTTTTCATTTAGGATTTAATTGTTTACAGAATTAGGAATTAGTCATTTTTTTTTTATAAAAAACGAAAGCAAAATAAACAAAAAAAAAACAAAAAAACAACAAAAAATAGAAAAAAGAAAACATGGAAGGGGCTGGGCCGGATTTCGCCTTGGCCCGGCCTATGCCGCTTTCTCCCTCCTCCATTTTCGGTGAAACCCTAGCAATAGCAGGGGAGAGAGGAACCGAGAAGGGGAGGCTGGGCAAGATAGAGGAGAACCGAGATAGGGGAGAGGAGAGAAAGGGAAAGCGAGCTCGAGTGAGACGAACCAGAAAGCAAAAAAAAAAAAAAAAAAAAGAAGGGAAAACCTGAAGGAAGGGCGGCGACGGCGCCACCGCCGCCGCCGCCGCCGCCGCTCGACCGATGCCTAACACCCGCCTCCTCACCGCCTCAACCCGACGCCGCTGCTCGCCCTCCTCGCCGCTTCAACCTGACGCCGTTTGAGCTGAGCCACCGCCCTCCATCTTCCGTTCGAGCCAAGCCGCCGCCGTTGCTGTTCGACCAACGCTGACCGCCGCCATCCCCCAAAACCAGATCCGCGAGGCGCCGCGTGGAAGAGTCAGATCCAGCAGTAGTAGACGGAGAAAGAGAAATCGGGGAAGGAGGAGGAGCCATCGGCGCGGCCCGACGCCGTCGCCACATCAGACCTCCTGCCCGTCGCCGTCCGAACCGCCGCCGCCCTCCGTCCCAACGAGCTGCTTGCTGACCGTCGCCGAACCGCCGCCTTCCTGCTGCTGCTGCCGCCGTCCTCCGCCCATCGCGTCTCCGCCGCCGAGACACCGACGTGCGAAGAAACCCTAGGGTTTCAGCCACAAACCGGGTCGCGCGGCCGGACCGGAGCTTCCAATCGAGTAGGGTTTTGGGCGAATTTGGGCTTTTGGACTTATGGGTTTTTGGACTTGGGCTGGTGTAATGTGGGCTTGTGAGCTTGGCCTGTTTTTAAAAGAAAAAGAAAAAGAGGAGGGAGACTTCTTGGGCCGGGCCCAAGCTTCGGGCCTGCTTGGGCTCGCTGGCCCGAACCCGGTCCGGTCGGAGACCGGACCCGACTCGGTCCGGGCAGTTCAAAAAAAAATATATTTTTTAATATTTAAAAAAAAAAAAACAATTTCGAAAATCCAAAAAATTTTAAAAATAATTATTTTTCTTTAAAAAATTTAAAAAAATTTTCAAAATTTCAAAATTTCAAAAATCCAAAAATGATGGGGTTTGATTAGGACTTGCCATGTATTGCCATTTTAGGGTAATTAGACCTTTATGTGCTCGTATATTAATTATGTTGCATGTTTAATTTGCATATCTAATTATGTTTGATTGCACGTGTTTAATTTTATGGCAATTAGGATCTTGGTAGTTATGATTATTACTTTAATGATTGCACACCCGCATGATCACCTCATATGTTAGTGGGTAAGTATAAAATCAATTCAAACTGCCTGCCAAAAATCATTTTGTTAAAATGAACAAGATTAGGTACCGAAAGGGCACTAATTGGTTAATTAGTGTAATCAAGTCCCCGAACCTAGATTCTCTGATTGCGTAGGAAGTGAGGCATGCTCCCATGCCTCACTTGGTTTCTAGCCGACCCTAATAGGCTAGTGGCAACTCCTTTTGTACAAAATTCATGAAAAATATCCCAATGTCACGCGGAGTATGGGCTTGGGAGAGCTCATGTCTAATCATGGGTCTTAAGTCCGTCCTTTAGGCAATACCCCTAAACTTGTTCCCTCCCCCCGAGAGTAGGTCGCAACAGCTTGGCGACTCCACTGGGGACTTGGTTTTAAACCTTAGAGGACTTAGGCCAAAATTAATTTTGTTCAAAAATATTTTTGTTTGGCAACGAGAATTCCAGGTACGCCCCTAACATGAAAGGTGTTAAATGTTTTTGCAGAATGTGAGGTATAAGGGGAAGTGTTTGCTCACCTTTGTCTTGCAGGGAGATGTAGGAATGTATGGTTTATTTTTCATAAATGAAGTGCTGATTGCTTATAAATTGTCATGCCTGCATCCCCTGCATTGCACTACACTTTAACACACACAACCTGCCACCGGACCCGGGCCGCATAGGATCACTTAGGATGGTGTTGTGGTGGATACCACTCCGACTACAACCGCGTAGTACGAGTCGCCCACCTCTACCCCGAAATTTCTTTCTTCACGTCGAAGGTACCCACCCCGGTCTGTGAGCATGCGACATGGGTCGATCCTTTGACGAAGCCGGAGTTATGGGTAACCCGACCCAGCCACGACCTTGTTGGTTCAGTCCGGTGATCCTATGGCTTCATTTTGGGCCATATAGAGTAGAAATCGAACCACATCTCATGTGCATGTCTATGTAAAAAAAAAAGACAAACAAGGTTGGCACCCATTGTAAGTGTCATTTTCCTTTTTATTTGTTCATTTTGTATTACATTTTCATCTTGAAATTTGCGGAAATCAATCGAAGCCTTCGGTGATGCAAACTTATGATTGAAAAATTGGCAATCACTTTTGACAAGTGAGCATTTGAATGCAAGTTCTAAGTATTTTGATTTGGCCCTGTTGAACACATGATTTTGTTTAAATTTCCAGTTATGGGCTCGAAATCATTTTGAAAAAAAAAAAATTCAAGTTGTGATTTTATATTGGGGCAAAAAAAAAAAATTGAAATTGCGTTTGTTTTTTTAATTGAATTTTCTCATTCTCACTTTTTGGGATTATAATGCAAATCATTTTGTGTACAAATTCCTCAAAATAGAAATCACTTCATTTTTCTAGGAGTAAAATCACAAATCAATCTTTCAAAAATCAATGACACTTTTGCATACGAAACTTTTGGAATAAAAGTGGACATTCGATTGATGGCCGTTGATTGATAATTTTAATGATGTCTTCTCTTATGATAAAATCTTGGCGAAATACTAAAGTCCTGTAATAAGGATTGTGGGGGCATGTCTCGTCGCCTCGATTTTATTGTAAGAAGCGTCGTCATTAAAATATCATTTTCTCTTATTCACATATTGACATTGTCGTCTTTTTGCAGGTTATGCGCGATGCTCTTTGACATTCTCATGGTAACCATTCAAGGAAGTGAATTCTAGACCGAGGACAAGAGTTGTTTTTTTTTACTTTCATCTGTAAAAAGAGTCTCTTGTATTTTATCGTCTTTATTCTTGTTAGGAAACATGTTTTCCGTTTTGGGTTTTGATTTGCAAATCCAATTGATGCTCTTGTAAATCGTGCGACTCACATTTTTAATGATGGAATTCGGAAATCATCATTTAAAAAAAAAAGAGCAAATTCAAAAGTGTTTTAAGTGAACCTATACATTTACCTTCCAAAATGAATCTCAAGAAAAATTTGTTTAATGCCCTCTCTTCACGTAGTCGTTTTTTTTTTGGGCTCATGGAACTCAAGGAGCAAGATTGCGTCGATGCTTCATTGGCGCCAATCTTCCAGTAGAGGCGGAACGCAATGGAATTCCGTTCAAGGAAGTTTCTTTATTTGTAGATGCCTTAGGTGCCAAAATAGCCCATCGATCTCGTTCACTTTGTATGCTGAGACAAATGAAAGGAGTTGCCAAATATCTAAAAGGGCGAATTCGAAGGAAGAGTAAACTGTATTGATTTCAATTATTCATTTCCGATACCGTTTCTGACTTGATTTTCTTTTCATTGTCAAGGAGACATCAAGAGTACCAAGTTTTGAAATGTACCGACAAATGCGATGGAGCATTATTGAGTCATGTTCATCTTAAACAAAGAAATATTCAAATGATGAAACAAAGGGGCAATATTATCCCTTCCTCCATGAGAGATACATTGGGATGTTGATCGCTTGACTTTGAAAAGGATGTATCCCGTTCCTAAACTTGATTTCTCTTCAGCATAAAAAATGACATGTCCTTTTCTTTGATACAGGACGGGTTCGAACATAACAAAGGATTGTCAAATAAAGAGTGGTAGAGCAACGTTTGATTTAAAAATAAAAATAAAAATCTCTCATCTCCCCACAAACAAAGGTGATAAAAAAAAAAAAAAAAAAAAAAAAAAAAAAGGGTTGCACCTGACTGTAGAAGCGGCGCCTTCTACCAAGGAATCAGGAAAACATCAAACACTTAAAGGTAAATACAAGGGAAGGGTATTGTTGAGTTAACAAATATCCACGAAGGTGAATCCAAGAGATGTTAGCGTCCAAAGGATGAAAGCGAATAAAGGAGTTACTGAGTCACCATGCCGCGGGTAAGTACCCTTCTCCTCAATTTTATTTTTTTTTTTAGTAAAAAAAAGAAAGAATTGCCATTAGAAAAGAGAACCTTTGGCGCTTTCTTAAAGACAAAAAATGAATAATTGAGAAAAGAAAAAATTTCTACAAACTTTTTTAGCATCCTTTCTATCTCAAAATTGTTTTCTCGTTTTGTGGATTATTCATTTTGAATCAAATTTCTCTATGGATATTGATCTACTCAGATGATCTCGACAGAGTGAGATGGGGAGGTTAATCATGCCAAACAAGAAGTACTTAGGATGAAGAAAGGCAAGTCATTCCCAAACATGTCCTTCAAACACTTTTGAGAGTTGAGTGAAAAGAGATCTTCTCTTAGGACGAATGATTCATTCGCATTGAGCGCGAAGATCGAAATGATAAAGACGTTTCCTTCATCAATCCCAAGCATTGCATTGATCTCTTGTTACCCATTTGGGCTGAAAAGAAAAAGATGATCCTTCAAAGTACCCCTATCGAGAACGATCCTACATTGGGGCAACATAAGAGGTTACGGTCGTGTTGTAAAACGAAAGGTTGAGAAAGATTCTATTACTTTCACTTGCATCAATCTTCTTGCAGTAGCTTCAGAGGAATTCTCATCGGAGCTTGACTCATCCCAAGGTGAAGAAGAGCATTTCCTTCTCTACCTAAACACTGATACTCATTGCTTTAACCAATTTGGGCCTGATTATTCATTTCTGAATCCCGAGTGGTGATCATATCCCTTCACTAGGGCAAGGCATAAGAATTGACCAAATATAATTAGCAATCACAAGGAAATATGAAAAGCATCTCGAAAGTCATAAGAGCTTCAAAGGTTCAAAAAGCAAAAAGTTTGACAAACTAGAGGGCATGAAAAAGCAATGTGCCCAGTAAAAGCAAGGCCAATGCCCGTCAAGAAAAAGAGCCAAAAGGTCGCATCTTATGTGAAAGAAAAATTATCAAAATCCAAGTGCCTGTGAAAAAAAAATCATCGCAAAGGACAAAGGAAATTAGAGAAAAGAGCAAAGCTCTCATGCAGAAATGATCAGTGAATGAACTCTCGAGATGTGCTTTGTGTTTCAAAAGCCAAATGCTTTCAAAAGGTCAAGTGACCCGGTCACGATGCCATGATGATCACTGACTCTTAAAGACCCTCTTGAAAATTTTAAGCCTTTCAAGCCTTTTGCCGAGCCAACATTATAACCATTTTCCGAAGCCTCTTCTGATTGGGATGATTTGAGTGAAAATGAGAATACCACAAAGAAGCTACTGCTTGAAGGAGTGGAAATAATTCTATCTTGCTTCCAAGTTCTCGACTCGTAAACCCAATGAAGACAGCGACAAATGTTCCTTTATTGGCCTCAAAGCAATCATTCCTTTGTGTAAGCCTTAACCAAGCCTATATTGCGGTCCTTTCAAAAGACCTTTTTGATCGATCAGATTGTGCTCATTGCGAATGTTTCTGAAAGCCTTTGATTTGGGTTATGTGAGGTACCCTCAACAACCAGTTATCTCCCACATGAATGGGTGGGATCAAGCAGCCATTTTATCAAAAGTGCGTGAGAAGCCCTTTCTGACTAAGAAGCTCTAGTTTGGCATGCTTAATGAGCCTTGTTCATGAGTCGTGATCGTCTTGATAAGAACTTGACTCCTAGAGAATTTGATGATTAATGATATACCCACGAGCAAGATGACAATTTTGCGCCATATGATGCTGATTGAAATCAAATGTTTTTTCCAAAACAGTCAGACATAGCTTGATTAGCTTATTCAATTAATGCTAAAATATTTCTAATACGACGTCCCTAATGACATTTGCCCAAGCTAAGTTTCACAGGATTCCTTAGTGAAGCCATGCAGTTTTCAAGGGATTAGCAGGTGCTTCCCTAAAAATCAAAGGTTCATGGTCAACCTTAAATCATGCCATCTCCAAAGGTTCATGGTTAACCTTAAACCATGCCATTTCCAAAGGTTCATGGTCAGCCTTAAACCATGTCATTTACACGATTGGTGGGTTTATCCTTAAACCACGGGGTTGGTGGCTTTCCTAAGCCACATGGTTTGTGGGTCTATCCTTAAACCACACGATTGATGGGTCTATCCTTAAACCACAAGGTTTGTGGATCTATCCTTAAACCACACAGTTGGTGGGTTTATCTTTAAACCACGGGGTTGGTGGCTTTCCTAAATCACACGGTTCGTGGGTCTATCCTTAAACCACACAGTTCGTGGGTCTATCCTTAAACCACAAGGTTGGTGGGTCTATCCTTAAACCACGGGATTGGTGGCTTTTCCTAAATCATTCGGTCGAAACCCGTTTGTACACGGTGAGACATTCCTCCCAGTCGAAACCCGTTTGTACACGGTGAGACTATCATCCGGTCGAAACCCGTTTGTACACGGTGAGACCTTCCTCACAATCGAAACCCGTTTTTACACGGTGAGACTATCATTCGGTCAAAACCCGTTTGTACACGGTGAAACCTTTCTCTCAGTCGAAACTCGTTTTTACACGATGAGACTATCATTCAGTCGAAACCCGTTTGTACACGATGAGACTATCATTCAGTCGAAACCCGTTTGTACACGATGAGACTATTATCCAATCGAAACCCCTTTTTACACGGTGAGACCATCACATCAAGTCAAAACCCGTTTTTACACGGTAAGACCATCACATCCAGTCAAAACTCGTTTTTACACGGTGAGACCATTTTTTTTTCTTTTTCCAGTCTAAACCACAAGGTTTGTGGGTTATCCTTAAACCACAAGGTTCGTCGGTCATCCTTAAACCATGCTTTTAAAATGTTCACGAGTTTTTTTTTTCTAAACTGCAATTTTTCAAAAGGTTCATGGTCAACCTTGAAACCATGTCATCTACAAAGGTTCATTGGTTTCCCTCAAATCATGCATTTTCAACCCGGTCGAGACCCGTTCGTACACAGTGAGACCTACCTCCTAGTCGAAATCCGTTCGTACACGGTGAGACTATTATTCCCAGTCGAAACTCGTTTTTACATGATGAGACCTCAGTCCTCCAATCCCATTCCTATGACACGGTGAACTTTTGTAGCCCGGTGAGCTTTGTAGCCCGGAGTCCTTCTTCCTATGACACGGTGAGCTTTGTAGCCCTGAGAGCTTTTATAGCCCGGAGAGCTTTGTAGCCCGGAGTCTTTCTTCCTATGACACGGTGAGCTTTGTAGCCCGGAGAGCTTTTGTAGCCTAGAGAGCTTTGTAACCCGGAGTCCTTCTTCTTATGATACGGTGAGCTTTGTAGCCCGGAGAGCTTTTGTAGCCCGGAGAGCTTTGTAGCCCGGAGTCCTTCTTCCTATGACACGGTGAGCTTTGTAGCCCGGAGAGCTTTTGTAGCCCGGAGAGCTTTGTAGCCCGGAGGTCCTTCTTCTTATGACACAAGTGAGCTTTGTAGCTCGGAGAGCTTTTGTAGCCCAGAGAGCTTTGTAGCCCAGAGTCCTTCTTCCTATGACACGGTGTGCTTTGTAGCCCGGAGAGCTTTGTAGCCCGGAGTCTTTCTTCCTCTTACTGACAAGACGTTCTTTCATAGTTATGAGTTCTTTCCATCGACCTAATACGTGCCTATGCACCTGGGCCTATCGTCAAAATAATTTAGGTGTCTTTTGTCTTTGAAAGGAACCTTTTCGAGCTCCCATTCAAAGAGGGGCAGCTATTGACACCTAAAGTTTCTCATTTTTCATTTAGGATTTAATTGTTTACAGAATTAGGAATTAGTCTTTTTTTTTAAAAAAAAACGAAAGCAAAATAAACAAAACAAAAAAACAACAAAAACAACAAAAACAACAAAAATAGAAAAAGAAAACATGGAAGGGGTCACCGGATTTCGCCTTGGCCCGGCCCATGCCGCTTTCTCCCTCCCCCATTTTCGGTGAAGCCCTAGCAATAGCAGGGGAGAGAGGAACCGAGAATGGGAGGCTGGGCAAGACAAAGGAGAACCGAGATAGGGGAGAGGAGAGAAAGGGAAAGTGAGCTCGAGGGAGACGAGCCAGAAAGCAAAAAAAAAAAAAAAAAAAAAAGAAGGGAAAACCGAAGGAAGGGCGCGACGGTGCCACCGCTGCGCCGCCGCTCGACCAATGCCCTCGACACCCGCCTCCTCGCCTCCTCAACCCAACGCCGCTGCTCGCCCTCCTCGCCGCTTCAACCCGACGCCGTTCGAGCCGAGCCACCGCCCTCCATCTTCCGTTCAAGCCAAGCCGCCGCCGTTGCTTCGACCAACGCCGACCCGCCGCCGTCCCCAAAAACCAGATCGAAGCGGGCGCCGCGTGGAAGAGTCGGATCCAGCGTAGCGCAGACAGAGAAAGAGAAATCGGGAAGGAGGAGGAGCCATCGGCGTGGCCCGACGCCGTCGCCACATCAGACCTCCTGCCCGTCGCCGTCCGAACCGCCGCCGCCCTCCGTCCCAACGAGCTGCTTGCTGACCGTCGCCGAACCGCCGCCTTCCTGCTGCTTTGTTGCCACCGTCCGCCACCCACCGCGTCTCCGCCGCCAAGACACCGACGTGCGAAGAAACCCTAGGGTTTCAGCCACAAACCGGGTCGTGCCGGGTCGGACCGGAGCCTCCAATCGGGTAGGGTTTTGGGTGAATTTGGGCTTTTGGGCTTATGGGTTTTTGGACTTGGGCTAGTGTAATGTGGGCTTGTGGGCTTGGCCTGTTATTAAAAAAAAAAAAAAAGAGGAGGGAGACTTCTTGGGCCGGGCCCAAGCTTTGGGCTGCCAAACCAAACCCGGTCGGTCGACCGGACCCGACTCGGTCCGGGCCGATTCAAAAAAATATATTTTTTTAATATTTAAAAAAAACAATTTCGAAAATCCAAAAATTTTAAAAATTTAAAAATAATTAATTTTCTTTAAAAAAGTTTAAAAATTTCAAAATTTCAAAATTTCAAAATTTAAAAATTTCAAAAATCCAAAAATAATGGGGTTTGATTAGGACTTGCCATGTATTGCCATTTTAGGGTAATTAGACCTTTATGTGCTCGTATATTAATTATGTTGCATGTTTAATTTGCATATCTAATTATGTTTAATTGCACGTGTTTAATTTTATGGCAATTAGGATCTTAGTAGTTATGATTATTACTTTAATGATTGCACATCCGCATGATCACCTTATATGTTAGTGGGTAAGTATAAAATCAATTCAAACTGCCTGCCAAAAATCATTTTGTTAAAATGAACAATATTAGGTACCGAAAGGGCACTAATTGGTTAATTAGTGTAATCAAGTCCCCGAACCTAGATTCTCTGGTTGCGTAGGAAGTGAGGCACGCTCCCATGCCTCACTTGGTTTCTAGCCGACCCTAATAGGCTAGTGGCGACTCCTTTTGTACAAAATTCATGAAAAAATCCCAACGTCACGCGGGGTATGGGCTTGGGAGAGCTCACGTCTAATCATGAGTCTTAGGTCCATCCTTTAGGCAATACCCCTAAACCCGTTCCCTCCCCCCGAGGGTAGGTCGCGACAACTAGGTAATTCAAAAGGGTCAATACTACTGACTACACCCCACTCTAAGTTGGTCATCCCGTCCCAACCTAGCTATACATGTGATCGCCTAACCTTGAGCACTTGGCTTCATCAATTATCTTCCAAGTCTCAAAAATCTTGCTACCCTCCTACCTCCTTTCTATGTAGTAGGGCTACCTCCGTACCCTGGTTCGTTAGTGAACAGCGAGAGGGGACCCACCGTGCATCCATTAATGCAGGCGTACATTCCAACAAACCCAAGAGTTACAAGCCCCGTCGAATGCCCTATATCCACAATGAAATGAGACATGATTAGGATAAAAACCGTATTCGAGAAACCATGGTCTATAAACTCGTCATCCTGCCAAGTGAAGTCAACTAGTATTACGTAATGGACCATAGGGGAGGCAGATGAGACCGACACTTCTATTTATCTGAAAGATAAAGTCACCAACCAATGAGCTTAAACCCAGCAAGTAGAAGGTCTATCGATCTATACTACATAAGTCAATCACCGTATTGACAAGGAAAACCTCATATAAAGTATAGTAAATTATCAACTTACCTAAGAACCTTTTCAAAATAACATAATAAATCAATATAAACATTAGCTTTTCACAACAGGTAATCAGTAGCTCAATTTAAAGGTACCAAGATTATATTCAATAGGAATTCTTGCTTCCATCATCATTTGGGAAACCCCGTCACCCTCTCGGGGCATCTCCCACCCATCCAACATTGCAATGACATCTAAGGGATCTGTTATGCCCCTAGGTATCTAAAGGAACCCAGTTACCCCTTCCAAGCATCCCGACTACATCCCAAGGATTCGTCATCCCAAGGTTTGACGGTAATCTTAGTCACACATCCATACCATAATGCAACAATTTCATAATTAAATTCAAAAAGCAAATTGACGTTATTATTAATCATGAACTCAAATATGAACCTAATGAAACCTCAATCATTCAATCCCCTAGACTGACATATTCTCACCCGTGCCTACATTAGATGAACTATAAGAAGAATTTTATATCCTAGACCTTGGACTAGCCTTATAAGGCGTTCCGTGCACCTTTAGAAATGGTAGTTGTTGTCTAGCGTAAACGAGTTTAAAAAATGATGAAAATTTAATATAAGATAGTCAAGACCTAGACTGATAATTTCCATGAAGAACTCAAAGTTTGATTTAGCTCATACAGTTCTAAATAATCTTTGGTAAATAGGGCCAAATCAGTAGGAATTTCCAAAACGCAATGGAGTAGGAAAATAAATATTTTGCAGATTAAATGAGATAAAAAAAAATCATGGAAATTTCATATGTTGTGGTATAAAATGTAATCTACAGCTTTCATGAAATTTACATGTTAAAATTCTTGACCAAAAATTTTATGGAAAATGGAAAGTTGGAAGATGACGGTTTAGTGAGTCCAAAAACATATTTCGAACCCCATAATTTTTCAAATATATTTTTGTTGCACGAAGTCCAAAAATTTTGAAATTAAAGTTTGTCACAGAACAGCCAATAAGAGACAACTTTCATAAGAACACCCCATGAAATTTGCACCACATAAGTTGGTATGAAATTAGCAAAATCAAGGGTTGGAATAAACCGAACCTAAACTTGAAAACCACTTTTCCATTTTGACTCAACCCTCAGCAACTTCAGCTTAGAAGTGTACGCAGATATAGCATATAACTTTCTCAAAATACATATGATAATCCAATGACTATGTTCCAAGCTTTCTAACTATATAACTTTGCCCGCAACCTACAGCCAAGTGCTAACGTCTCTAGAAACACTTGATTCAATAGATTTTTTAGGAAACTCTCCTCATCACATGACAAACGATCAATATAGGATAGAACGGGAGATATCCACTTGCCTCAAGTCCTTGTGGATTACCGTGGTAGCCCAGCAGGACGGAGGTAAGGCGGATGGGTATCGACGCGAGCAACCGCAGTGAAGAGAAAGCAAGTGCTGGTCGCAGTTGTCTCCTGGTGTGGGCACAATGAGTATGAAAGAGACAGAGAAGAATGGAGATAGAGGAAGGGAAACGAAGATGTAGCGGCTAATTTTGTTTGCTTCCGCGTGTGGTGGGGTATGAAAAGAAGAAAACTAAAAGGACTGAGGAATGCAGGTGGTGAAGGTGAGAGGAACGAATAGCTTCGTTCCTCTCTCTCCTGGTATTCGGTCTCCGCTGCTCCATTGTTGTAGTTGAGGTGTCGTTTGATGGAGCGAATTGCTAAGGGGAAATGACACGCATCCGGTCTCTTATGTCGACTCCATGAGGATGGCGGGCACCAGCTAAGGAAATAAAAGGCGTTACCCTGCGAAGAGGCCAATCGACTCGAGGTGGCATGGTGCAACTAGCAGTTGAGGTGGCGGGGTGTTGGCTTGGTGTCAGGGTGAGGCGGAGGTGGTCCGCCGATGATTGGAACCGCTGAAGCGAGGCACAATCGATCCGGTGATGGAATTTGATAGTGGGCTTGGCAATTGCAAGGTGATGGTTGGACTCGGTGGCCTGTTTGAATGGCGATTTGATGACGCGGCACTAAGTGATGGAGTGGCGATGGCGCATTGCGACAATGTCAATTGAACAGACCAAGGCGTCTTGATGGTGTTGAAGGCGAGCTTGTTTAATGGCATAGTTCGTCAAGTATTCAAAGTTGTTATCTTGTTGAGCGAAATTTCAGATGTCACAAGAAGAGAGTTAAGGTATTTCTAGGTGAGTACTCGATGAATACGTTGTCAAGATTCATTGGCTAATTTAATCGAGAGAGTTCACAGGGGCTGTCCATAAAGTAACCCCTTAGTTAGAATAACTTGTCAATTAAAGGCATTTCTTGGATCATGGATGATGGGAAGTTGCCTCGAAAATTTTGAGTACCAGACACTCTAAGTACTAAAATTGGAAAAGAAATGAACACTTAAATGTCAACAACAAAAATTTTCAGTCAAACTGCTGATGTGGCATAAACTCGTGTAAGTTTCAGAACTTACTCAGTCATCTTGTCCACCTCCAAGACATGTTGTGCCTTGAAAATATTTGGTTTGTGACATAAGGACCATGTCAAGAAGCCTATATGCACTCGTTCGCCCAATGACCTAACAGCTGTGCACATCATTCACACGAGCCTTGAATAATGTTTTCAGGACCATCGAGACGAGCGGAGCCAAGTTAAGTTCCGATTTCCAATTCTTTTCTGACCCTACATTCGAATGCTGCTTCTCCCGCCAAGCAGCTGACCATTTCGTGAAGCCTAGGGGGCCTGGACAGGGAAGCTGGAGCAGCAATGCAATGAATCATGGGCTCGTGGGCTGACCTTAAAACATATGGCACTTGCCCAGCTAACTAGCCCAAAGCTTGCTCTCTTTCCCTCTTTAATTGCAAGCTTTAGCGACGAAAACATTAGAAACGGCACATTCCTCTTTCCCTTCTCCTTTCCCACGCAGAAGAGCTCCAGACACCCACCGATTCTGCCAATCATCCAACGCCATCTCAGCAAATCCATGAATTCAAGTTGACTGAGGTCAACATCAACCACCGTCACAGTCTCAGTCTCAGTCTCAGTCTCCTCCAAGTATTCTTAATCTCTTCTGCCAGAGAGATCTTCAACAATGTCGCTATTGAATCTCAAGAAAGCGTACGCCATGTTTTGTTCGTTGTAAATTACTCGATTTAAGGACTTCTGTTGCAACAGCAATGGCTAGCCTCAAGACCAACTTCAAAGGGATCAAAAAAATTGTCAGATGAAGGCCGCATGTTACAAGCAGGACTGGGCTTGTGCATTTTGTTCAGGGGTGAGGTATAATTTTCTTGATTTTTATGCTTCTACGATGAATTCTGAGTAATTAGATCTTATCCTTGGAATGAGAAAACCTTTCTCGATCTTTTTGTCGATGGTGTTTTTGATTGTTTATGTTCAGGCTTAGCCCAACAGCATATATCTTTTTTGCTTCTGCTCTTCCTGTTCTAGCCTTCAGTGAGCAACTAAGTGGAGAGACCATTGAGTTGTCCATTTTGACTCTCATTATTGAAACTAAAATTCACTAAGGGGAGAGATTGGAATTCCTTTGTCAATTACAATTTTTCGCCATATGTTTCCTTGATCCTATCTGGTTTTTACCCTGGTCATGCACTTGTGTTACATTTGAATGTTAGAAGGCAGTTTAATCACAGTGCAGACGTTAGCTTCAACTGCTATATGCATTATTAATTATTCGATTTTCAATGGCCAGCCTCTCTTGATCTTTGGGGCCATGGAACCACCTGTTATGGTATACACTTATCTGTTCAATTTCACCAGGGGAAGATCGGACTTAGGGAGAGAGTTGTGTTTGGCTTGGGCTGGGTGGTAAGGAATGAAAGTTCTCTTTTTTACATGGTCGTGTAGAGCTTACACTGGTGTCATGAATGAACATGGATCTGGTCAAATTACAGTACAACAATTTCGGCAGTTTGTGTCTCGACGGAATTGCTGCTATATTTTCTCACCATATTCAATGCCTGCACTATCATTACGAGATGTACTGGGATCACAGGGGCATTTTTGGCATGTTGATAGATGTTCTCTTCAATCAGGACGCCTTCAAGGTACTATATGACTTACATGATACTCGAAAAAGACTAAACTGGGAACAGAACCAAATCAATTTGTGGTTAATTAATCCTCACAAGTACCTCTTCGACAGGGGTTAATCAGCAAAATCAATATCCCAAAAGCCAAAATCCCAGCTCTAGAGAAGTATCAATTCCAGTGGCTCTACAAATGGATTGCTTGCCATTATCTTTGCTAACGGCCTGCTCTATACTGCTCTCAAGAGCAGAAAGGCAGGGAATTTAATCGTATCTTCACATTTCCAAGTTCTACTTACACGTTTTATGTACTTATATGCCGAGTCCATGAGTCCCACATTGAGATACATGGACGAATCAGACAGTAGACACTGGAGGATGGCAGGTTACATATGCTACTTTTTGACTCTGGATAATATTATGTTATTCCACACCCTGGGACTCACTAAAGGTGATCAAGATCTTGCTCTATTTAAAAGTGTTTTATACAACATTGTTGTTTAGATAAACCTCGGTTTTTTTATAGAACAAAGTAATTGATCTTGCTATTTTGCATCTTTTCAACGGATAAGATTCTTCTGCCAAGGGCTTATGCTGTATGGGAGCCTGGGTTGATGTTCCTGTTGTTCTTTGTGAAGATTTCTAATTACTACGTAGATTATTGCTTGATGCCTCATTTCTAGTGCTACTTTCATGCCATAAACCTAATTTACTTTATGTTTTCCAACTGATTTAAGTTATAATATGTCATAGCAGTTTTCTCCATATGCTGTACCAGAGTCCTCCATAAAACTTCTTATCTGAGCAGAAGGTAAGTTTCACAACTCATGCGTGCTTCCTTTGATTTGGCAGTTAAGTCTGTCTGGACTTAGATAGAGATAAAGTATCTGGTCAAGCCTCTGCAGAACTTCATCCAGCAAGACCAGATGGTCAAAACACTCAGTACGGTTTGGATCAGTTTTTGGAGCTGTAGGTGGAACTTTAGGGTGCGCATGGTAAAATTTCTGAAACAGAAATTGATTTCTGGCCAGAAATCAATTTCTCAATTTCTATTCCCCGGACAAGTTTCTGAGCAAAGAAACCCGTTTGATAACGACTCAAAATTTCTATTTCTGAAACAGAAATCCGTTTGATAACAGAAAAAAATTTATATTTCTATTTCAAGATCCGTATTAGAACATTAAAACAGTGAAGAATTTCTTCGGCCAGTTAACAGCAAAACAAAACTAACGTAACATTCACAAACAAAAATGGTATTCACACTCAGTTCTACTAGTCAAAGAAAATAGTAATTAACCCTCCCACACATCCCCAAAATTTAATAGTCAAACATAACAGGAAAAATCATGATCATGTTAGGGTAGATCCAACCATAATTGTAGCAAAACCTTCTTGTATTTGACATGAGAAATCACTCTACTGACACAACAAGTTGCAGAAGCACAAGTCCCAGAACACAAGAACTATCAACTGCAAAATTAGTTAAAGCCCAGAAGCTAGGGCGTTGAAGAAAAGGTTGAAGCCAAGTACCCCCAAAACCGAAAATTGAACAAGAACGAGAGACAACACATTGATTATGCACAAAACAGGCAGCCCAGACTCCCAGCAAGGTCAGAACAGTTTTCTCAATGGCTCAAATTCTCGCTCACGTCGTGTGTAGGACGAACATCCGCCAAGAACGGAGAGGGTTCTCCCCACGGTCATAGGAAAAAAGATTCACCGAGAACAGAATCAGCCAAACATCATTCCAAAAATGCTAATTGCCTCGCAATCAATGCAGCTCTAAACCAGCCACCCAAAAAAAAAAGAAACAAAATTTGAAGAAAACAGAGCTAACCCAACCGCGTGTCATCTAAACAGAGTGAAAAGAAAACTCACAAAGAACACAGCTAACTGGCCACACAAAAAAAAAAAAAAAGAGAACAAAAAACGATTGTCGTGCGGTAAATTTCACCGAAACCACTCCAAATGCAAAACGAAGCGGCGGGATCAATGGCCGAGTCCCCCACTTCGCTCGCTCCTATCTACAGAGAGAGAGCTCGGCGCTCGCGATGGCATCCATCGGCAAAGCTCGAGGAACAAAAAGAAGTGGAAAAACCAGAGCGAGCTCGGCTTCACGAGCGGCGGCAACGACGCCATGGACGAGAAATTCACAATCCACGTCCGGCGCTCCCCCCCACGACGCAGCCCCGACCGAGGACTTACTTAAAAAAAACGTCCGGGAAAAAGCGATCTCCACTCTACTCGCTGGACGCTCGAGGCGCCGCCGGCGACCGCCAATCAAAGCGCCGCGCCGGCGCGATCGACAGCAAAATGCGAGCGAGCGAGCGCACGCACAAAAGAGAGAGAGAGAGAGAGAGAGAGAGAGAGAGAGAGAGAGAGGAAAGCGATCTCGAAATGAACTCACCGAAGAAGAAGAAGAAGCGGCGACCGGATCCGTGGAATCGAGAGCGGAAGGGGACGCGGACGCGGACGAAGATGGGCGACGGCCGGAGATGGGCGCGGCGGCCGGAGTTGGGCGACGGCGGCGGAGATGGGCGACGGCGACGGCTGCTGGAGTTGGGCGGCGGCAACGGCTACCGGGCGATGGCGACCGGAGCGCGACCCAGGGATGCGGACGGACGAGGCGGCTCGGACGGGGCGACCGGAGCAAATTGGCCGGTGGAGATGAGTGGCGAGGGCAACGGTGAGGGCGGCGGCGAGATGAGCGGCGGCGAGGATGAACAGCTTCGGAGTTGCTAGGGTTTTGGTTTGAGGTTAGGAGAAGGAATGGGAAAGCTACGGTGTGAGGAGAGAAGGAGTCGATATTTGCTCAAGGAAGGAGGGGATGGATAGAAATAATTTCTATTTCTACTTCAGAAATAGAGAAGCTAAAATTTTTAGCTTCTCATTTCTCACCCAAACAATTTCTGAAACAGATTTCTATTCCGAGGAACAGAGAAATCAATTTGCGTTACCAAACGGGTTTTCAGCCCAAACCTGTTCCGGGGAACAGAGAAATTGAGAAATTGAGAAACAGAAATTTTACCATACGCGCCCTTAATTTGCGGATGGTTCTAATGTAAACAATGTTTGTCCTGTACAAAATTCTGCAGTGGTCAACCTCGATTCCAGGTGGACGACACTAAGCTAAAAGATTCTACCTTGGATGAGCAGAAGCGGTGGTCACCGGTTTAAGCATAGGTGTTCAGACGGTGACACAGCATCCTCTACTAAATCTTGCACAAACATGTGAGCATTTGGCGCACAATTGTAAGGAAATAGAGAATAAAAGCAAGAAAGAGAATTTAAGACTTTTATCCTAGTTCACTCTTAAGCTAGGGTTACATCTAACAGAGGCTTCCACTATAATTAACACCCCGTATATTTTTGTTACGTCCATCAGTTACAAAAGAAAGAGATTATATATATATATCCAATAATTATTCATGGGTCCAAGTTCAAATTATCAATAAAATATAAATTCAGACTATAAAAGTTCTTTGGCAGCTCAAGAGCTTTGCCCTCATGACCCCCACTCGCTCATTGGGAAATGAGACCCCGTGCCGTCCTGTCAATAGGGAGAATGAATCATACCCTAACAAAAGAAGCAGAGTACAAGCAATGGCAGCAAACTTAATCTGATCTGAGAAAAGAACAGAATCCAGCAGATGATGTTGCAAATGAAAAAACAGATTATCTTCTGATACTTGTAGCATATTTCGTGGCCTTCTGGTATTCGAACCTCTTGGTGAAAAAGTCTGGTTGAATTGGGTGTCAGATGAGAATTAGTTTCGAGGATCAATCAAGTCATTTTGTACTCATTCATTGCATAGTCGAAGGAATGCATATGCAACGCAATTTACGACCCCAAAGGACGAAGTTTGTAGTGACCTCAAGAAATTTAGTTATAAGTAAAGATCAGGGTTTCAAAGGTTCTTCTCCTTTGTTGAACATGTCCACGCTATAAAAAAATTAGAGCTCCGCAAATCATCTCTGGTGTCTCCACAATAATCTCATAGCAACCTTAAGAAATTTAGTTATAAATACTATTCATTTAAAAAAAATAATCGCTTGTATTACTTGAAATAATTAATAATAAAAAAATTGTCGGTAATAATTTATTTTTAAATATTTTTATGGATGATGAAATTTTAGTTGTAAGTACAACGGCCAATTCACTGTCATGAAGTGAGAGATCTTGGCATTGAAAATGGATGAGGAGCCAGCATCATTAAAGGCATATGGACAAGCGCTTGTCGACTGATCAATTTCACATCAGAAATATCATGTCATTCGTATGACATGACGATAAGCATTGCACCATTGCTTTCGCGTCGGTTACTAAGTCAAACTTAGCCAAGTATTGTCAAAACTGTGTAAATTTAGTTCAATGATTTGCGACAATTTCCTTTGCACTGGAAAAAGAAAAGATCAGGACATACCAACGTTAGAGCTCATCGACATTGAACTGTATCAGGTTCAGATTTTTCTCACTGAATGAATTTGTGCCATGTCAAATTTTATATCAAATAGGTACTCTGTGTCCATTTGAGAAAAAACAATTAGGTGAGGAAATGATCGTAGTGTTATACTCGACATTGACAGCTGCGACAAACTCTACGATTATGTTGAACACCTTCGTCAAGAGGACGATGGTCGCGTCGTTACTCAAGGACGTGAAGACAATGATGGAGCACGGTCAACAATTCGGACTTTAACAGTATGGTTGCGAATGCGTATTCCAGAGACAGAGGCGTTGATGCACTGCCCTAGGTACTGCCTCCCACATGTGTGTATGGTGGACTGAATCATTGTCGTAACACGCAGTCGCTTAGAGAGAGAGAGAGAGAAGAGGAGAGAGATTGTACCTACGTGTGTATGTAGGACTGTAGTGAGCGGCGGGGCTAACGTCGATACAGGAGGGGTGAGGCTGCACTACCAACAAAAGAAAGGTGAGGAGAGCAAGAGATGTTAGAGATTTACATTTACATGAGACTAAAGATCCCAATTATTCATGGATAAACAAAACTTTTGCATAATCGGGATTGAATGCGTAAATATGAAAAATTATGTATTGACTTCCAGCCATTGATGAAGTTCAATGGAAGCTCAAATTCACAAGGCCTTGAACAATTGATGAATTGGTATTTCTAGCCAATTACCCTATCAACGTTGATAATGTTTTTCTGATTATCAGATTATTCAGATAATTTGCATCCCAATTCAAATCCCTTCTAATAACATTTCCCATCAAGATAGTTATATTAAAATTGGGTGATCACCATAGTTTTCATGCATATTAATGTCGACAATAAAACTATTGATGAAATTAATTAATATGAGCAACAAAAAAATGAATGTGGGATCACATTATTAGAATTATAACAAGAGAGAGAAGCGACATCGGGAGAATTACCAAAAAAGTCCTAAATCTATTGCAATTGTGTCAATTTAGTTCTAAACTTTTTTTTTTTTGGCCAATTTAGTCCTAAACCTTTTACAATTGTGCCAATTTATTCCATCCGGCCAAAATTGGCCAGCCGGCGCTAACGTGGACGACAATTGTCCAGCAAACGTTGATGTGGCATTTTTTAAATATTTTTTTCGAATTTTTAAATACTTTTTTGAATTTTTTTAATTTTCTTTTCATTTTTTTCCCATCTTCTCCTTCCCTTGGCCAGCCGGCACCGGCCGGAGGCGAGGCCAACAAGGTTAGCCTCGCCGGCCATTGGCAAGGCTCGCCCCCACCGCTTGGAGGCGAGGGCCGACGAGGTCGGCCTCGCCAGCCACTGGTGAGGGCTAGGGTCGACCTTGCCAGTGGCCGGCGAGGGCCGACTGCAGGCGACAATGGAGGGGACAATGGCAATCCATAAGCCGTCATTGCTAGCGACGGGACTTCCAAATTTGCAACCATGGCTCCAGCAGCAGCAGCTTGTCCATGGTTGCAAGCGATGGTGGTCGACTTCCCGGATCCGCGACTCCATCACTATGGATGGCCAAATTTCGAGATCTGTAGAACGATGAGACGGACAAAACAGAGGAAGCCGGCCATGCTCGCATTGGACATAGCAAGGGTCAGCCTAATCAAGGCGCCGATGACTCTGTCGTTGGTGACAACAGAGGAGGGCCGGATGTCAGGCGGCTATGGATGAAGGAGGAGGAAGAGAGGGCTGAAGAGAAGATTTTTTTTTATTTTTCTTCGCCGAAATCAATGCCCTAACCATATCGACGCTAAAATCGCTTCCGCATCGGAGATCCACCTCAATCCACCATAACCAACAAGCTCCAGTTCATGTAATCGCTCGGGAACCCACGCATGCACACGCACAGAGAGGAGGCGAGCTTCAAAGAAGTGATTCCAAAGCTGGGCATGGAGCCTTGCCGGCCACCGGCGAGTCGACCCTCGCCTTGGCTGGGCGAGGCCCTGCCAGGCCCAGGGTGGGGCCTCGCCCTCGCTAGTGGGCGACAAGGCTGACCTCGCCAGCCGGCCAAGGGAAGGAGAAGATGGGAAAAAAAAATTCAAAAAAAAAAATAAAAATTAAAAATTCGAAAAAAAATATTTTTAAAATGCCACGTTAGCGTTCGCCAGACGGCGAGCGTCCATGTCAGCACCGGCCGGCCGATTTTGGCCGAATGGACTGAATTGGCACAATTGTAAAATGTTTAGGACTAAATTGGCCAAAAAAAAAAAAATTAGTGCTGAATTGGCACAATTACAATAAATTTAGGACTTTTTTGGTAATTCTCCCCATTCTAATGCTGGGCGCCTTTTCAAGCCTTTGAATTTTAGATGATTTTCTTATATCATTGAATGTTAGTCAACCTTCATATTTGAGAAAATATTAGGTATATCTTGCGTGTCGGCATAGCAAACAAGAAGGGGGATTATAACGCGACATGTGTCTATGTGGGTGCAAGTGTTCAGACCATTTTGAAGTCTCTCCTCTCTCTCCCCTGAGCATTCTCTCTCTTCTCTCGCCTGACTCTCTCTCTCTCTTCACCACCCCCTCTCTCTCCTACTGAGCCATTGGCCGACTTACAAACTACCGCACTTAGCTAACAAATTTCGTGATGGCGAAGGCAACCTTTCGAGGCAGAGGCGGAGGCCGTGCGGACGAGGGCTCAGTCGTGATTCGAAGGGAGAGAGAGGGCACAGCCAGGATCTCTCCGGAGAACCCATTCTACGAGAGGTTTAGCATCCTAAAGAGGCTCCCAAGCTCTGTGAGTGCTTTGGGAAGCGACCCATTGAGTGAGGTTGTGGAGGTTCTTGATCTGGGTTGGGATCGAATCGGAGAGCGAGTTTTGGGAGAGATCAAGAGAGAAGAGTGAGATTGCATTGAAGAGGCGGGAGGGGATAGGCTTGGAGAAGTTGTCGTTGGCAAGGTTGAGCAGTCTGAGCGAGCCAAGGACGCCGAGCTGGGAGGGGATGTAGCCTGAGAGGTTCTTTCCAGTGAGGAAGAGGGAGGAGACCTGATTGCAAGTGCAGGTGACGTCGGAGTTGGAGGGGCGGGGCGCAGTGGTCCATTGGTTGAATGAGGGCTCGGTGAGAGAGAGAGAGTGGGCGGCAAAGAGAGAGAGAGAGAGAGAGAGAGAGAGAAGGTGAAAGGAGAAAGAAGAGAAAGAGGAGAGAAGAGAGAGAGAGGATGCTCAATTCAAAGTTTGACCTAACAATTTGAGTCCCACACATGGACACGTGTTGTGTTATCATATCCCTTCTTTTTTGTCATGCCGGCATACAAGATGTACCTAATATTTTTTCTTCATATTTTGGTCTTACCATATTCCTACTTCGATGGTTTGCCACCAATCTAGTGATGATCGAATCTAGAGCTAATCGGTCACCTCAACATGACCATAATTACATTTTGACAATTCCATTGCCATCTCGAAAAGCATAAGGTAAACGCCACTACAAATAAAGAAAAGATTTTCCCTTCTGGGCTAGCTTTTAGGTAGGATGATACCTGATTGTTTTGTATAATCCCTTCTAGAAGAAAGCAGGACAATATCTACATTTTGACAAGCATAAATGGACGATTAACGCATTAATGACATATGTAATCCCCAAATTTTCCATCTAACACTAAAGACTTTTGGGCCATTCATATGTAGGGCAACAGAATAGCCATCAGCATCCTTCCAATTTGTTAATCATCTAACCCTACATGGTGATATAATCGCCACATTCATCAGTAGCTTTTAAGCTTGCCATCTGTGTAGTAATTTCTCCACAACAACTAAAGTGAGGATTATTTCAGAAATGTAAACAATGGAAGCGGGTTCTCTTCTATATGACATCTTAAATTTCCATAATTTTGATGGGTAAATAACACCTGATTTATCTAACGCAAAGTCCATTATTTTGTTGCTCCCTATTGCACGTGTTAGTCTGGGGCAACGATCGTCATGTAAAGCGTCATTCAGACCAGATGTAAACAAATAATGTGGAACCTTATTTACTTTGATGTACACATTCGCATGTCAGATTTGTGAAAAGTCTATACAAGGATGACATAAATCGACATCGGGAGCTCTCCTTATCTCATTGAATTTAGTTGTCACGTTAGCCTCGCAGATTCTTCCTGTACTACACTTGAGACTAGATGTGAGCATAGTCTGGTTGGATGGTTTCCATTTTGGATTCAGGTACCGCCCATTAATTCTATGAATCCACCTAGTATGGTCCGATTCCCAATGAGTCAATGAAACCAGTCTCCAATTCTTACAAAATTGCATTCATCAATTGATATCATGATGAACCTAGTTTCTACATAGAGCACTAACGCTTGTTTGGCCTTAAATTCGAATTTAATTGCAAGCCATTGATTTTGATTAAGGATTGAAAATTATAAAGTGGAATAAATCAACAATACTCGTTAGCTAGGAACTTAATTTCTCCAAAGGTCATAGTGTGGTCCTCTTAGGGTTTCCCAACATTGGGAACATATGAAGAATTAAACTCTACGTTAAAAGTCCTAACCTTCACGGAAGTCAAAATATTAATTGCTTGATCCAATTTTTTTTCAACATCGACCTAATTTAATCACAGGGATGGTTAAGGAGAGACCTAATCATGCTCTTAAAATGAGTCATTAGCTCTTAATATTGTATCATAATGACAAAGTGTCGCAACATTTACGGACATCTCTAATCGATCTCCTCCATCGTCTTAATTTGTTTATTTTATTTTGACTGAGAAAACGAGTAAATGAATTAATAGAATGAATAAAAGTAGGGGGTTAATCCTATTACACACCTGAGAGACAAAATTAGTCAATAATGTCCAATACTACAAATATATATGTACATATATATTGGGTAAAAAACTACAAAACAATGAAGTAATTGAATTGAAATTTCTTTTTTAAAATATATATATCGGTCCGATTCAGGTGGGAGGGTAAGTGGTTCCACACTTGAAATCGAAAACCATACCAATACTCAACAATTCTAGCAAATTGAAGCCGGGAACCGGACCGAATCTGGTTCCGTCCGATTCGGAGCTGTTCCCGGTTCCTTTGCACATTCTTACTTGAGATTATTCAGCACTTAAGCTTCCTACCCTAAGCTTAGCCTTCCTTTCCATTTGCCGATCACTTTTTAGGAGAGAATGCTCTATTTTTCTTCTTGTGTTGGATTTTGGAGATGCTACAAATGAAAGAGAGGGCAGCCATATACACTTGAACCTCTCTAATTACAATGGTGGATCTCCCATTAATCTAGCAATGGATGGAGATCCAATCTCCTTATTTTTCACCTGCCTCATTAATTGCAAGAATTCTCTAGAATAAAGTGTGCATTGCTCATATACCTCTAGGAATATTGTAGAGTCCCATGACAACCCTAAATTCTTCAAAGTTTCAGGAGTTGCTCAATCATCTTGGCCACCTCCTAAGCATGTTGTGCCTTGAGTACATTCGGTCCATGACATATAGATCATTTCAGAGCGCCTATATACGCTCATCTGCTTAGAGCTGTTAAACAGGTGGGTCGGGTCGAGTTTGGGTCAGGTCATTAATGGTCTAATCCAAATTGACCCATTAACCCATTTATGTCTAACATAAATTTTTTGACTCATACTCGACCCATACCCGACTACCCCCTTCCCTCTCTCTCTCATCAATGGTTTCCTCCTCTTCTCCGCAACCCCTCCTCCGCCACCTCCCCGCGGCGGCCCTCCTCCTCCTCTTGGCCCCCGCCGCCGACGCTGTCAGTTGCTCCTCCCAGAAGCTCACCGACAGCGCCCTCTACTCCACCTGCCTCGACCTCACCACCCTCTCCACCTCCCTCCACTTCTCCTACGACCCCGCCAACTCCTCCGCCACTGTCTCCTTCATCGCCGCCCCACCGAAGGGTGAGAATGGATGGGTCTCCTAGGCCCTCAACCCCACCGCCACTGGCATGTTTGGCGCCCAGGCCCTCATCGCCTTCCGCGACACCGGCGTCATGACCATGAAGACCTACAACATCACGTCCACCGCAGTCAAGGAGTTGCCAATCTCGTTCGAGACGTGGGACTAGGCCGCCAAGTACAACTCAGCTAACGGCACAATGAGGATCTACGTGAAGATCAAGGTGCCTGCCGGTGACCCAGCGAAGCTGAACCAGGTGTAGCAGGTGGGGTCGAGTGAACAGCGTGTCGGCCTCTCACGTGACGATGGACGGCAACAAGGCGACGATGGGCGGTGGCAAGCGGCGATGGGGCGACAATAGGCGGCGGCAAGTAGCAACGTGTGATGGAGGTGGCGGCAAATCAGATTCATGGAAGCGAAAAGGGGTAGGGTAGACTAGATCGTGGGTTATCTTTAATGGGTTGGTAAATGGGTCTTAAATGGGTACAGAATATACCCATTTAAGACCCATATATTTTAGTCCTTTTATTTTTAATAATCATCATGGGTGCCTTGAGAAATAAGGCTTGACCCATTAACGACCTATTTAAGCAAACATGGGTCCATAAATGGGTTGTGTACCCATTTTAACACACCTACATCTGCTCGATGGCCCAATGGACTTGCATATCATCTGCAAAGGCCTTGAATAACGTTTTCAGGAAAACCGAGAGGAGCGGAGCCGAGCCAAGTTCAGATTTCCGATTTTTTTATGACCCTACCTTCGATTGCCGGGCCTTATATTTCCGAGTCTGTTGTCGTGCCAAAGTCTGCTTCCGAGGATGCTGAAACCACCTCTTCAGAAGTCCCTGGGCATGTATGATCCTCGTCAGCCAATGACAAACAGGATCGTCCTTCAACCTTACATGGTGTCACGGACTTACTTGTGGGTACCATGGGTGACTCAAAGGATGACGAACTGAAGTTTTCTGTAATGTTATATTTACAATTGACTCTTCCTCCACAGATGCCCCACAAATACCTAGGAGACCTCGACCACGCACTTTTTTATGACCCATTGTTTTTTATTTCTTACTTATGGAATTGTAGGTTAGGCTTGGAAAGCTAGCTTCCTCAGTTATTTGTGAAGTTCATCTCTCTGGATTGTACATTTAAGAAGCTTACTTTATGTATTGCTGCAAATGTTTGATTTAGTTTCCTTCTCTAGAAGCGAAGTCTAGATATGCCTTTGTCCCGTTGGGATAGTTTAGAAGATGAGGTTCTCAATACGGATTTGTGACCGATTGATATTGTGAACCAGTGATACAAGGATTTCTACCTATTTTGATATCTTAACATAGTGCTGACTTCTTTTTTAACAAAAGTACAGCAGAAATGTCAAAACTTGATACGGGAGATATTTAAGTATCAAAAGTTATGAAAGATACACATAAATGTCACTTTTTTTTTTTTAAATTGAGACATCTGAATGTCAAGTCCGACAAAGGCTCCCAAAAATCCTACGTGGCATTTTTGTTAATAATATAACTCACCTTCATGACTCGTGGAGAGCTAATTCAATAAATAAAAGCTAAAAGAACATCATTTTGCCTCTTCTTTGATTTTCATATAAATATTAATTAAATTAGATTTGAAACTAAATTATTTTTATTTAAAAAATTATGAGGAGGAGGAGATTGCAAAATGGGAAGGGCTTGCACAACCCTCACCTAATGCCTTCTACAACTTTTTCTTCCTCCTTTTTTTTGAAATAATTTAGTTGTAAATTTAATTTATTTAATATTTATATTAAAATTCAAATCCAAGATAAAATGACATCGTTTTTTGCTTATCTAACCACATCGACATGCAAAATGACGTCATTTTCGACATATTTAACCATGTCAGCGTGCAAAATGATTTCATTTTTGTACTTCTCTCGTCGAAAAAACGTCACATCAGCATTTTAACCAAATTTTATCATCATCGTTGATATTTAACTAATCAATTTTGCTCTAATTTTGACACTTAGTGTGTGTTTTCTAACTTTTGGCAAGTAAGTATCCCTCCATGCCAAGTTTTGGCACTCCAAATATCCAAGTCCCTTCTTTTTCCAAAAAAAAAACTTTTGGTGTAAAATGATTTCTAACGAAGCCCCAGGTGAGAAAATTCCAAAATTATTCCTTATGTCACGGAGGACGCTAGCTGGTCGGCTTCTTTTCAATTTAGTGAACCATATGTATCATCTAGAACTCTTGACTTTATCTTTTTTTTTTTTTTTTTTTTTTTTTTTTTTTTTGCCGGTCGGCTTCTTTTGAATTTAGTGAACCATATGTATCAGAGAAGATCATCTAGAACTCGACTTTATCTTCTTCTTCCTTATTTTGCCCAATTTCTTTACATATTTTAATGTTACCTTCAAAATCCCCTCGGGATTCGAAAAAGCTGAGGCCGCTTTTCTTTTTTCTTTTTTTTAAACTTGGAAGCTTTTGTACCAGCGTTTACCACTTTAAGATTACGAATGATCTTTTATTAATATTACTTGTCGATGTCAGCCGATTGGTTTGATGGATCGAGATCCTCTCGATTTAGTAAATCCTTCCAAAAAATCATTGCAAATTACCGAAAACTATTCGGCCGTCACAATGTTGGGTTAAATTCTAAGCAAAAAATTCACAAGGATCTTGACTCGTTCGGGTGAATAAATACGTTTTTCCCATTTCACTCTCGTAAAGCTGAGAAGGTATAATAATTCCGAGTGATAAAGGTGAGATACTTGAACAAGGCACTTGAAAAATCGAAGATAGTTCAAAACTTCTTGTAAGAGCTTTAATGAATTTCTATATGCCGGTGTACAAGGAATCTAGACAAAACATACACTCGGTGTGGATATGCACATTTAGTGGGTCCTGGAGTTTGGCGGTGATTGATAGAAAGCACCTTAAACTTGCTCTGTACACTTTGTATATTCTCCCTCGAATATAAACTGACTTAAGTACTAGAGTGTCACTAACAGGCCACATCCAAGTCAAGGTGAAACTTTCTTCAGAACAACTTTGTTTTACGAAACTCGTGAAACTTTCTTCAGAACTGTAGCTTAACTGGTCTTTGATTGCTTCTGTCAATGAGGCAAAGACGCCAAACACTCCCACCAGTCGAGGTGGTTGTTTTTCCAGCCCTTAACTTACGTTGGAATTGACATAGTCTTGTAAAGAATGAAGATATAGTCGTGGCCGACATGAAACAAAGGTCTAATACCCATTGAATCCGGCTGGAAAAACGGTTCGTCTTGAACTCTCACACGCTGCAAAAGTCATGTCCTTATCTTCAAGATCACCGCAAATCGTTGACCCATTACATCATTCGATGACACAAAAACATGACAGCATCGCTGCAAAGATCATGATGGTTGCCTTTCAGGACCCCTTCCCATGCAGCGTGCCTTTCTTCTTGCGTTCTCATTGGGGTGCTGAGAAGTGTCATGAAATTATCGCAACTTCCTATGCCTTGTTTTCTAGGAAGGCTTTCCCCAGGTTCTATGGGGCTCTTTATCCATGAATTAAAATTCTATATAATATCATTTCCGGCTTCAACCCATCAATTTAAGTTGCGGGTTATATATTCCATGTAAGTGTATTAAGACACAATAAATATGTAAGATAAATAATATGAGATGTAACTTTGATGCATCTTTACATTTAGATGTTAGGTTGTCATAATACATATTCATTCGACACAATCTGTATGATTATTGATGATTTGTTATTCTTTGTCTATACATAGTAAACCAATTCAAAAGTATAAAGTACAAGAAATAAAATCCAATTCTTGTCAGGCAAATAATATATATGCCTTGTTATAGAGCCCTATAATAGATTTCCTCGAGAGCTAAATTCAAAAATCAAATTTAAGCCAAGTTCTAAATAGAGACCTCCTTAGTAAATGAGAAAACATGCACCAAGTTTAAACTCTAAACGACGTCTAATCAAAGTAAAAATACTTTTTTATTATATTCGTTTACCAGTCCTTTCATAAGACATGCAATTCATGGAAATAAACGTGCAGGTGTGGTAGGTAAGTAATAACGAGTGCCCTAGACACGCAAGTTCATGAAAACTCCAACATGGATGACTAAAATATTCCATTCTAATGATCTGCAGTTACACTCAAACAACACGCAAACGACCATAATAACCCGGCGAGACAACACAGGCTCAGACAAGCTGGAAATCACCACGTTTCACATGCTTTAGACAGCAAATTAAAACTCGACTTTTAAACATTAGCCACTTACTTTGTACAATCTTATGATGAAGGCCACCATTTAGAGAGCAAATAACCCCTAGAACATGTTGTCCAAACCAGACTAGCCAAATTGGCATGTATAATCCAATTGACTCTAAACAATGACAGTAGTTTAGTCAGAATATCTTGGACTAAGCAGGCGTTAGCTTACCCAAACGACAGAAAAGAACAAAGAGGACACAAATTCATAGATTAGGGCTCTTTATTTTTTATTTTTAATATTAAAGGCAAGAAGCAAGATAAAACCAGGCTTTTGACAAGGGTCCTTCTTGGTGGCTTTGATACCATGTAAATATTCTAATATCTCCGTGATAGAGGAAGAGGGAAGATAGATAAAGGTTACATCTTTACTTATCAACCGAACTTTTTTAATATTTACAATCAGGAGGTACGCCTGAACAATACGAATAGTAAAGCAAGTACTCTAATTTAATAAGAAAATTAGTTATCTTCTTCTAACATGAAAGGTAGCTATCCCAGAAAATAACGATAATATCTGTAATATGATGCACCGAGTAATCTCCGAAATCATGACTCATCAACTCGTTGACTAGCTTAAATGTGCACGTCTCCTTCAAACCCTGCCAAGAAAGATGTCAAAAGAAATTTGCATTCGTTATCACTTCAACTTCAGCGTCCGAATACCCAAAAATAAAATAATCTATACCATATAGGGCACATGAAATGAAACCATTGACTTTCAATTCATCAGTGTAATGAAGTGAGAGATCTTGGCATCAAAAATGGATTATAGGCCCGCATCATTGAAGGCATGTGGACAAGCGCTAGCCACCTTCAGCTGATGCGTTTCACGCCACTTACTCAGCCAAACTTAGCCAAGTATCGTCAAAACTGTGTAAATTCAGTTCAGTGAGATTCAGGACGATTTCCATGTTAAAGCTTATCGGTGTTGACCCTTGTCACATTCAGATTTTTTTCTCACTGAACTGAATTCATGTCATGTCTAATTTTATATCAAATGGGTGCTTAGTGTCCATCTAAAGACAACCGATAAGGTGAGGAAATAAACGTACTGTTGATACTCAACGTTCACAGCTGCGGCAAACTTTCCAATTACGTCGAAGGCCGTCGTCGAGAGGACGATGGTCGCGTCGTCACTTGAGGGACGTGAAGAAGACGATGGAGCATAGTCGACGATTCGGACTTCCACAGTCTGGTTGCGTATGCATATTCCTGAGGCAATGGCGCTGGTGCACCGCACTAGGTACTGCCTTCCGCACGACGCTCCGTTGTCCCATATGCTTTCACCCGCCGCCGCAAAGAGGTTGCTCGATGGTAACTGCGCTGAATCATTGCCGTAACACTCTGGTCGCTGAAACATAAAGATGTCAAAACTTGTGTGTGTGTGAGAGAGAGAGAGAGAAAGAGAGAGAGAGAGAGAGAGAGATCGTACGTACGTGTGTATGGAGGACCGTAGGAAGCGGCGGTGCCGACGTCGGCGCAAGAGAGATGAGTCCGCACCGTCAACAGAAGAAGGATGAGCAGAGGAGGAGAGAGAAGTGGCAATCTAATGCCGGAGGGCTTCATTGTTCTTGGGGAGTTCCAAACGAGGAAACTCAGCTGCACGAGCTTCAAGTGATTAAACCTAAAATTGCAACACCCACACGCACACATATATAGTCTTATTTAGAAAAAGAAGCTCCGAATTTGTTCTTTTTCTTCTCCTTTTTTAAATCTCTGAATGTTTCCACGCTAATGATGCTGGCTCAAAAGAGAATCCTGCATCCGAACCCCCTTTTGCGGGTCGTGCCCGTAGTCTGAAAAGGTTTACTTTTCCCGCCGTTGAGGTCGCCAAATGGCAAAGATTCAACGTGCTAATTATTCCTGCTCGAGAGTAGAACAGTCCCCTCTTTTTCTTGGTTACTAATTGAAAAGTAATTTTTGCACCGGAAGCAACACGCAGCAGGGACATGTCAAGCAGTAAATGAATTTTAGATGAGATCTTACAAAAAAAAAGAAATGATTACATGCCAGTTTTTAATATATTGTGAGAATAACAATTTATTCAAAATTATTAAAAAAAAATCAAATCACAAATACTTATAAATTATTGTGAAACCAACTTTTTCAAAAATTTATGATTCACAATAAACCGATATTTTCATAATATACAAAAAAAAACTGTTATGCTACCAAAATCCTTTACAAAACTAGTAAAATTTATCAAAAAAAGTCTTAGATCCATTGTACTATGACCAAAAAACATATGACATGCCCAGCTAACTAGCTCAGCCTGCCCTAATATTTCCCTCATTAAAGGGAAGTTTTAGTGACGAAGCCATTAGTGATCAACAAGAAGATCATGCGATCTCTTTCAAAAAGTTACGAGCAAGATAGAAAAACTGTTGAAAGTTTATTTGTAAAACAAACAAAAGTGTCTTGTTCCACATAAGAAAGTTAGTGTGTGAATTAATATATTAGTGTGGAAGTTTTCTAACATTACAATTAAAGATAATTGGCTAAGTAGGCTTAACCCTGCATTACCCGCATGCGGGTTCGCAATTTTAGTGCAGGTAGTACTTTGCAAATTATAATTGGCCCTAATTCTCTTTTATTTTTTTTATTTACTAATATTCGAATTCATAATTATAAAATAACATTTGTGTTCTATTGAGATAGCTTGACTATTCGCAATAAAGTTACAATTATATTTTTGTTATTTAATTCTGAATTTTATTGTTTTTTGCCGAACGATTATTACGCACTCTTACAACATTTAGAAGATTATGTCTGTTTAGACATAATTTCTTAACCTTTAGAAGGTCGTGATTGCTTAGGCATAGCTTTTTAATTTTTGAAAGGTTGCATTTGTTCAATTGTTATTTTTTAGAAGTCGTAGAAATTTGATATTGTAAACTTTTGGAAAGTTGTGTATATTCGGACATAACTTCGTAATCTTTGAAACATTGTATTTGTTCATTATTTTTTAGAAGTTATTTTTTTAGAAGTTATAGAAATTTGGATCATTAAAAATTTATTAGTTATTATTATTTTTTTAATCCGAATTTTTCAACGTGTCTTTTGAGAAAGTATCTTTTCACTTTACAACCTTTTTCGAAAGGTTACTTCTGTTCTAAAGATTGTAGTATATTCATCAGTTTTCGGTCTCATTCCTCATTAAGTCTTATCAATTTTGAAGATTCATCATTAATATATTCATGGTTGGCGCTAAATGTACACATTGTGAAGATTCATTAGCTAATTGAGTGGATTACAGTACATGGATAAAGTAACTCATCATCTCGGCGATCGATTTCGTCGTTTACCAAGTAGAGACATTTCTCTGATTAGGATGGGGAAAATTGCCTCCAAAAAGACGAAGAAGAAGAACCTACGTACTAGAAGTAACAGACTGTGGGCTGAGAGGCTAGGAGATTTACCTCGTAAGTGGCTCCGAAGTGGAGGTTTTTTAGATGTTGTGATGTTATAAAGTGTTATCATGTTTCTCAACAAAGAAGAGAGAGAGAGAGAGAGAGAGACTGAAATCCCATTAATTGGTTCCAACGCAATTTGTGTTAGATAAAGAAGTTACAATACGGATGGCAAGCTAAAAAGCTACTGATGAATGTGGCCATTATATTACCGTGTAAATGAAAAGCAAATTGGAAGGATGCTGATAGCTATTCTGTTCCCTTACATACGCATTCCCCAAATGTCTCAAGTGTGAGAAAGAAAATTTGGGGATTATATATGTGATTAACGAGTTAATCACTTGCATTTACTGTCCATTAATGCTTGTCAAAATGTAACTATTGTCATGCTTTTCTCTAGAAGGGATTAATGGATTATACAGAAGGATCGGTCATCCTCCTACCTAAAAGCTAGGCCAAAAGGGGCACATCTTCTCTTTCTATTGGAGGGTGTTTGGCTTATGCTTCTAGAGATGGGAACCAAATTGACATTGTCGGAGTTGTGTTCCTATAATCCTGCTGTTGTGATTGTTGACGAGCTCGAGGCTTGATCATCGCTAGACTAGATTGCTGCCATCAGTCACCCTCACCCTTCCATTGGATTCTTTCTTATGATGCGACCAAAGGAGGGACTGGATAATCGAAGTCGGAAAGTAGTAAGACCAAATTATTAGGGTTGACTAACATTCATTGATCCGATATTTTACACAGTTTCGAGGCCTGAAAATTACCTATAGGCGTACAGTATGCACTTTGACTTCTTCACCCCTCGTACGAAAAAACTCTCAGAAATTAGGGCTTCTAGAGAGAATGCTTTTTTACTTTTATTGTATTAGATATTTAGTATGATACATATAGGATGGAGGAGACCCATATATATGTTTGAGTTTTTCTGATTATAACATAATCTCCTCCTAATCTAAAAGTAAAGATTCAATTTCTTTATTTACCACCTACGCCATTAATTACAAGAATACTCTCCCTTAGAGTACCATGGAAATCCTAAACTCTTAGAAGTTTTAGGACACGCTCCTTCATCTTGATATTGTGCCTTGAATACATTCGATCTGTGACATATGTATCATGTAATGGCTCAAAGATAAGATTGAATATAAACCAAAAATTTATGAGACTAGATTAAGTCAATTAAATATTAGAGCAATTTAGACTTCGAGTCATCTGCGCTCATCTATGTCCCACTAGATTAGACAATTTCTCGATAAACTTTCATTGCACATTATAATATCTTTAAATAAATGTGGTGCCCATACTTTGTTTGTCCAGATGCTTAGAACGTGCGAAAGAACCTTCGAATCGCAACCTGCATCATCCTCTATGGCTCGCCATCTTCTCACGGCAATTCGTGGGAAGAGTCAAAAAGGCGGATCTCACTAGTGGCCCGCACTGCCACTCCCCCATCATCCTTTCTTCTTGCGTTCTGATTGCGGGGGTCATGAAGTTACACCAACTTCCGCTGTTGAATTGACTCGGGTAAAATTGACTTTTCAATCACTTGTAATATTTTCTCCGGACGACTAAGGACGACTAAGGGTGCGTTTGGGACTTGCTTTGTAAATGGGCTTTGACCACCTAAAAGCCTTTTGGCCAAATATTGAGTGTTTGGGAAATGTTTTACAAACCCCATTTGGGGAAGGATGCCCCTTCTAAAGGCTGAAAGCCCAAGGCTGGTCTGGGGGTGCCTAGAGCTTTCAGCCTTCGGGAAAGGCTTGCGAGACAATGTTCATCAAACTTGCAAAACAATGTTCATCTTCTTCATTGAGGCGGACGTCCAAGTTGAGCAGGGTCTTGAATGGCCGGCAACGGAGCAGAGAGAGGCTGGCGATGGTCACGACAACCTAGGTGATGGTCGCCTGTGGGTCACGTAACCTCCGACAATATCTGATCGCGCGACCCTTGCCGAGACCCTCGCCTGAGATCGTTGGGGTTGCGTGACCCCCGACGCAGCAGCCCTCACCGAAGGTCTTGCCTGGTCTCGCGACCCCCGGCAAGATCGTCGCCTAAGGTTGCTTACCAGGCAACCCTTAGGCCACGCGACCTCAAGCAAGGGTCTCGCCGGGGGTCGCGAGACCTTCGACGAGGGCCGCTACGCCGAGGGTTGCGCAACCCCAACTGAGACCTCGCCGAGGTCGTCGACCACAGGCAAGCTCGTCGAGGCCACGCGACCTCAGGCAAAGGTCTCGCTTGTGGTCGGCGACCTCGGCGAGGATCTCGGCCGACGTCATGCGACCCTTGCCGGGGGTCACCTGACGGCAGGCAACCCTCGCCAAGGTCACGTGACCTCAGGCGAGAGTCTCGCCTAGGTTGCCAACTGTCACCGACCCCAAGTGGCCCTCACCGGTGGTCTCCGAGGGCTGCCTGAGGTCCAGCAACCTCAGACGATGGCCACTGGTGGCTGCTGCCCTTTACCAGTGAGTTTTTTTTTTTTTTAATAATAAAGACTTTTGTAAATATGACTTATCCAAATGCAATTTTGGTTAAAGGTATTTCACAAGGGACTTTTAGGTTACGATTTACCAAACACAATTTGCATTTTGAAAAACCCCTTTTACTTAAAGTCATTTACATTTTCCCAAGGACTTTTCCCAAAAGTCTAACCAAATGCACCCTAACCCATCCATGTGACATGTACACACATCATTTCCATGATATCCGCAAAAGTCAATGACCGTATCTTTTTGTCCACAGAATGAGCCTTTTTATCCAAGAATTTAAATTACATAAGATATTATTTTCACTTTGCAACCCTAACAATATAGGTCGCGAGGCAGAATTTGCACACAAATGCATCAAGTCACAATAGATATGTAAGATAATTAATATGGGATATAACTTGTGCAAATGAAAAAAAAAAGGTAAGATAAATATGAGAATATTTACTAGTAAAAATACGATAAATATAAAAAGCTTATCGATATTGGTAAAAATGATTTTTCTCTATTTAGACTTCTGGTTATCATAATATACACTCATTCAATACGAATTTTATGATTATGGATGCTAGTGATCCTTTTCCAATTCTCTGTAAACCTACTAAATTCATCACTACGACTAAGGTACATCGAGTTGGCATGTGATTAGTGCTCGGACTATCAACATTGGCTTTGATCATTCATTGTTGGAAATGAAATCAGGAGATCATAGGGAGCAAGAACAAAACAAAACTATCGATTTTAGTTGTCAAGAGTAAGACAACGGAATGCCTTTGCCATAGTTGTCGGAATGGTTAAGAAAAGGAGGTTCTGTTGGAAGATATGATGTTGATTCGAGAGAATATACTCAAGAGATACTAAAGATTTATTTTGAATATTTGAGTCAATTTAGGATTAGATCTGATACTTGTAGATTAGAGAAATATAATCATTCTTTTTTTATTGCTTGTCATATGTATTATATAGTGACTCTTTTGTACATTAAAGAATACAATCAATGAATATAGAAATTCTCTTAAGTCTTTCTTCTTCTGCTCCAGATTTTGTCATGGTACGCTCTTGACCTAGCTGCTACAATTTTCTTCCTTGATTGCCCACCAGATAGAACTGCGCCTTTGTTACTGTAGGAACTCTAACCTACAAAACAAGGTTAGCACTCCGGTATAGGAATCAGTATCTGAATTTCTTGAAGAACATATACTTTTTTCCTTATTGCTTTACACTTACCGACACCATGCCTAAAGACCCTTCGTTGACATCAGAGGAGCAAACTCCAGAAGAGTCGATCGTGCAGCATGATACAAGCATCTCAAATCTGTCTATTGGACTTCTGACTCAAGAACAAAGGGCTCAAGCCCAGCCCAACCAGGGACAACCCATTGCAGGTGTGACATCCCAAATTTCACCAACCTTCATTAGTGTAATTAGATCATTAGGAACTTAGATTAATTAGATTAGGCCAGAAAGTGAACCCGATGGATCGTGAGAAATGTGTGGGCTTGAGAAATAAGTAGGCCACACGAATTGGACTTGAGAAGTCTAATGAGAGATTATGGACTTGAACTAGGCTTGAAACGGGCCAAGGTTCGGAATTATCAGATTTGTAGATTTAGTTTAGTGGGCCGGATTGTTATAGATTAAGCCTATTGAGCCGGAAATGAATATTTAGGCCCGAGTGATTTTATTTTATAGATTATAATTATGATAATTTGATTAGTGATTGTAATGTTAATATCAATTTCTAACATTGGCATTTCTTGTGATGAATTCTTTATAGACAAACATTGACTAGTCGATATGTTATGTCATGACTTTGTATAATCATAAAACGATTGAAATCAAGTAGAAACAAAAGGAAATTAATTGAAAAACATTAGAAACTAATGAAACGACTAATGACACGGATTGGAGACAAATTGAATTTGAGAGATCAAACTTGGAGGCCACGACATCTCTCTCTCTCTCGTTTCTCCATGTACTCGACACCCATAGTTTTCTATTCCCTAGAAACCGAAACTAGCAACTTCAAGAAACACAATCATTAACAAAAATCTCATCATTACACTAGCCTAGGCATTAGCCTTGTAGATCTATTTCCCTCTTAAGTTTCAAAACTCTCTCTCTCTATTTAAAAACCGAGAAACCCATCTTCATCTTCTTCTTTTCGTTTTCTCTCGGTCGAGCAGTGAAGAACCAGAAGCAAACCAGCGATTTCTTCTTCTTGCATGCGAGATTTTGGTGTTGATCTTGAAGCATCTTTGTGTTGTTTAGTAGCTGAAGCAAGGTAAGGAAAGATATAACTCTAAATTAAAAGTTATCCATTGTTTTGACAAGAAAGCTTGCGGATCTAACCAAACAGTGAAGGATTTGATTTGTAGTTGCTGTTTTTTGGTTAATCTAAGCTTAGTAAGTGTTAGATTGAAGGTAGAAACCATTGCATGTTGCTTTTGAGTCTTGCATGTTTCGAAAACTTGATGAGAGTTGGTTGTTTTGATTGAGCAAAGTGAAGAGATGTTTGCCGGGTGAAGAAATGAGGTGAATGTTGTGATGTGTGAGTTGAAGTGTGGATATATGCTTTGAGCCGAGTTGCGAAAGGATTCTTTGTTGAGAAAACTTCCTGAAGTTACTCTTAGTTGCTGTGATTAAGTAATGAAGTGTTGTAGAAGAGACTTGTGGAAAAATAAATGGTTTGGTCTGGCTAGGAGTGTAGGAATCGTGTATACCTATTATGTTCTAGGAGAATACGGTTAGGGAGTCTTCTGTTTTGTATTATTTTCTTTATGTATATTGATGAAAATAAGAAAGGAACCATTCTACATGATAAAACATCCATTAGATAGAATTAGGAACTTAGTTATAACCATATGAATATAAAAACGTAGAGATAGAAGTGAATTTGGTAAAACCAGTAAACTGTTTTGTGAGAAACGGTTTGACCTTTATTGATTATACGAATTTTCTGTATTTACCTAGTTAGAATTGGACTTTTGAATCCTTAATAAAAATTGTAGAACACATCTTAAGGAATGACGTGTCAAAATTTGAGAGTAAATGGATAAGATTTGGCTAGTGAAACAATTTTCTTTGTAGATAAAGAATCTGGACGTCGATACAGGGTGCTAGTAAAGCTTATGGCAATTGTTACTCTTAATACAGTGAGAATTAGACTTAAGTTTCTTCACAGGAATTGTCAATCTATGTCTTAAATATAACACACTAAAATTTGGTAGTATTTTGACAAGAATTGATATACTTTCTGTGTTCGAAACCGAAACTGTACATTTAGTTAGTAAACTGTCTAGAACCGAGAACATATATTAGATGTTGTGTCTTTTATATTAGGCTTTTGTGATGCACGTAGAGTCTAATAAACCTCATAATAGATGTTAGTCATGTAAGAGTAAGTCTCATATATCATTTGAGGTGTAGGTATAGCATCATGCGTGTGCAATGAGTGCGGTGCATAGTGCTTGATTATGGGGTAAATATATGTTCGACATGGAATGGGACATGTCGTAATGGGTTTTATCTTATAATTTGGACACACACATGTGCTAGGTTCATGAGAGTTAGATATATAGTTAGATACTTTGGAGTCTTTTCTTTTGCATACGATAAATGCATTAATCAAAGGTGTGGTGGTGTGAAACGTGTGCTTAAGAGAGTGAATGAACCCATCGGTACAGAGATACTGGTGATGCCCCCGGAAGTTTGGGATGCCCTTGCTGAGTGGTCTTGGATGCCTCGGTAGAGAGATACCGGGATGCCTCGGAGTGGGATGCCCTTGTGTGTGATCAAGGATGCCTCAGTTGTGTGATACTGAGATGCCTCGAAGTGAGATGCCCATTGCTGAGTGGTCTTTGGAGAACCTCGGTTGTGCGATACCGGGATGCCTCGGAGTGAAATGCCCATAATAGAAATATTGTGGAAGTCCGGATAAGGTAAATTCCGGAAGTGACTCAATCAGGCCGGTAGAGTTCCGATTAGTGAATGATCGAGGGTGGATCATTTGCATACTAAATATAATTCTACTTGGCGAGTGAGTCCATTTACTATTGTTGCATTGCATCTTGATATAAAATTAAGCTTGAGAAAGGTAAGTATAGAAATGGATGCACATAAGGTGATTATATACATGATGTGTTAATATCCAATTGTTTATGCTTGTGATATACTTCCTTTAGCATCCTAAATTGTTTGATGATTCTCTTGTAATCTTAATGGTTGTGGATTGTTTAAGTTAGAGTTTTATCATTCTTTACTGGACAATGTCATTTGCTCATACCTTACATTTTTAGATTGATAGCGTGGATGTACCGCCAGTAGCTCGATACGGGGCGGTAGTGCGTCTTGATGTTTCTCTTCATGACGTGTATGATCTCGACATTGACATGACTTTCTCCAAGTATGAGGCTACTTTATGGATGGATGACGGTAGAGCTAACTTGATACCGATGACGTTCGTTGCATGGTTTATCAATCATGAAGGAGAGATATTCAGACCTTTACCCTTTGGAGCAGGAGGACCTGGAACGGGGATGGATGGCGCCTAGACGCCTTTGATCTTGTAGAAGTTGACTGACTTTTGTTTTTTTTTGTTAGATGCAGGCTAGTGTGAGAACTCGTGGAGTAGACACCCTCACCCTTTATCCCTGGCTTTTGTTACGCCTTACTTTTGTTATGTATATGTTGTATATATAGGTGATGAACATGGAAAGAGTCCAGGTTGATAAATTTTGTAAGCCCTGATGATGATAAGAAGAAATGAAACTTCTCGTGATCTTGTTTATGTGCATGAATGATTTGGCCAATACTTAAATTGAAGGTAGAGTGATTGTAAGATGACCTCATAATATAAACTTGAGATTTTAAATAATCCATGTTATACATGCTAACCTTCAATGGTAAACACTATAGATTAATTAAAGGAGATTACCAGTTAGGCAAGATGATAATGATAATTATAATTCCGCGTGTGCTTAGTACGTTACGCCCTGGGATGTCACAGCGGGCCAGTCCATCTAGTGGCTACTTGTCCAGATGGAGCTTGGTCCATGCAATTATGGATCCACACAAATGAGTCAGGGCCACGGAGAATAGGCCCAACCCGATGGAGGCTCACCAACCGTACCCGGGGCAGGCTCATTCACCAAGCCGGGTTTCTTTTTATGTGGGTCATATGCCCGAATTAGGTAATCTGGGTTTGGGATCGAATCCCTACCTGATTCCCCAACCCGAATTTTTTCCGTATCTAATTGTTGCCGCCAATGGTCGCCCAGAACTCGGCAACCTGCTTTACACGACGACGACTGACAGACCAAAGCTACGGCTCATTACCTAGCAATTGTCCGGAGTCGACAACTAGTCAAGCTAGTCACAGGAACTCCGATGAGTGTTGGTCACCAAGGACAAAGATGGATTTATCGACGGGACGATTCCGATTATGTTCGATGAGCAGCAAGCACGACTATGGAGGAAATGCAACCAACTTGTCCAAACGTGGATCGGAAATTGTATCACCTCCGAAGTCGCGGACGGACTACCCCTGACGAAGGATTCGAGACAGATGTGGGAAAACATAAAAGAAATGTACGAAAAATTAGATCGGGTTAGAATTTTCTCACTAATCCAGCAACTTTCAGATCTGAAACAGGGGAACATGAACGTAGCCGCCATTTACAACAAACTTTCAGCATTATGGATCAAGTTGGAAGCGATTGAGGAGAAACTAGAAGGACCCAAATCGACTCTATGACAATACCGAGCCATGCAAGAATGAGAAAAAATTACTAGATTTCTCCTGATTTTAAACGAGTCGTACCTTTCGTTTCGGTCGCAAATCCTTACCATGGAGCCTATTCCGACACTCGGTCAAACTTAAGACCAGAGACGGAGTTGCACTTGTTGTTCATGCGAACGCACATCAAAAGAGAGTTGCGAGGAAGGGGCAAGGAGAAAGGTGGAATGGGCAACTAGGGTTTTCTGGAGAAGACCCCAGAAGCTTCAAGAAAGGATCGAACGGCCCAATATGTTCAAACAATCCGACAGCTCACGGACGTCATACCCACTAACCACATCTGACGGCTCACGAAGTCCCTTCTTAGCAGGATCAGACGACCCACGCACATTCTCGACAATGACAAGATCGGACGGCCCACGGAATGTCTTTCCATCCGATGGCTCACATGAAGCGATGATGGCTCCCATTTTCAAATCATCAATTGGACCACCCTATGCCACGACATCAAAAGGAAATTTCAAGGGCAAAGGTAAATTATATTGTGACTATTGCAAGCGTCCACATCATACAATTGATAACTGCTGGAAATTGCATGGCAAGCCGGAAGAAAAAGGAAAAAAAGGATTTTTCGACCATTTTTCAGGTTACAAGTCAACGTGCTAATAATTCTAATCAACCAATTAGCCATGAGCAATATCAAGAATTTATGAGGGCTTTCAAAAAATTGGATGCTTCTGACAAGGTTAGGAGTTTTACAAGTACTTCATATTGTTTGACGAATTCAATTTCCAAGGATATATGGATAATTGATTCAAGCGCTAGTGACCACATTGTTTACAATAAAAAAATTTTCTCAAAAATCCAAAAATTGCCCATACTAGCCTCAATACAGCTTTCAAATGGAAATACCACACATGTCATAATGATCAGCACAGTAGATCTTAGCCCACTCATCACACTCAAGAACGTAATACACGTTCCAGATTTTCATTTCAATCTTATATTAGTTTCTCAAGTTTGTGAAGAAAATTCGTGCCCGGTCCTATTCAATTTTGATAATTGCTTATTTCAGACCCTTTTGACTGGCAAACTGATGGGCTTGGGTAGTATCTCACAAGGGCTATATTTTTTTTATCAATTTTCCCAGCAATTTCAAATTATCATGTATTGAATTGAATAATCAATCATTGTGTAACTCTGCTACCAATGATAAAAATTTCCTTAATCATCAAAGATTGGGTCATAGTGCTTCTTGCCCTTATCCTTTATGCCCCATTTGCCCCTTGGCGAAACAGACTCATGCACATTTTCCAAATAGTAGTTCTCGTGCAAAAAGTCCATTTTCTCTAATTCATGTTGATATTTGGGACCCTTACCACACACAACATCGTGATGGTTCTCGCTTTTTTCTTACAATTGTGGATGATTTTTCAAGAGCCACATGGGTGTTTCTCATGCAATCAAAAAGCCAAGTTCTCCATCATTTGAAAACATTCTTTTCTTTGTCCAAGAATCAATTTGGGAAGTCTATTAAGTGCATCCACATTGATAATGGAAGGGAATTCTTTAGTAATGAATGCGCAATCTTCTTTTCCTCAGAAGGAATTTTGCATGAAAGCTCGTGTCTCTACACTCCATAGCAAAATGGCATTGTTGAGCGTAAACACCGCCATCTATTAGAAGTATCACGTGCTCTTAAATTTCAAGCCTCTATTCTTGAAAATTTTTGGGGGGATTGTGTGGTCACGACTGCTTATCTGATTAATCGTATGCCAAGCCATGTTCTTAATGAAAAACTCCATTTGAAATGCTTTATGGAAAGAAACTGGAACTCCATCACTTAAGAACTTTCAATTGTCTGTGTTATGTGACCACGGTGGGCCCTCGAGACAAGATGAGTCCCCGAGCTCATCGAAGCATATTTATAGGGTATCTAAGTCTACAAAAAGGATATTGAGTCTTTGAACCATCCACTGGAGATTTCTTTATAAGCAGGGATGTCATTTTTCATGAGAAAATATTCCCTTTTCGTGATGAGTCACAATCTTCTGAGAACTTTGACAGGGCTATAGATTCTCATCATTTTTTATCAGATGAAGACTTACCTCCTGGTCAATCATATATTATTGCATCTCCAGAACGTCAACCAGAGGTTACAACATCATCCCCAATTTCTGATGGGATTTCTACACCTATGGACGATGCAAATATGCATTCTTCTATGGGAAACACAAAGGAACTTAATTCTTCTATAATGACAACACTTTGGCACCTGTCAATACCGAGGAAATGCCTAGAAATGAGGAACTATCTTCAACATTATACTCCCAGATGCCAAGACAATCTAGACGTATTACTTGTCCACCTACATGGACAAAAGATTATATTTGTGCGGCCTCAAATTCATCAAGTACACATTATCCTATTTCCTCATATGTCTCTTTCCATAGATTATCACCCGACCATATATGCTGTATTAGTCAAGTATATGAGGAACGAGAACCATCTCATTACAATGAGGCAGTAAAAGATCAACGTTGGCAATAGGCTATGGAAAAGGAATTGTATACCTTGATGGAAAATCGTACATGAGATATCGTACCATTGCCGCCACATCACAAGCCATTGGTTGCAAATGGGTATACAAGATCAAGTATAGGGCAGACGGTTCTATTGAAAGATATAAGGCTCGATTAGTGGCCAAAGGCTTCACCCAAAGAGAAGGGTTTGATTATCACGAAACTTTTTCCCCAATAGCAAAGGATGTTACAGTTCGCACCTTCTTATCAATTGCTGCGTTTTGTGATTGGTCATTACACCAAATGGATGTTCATAATGCATTCCTCCATGGAGATTTAGATGAAGAAATTTATATAGATCTTCCACCACGTTTACGAAGACAGGGAGAGTCTAGAGTGTCTCAACTCCGGAAATCTCTTTATGGCCTCAAACAGGCTTCGCGACAATGGTATGCCAAGTTCACCAATGCACTTATAGATGTAGGATTCAAATAGTCCAAGCATGATTATGCCCTTTTCTCTTGGACGAAAGGTACGTCATCCGTCTACTTAATGATAAATGTTGATAACATACTTATTATGGGGAATGATGAACTTGCTATGAAGAATCTTAAAGAAAATCTTCACTCCACTTTTCATATCAAAGATTTTGGGTCACCGAAATATTTTCTTGGAATTGAGATAGCCCATTCAGAACAAGGTATCTCTCTTAGCCAACGAAAATATGTATTGGAAATTATATCAAAAGCAAGGTTATCAGGATACAAGCCAGTAGTCATTCTCATTGAACAAAATGTCAAGCTAACCACTGCAGACTATGATGCGAATCTACAATCTACAGAAGATGACCTATTACTTAAGGATCCGTCAAGTTATCAGAGATTAGTTGGGAAACTCATCTCCCTTACTATGATGAGACCTAACATTTGCTATGTTGTTCAAAGACTCAGTCAATTCATGCATAGCCTAAAACAGCCACATATGAATGATGCCTTGAAAGTTGTGAAGTACTTGAAGAAATGTTTGGGACTAGGAAATCTTCTTTCTCGCAAATGCAACATAAAAATGACAGCTTACTGCGATGCGAATTATGCAACTTGCCCTATGAGTCGAAGGTCTATCACTAGTTTCTACATCAAACTTGGGGAATCGTTGCTCCCATGGAAGACAAAGAAATAATCCAATATATCATTGTCATCGGCAGAAGCTGAGTATCGGTCCATGGCTAAGGCTATTTGTGAGGTGGTTTGGTAAAGAGGCTTGCTTCTAGATCTCGAAGTAGAGGTCAACGGACCGACTTTGCTATTTTGTGACAATGATTCTACACTTAAGCTTGCTGCAAATCGTGTATTACACGATAGAACGAAGCACATAGAAGTCGACTGTCACTTTACCTTCGAGAGAAGATTCAAGAATGAATAATTGAAGCGAGAGGAATCAGAACCACAGAACCACCTGCGGATATGTTTACCAAGCCTTTGTATCAAAGGCAACATTCATATCTTCTAAGCAAGCTCGGCATCTTGGACATATATCAACGTCATATCTTCCAACACTCCCCCTCAAGCTTTGCGTCTTGGACATATCCAAGACGCAAAGCTTGAGGGAGAGTGTTGGAAGATATGACGTTGATTCGGGAGAATATACTCAAAAGATATTGAAGATTTATTTTGATTATTTGAGTCAATTTAAGATTAGATCTAATACTCGTAGATTAGTAGAGGTGGCAAAATGGGTCTTAGATGGATCATATATGAGTCACTTATTTTTTGAAGAAACTAGTTAAATGAATTTAACAATTAAAGACTTAAGATATGTGGGTCTTAAATAGGTTGGATTTAGAACCCATTTTCAACTAAAACCTCACAATCTCTCTCTTCCCTTTTTAACTTTACAAAAATATTATTTTATAAAAATCAAAATTATAATTATTTTAAATTTTAAATTTTATTTTCTGTTTTTATTTTTTATTTCCTTTTCTTTCTTTCTACTTCCTCCTTCCAATGGCTAATACGATGATGGCCGACAACCGGCCAGGCAAGCCTTGAGCTTGCCGGCATCGAGCGGGCTCAAGCCTCGCCGATCTAGTGAGCCTCGAGCTTGCCGACGTTGGCGAGCTTGAGCTCGCCGAGATCTAGCAAGGTGAAGGCCTCGCCGACGTTCGGCGAGGCTCAAGCCTCATCGATCTAGCAATCCTTGAGCTCGGTGGCGTCGACGAGTCGGGCGAGCTCAAGGCTCACCTATGACGGGTCGCCCGCTATCGTTGTGGCCAGCAACCAACCGACCAAAGAAGAAGAAGAACAAAAAAGAAAAAGAAAGAGAAAAGAAAATTAAAAATTATATTCTTAAAAAATAAAAATAATTAAAATTTTAATTTAAAAAATAAAAAATAATTAAAATTCGATTTTTTTGAAATAATTATTTTAAAAATGATAAAAATTGTCCATTAAATTTTTGTTGTATAAAAATATTTTAGCAATACCATTTTTAATATATATATAAGAAATAAGCATTCTTAGGTTTAGTTAAATGGATTGGGTATAAGTCGAGTATACGTCGAGTTAGGTATGAATCAAAAAAATTTCACTACAATAAATGGGTCATAAATGAGTTAAATAGGTCGATTTGGATCGGACCATTTATGACCCAACCCACCCATTTAACGGGTCTACAGATTGGAGAAATATAATCATTCTTTTTTTATTGCTTGTCATCTATATTATATAGTGATTCTTTTGTACATTAAATAATACAATCAATGAATACAGAAATTCTCCCACATCTTTCTTCTTCTGCTCCAGATTTTGTCAGGTTCCCAATAAGGATTTGCGACTGATCGACATGGCGAACTGAATTTTTTACAACGGACATGGATTTCTTACCTATTTCGCTATCTTTACATGGGTGCTGACTTCTATTTTCCATAAAAGAAAATGAAATTTTTGGTGTAAAACGATTGCATAACGAAGCCTCCGGTGAGAAAATTCTAGAAGTACTTCATTGTGCTTTCGGACTACTCGTCCGCTTCATTTGAATTTTTTGTGAACCATATCTTTTTTTTTTTTTTTTTTTGTACCCAGGAACCCCCGGCCGGCGGCGGCCGAGGAGTAAACTCAGGGGACTGCGTAAGCGGGAGGACCCACCACCCCCGACAACCCACTTAAGACGCCACGCAGCAATCCACCAGCCTCCCTTCAACTTGCGTTGAAGGGGCTTCGAACTCCAGACCTCCAACGTGGAAACCTGAAGCCTACCCAGCGGAGCCACCAAGGCCGGTGGTTTTTGTGAACCATATCTATCATCTAGAACTCGGACTTTATCTAATTCTTCCCCCTTTTTCTTAATTTCTTTACAATATTTTAATAATTCCCTTCAAACAAGGCCCTCCGGGTTTGCATAAAGCTGGGGGCCACTTGACAGGGACAAAGCGTGGAAGGTTTTTTTTTTTTGGACAAACAAAGCGTGGAAGGTTGACTCCTGCGTTTACCACCTTAGGATGGAGATCACTCCCGATTCAGGGAACCTTTTAAATCATCGCAAGTTAGTGAAAAACAGTTGGGTGTCGTGGAGAAAATTATCAAAAAAATCTTAAATTCATTATAATATTTTTAATTCAGTCATAAATTTTTTTTAATCAATTGAATCATAAATATTTTATAATTGTGTCAATCCGGGCCATCCGGCCATTTTTTGTTGGCCAGCGCTAACGTAAACATTAGCCGATGCTAACATAGATAGTATTTTAATAATATTTTATTTTTCATGTTTGTTATTTTTTCTTTTTTTCTTCCTCCATCCTCCTCCGTCCTCCTCCGTCCTCCTTCCTTTGGCCAACGGCAACTAGAAGCGGCGCCAACAAGGTCTACCTCGCCACCCAATGGCGAGGCCGCCCTCGCCCTAGCCTACGTAGCATGACACGCGATACGTGACACGTGACATGTCATTTCTCAAAAAGTAAAGAATTCCGATATGTTTCAACACGTTAAATATTAAATAAATATTTTTATTTTTAATTAATTTGATTCAAATTCACAAATAAATAAATAAATAAATAAAGAGTTTACAATGAATTTATACTAATAATAGTAATAAATCTATTCATAGAAAATTTGAAAAACATATTCATAGTTAATGCATAACCATATTTGGGAACATGTTTTTAACTTTAATAAAAATTATAGATAAGACTAATGACTAACAAAAAAATAGAATCAACTTTATTTAAATAAATCTATGATATTTTATAATCATCAAAATTGATTATTATTTAACATTCGATATTTTTATTTTTGAAATAACTTTTTAACTCATTTATTTCTTTTTATAACAAAAATAATTTTACCTTTCAAAATTATTTCCCCCTCTTTTCTCTCTAAACTCTCATCCCCAAAAATCATTTCCCCCTATTTTCTCTCTAAACCCTCGTTCCCAGAAAATCATTTCCCTCCCTGTTTCCCTCTCCCTATCCCCCACGCCACCCCCAAAATCTTCCCCTCGATTTCTCCCCGCTCTCTCTCTCTTCCTCCCCCATGACAAGCCACCCCAAGATCTTTCCCTTGATTTCTTCCCTACTCTCTCTCCCCAAGATCTTCCCTTTGATTTCTTCCCCATCCCCTCCATGCTCTCTCTCTCTCCCCCTCCCCCTCAACAGCACCTGCTCCCCACCCCCATCAATCATCCCCAACCCCCACCCCCATCAATCACGCCCATCCCCCTTCGACCCCGCTTTCGGTTTCTTCCCCACCCCCCCATCCCCCCCAGTTTATCTCTTCCGCCACCCCACGCCACCTCCCCTCTCCGGCCCCGATTTCTTTTCACGTCACACCACCCCCTCTTCAGCCCCGGTTTCTTTCCATCGTCCCCCACCACCCTCCCCTCGATAACCACAGCCTCTTTTTCCTCCTCGTCACACAGTTCTCTTCTAGTCGCCTCATCACAATCGCTCGCCGGAAGGGCCCTCTTCCGCAGCTATAGCCTTGCCGCCGGCCTCCATCACAGCATCGCAAACGCGGCTGTCTAGATCGCCTGCTCTTCCTCTAGCCCTCCCTCGCCATCTCAGCCTCGCCTCCACCCTCCATCATCATCCTCTCTCTCGGACATGCGCATCGGAGTGTGTTGAGAAAGATTGACCACATGTCAGAAAATCCGACACGTGTTGACCGCGTGTCTGAACGTGTCCAAGCGTGTCGGACACGACACGGAAGCTCCGGCAACGTGTCGGTGCTTCATAGGCCCTAGCTGAGTGAGGCCCCACCAAATCCGGCAAGGTCGCAACCTACCCAAGGCTGACAAAGCTCTCCAAGGCCAAAGGCCATGCAAGGTCGAGCATCGCCCAACCAGTGGTAGCCCTCACCAGAGGCCGTGCAAGGTGGGGCCTCGCCCATGGCCAATGACAGCAAACCTCGGCAACCCAGCGAGTGGCCTAGGCAAGGTACCCCACCACAGCCCGGCTTCCCCCAAGGCTTGTCAACCCTTCCTCTAGCCCAACTAGAGGAAGGAGGAAGAAGTGAAAAAAATAATAATAATAATAATAAATATTATTAAAATATTATTCATGTCAACGTTAGCTGGACGCTCAATGTCTCTGTTATCATTACCTGGCCATAATTGACCGGATAAATTAAATTGGCACAATTACAAAAAAAGTTTAAGACTGAATTAACCAAAAAAAAAAAGAAAGATTTGGGACTGAATTTAAAAAAAAAAAATTACAATAGGTTTAGGACTTTTTTGATAATTTTCCCAAATATCATGACGTCGAGTATAAATTTAATCAAATACTTTAGGCAACGTGGACAATTTTCCTCTTTTCTTTTTTGTTTCTTTTTTTTCCTTCACAAGGCCAATGGGCTCACAAGCCTTCACTGTGGTCAAGGAGGGCGGCCAAGCCCTCACCTAGGCCCTCTTGAGCCACGGCAAGGCCATCGCAGCCCTCACGCAAGCCTTCACCTTGCGACCCTCACCCATGGCCCACAAGGGGTTTCGTTCCCTCACCAATGGATGGCAACCTCACCAATCCTGTGAAGAAAAAAAGAAAAAATAAATAAATAAAGGTCCATAAAAAAATTCAAAAAAATTAAAAAGTTGTCTCCACGCAGGTGCATTAAGACTGATATAATAAACTCTCAAAAGGTTTAAAATTAAATTAGCCGCCGTACAATATATATAGCTTTTTGGGACAATTTTTCATCAAGGTGCTCAACTACGCTTGTTCGCCTAAAGACCCAACGGACCTGCACATGGTTCACACGGTTTACACGACCTTAAACAATGTGTTCGGAACCACCGAGACTAGCGGCGCCGAGCCGTGTTCCGAGTTCCATTTTTTCTGCCCTAGGCCTGCTATCATTTTCCCGCGACGCGACTAAAATTGATCAGATATCGACATATTGGCAGGAACGGTTTCGTGGTTAGTAGTGGGCCTGGATGTTGAAACTGGACCTGCATAGCAATGGATCATGGGCTCGTCTGCTGACCCAAAAAACATTTGCCCAAGCAACTAGCTCAAACCTAATTGCAAGTTTTAGTGACGAGAACGCGAGTTATCAACAAAAGGTCCGGGTGATCTCAAAATCAAGAAGTCACGCGTGGGGGAAATACGAACCCTTTCGAAATGGGCTATGATCTTGAGGAAAGAACGTGCGTCACGAGAAACTGTCTAATTGTGTGATGATTACGGATGTATTTATTTTGCGAAAATATTTTTTAGAATTTTTTTTTAAACCATTCATATTTTTAGCGAAAAAAACGTGGCTAATATCCTTTTAAAAGTCAATGACATTCTTAGTTCGTCAAGGTAGCTTTCAGTTTCAACCAATTTAGGTCCATTGGATGGTCAAAGATGCAGTGAACAGGTGCAGAAAAGTCCAAAACAGGTAACATGCGCAATTCATTTGCGCAACAGTAGAAGACGACACACCATCCTCATACGGGTCCACGCGCATCCTAGGGACTATTATTCCATCACCCAGCTGGCACAGCAAAGAAAAGGTTGGAAAACCAAAAAAAAATTCCCATTCTAAGGCAACGAAATGATTAACTCATGTCCTTTTTTATAAATCAGCATCTTAATCTTCTTAAATATCTCTACATTTTTGTGGGCATGCTTTTGAGCGATGTTCACTTTGCATACGAGGTTTATTGTGAGTTCACATTGCATCAGGAGAAATTATCAAAAATTCTAAACATATTATATAGGTATTAATTTAATTATAAACTTTTAACTTATCAATTTAATTCTAAATTTATGATAATATGTCAATATAATCATTCAAACCAATTTTAACCGAAAATCATTAATGTGGATAGTTAGTGCCAACATTGATAATTTTTGCAAATTTTTACAGAATTTTAAAAATTTATTTTTTATTGTCGATGACCATCGGCCTATGACCCTCACTAGATCTTGGCAAAGATCACCTCACCCAAGCTCTTGCTGGCCATGGGCAAGAGCAGCCCTTGTTGGGCATTACCTAAGGCCAATCTCTGGGCATCACCTAAAATCAACCACTAACAAAAATAAAAAAATAAAAAACTCAAAAAAAAGAAAAAAAAGTTAAATTATCTATGCCAACACTAACTACGCCTTGTAGGACTATCGATACTAATTGTATCGCCATGTGAGCCATTTTCAATAAATAAAAAAATTATCATAATGACTATATTGAAAAATCATCAAAATTTTAGAACTAAATTGACATAATTAAAAAATTTATAACTAAATTGTACATCATATAATAGGTTTTGACTTTTTTGAACAACTCTCTAACACATCACATGCAAAGAAATATCATATAGGATCACAGAACTCCATATGATTGGAAAGAGCAAAGCAGAGAAAAAAATTAACAATGTCACAATACTAAATGCTAGATCCACTTTCATCCCAATCCTTGATTCAAACTGGAAAGATTGTCCCTGCTCGTTCAAAGTCCGCACAAGATTAGACTTCCCCTCTTCTAGTTTTGTTTGTTTTTCTTTTCCTTTTTCTTTTTTACATTAATTTTGGGAAATCAACATAATGAGATTTATATCCCTGGAGCATTTTAGATACGTAATATTTTATTCAAATTGGCTGACGCACGAAAAGTGTCTGTCCTCCACCATCTGTCGTCTTTACTTTAGGAAGACAGCACATGTTAAATCGACCTTGTTTTGTTTTGTTTTGTTTTTTTAATGCACTCTTTGTGCTCAATGACTTGTGCACTTAAGTCCATAATTCCATAGAATTTTTCCCAATTTAGTCCCTAGAAAATTATATTGTCCTGGCCAATCAGGCAAATTCTCAATGACCTTCCATTTTCGCAGTTAATTCTGATTATTTCCATGTCTTGGATGTGGCTCACATGGTGCTTCATATTGTGCAGATGATGCCTAGTGACTGCAAAGAAGAGGCATGTGAATCGCCTGCATTATTACCTTTCTCTTTGCCCATCTTTTTCATGGCAATCCGTGGGGTCAACCTGCCAACTGAAATGAAGTCAAAAGAGCTGATGCTTTACAGGCTTGCACCAGCCAGGAGAGTTGCCGACCTATCTCTCACTTTGATTTCTCTTAATAATGGTTTTTAAACTAGCTGTTCCTGCTAATGAAGGTAAGGTCTCTGTACTTCCATGTACAGCTCGCTAGTATCATGGGCTAAGCATCTTCTTGATCGATGCATCTAACATAGCCACCAAACCCTTCTTTGTTAGTTCTCACTAATCAATATAATGCCGTTCTTAGGAGAAAAATATTACTTCATGAATATATCACATAGATCAGACAAGATATCGAGATATACAATTCCAATTGTCAAGCAAAAGTTAGAGTTCTCGAGGAATTTTATGGATATAAAGAGTATGACTTCCTCAATCGAAATTCTTGCGTGATGATTGTATCGATCGCCGATAACATTTTGACATTTACTACGATTTTCTTGCGCGTCGTATTGCGTTAGAAACAAGTACGTGACTCAACCGGTGGAATTTGATATCGGGCCGACATGATCTAGGAAGAAGCAAATTTTCCTTTTGCCTTGTGAGGAAGAGAGTGGTTCATTCATGGTGGGGCGGGCCAAGAAGAAACGCCTTTTGAGCGTCTAATTTCCTCCTCCCGTGAAGCGTCACATCGCATCGCTTGAGGCCAAAGTACTTTTCTCCCTTGATTGCGGTACGTCCAGCTATATAGAAAACGCGCAAATATCACTGGTAGAGTAGAGAGAGAGGAGAGGAGGGGGGGCACCTGCAAATTATTTATTCATGCGAAACACAAGAAACGACGCGTTCTCCTTTCCCCTGCACTGCAAGAAAAGCTCCCAACGTGACTGCGGTCAACAACGACAGCAACCACCGCCTCAGTCTCAGACTCCTACAAGTATTCTTAATCTCTGCCACCTCCGAGAGAGAGAGAGGCGGGGAGAGAGAAACTTGTAGTAAGCATTCTCTCTTTCTTCAACGATGTTGCTACTGAATCTCCAAGAATCCGTGCACCATGTTCTGTATCTTCAAGAATGCGACCGTGTTTCTGACTACCCCGTTAACAACTTTTTGTTGCAGCAGCAGCAGCAATGGAGAATCTCAAGACCCCCTTCAAGGGAATCGTCAAAGATGTCAGAGGGAGAGCCGCGTGTTACAAGCAGGACTGGGCTTGTGGGTTTTGTTCAGGCATGAGGTAGCTTTTTCTTTTTTTCTTGATTGATTTAGCTTCTGGAATGCAGCTGAGGAATTAGATCTCGTCCTTGGAAAAAAAGAGAACATCTTCCTAGATCTTTTTGCTGATGGTGGTTTTGATGCTTTATGCTCAGGATTTTAGCCCCGACAGCGTATATCTTCTTTGCTTCTGCCCTTCCTGTTATAGCCTTCGGGGAGCAGCTAAGTCGAGACACCAGTGAGTGGCCGATTCTCGCTCTCATTTGTTAAAATTGCAGTTCACTGAGGAGAGAGATTGAGCTTCCTTTGTCGATTATACTTTTTCGCATTTGTTTTCTTGATCTTGTCTGTATTTTTACACTGATCATGTACTTATGTTTTTCTCGAATGCTAGATGGCAGTTTAAGCACGGTCGAGACTTTAGCTTCGACTGCTATATGCGGGATTATCCACTCAATTTTCGGTGGCCAGCCTCTGTTGATCTTAGGGGTCGCGGAGCCGACTGTTATAATGTACACTTATCTGTACAATTTTGCCAAGGGGAGGTCAGACCTTGGGGAGGAGTTATATTTGGCTTGGGCTGGGTGGTAAGGAATTGAAGTTTTCCTATTTCTTATGGTCATGTAGGGCTTATGTTGGTGTCATGAATCAGAACATGTATATGGTCGACTTACGGTACGGTGTCAATTGCAGGGTCTGTGTCTGGACAGCATTGCTGCTATTTCTTCTTGCCATATTCAATGCCTGCACGATCATTACAAGATTCACTAGGATTGCAGGGGAGCTCTTTGGCATGTTGATTACTGTCCTCTTCATTCAAGAGGCCATCAAGGTACCACATAGCTTACAAGCGGCTTGAAAAATGCTTTACTGGAACAGAACTAGATGAATTGGTGGTTATTATATCCTCATGAGTACCTCTTCAACAGGGTTTAATCAGCGAATTCAATATCCCTGAAGCAGACAACCCAGCTCTAGAGAAGTATCAGTTCCAGTGGCTCTATACAAATGGATTGCTTGCCAGTATCTTTGCTACCGGCCTGCTCTATACTGCTCTCAAGAGCAGAAGGGCAAGGTCTTGGCGATATACCACCGGTACACAAATTCGACCTTTGTTATTGGTTATTTTTATATATGTTGTTCTCTGATTAGTATTTTCTGCTTTTTTACCCATTTTTCCTGATAGCTTCCTTCTTCTGTTCATCAGGCTGGTTCCGTGGATTCATAGCTGATTATGGCGTTCCTCTTATGGTCCTTACTTGGACGGCGTTGTCGTTTGCAGTTCCGAAAAGAGTTCCCAATGGAGTTCCAAGGAGACTATTTTGTCCACTCCCCTGGGATACTGCTTCTCTGTACCACTGGACAGTAATTAAGGTATTACTTATTGAATCTTGATATTGTTGCACCAAAAGTATCAAGACATCTACGTAGGTTGCTCTATGTTATCCCAAAGGTCTTGAAGATTGGTAACTGCGTTCTTTTCCCCTTTCCTTATGATCTAGTAACTTTTTCAAAATTATAAATTATGCAAATCCAATACCTTTGTCCCTTAATTTGCAGGATATGTGGAAAGTTCCTCCGACATACATATTTGCTGCTTTTATACCAGCAGTGATGATAGCAGGGTTGTATTTCTTCGACCACAGTGTGGCTTCACAATTGGCTCAACAGAAGGAATTCAATCTCAAGAAACCGTCGGCTTACCACTACGACATCTTTTTGCTTGGACTATTGGTACCTGATTATGCCCATTTCCTTTAAAATAGGATTTTAGGCTAACCTTTTGCTAAGCGCTATCATATTGGATTTCAGACGTTGCTATGCGGATTACTTGGACTTCCTCCTTCCAATGGAGTACTCCCGCAGTCTCCTATGCACACTAAGAGTCTAGCCGTTCTCAATAAGCAGGTTCGGACGGAATGTTTAGAAGCTCTATCTTTAGTGGTAGCATCTAAGCATCACTTTTTGTTTTCCTTGACTGTGCTTAAAAGGAGGTTTGGTGCAGATCATTCGAAAGAGGATGGTTCAGAGCGCAAAGGAATGCATGAAGCAACAGGCAACCAACTCCGAAATTTATGGAAAGATGCAAGAAGTGTTCATTGAAATGGACAGGACTCCAACTGTAAGTTCCATTAGCACGCCTGATTTTCTCCATTTGGGCAAATATGCGTAGCTTTTACTTGGCATTGAGCGCGGTGGATTTTTTCCTGCAGTTCACTTCCACAGTTAAGGAGTTGCAGGAGCTGAAGGACGCGGTTTTGAAAGCAGATGATGGAGGAGACGGAAACACTAAATTTGACCCCGAGAAGTACGTCGACGCCCACTTGCCCGTCAGAGTCAATGAACAAAGGATGAGCAACCTGCTGCAATCATGCCTTGTGGGAATATCAGTATGTGCGATACCTGTCATTAAACTAATACCTACATCAGTTCTTTGGGGTTACTTTGCCTACATGGCTATCGATAGTCTACCGGGTAATCAGTTCTGGGAAAGGATTTTGCTTCTCTTCATCCCCCCCGGTCGACGTTACAAGTAAGCTGCGGACCTTACAAGTTGGTCATGCTTTTTAGATTGATTTGATCCGGTGATCCGGGGGTTGCTTGCAACTTAACTATGCTTTTGAGTAAAGGCAAGTTGTGGTGTTTGAGAGTGGAAAATACCTAATATGCACTAACAAATTTGATCTATCCAGACGGTACTCCAGATATCATGCTTTTATTATATATGATTTTGCAGGTTATTATCATGCTGTCCTGATCTCACTTTTCCTTTTTGTGAGCAGAGTTCTGGAAGGAGTGCATGCTTCATTTGTCGAATCAGTACCGTTCAAATCCATCGCAATGTTTACGCTCTTCCAATTTGTGTATCTTCTCATCTGTTTTGGGGTGACGTGGGTGCCTATTGCCGGCATATTGTTCCCATTGCCGTTCTTCCTTCTTATAAGCATAAGGCAGCACATTCTTCCCAAGCTGTTTAAGCACGATCATCTTCAGGAGTTGGACGCTGCTGAGTACGAGGAAATCGCTGCTACCCCATACCGCAGTCGAAGCCTCTCATTCAAGGTATACCTACCCATATGTCATGAAAAATTAACACACAACTACAATGCTGCTTGGAATCGGTCTTCCAAAAAAATTTCATTTTCGTTTGAATTCCAAACATTTTCACTTTTGTAATGAATCAAACATTCGTTTAATGCATGAGCAGGACATAAGACAATCTGATTCTGGTGATGAGGAGAGCGAAGAAGATTTCAATGATGCCGAGATATTGGACGAGATGACAACAAGTAGAGGCGAGTTGAAGCTCAGAACTGTGAGCTTCAAAGAAGAGATGCTTATTCGGGTGAGGAACCAAAACTTTCACTCTATGAAGGAATCATACATTTTTTCCAGTTCAATTGCACTTACACTGGCTTTCGGTTCTGTAGGTTCGCTCAGAAGATGCCTCTCGAAAATGATACTTGGATAAATTTCCTAATATCATTGAATAGCATAGTTCGAGTTCCTCTGTATAGACTGTTGACAAGAGTATATACAGGCCAAAGGAAGAGCTGAAGAAAAAGCCAAAAACTGGAGTACCGATTGCTGGAAGCTGTCTTCCACAGGATAACCACCTCACGAAAATTTTTTCCTTATTCAAATTTTTTACGATATACATTTGAAGGGGAACTAGAGATAGGGAAGGACATAAGGGTTAAAAAGTGAAAGTATTGCTGAGACATGTAAACAGAATTTAGCTTGTGCAAGCATTATTTGTACTCTATTGAGAGTGCTGAGCTGTTTTATGCAAATGCTGGTTTTTGCTGGTCAAAAAGCGGGAACGCTTTAGGACAGTTCAACAGACTTCAACTGAATAACCTAATTAAAGTATCTAGGCCGCAATTGTGACTGCAATAATATTCTGTGGCGCACCATGTTGGTTCTATTTGAAGTGTCTGCTCTCAAATCCTTCAACTTCATCTATAGGAAAATGATGAATAAGATAATGAACAGGCGAAAAGGGAAGAGGACATGTTGGCAAAAACATCCTGTATCAATAAATTCTTTATTTGTATTAAGTTACAGATGACCGGGAAGAAGGTTCACTGAGTTCATGCATAAATCATCCAACCAAAAATTAAAACTTCACCAGCTAAGCGGATTCTAACACTTTTGCTTCACTACATGGCATTTATTCCTGAAAATGTGCAGCGTGTAGGCCATCTATCTTCACTAAAATCCTTCAGTTCTTTCTGTTCCCTCCGTGTGTACTCTCAACTATACTATGCGGTGCATGGGAGAAACGCTGGAAAGGAAACGAAAATTTGAAAAATTAATATGTCCAAATCTCACCATCAATTACTGCACCCTCAAGCTCAAGATTTCAATTAGCGAATGGCTTATGGTGACCTTGAGAAGGAATCTGTATCCTTTGACTCGTTTTTCCTTGGTAGTTGTGAGTTATCATCCCCATCTTCAGCAACCAGAATAAGAAAATCACCATCTCTAATGAGCTCTATCCCTTCAATTTCTGCTCCATCTTTGCTCAGAACTTTTGTAAAATTCAATCCGAATTTTCTACCACCAATGTGGAGAAGTTCTTCTATAGACTCTGGCAGCAGTACAAGCTTATTAGCGAGTTCACCCTTCTCTCGGCAGCTAAGCGTTACACGAGCTGGAGGGTTGCCTAATTTCCAATTAACAAACCTGCCAGGTGATGAAATAATTTCCTTCTCGCCTGCATAGAATCCAAACTGTGTGACAAAGACTTGTCTGCAAAATTCAGGGAATATGTAGCCGACATTTTCTATCACTAGTTGCATAATGATAAATGTACGATGTCAGATTCATGACTGAGCAATCAGAGACAATCTCAATACATGATACGTCAATTCTAAGAACAACTCCTAATGCAGAAGTCCAAATATAGCTTTATCTTTCTTAAGCTCATGAAATCCAATGTCAAGTTCAGTGCTCAAGCCTCTAATGTCCAACTAAATTATCAAAGGGAAGTACTAATGCTGATAAGCTAATGAGATAGTTCATATATTTGCTTCATCCAACCTGTTTCACTGTCAGCCTGCCATATCAAATTAATCATCCTAGTGATATCGAACTCCTTGATTGAGGATACTGTACATAAATACCATTAAATACTCCAAAAAGGTTAGAGATATACGAAATAATAGGAGCGATAGTTCTATACCTGTATTTGCAGCTGACATGATCCCAATAAGAGAATTCTGATAATTGTTGGCTTTACGGCGATGTCGATTATCTGACCAATTAACCTCTGCAATAGTTGGCATGGACTCCTGTCCAAATGGAGGAATCGTGGGCTCACTCGAGTGCTTACCGAGAGCCGAATGTATCGCAGGCTCGCTTGGGTACTTCGCAAGATGGGGCACCTCCAGTTTCTTAGGGATGCTATTTGGATGTCCAGACCCTTGCCCACTTGAGATGGTGATAACACTTTTTCTTTGGAACAAAAACTTTATCTCTTCATGGCCCTGGTGATCCGCCAAAGCCCGAGGGGTCCATCCATACACATCAGGTTTATCAACACCAGCTCCTTGGTCTAACAGGAACTGAACTATCTCAATGTTTCCCTCGGATACAGCCTTGTGAAGTGGTGTAGTTCCATTGCTAGCGGGCAGTGTTACATCCCCACCATACTTGACTATGTCTTTGAGAAGTTCTAGATTGTTTTGCTCAACGGCAGTGCAAGCAAAATGGCCCACTTCACCTGATGAAATCGTTGCACCATTGTCTGAAAGTAGCTTAATCACGGATTCATGCTTCCCCACTATGGCATCCCAAAGAGGAACACTTCCTTCAGAATCTGCATAGCAAATACCATCACAACTACCGACACATCTCTTCAGAACATCGATAAGATTGGTGAAAATTGTACAGCGACAACTAGGCGCAAGACAGAAATTGGACACAGTGCTTATCTCATTAATGTTCCAAGCAAAATTGGTCTTGAAATGCTCCAAACAGTAAACAAATTGCAATATTGAAGCAAAAATGGTTTTGAATGCCAATAGAGTAGAGTACCTTTGATGTTAGGATCTCCTCCAAACTCTAGAAGAAGGGTCACGCAATGTTGACTTCCAATAGATGCTGCAATATGCTGTTACATGAGGAGTCACAAATGTAGAATTAGGAGACCATGGAAATGAAATCTTCAAGTACAAAGTGACCTACCATCGCTGTCCTTCCATTTTTATCTACTTCGTTTGGATCTAAACCGCGTCTCAAAAGCTGGTGCAATAGTTGATCATCGCCTCTCATTGCTGCAAAACATAAGCTAAGAGGCAACTCCATATTCCCCCGAGCAAGCATGTGCTCCGTCTCATCCAGTAGTTCTTCCATCAATGGGTGCCGCCGTTCTCTCAAATGCTGCAAGAAGCATAAAACAGATAATGCTATTAATTTCTCATCTTCTGCACATAAAATTGGGCAGAGTTGGTTCTTTTTGAACAAATCGAGGATCAGAAAGCAACTTCAACCGAAACATCTATGTTTGTGGTTGTCTGTCTTCCATAATTAACAGCATTTGCTTCTGTCAGTATCAGGTGAGGAGAAAAACTTCAAGACAATAAGTCAAACATCATACTTGGATCAGTGAAGTTGCATAGCCTACCTGAAGTAGATTGTTCATGATAATTGTTCCATCTCCAACATTGGCCTGAACAATATTCAGAAATGATGTCCGGTTTAAACGTAGAAGCTGGCTCAATCTTTTTGTCCTGACTGTAAAAAGTTGTGGCCGGTAACAGAGAACGCCTACTTCGCCGCAGACATCTCCTTTCTTTGCCTCACCAACTTCCTGCAGTCAAGTGTTTCAGGGGTAAACACCCAAGGTTTCATTGGAGTTGAGTCGGACATATATAAACTTATTGGAAAAGAAATTGGATGAGACATTCTTAACTTAACAAACTTGCCTGTTCTATTCCATTTCTTTGCATAATAAGATCCTGTCCATAGACCAAAATGTCAGAGCAGTGACTTAAAGAACATCCCACAAAAAATGATACATCAAGTGTTTGGACTAGGAAAGTATCCAAAATTTCATGTCCAGAGAAAAAGGAAAAGTAAACAAATGTTCCATGTAAAGCAAGCAATATTTTCTACCGTAAGATCCTTTCACAGAACTTTTTTTTTTTTCCTTCAGTTGAACTTTCACAGGACTATATAAGTAGTTCGATTTCTGTATATTTTCAAACAGAAGGAATGACAAGTTACGAGGCTACTTTTAATTGGAGAACCAGCTTGTCTCATGCACTTCTGCTTAACTCTATCTCTTAAGCAAAGACCAAACGACTGTACGCATTCCCAGTACTGCATAAATAATTGAACTGGAACTGGGGAATGATTACTAACTTCTTACCACAGCACCAGTGACCAGAATGTACAAGTCTGTGGGCGCTTCATTCTGCAGAATCACATCTTCTTTCGGAGGAAAATACTCGGCTTTCATCTCTGACACCTTCAAAGAGCAGACTGCAACCATGAATACTCGGCCAGTGTTTTAACTCTAGATGGGATTGAGTTTGACAAATCAAATCAGGCCAAAATGACAATCATCATGCATTTAGAAGGATCCTGATGAACAGAAGACAACTGTCTAAAGACATCTGATACTTCATCCACAGCACCAGTAGAGATGGTAAGATAAACTTAAAAACTCATTACCAGCTGAAAAAGCAGGTCATTCGAAACCCCACGGAACAAGTACACCTGGTCAACAAGCGAATAGAACAGAAAGTGCGAGATACTTGATCTGATGGCCTTAGGAAGGGCTTCAAGAAATTCCTGCTGCTGGAGACCTTCTGAATCAGTTCTATATCGCAAAGATATATGAGCCAGCATTTGGTCTTGCAGGCGAACAGGCAATTGGTTCCTCTGCGCAAAATTCGACGCTGCTTGGATTGTGTCTCTCTGCAGTTTCAAAGAAATGGACATCAGAATCTAGAGAGTGTCAAGGCATGTGAAGACTAGTCCAGATGCATGCAATGGTCCAGAGTGTACTAACAAATCTTCTGGTTCGGCTGGTGCCATGGACGACCAAATTGGTCATATTTCCAATCAAATAAGCAGTCAGTCCTAGGTTGAAGAACATGTAGAAGATGTCAAATATCATCTCTCTTGTATTCACAGGATGCAAATCACCGTAGCCAGTGGTAGTAAGCGTGGTTATCGACCAATATATCGATGTAACATAACGAATCCCCAGACTCCTCTCATGGAAATCCCCCCCCATTGTAAGCCCAATCCATGTGTTTTTTGGGTCTCTGTAGCGTGCAGCAAGGAGATAATAGAAGCACGCGGCCAGGTGCACTGCAAATAGAGTAACCTAAAGGACAAGCCAATAGTGTATTGAGCATTACTTGAAGGGAACACTCAATTTAAGAGCAACAATAAGGACAGAAAACTGCATTTCCAAGTGAAGACACTCACAAAGGTCAGCTTCGCACACCGTACCCAAAAGTAGTTAAAGTTCTTATCTTTCTCCAATCTGAAAGCATTAAGAAGGAGACAATTGGTAAGTAACAATTGGAAGAGGAAGCAAAGAGCTGGAAACGAGGTCACCATGAAAAAAAAAAATGTGAAATGCTGCCTTCATTTTAATATTTTAGCACTTGTCACTTGAAAGAACAACGAGACAACATAGTGATACTTACATTCATAAGAAGATAAAACCACGTTTCAAGTTCTAAACATATCTATTGAACTGATGACATATAACAGGGACAAGCTCATCTCGGAGAAATAGAAGTCAATGTTCCTATGTCTTACTGGTGATCAATTTAAGCAAGATAAATGAAGACTTTAGTGCAAACAATTTCAGTGATCATGGAACAGTAAATCTCCACCATATTTGGTAACTGAAAATAAGAAGTCAGTTAGGAGGTTAGACACATATGTCAAATCTTTTTACCTGGCAAACATCGAGCTGACTCTTCGAAGACGCCAAAGTCGAAGCATGTTAAATATGCCATACTGCCCGAGAGGAGACGGTAAAATACTTTTAACAACTTCAAAGGGGATAGTTGAGATAATATCAAAGGCCAACCAAGTAGTCACATATCTCAAAGCAATCTTCTTCATATCATCAACTAGAAGATATGAAGTCTTATCCAAATAAGCCACAAAGAAGGTCAATATGATGTCGATCGCAAAAAATCCATTGACGACATTGTCCGTTATCGCTAGAGGTCCCTGTGGTTTCTCGAGAAATCCAAACTCAAATGGTGACACCCATGCAGTGTAGAAGACGAGAAGCACCAGAAATGACTGCCAGAGTCTGCACAATATGTCCCGATTAAGAAGCACTCCAGATCAGAACAAAAGAAGTGGATGAGATAGTGAGGACTCAACCCATCTTAAGATAGAACTTCATATCAAGGCAAAGCTAGGTCCTCTTTCAAGACAATAAGAACCGATAAAATGAAGAATTGTATCGCAGGTAGTTCAAAGGTTTGTTCAAAGATGAGTTCAGTATTATGTCCACAGGGAAATACATGTCTGTCTATTGATCAGTGAGATCTAATTTTCCCCAAGTTCGACTATGCCATGAGCAGAAGCTACTCATCTACTATAAGAATGACAAGAGATTGGATTAAGGTATGTCATCACAGAATAGTCGTCAGGCATTAAGCAGAGAGTTCACTGTGTGCCATCAGTGAAGCACACCTCGTTCTAATCATCCCTTGACAAAGGACTTGAAAAGCAAGACGACAGCAGAGACCGTTAATCAGTGAACTAGGAGACATTTTCTAAGGGAAATTGATGAAAGCTACAAACCACTGTTAACATAATTCATCCTTGAAAGGGGAAAAGCACAGGACAAACCCACTTTCAGCTCCATGATGGCACTCAAAGAAACAACCGCACTCGCTCGAAACAAATGATGCATGATAATTACAGAGACCTCAAAGATCACCTATTGATGCATCAACAAAGCAAAGCTGACCAAGCGTTAGGATTTGCATAATGCATGATTAGCGAAGTCATTAATGGACATCAACCTCCTGATGCTTTTCCACCCAATGAGGGGAAAAGATGTCCCCGATCATTTGGACCAAGAACCTGTCATGGAAATAAAAGCACCATCCGACAAAAGGCAAAGAAGATTTAAACAGCATAGCCAAGAAAACTGTCGACTTTATTCCACTCGACCAATCCAATCAAATTTCACGAACTCTATGGAGATGCACGATCTGCAACAGTACAGACCGGCCGTCCATCGATCAGGCGCAACACTCACCGGTCTGTCCGAAGCGCACAAGGGTTCCTACCAATGCGAAATTCTAGCCGAAACCACTCTACCTATGGGAAAACTAAGCGGAACCATCCCATCGATGGGGAGACACGATGAGGGAGGGAGGGAAGGAAGGACCTGTAGCGGTAATCGAAGGGGCTAATGATGAACCGGCGCAGCTTGACCCGGCGGTGGGTCCTGCCGCCGAGGGAGGGGAGGATGCCCTTGCTCATGCTGTACTCCTCGTCCCGCGACAGGCGCTCCACCACCTCCCGGTCGTGCCCGCTCCCCGCGGCGCTCTTGCCCCCGTCCCCGCCGCTGCACATCCATATCGGGTTCCTCAACATCGCCCCTCCCCGCTTCTTCATCTCCTCCCGTCCCCGCCGGCCTCCAACTCCGGCAACCCACCTCCCCAGAAAATGAAGGGAAGAAACAGACCACCCTCTCTCTCTCTCTCTCTCTGATTCTTCTTCTACGTTAACTACAGAAACCGCATCCAGATATGCTGCGAAACGATCCCAGAGACAAGACAGCGAAGGAAGAAGGAGCCCGGGAATCCCACGATCTCTCTCTCTCTCTCTCTCTCTCTCTTCTGCGCGTGTGCAGGATGAGATGGGATTGGTTTTCTACGCGATCTTGCGTGAACTTGGAGCTACGGTACGTGACTCTCGTTTTCTCTCTCCTTCTCTCCTTCTCTCCTTCTTCCTCTCGCCGTCGCCATGCATGCGATGCGAAGTACAGAGTTTTTAGTTTTACTATTTTGCCCCCCTCGCATAATTGCAATATGCCTGCCTATTGTCGCCGAGTTATTCTTGATAATAGTGACGGGGATGGTCCTTAAATTTTCAATTAATATGTAATATATCATTCAACTTTTAATTTATTAAATATGATTTATGAACTTTAATCTAATAAGATTCTTGAACTACTTTTAATTTGTTTAATGTAATTCATAAAATTTAGCTCAATGTGCAACGTTATTCTTGAATCTTCACTTTATTTAATGTGATATTTAAATTTCTGTAAATATTCAAACTAATTCCTAAATTATATGAATATATCTAACGATATATTTTCATTAATTTAAGTTCAAGAGCAATATTAAATATTTTCATATAATTAAAGGACTAGTTTAATCATGTACCAAAAGTTTAAACACCATATTGAATGAATTAAAGGTTGGGAACCACATTGTATATTGGGATAAAGTTTAATGACAATTTATGTCATTTTTCTTTATTTCTTTTGCATTATTGCTTTTAACATATGAACCACGTTGAAATATTGCTAAAATATGGTCTTTATTTTGTGTGTGAGAGGTTCCCTATACCTATCGATTTAAAATTTTGAGTTGGCTTTTCCGACGAATTAGATTAAATAAAAAAGATTTGGTGAATAGAAGATATGATGTTTTATCTTTGAGCCAATAATCGGAGATATGATTAAGAGATATGTTTTGAAAGGTAAATTTGAAATCCCGTTCAAAATGTTGTTATAGGGAAAATAATTAATCTTTATCTTCTAAATAACTTCTTTTCTTTTTTTGGCATACAATCTTTATTTTCTGATTGCCTTTTTTTTTTAATTCTCTCGGGTATGCCAACTTTTAAAAAGTGAAAAGCATGAAAATTTCATCAGCCTTTTATGCACTAATTAATTAACGACCGCACTCCTGCTTCCGGCTCTACTTTTTTCTTTTTCCTGTAAACGTCCCGTGACTAGTCACGAATATCTTTTGACTATCAAAGTGGCTACATTGAAGCAAAAGTGACCTCATTTTAATTTTCAGAATCCCCTTTTTGTACTATTTTTTTTTCAACTATAATCGTACACTAAATCTACGAAGATGATTTACAAATAACCCTAATCAAGTCCACGTAGCATTTTGACTTTTAGATTCCTATCTCAAACAAGTGAATTTTGGACCTTAATCAATATATTCGATCATCTTTATCCAATGCTTTAAGTGATAGAATTTTTTTTTTTAAGATTAAATTGCATACTGAAGTTCATTTCTCACATGAGAAATGTTCTATATACGTCGGTAAAATTAATTTAAATTTGATTAAATCTCTGAACTCTTTTTCATATTTTTTAGAGTTATTAATATAAGGTAATGTTTTGCTTAAAATAAGCCAAGCTAATGGAACATTCAATAGACAAAAAGAAGCGGCCAACTTTAATAAAGGGCAAAAGCAACTAAAAGTCTCAAACTTTGCCAATCATGATATATTTATGGGAAAAGTTCACCAAAAACTCCAAATTTTGCCTCAAGTGACACATTTACCCCAAACTTCTTTTTTTTTTTTTTTTTTTTTTTGGGTGCTGGAGGAACCGCTACTATGGCCGGCAGCCGTTCACGTAAACTCCCAGGTGTCGATAGCAGGGAAACCACCACCCCGGCAACACGCATAAATCACCACACAGCGCTTCAGCCTCTCTACTTCGCAGGGGCTTCGAACCTTGGCCTCCACGGTACCCCAAACTTTTTTTTTTTTTGGTAAAGGTAATTAAATAAAAGAAAGAGTTTGGACAAGTACAAAAGATCGGGTCCATAACCTACACTCTCAAAGAGCTAAGAGTGAAGGGGAACCGATGTAAAAGATGAAACAACCGAAAGAAACTAGAACTAGCCCCAAAGGCACAAGTAAGAAAATACAACCATATAGGCCTACGGCAAACCTCCGCCCTACCAACAATGGCTAAGAACGGAATACTAGAAAATACAGGAAAAGGCGGAGACTACAAGATCAGCGAACAGAGAAGACCGCTGGATCGAATCCCCATGCCCTTTGAAGTCTATTGTTCCTCGAAGAAGGAGGGACATTGGTGAACAAAATGGCATTGTCCCTAACCACCTTAAGGAGGTGATTTTTGAGAGTAGGAATCGCCACTGACTCACCATGGAAGATAATTGCATTCCTCTTCTTCCAAATCAAATGACACAAGGCTCCAAAAGAGAACCGAACAATCCTGTGATAGAAATCATTTTCCATAAAGAACTTCATAGCCCAGGCAATTATATCTTTCCAGCATCTATTCCTCCAAGGAATGTTACACCTAACGCCCAAAAGAAGGCCAGAGGAGCCAAGATACGACACCCGAAGAATAGATGATCAACAGAGTCGAGAACATCATTGCAAAAGGCACAAATATTGAAATCTATTCTGCCATAAGATAGAAGCAGCACCTGTGTAGGGATGCGATTCTTCGATATAAGCCACAAAATAAATTGATACCGAGGGGCCAAGGCATTGTCCCAAACCAGAGAGGCCCACTTGACAGGAGTTCTTTTAACTCTGATGGATTCCCAGGCCGAGGCAATCGAGAAGGAACCGGATGACTCGCAACACCAAATAAACATGTCCTGCATCGAGGATAAGGACGGAAGAGTAATTGCCCATCTCTCTAAAAATTTTTGAGCGTGACTCCCAGCGAGGAAAACAGGTCGGCCACAACTACATAATCAGGGAGGCGTACGCTTTCCCTGAAAGAAAGAGGAATAAATCCATCCAAAGGGCCACAAGGAAGCCAGGAATCATGCCAAAGAGAGACAGAGAAACCATTGCCTATCACCCACCTGAAGGATGAACGAAAATAGGGTCTAAGTTGAAGAATTTTCTTCCACGACCAGGAACAAGTCCTAGGCTGAGAGGAGATCAAGAAATTCCTTTTCTTTAGGAAGATTGAATGCACCCAACGGCACCACAAGGATTCTTTGTCCGAGAATAGGATCCAGATAAATTTTACCATGGAGGCTCTATTACAATCCCTGAGATTCCGAATACCGAGACCCCCTTCAGCTTTCGGTAGACATACTTCCTCCCATGCAACTTTTGCACCACCCCGACCTAGGGATGTACCTCTCCATAATAATTGCATCATTATCCTCTCGATATCCGCCAAAATCGAAGAGGGAAGTGTGAATACACTCATCCAAAACGCTTGGATAGAGTGGAGAACCGATCTTATGAGTTGTAGCCTACCTGCAAAAGATAGAAAACGATGTGCCCAGGATTGGATTCTAGCGGTAGTCCGCTCAGTTAAAGCAATGCAGTCTGCCCTGCTTAATCTGGAAGAGATAATCGGAACACCTAAGTAGCGAACCGGGAGTTTCCCCTCCTGAAAGCCGAACGCCCATAAGATTCGATTCCTAATGGACGTATCACCACCAGCCATGAAAATCTCACTTTTGTTCTTATTGGGAACTAGACCACTCCAAGAGGAGAAAATATCCAGCCGTCTTTTCAATATAACAACCGAATGCCAATCAGCTTGACAGAAAAGAAAAACATCATCGGCAAAAAGCAAATGGGAGAGTTGGACCGGCTTACATCTCCAATAGTACTTGAAGTCTGGATTTGCAGTGTGAGATAACAAGATCCCCGAAAACACTTCCATTACCAACGTAAAAAGGTAAGGAGACATCGAATCCCCTGGCCTAAGACCCCTCCCCCCCGGGAAAAAGCAATGAAGATTGCCATTGATAGATATAGAATATCTAGGTGTCCGAACACAGGCCATAATTAGATTAATGAAATGGTGAGGAAACCGAAAGCTACCAGAGCAAGCTCAAGAAACTCCCAATCAACGGTATCATAAGCCTTGTGGAAGTCGACTTTAATGGCACATTTCGGCAAATACGGGTGAAGATGAAACCCTGCAAATAATTCCTGGGCCAAAAGGATATTCTCTCTAATTCTTCTTCCCTTTACAAACGCATTTTGGGACCGGCTAATCAAATCACCAAGAACCGCTGCTATTCGATTAGCTAAAATTTTTGTAATCACCTTCTTATAAATAGTGTTGCAACATGCTATAGGTCTAAAATCAACAATCGCACTAGCATTAGGCACTTTAGGAATAAGAGCTAAGATGGTAATGTTTACCTCTTTTAGAAGCCGGCCATTTATGAAGAAATCATGTACTGATTGCAGCACTGAAGGGCCAACAATATCCCACTTGGATTTATAGAATTCCACCGAAAAACCATCCGGCCCGGGAGCTTTACCCTTAGCCAGCGAAAAGAGAGTGTTCTTAATTTCCGAATCCGTAACCGGCACACACAAGGAGCATATTTGATCCTGGGATAGAGGTTGGCGGACAAACCGATTCACCTCATCCAGGGATGGCTTGACCAATCCCTCCTCCGGAGATAGGAGATCTAAGAAGAACCTAACAAACACTTGAGGAACCAAAACCGGATCAGTAATAATAGAACCCTTAGGATCTTTAATGGAGAGGATGCGATTAGATAACTGTCTTCTCTTCACCGATTGATGAAAAAATTTGGTATTTTTATCGCCTTCCTTTAATCATTTGATTCTAGACTTTTGTCTATAGAAGGATTCCTCTTGGTTCCTGAGCTCAACAAAGACTCGGCGCTATCTCTTTCCGCTTGAATAAGAACAGAGCTTGTCGAGTCCGATTGGAGGTCTAGTTGGGTGATCCTTAGAGCCTCTCTAGCCTCAGCAACTCTGACCGAAATATCGAAGAAGGCCTCACGGTTAAGAGACCTTAGCCGAGCTTTCAACATCTTCAGCTTCGAGACTAATTGGAACATCGGTACGCCTGTCACCGGACTGGTCCAAACCTGTTGAACGATGGCCTTGAAATCTAGGTGGTGAGTCAAAAAATCAAAAAACTTAAAGGGCTTCCTCTTATGAGCCGGTTGCATAATCCTGACTATCATAGGTGAATGATCTAATATCCCCGGATTAAGAAATGATGCCTCAGAGAAGGAGAATTGGAGATTCCATTCTCCATTTACAAGGACACGATCTATTTTCCTCATCTTCCTCGCATCACCTGCTGACGTAGACCAGGTAAAACGACATCCAACGTACTTGAGATCCATCAACTCAACCTGAGCTAAGCACTGAGCGAACTCATCAAAGTAGGAAATCTAGTTGGTAGAACCACCCATACGATCAGAAGGCTCTTTTATTGCGTTAAAATCACCGGCAACCAACCATGGAGAATTTTGAAAGATGTTACTGTAATGAATGAGATCCTCACACAAAGGCCAACGGCAAGGGAAGGAGTGTTCCCCATATACAGCCAAGACACAGCAATTCAAACCAGAAATATTAAACTTAAGAGAACCATGCACAGCTTGATCACTGATAGAGATAGACGAATAGGAAACTAGATCCGGGTTCCATCCAACCCAAATCCTCCCCCGGGGCGAAAACTCATAGTTAGAAATCCAATTCCAACCCTTAATAAGGGTGGAAGAGACTGAATCAAAAAGATCATCAGGCACTTTAGTTTCAAAAAGACCGATAAAACACAACTTATTTAGAGTGGCAAACCGCCTGACTTCAACCCGCCTAAGAGGATTGAGAATGCCTATGATATTCCAAAAACCGATACTCATCAAAAAACCAGCACAAGGATCAGAATTACCTCTTCCTAGAGGTCCTCTTTCCTGCGGCAGGCGCTTTAGGAACCACAGAAGGAGGAGGATCAGGACAGAGACACAGTAGCTGGTCCTGAAGTATATGAGGTTTTCCTTCCGGCACAAGTTTACCGACCGACTACACCTCATCCTCACTGGAGTCATCATGGATACTCGAGTTAGAGATCTCATCAGAGCTTTCTGACAAGGCCAAAGGAACAACAGCTGAAGGGGCGATCGGAGCAGGCAAGTTTGATCTTTCACGGACAGGCTCAGAATTCTTGCAAGGCTCCTCCAGATCAATGTCCTTTCCATTTTAGGACTTGGCCCTCATCAATATGAGGGAATAAGCCCAAACAAGCAGCAGTAGCTACAGCTGCAGCAGCCTGCTTTGCCGCCTTCTTCCTCTGCTTCTTATTTCTTTGCTTAGCCTATTTCCATCCCATATCTCCCTAAGAAAATCCAGATTCAGCAAGGGTGGAACAGTTAGCAGGATGGGACGACAATGGTTCCTGAGCATTGAGTGAGTTTCCTGCTGGCGAACTGGACTCTCCAACATGGGTGGACCTATTACCAGGCTAGGATCCTCAACAGCAACAGTAGAATTTTCCCTTTCAGAAGCAGATGGGCGAGCCACCTCCTTACCTTTTGTGACATCCCGATTTTCCAATTCTATTTTCAATAGATTGAGACGGGCATTTTGTTGGCATGCATATAATTATTTTCCTTAAGTCGGCCACTTATGTGAAAACTAGTCTATCGGGTGAAGTCGTTAAGAAATTCTAATGTATCAAACTCGAGAATTTGACCAAAAAGCGATCTTTCGACTGAGCTAATCTGCAAAGGTCATTACGGCACAATTAAAAATCGATTAGGGATGGGAGATAGGTCGACTCGACAGAGGCATGTGATCAGATGTGGGTGATTCCACCAAATCGCACAATTCTTGTCGATTGGCACTAGACCGACTTCTTTGTCGATTGGGTACCCTGTGTCCGTATTTGAAATCTTGAGATTATCCCGACAACCGAAAGTCGCCAATGTTTCAAAGATGTACATTGTGGCTTGAGATGATCAACCACAGGTCAAATGCATGAAAATTTCTAAAGGCTACCCGGTAGGTTGGATCGCGCTAGTATCGTGCCAAAGTGAAATTAACCGTGGAATTGAGATCGAATTCAGAAATTGGAAGTCTGGGTGTGTCACAAATCATTTCAGGATCATTGAATCATCTTTGGAAGATTTTTCATGCAATCAGAGTTTTTCAGCAATTAAATCAGAGAATGGCTAATTTGGCTCAAGAAATTAGTAGGCCCGCCTTCGGTCTTGCTTTTGGGACTTAAGTTGGTTCTATGGACAAGTGAAGATGTGAATTGAAGTGTGGTGACATCGGATTAACTTTATGGACTTCAATTTGATTCAATTGGAAGAGAATCAAGTGGAATTGGAGATTTGGTTGTACAAGGTTTTATGCCCCGACGGAAAATAAAATTGAACCCATTGGAATAAGGTTGTGGGAGTTTTGGGTGAGTGGAGCATGACATCATCCATGGTGGTTGAGGCCAAGGGTTGAGATCTTGACACGTGGACGGTGGAGATTTGCCCGAGAAAAGGTGACCCATCACCATCATCTTCCTCCTTGAATCAATGGACTTGTCTTGGGACTTGAGGAGGGGAGAGAGAGGAGGCCGATCGGAACCAGCAGCTCGCCCAGCCGCACGCACGCCCCTCCGCCCGCTCAGCCATCCGCACGCTCGTCGTCGGAGTTCCTCGCTACCGCCACCGTTCCGCTCGAGCTGTTGCTCCGCCCGCCAGCTCGCTTCTCCGTCATTGTCCACTCATCCAAGCCTCCGTTTGTCTTGGCCCATGGTCGTCAGCTACCGTCGAGGCCATGCCACTGCCGCTTGGTCACCGGAGCAGCCGAAGTCGCTGAGCCGCCGTCGAGTGCCGCCCGCGTGTCTTCGCCTTCAGCCGCGTCATCCTTGGTTTGGCCGACATCCCGAGCTGCTGTCCAGCTCGTGCAGGAATTGCCGGAGCTCCCTCCGCCGCCTTCATCCACCGTGAGACCCCGCCATTGGCCGCATGGCACCGCCACAGCTCCTCCGCCGTTCCTCCCCCCATTCCGGCGCCGGATCCGCCCCCAACCAGCAGCCATCGGTGAGCAGAAAAATGGGTATTGCAGCCCACTCGTGGCCCGTTTTGGCCGCCTTCCCGAGCCCGGATGCTCAGCCCGCCTTGAGGAAAGTCGATCATCACGTCATCCCCGTCATTTTGGTCCGCTCGATTCGCTAATCCGGTGAGTTTAGCTCACTAAACCTCGATTAGAGGGTTAATTATGCTTTAGGTGTGTTTAGCTTAAGTTAATTAAGCTTAGGTGGTTAGTTTAGTTTATTTAATTGTGAATTAGATTAAGAGGTTTGATTAACTTAAAGTATGTTTAGTTAAGGTTAAATTGATGTTTATATTAGTATAATGGTGATTTGACATAAATGAATTACTTTTGGGATTAAATAAATATTTCGAAATTGTTTAATAATCTAATAATATTTTATTATTCGAAATGATTAAAATATTATTATTTAATTATTTTCGGAATAAATTTAATTAATTATTAAATTCGAAAATTTTGTCGGGACCCTAAATTCTCGGAATCTCGTGCCGGTCGCTGCTTTGTGTAGTTAGATTTTAAAATTGACGATTGAATATTATAAATTGAGTGTGGATTGTGAAAAATATGGATATTATTATTTAATTAATTTTCGGAATAAATTTAATTATTTAATAAATTTCGAAAAAATTTTCGAGACACTAAATTCTCATAATTTCGTGCTAATCGCTCTTTGTGTATTTAGAATTTGAATTTGATTGATTGTGGCAAATTGAGTGTTGATAGTGATAAATATGGATTTTATTTATAAAAACCCAAGTGGCGGGTTTTGATGCAAAAATTGGATTTTAATGATTATATTAAATAGTGGGGTTTGAAAAAGTGAGATATTGGCTTTTGATTCGAAATTAGCGTGTCCCCATACACGTGAATAATTTCTGGAATATTTTTAATATGAAGAAAAATGGCCGGGATCACTATTTTAAGTGAAGCATTGATTGAAATATAAAGTGTCATAGGGCCGAGTATAATTTGGTTGTGTGATAATCAAGAGGAATCGTCCCGGGTTTGTTGAGCCGACTTGCCCCTTATATGGGATGCCCACGCATGCGTGGTGCGGGTCGCAGTTGATTCTGGGCCCATGCTCCTTCGGGAACGCCGTCGATGTACTGACGAAGCCGTGCTCCAAGGTGGGGAGGCGATGCCTAGCTATATGCCAGTAGATAGCCGAACTGCGAGTAGGCTATGCCCTTGTGTGGTAGTGAATAACAATTGGAATGCATGTTGAGTGTTGTTGATGTGTCGGATTATGGGACGGAATTGTGTGGCATAGAATGGGACGTGTCATATCGATTTAGTCTTATAATCAGGACCCCCGCAGTTGTTGGTTATATGAAAGTGATGGCGTTCCAATTGTTTGAATTATTATTACCACCTGTGATTGAGTTATTTGAATTGTGCTAACCTGCAAAAAGGAACTGAGGCGAGATAAGTTCTCTGTGTGATGTGGTTAGGCCACCCTTGGGCGTATTTTCTTTCTAATAGGGGTTTAGGGGGTTGAACTTGCTGAGACATTTTCTCATCCCGGTTTGGGGATTAAAATTTCAAGTCCCTAGATGGCAGTTGTGCAAGACCCGAAGCCCTAAGTTTGGAAAGGTGGAGACTGAAGTATCGGTGAACGTGTTCTGCTAGTTGGTTTTAGGATAGTTCCCATTTTGTCGAGCTGGTCTATTTTGTAGACAGTCCAGAATTGTATTTAAAACTATGTGTTTGTAAATGAGTGTTTGGTATTGTGATTTATTGCCTACTCTTCTATCCCAAGTTAAATGTTGTCAGGGGATTTGTTTCGCTTCCGCATGCGTAATAAAAATGAATGGGTCGGCGACGTATCATGGGATGTCGCATATTTGATCGACCGAAGTGGGATGTGCGCGCGCTCGGGGTTCGGGGCATGACACCTTTTACCAAATGCGACCCCGCTTCATTATTCACCTAAGCGGGTTCAGCATCCTTGGTACCATCATCCAACTGGATTGGAACAGATTCCTTATCAGAAACTTTACATTTATGACCGAAAATTCCACACTTTAAACAGGCCATTGGCTTCCATTCATATTCGACATCCACTACAACCGATTTCCCCATGGTTACCAACTGAATGGTCTCATAGATGGGCTGCTGAATTGTTATTTCCACGCACACCCAGGCAAAAGTTAGCATCGCCATCTGCTCTGTTTTCTCATCTACATAGAGTGGTTTCCCGAGAGCACTCGCCACCTTTCCAATGGAATGAGCAGACCAAAAGGAGAAGGGTAGATTTTTCAATCTCACCCAAACCGGAACAGATTGGAGAGAATCTTTGTTCAACTCGATTCCTGGTTTCCATTGCTGAAGGATTAAAGGGATCCTTGTGACAGTAACCGTACCTCATTCCAAGATCTTCCTCTTGAAATCCCTATCAGCAATCCGCAATAAGAACAGCCCGTGGCCGTTCGACATAACTTCCAGCAATGCGGGACCCCATGCTTTCCTTAGAGCATCATCAACAACTTTAAAAGGCAGCCTCTATCCTATGAAGTAACCCACAAGACAATCAAATAACTTGGGGTCTACAGCTTCCAAATCCGATTCATCCATCTGAATAACAGGTTCATTGATGTCAAAGTGCAGAGGAGTGAATTCCATATCGTATCCCTTATTGGCACTACTTGCGACAGCAGCCCACGAGCGAGGAGCAGGTTTAATCGAAGCACCCCTAGGCTGGGGTCACTTTGATCTGGATCTACCCCTACTGCTATTGCGGCCTCTCGCAAATCCAGAAGGAAGTCGAGGCCCTGCGACTCCACCTGAAGGAATCGGGGCCATTCGACCTTGAGCATTCACAGGATTGTCAACCACCGCGGGTCTATCAATATCCGGAGGGAAAGGGTTTCGCTTGCTCAGCCCTTCATCATTCAAATGGGCCCGAACTAATTCCCACTCCATGACAGCATGAACAATCAACATAACTCAAGGAACCCTAACACATCGCACACTAGGAAGCCCACGGAAAAGAGACGTACCAGGCTACAAAGCGGAGGGGTTTAAAGAGCTGCAGATTGCGCCTCTTGCCACGAAAAAACGGCCCAACCATCGGTCAACTTGCGCGAAATCAACACCGGACGAATCGCAGGAACAGTGCTGGAATCGCCGGAGTAGAGAGCATCAATGAACAGTAACGCTCTTGCTGTCCTCACCCCCCAAACTTCTTTTTTTTTTTGGTACCCAGGGAACCTCCGCACCCAAACTTTTTTTTTTGTAACATGAAAAATCTCAAAATTTTCAAACTGTGACACATTTACCCCCATCAAAGGCATTTTTGTCTCATTTTTTTTTCTTTTTTTTTCTGTTTTTCTTCTTCTTCCCTCCGCCGACCATGGCGGAGGGAAGCCAGCGTCTTGCGAGGGCTACCCTCGCCGACGTCTGGCGAGGTCGGCGAGGGCAACCCTTGCCTGGGCTAGCTAGGGCCGCCCTCACCGACATCGGGCAAGGGCGGCCCTTGGCTAGGTCGGGTGAGGGCCTAGTGAGAGATGCCCTCGTCGGACTCGGGCGAGGGGTGCCCTCCCCTAATTTGGCTAGGGAGGCCCTCACCCGACACCAGCAAAAGGAAGAGAGAAGGAAAAAAAAAATTTAAAAGTAGAAAAACCAAAATGCCTTATAATTTATGGTAAATGTGTCACATGACAGAAATTCATGGTTTTTTGTGTTACGGTTAGCAAAATTCAGGATTTTTCACGTCACAAAAACAAGTTTTGAGTAAATCTGTTACTTTGAGTAAAGTTTAAGATTTTTTATAGTTTTTTCCCTATATTTATTCTAAACTTTTTTATGACATAAAAAACCTTAAATTTATACATGTATGACGTACTCCAAAACTTTAAATCCCAAAATTATATTCGTATGACATATTCATGTAAATGTATCACATAAGCGTAAGTTTAAAATAAATGCATCACAATCGGTGAAGTTTGGTTTTTTTTTTTTTTTGGTTTTGGCTTTTTATAAAGTAGAGCAGAAAAAACAGGTGGCAAGCTAAACGACGCCGCTTGAGGATCTGCTCATCACCCTCCCAGAAACCTCTCGTCGTCGGAGGCACCATTTGATCTGTAAATCTCGGGAGGATACGAGGTTGTCGCGGAGACGAAGCTCTCGCCGAGGAGGAGGCCGACGATGTCGTCGTTTCTGCAGTCGTTCCTGGATCCGAAGAAGAACTGGCTCGCCGCTCAGCACATGAAGACCATCTCCAAGCGCCTCCGCCACTACGGTCCTCTCCCGATCCCCTCGAAACCCTAAATTTTTCTCTCCCTTTTGAATTCGCGTGCTGCGTGCTGTGTGCGTTCGGGTCGTTGACTGCATCGATTGTTCGAGATGGCATTGCGCGCCGCCGGTTTCGGAGGTTCTTTGAATTGGGTCGCGTTCATTTGCTCGGGTTGGGCGTGAAAGTGAGTGCTTTTCGCGTTTCGATGATGACCGCCTTGTGATCGGATGATCGGTTGGGGGAATGCAGGGCTGCGGTATGATGATTTGTATGATGGGTATTATGAGCTCGACGTGAAGGAGGCGCTTAATCGGCTGCCGAGGGAGATTGTGGACGCGCGCAACCAGCGGCTCAAGCGCGCCATGGACCTGTCCATGAAGCATGAGTATCTTCCTGAGAATGTTCAGGTAATGACACTGTTGGGTGAAGTTGTGCTGGATTTGTGTCGGCCTGAATAGCTTTGGATTGGTAATCTAGTCGAGGCTGTGTGTTTTTAGTCAGTAACTCTTGTTATGAGTAAATGAGTGCTTTGATTTCGGTCAATGAGCACCATGTGCTTGGGCAAATTTTATGTTGGGGGTGTGGTTTGCTGTTTTGCTTTAGCTTTCAACTTTTGAAGTGAACTAGTTCGTTTGTTTGCTGAATGTGGTAACAATGTGCAGTGACAGTCATTGGATCGTTCAGTATCGTTCCAAACCAACCCACCATCGTTCTGTGTTATATGGCTTACACTGTTTATTTTCCAGTTAGATGTTTTATCCAATTTGATGCATTTTGGAACAGATTAAGCTCTATTGACATGTGTAGTTTCACCCTTTGAATTCAGCATTTGTACTAGGTGGTTCATCTGCTTGACTTGTAATTTTATGAAGATAAATGAGTAAACTTTGGACACGATTTCTGGGCTTATAAACTGACAGAGAAGAACTCTGCATTGATGCATGGCTGCTTATCATATTTGCCAGAGCCCCTGTTAGCTAGGTTTTTTTGGGGCATAATAACTCTGTGAACCATCATTCGCTTTTAGAATGATGGTCCTTTTAACACCACGGGCCAACCTGATAATACATTTTACCAGTTTGAGTCTCATGTCACTGGATTTGATTTGTTCCTCCCTGTAAAAGCTGAAGAATGACTACCTTTGAAGATTTTGGTGATCAAGTGATGTGGACAATCTTATGCACAGAATCCTAAAAACTATACAAAATTTAATTTGTGAGTTATGACATGACCTTGTAAAATTAAAGGGCAAACTGAGGCCATAGTCATCTCTTATGTAAATAAGATAAACAACATCCATTTCTTTCCCTCTGTGTGTTCTCAATATACATCTTACCACCAGAAATGGCAGAATGCAGTATAGGTAGCTCTTTTGCAAATTCATACCTCATGCACCTATAGGTTAAATGTAGGATTTAGTCACAGCTTTGTCAAGTTATTATTGCCATTGCCTTCTTTTTGTCACTTTCAATCGTAATAATTTTCTTTTTTTAAAAAAAAAAAATGCTATCGATTCATGTGTCCTAGCTTCTTAGAATAAAGCTCTGATTCTATGTTTATAGCTGACAAGCCAATGCTGAGCATGTGCCAGAAGACTAGTTTGTCATGAATGTGGACACCATCCATCAATCTATTAATTTATACACAAGTACACTTAGAGATCTATGCTCATAGCTGTTATGTTACCTAGATTCACCTAATATTTCGATATATATTGTGACAATGGACAACCTATGGCAAATTATAATTGAAAGACAGTTCGTTGCGTGGCATGGGTTTCTACGCTCTTTATAACTTATATGGTAAAAGCAGAGACTGTGTTAGTCACTGAATTTCAGACCTTTAAGTTTCAGTTGTTTGTCCAGTTTACCCATAAAACAATTTATGTGGTTGCCCATTTTAAACAAATGGGAATTGGAGACTATACTATCAATCTCTTGGATGGCAGTGTCTATTATGTCAGTGCCAATCTTTTCATTTTTATGCACTTTTTTGACAGTTATTGAGAAAGAAATTACTGTGGATGGATTCATTGTGCAGATTGTCAGTATATTCTGATCTGTGCCATTTGGTTATGTAAATTTTTTGTTCCTAGGCTATGCAAACTCCATTCAGAAGCTACCTTCAGGACATGCTGACTCTGGTGAGTTCTCTTATTCAACCCACTATAATGAGCATTGTGCCTGGCTTCTCTGAGGGGCAGTCATAATATTATGTTAAGCTTCACGTGGCTGTCTTATTCTTAGTAATACTGTTGACATTGGTTCTTCGAATAATTAGGCTTTCTTCTTATAAGATACTTGATCGTTGAATTTTATACATCCGGCCTTTATGCATGATGATGGTGAAAACCAAAACCATGCTATCATCCCAAAAAGATAATAATAAAAAAGAAATCCCCTGATAGGCAAGGAAATAGACCATTAGAATGCGGAGTTAGATGATCTTTAAAAAGAAAAACATAAAAACCCAAAAATGGACTTCCGTGACCTTTGAGTACTTGCATATCTAAGATATTGCCCATGGTTGGAGAATGATTGGACCTATTACAGTAAAAATGGTGGCATTTTAGATGTTTATACGCCACCTGGTCACTGCACATGTTTTCGGGACATTTTATCTGCACAATACTTTTAGAACTCTGCAAAACTGGAATTTGGTTTTAAATATATGGACCGGAGTAGTTAATTACAATCTGTGATGTGCATGACCAGTTTGAAGCTTGACTTACACTGTACTGGAGTGAGCTTGTGCTAACTTTCCTTCTAATATTGTAGGTAAAGAAAGAGAGAGCGGAACGTGAGGCTTTGGGAGCTTTGCCTCTTTATCAACGCACAATTCCTTAAGCAGTGCAATTTTCCTTCAGCTTTGCACTCTTTTCCAATTCCTAAGATTCCTGTTGGATTTTTGGCCTTGAAAATCTCATATTTAAAGGTTTCATTGTTTCATAAGCCAGATGGCTTTGGTAGTTGTTGGTCCCTCCTTCACTACTATTCGATGAATTGTTTAACCGTACTGTGCCTCTTGCAATAAAATCAGCTCAGGGATATGTTTTCCCATGTACTTTTTGAAGAGTTAAAATGTTCCTCCCTGAAATTGAAACTTCGAATCAGTTTGACAGTGGAGCAGAATTTGAAATCTGTCACTGGCTCAGATACGTATAGGGAAGCTAGTGGCTGATGCAGCTCCTATTGTATGACGATTTCATGGGCAAAATATCAATGTCCTTTCTTCTCATTCTTCATTTCCCAGATATGTTGCATCTGAACCTAGCATCTGTGAAAGCTTTCCAATCTAGAATGGTTTCAGGTGATACCTCTCTAACTTGGCAATCTTTCAGTTATTGACCTGGTGACATTTCCAGGACAACTTCAGAGCCATTATTGTTTCCCACTGTTGGTGGTCACTTAAAGAATGGACCTTACTAATTAAGTTTCACATTTCTCAAATGTAACTTTAGTATCTACAATGTTATATGTCTTTTATTTTGGATGTTGGGGTCCCTCAGAGCTTCTAGTGAATTTCATCCAGTCACGGCGGTGCTCCCATGCAACTGGGTAATTAGCAGGACAGGAGATCATCTCAGGGAAATGGTCTTCGATGGGATTTAAGCCCATAATCCTGGTAGTTGGTGAGCAATAACTCCCTTTCCTGTTATCTGTCTTAGAATTTGTTCTGTATTTTCATTCTTGGGTTTGCAGTGTTCCCCTATCTTATTTTCGTTCACCAAACGGGTCAACTTGCTCTTCTTGTAGTGTCAGCTACAAATAGCATCAGTAGGGGAAACCGAACATGGTTTACGATATACACACTAGAAAATCGAACTTGGCCGATGTAATTGCAGGCCTTTGCGCTTCACGACCAGCCATGGTTTGTCTAATCTAGGCAAGAAGGAATATAACGAGAGGTTCTCAATGTGCAGAGCGAATCTTCCTTCTGTTCTCCGCAACAACCAGCCTTCTTAATGACAGCACCGACACATGAACACATCCTGTAGCTTTCTTTCAGTACCTGGTAAGAGGGCCTAGGTTGTTCGTGGTGGTGTCAGGAACATTTCAAGGTCGGTCTGCAATTTACTACGGGCCCTGGAGCATGTGCATAATTAGCGGAGCAGAGCCGATCAATTCGTGTCGGTTGACGCGACTCTTGTACCGCTCGGACGGTTCATTGCTAGTGACTCGACATCGAAATCTTTCAAGGGTAGAGAGAATTTCTATTGTGGGAGCATTTCCATGTGCTTGCATGAGGCCCTTCTTCAATGGAGGGTCTGCATGTCGTGTACTAGCTACCTAATTGATCGACTTGAATTTGTCGTTCGGATAGCCTTTTTCGTTCGATCTATCTGAATGACATCGGATTGCCTTATAAGCAACTTAGCTCTCCCTACTTGCTAAATGTTAATATACTCATGTTCCATTATGTTACCAAAGTTAAGAAGCGGTTCGACACGTTCTCATGAATCTGTAGATATTACATGCGTATGTCATAAGATCAACAAGGGAACTAGCCACTTCATAATAATATTCACAGTGAAAATCTTTATTGAGTTAATGAAATGTCTCCTCATCTATATTCATGTCGTGGGTAATTTAAATCTAGAGATAATTGTCCAAAAAAATCCTAAACTTATTATACATTAGCCAATTCAATCCTATACTTTTTTAATTTGGCCAATTTAGTACTAAGCTTTTTAATAATTTGCTAATGTAATCTTTCCGAACAATTTTGGCCAGTAATCGCTAACATAGACATAATGACCAACGGAAGAAGGAAAAAAAATTGCACAAATCATCCGCACAAATTTCAATAGTTGTGCCATGTGGAATAGCTGGTTGCCACAATAGCAATTTCTAGCCAATTTTGACAAGAATAACTACATTGGTAAATCATTAAAAGATTTATGATTAAATTAATTAAATTAAAAAGTTCATGGCTTTTTATATAATTTATCTCCAAAATTTATGCGTGTTACCCAATGTTCAACTATCTCTTTTTGGTTAGCACTTCCTAACTATATAGCATTTTGGGGGTCTAAACAAAATGTTCAAAATTTTAGCAGTTTACTTTGCAAAAATGTTGAGCATTGGGAAATTTACTTGAACTTCTTGGTGATCGATAAATCTATAAACAAACAATGTTCCTCCTTTTTATATTTTTATTTTCTCCTTTTCCTTTCCTTCTCGTGGCTCGGAATTTAGGACAGTTTTCGTCGCCATCCCATCTGCCAGGAGACAAGCTCATTGAAGATGGCACATGAATGGTTTCGTATTACGGTTGGGTAGATGCACTGCAAGATCAGGAAGCGGCTCCTCATGTCCTTTTCCCCCGGCAAATGGAGCTGGATCGAAACGGGTCAAAGGGAGCCTACCCTGTCATGTTAAACTCAAAACAATGGCCAACACCCCAAAAGGATAGAAAGGCTTCCTTTCGCCCTGCTCTCTCGGGGGTCACGACCCCTTCGCTCGCCCCGGTGACACGATCAATCGTCATGATAGATCATATTGAAATCAATGTCGGGTCAGATGTTAAGGTCAAATTATGCGAACCCGACGGAATTGATCCAATGTGTAAATCCATCGTGACTTTATTTTCTTAAGTATACAATCGAGTGCGTTGAAAATGAAGAGCCACTTTCTCACTATATATATGCTTACCCAATGCTTGATATATGGCCTCTCATGTTCTTGATTGGAAAAGCATTGCATGTAGACATGTCAAAATAGATCATAAACTCATTTTTTAACACATTAAGCTGAATTGTTATATGAATTAGTTTTATTTAATAAATAAGTCATAAATTGATTTCGGATAGTAGAATTTGAGATAATGTGGAAGATCCAACTTACCTTTTTTACTCTCTCTTACCTTCACTCAATTTCAAGTTCATTCACTTTGTGCTATTACCTTAGTTCGGATATGAATTTTTCTACAGTAGGTTAAGATATAGGTCAGATCAAGTATAAATTATTAAATTTGTATTATATGAAAATGAGTTAATTTATAGATTGAACCATTTTCGATTCAATTTGATTCATCCGTTTGATAAGTCTAATGTCGGGACCGGATTCTTACTTTTAAGTTGTAAGAGTACTCAAATGCTTAATGAGCGAGAGTCCACTAAGCAAATGCGGCTCGCCCTCGTGGCGATCCGTTGTCGTTTTATGATCAACATCCATTCCCTCGTAACGCGGGAAACAGTGAAGGGTTGAAATGAGAAATCATGCACTAAAAAGTTCATCGCACGGTCCAAGCACAGTGAGGCACGTGCATGTTTTTGCTTCGATGAGGATGAGGCTGAGATTCCACTTGGGCCCACTTCAAAAAAAAAAAAAAAGGTCATATGACGTTGTCGAGCCTTGTGACCCACGTGCTCGTGGCATGTTTTTTCTCTGCCGATTGCTGCTTGCGTCCCTGATTGAAAAAAATAAAAAACTCGCCGACTTTCGATTTGGAAACTTCAATCGCCTTTCTTGGACATCGATTTTCTCGTATTTACATGTTATCTTCATCTTCATCATGTCACGAAGATCGTGGTTCAACATTTCAACCCTGGACGTCGCCTGAGGTCTCCGACGTCGGGCAAGCCACCACCACCGCCACCATCACTAGCGCCACCACCACCAACTGGCAAACTGCTCCCCCATGACTTTCCCCTCTTGTGTGCATCTCCGCCTTCCTTTTCTTTTTTTATTTTCTTTTTCTTTTCATTTTAAAGTTATTTTGTAAAATATATACTTCCAAACACACTTGTCTTTACAAAATGCCCATTTACTCAAAGATATTTAAAAAAATGCAAAATCATTTTTCCAAAGTTAAACCAAACAGGCCTGATATATGTACCTCTTGAGACAATTATGAAATGACTGAAAAGCTCTCCAAAGACATATGCAGCCTTAGTGGTGGGAAGGGCCATATGACATTGGACAGCCTCTATCGATAAGCTTTCAGGAAAAAAGCTTTAAAAAATCTACAAATTATACTTATTAACAACATATTTATCTTGTAATAATATTATGTTAGTGATCACTATTAAAAATCCATTTTGATAGATATGCCTAAATGACTTATGAAAAACAAAATGATCATTTTGGTTAAAAATATCATTTGACTAAACTTTAATAAAGACTATAAGTACAAATTTTGAATTTTTTTTAGTGTCATAAGAAAATTTGAAAAAACTATCTGTCTTGTGAAGAAATAATTTGGAATGTTTTATATAAATTTGGGTCAATTTTAAATTTTTTCTTAAAATTGTTATAGAAAAATAAAAAAATAAAAAAAAAAAAGTCTTGCGTTCCAATATAATTTTTTAAAAAAACGATGTTTAGAAAAATATTTATAAAAAGAATCGAAATTTATATAATTTTTTATTTCTTTTAATTTTTTAATATTTTTTTTTTTTTCTATTTTCTTTCTTCTTTTTTTTTTTTTTTGGGGGGTGGGGGGGGATGAGGGCCGACGGCCTCGCCTAGCCATGGCGAGGCTCGCCGCCCGTCGAGGCCGAGTGTCGCCGTAGGCCGGGCAAGGCTCGGCCTCGCCTTGGCTGGGCGAGCTCGAGCTCGCCTAGATCCCGGCGAGGCCGAGCTTGCCCACCGCCGGCAAGGCTTGGCGTCGCTAGGCCACCGCCAGGCAACACGCTCGCCCAGCCCAGCGAGAGGCGGAGCTTCACCGGGGGCCGGCGACACTCCCTCACCGGGGGCCGGCGACGCTCCGCGAGGTCGCCAGCCCGACGGCCGATCGCGCCCGCCAAGGTCGACAACCTACCAAAGAAAAAGAAGAAGAAAAAGAATAAAAAAATAAAAGTGTTTTTAAATTTTGTTCTAAAACAAAGAAACAATTTTTTTTTGCTTTTTTTTGTTCCATATGTGTTTCGGGAACAAAAAATCGAACAAAAACGCATTCAAATGCTGTTTAAATTGCTTTTTTGTTCCTTTAAATAAAATAAAAAACAAAAAATTTGTTTAGGGACAAAAATAATAATAATAATAATAACAAACGCGGCCTGTATCACCGGTGAACATAACGTGGAGTTTCTGAAGATTTTTTCTCTTATTATAATCCGACCAGTTTTTTTTTTTGTTTTTTTTTGGTAAACATAAGGTACGAAGGTATAGATTTCAAATCCCCAGTAGTAAATTACCCACGTGAAGTCGCAGCCTTTTTCAGTGGCAAACGCCGTGATTTCTGCCAAACCCCAGTCCTCTTTTCGCACTCGCACATGCATTTAAGCCAAACCCTTCGCGTTCTTCTCAGCTCCAGTCTTGTCCAACTCCATTGAAATCATCATTTTTTTCTCTGCGGAGATTAAGGACAACTTCGTTTCTAATTTTAGCCGCGCAGAATCTCATGCCGACGACAGCGGCCATCCCAGCGGCGGTGCTGCTCCTCCTCTGCGCCGCCGCCTCCGCCTCCGCCGCCTTCATCGACGGTAACACCTCTCTGCACTCCGCTTGTGAAGGGAACTGGTAGTATTTGCTAAGTTCACGTTGCATGATTTCATTCGTGCCTCGAGGTTTGCAGGATTGTTGCCGAACGGCGACTTCGAGCTCGGGCCCAAGGCCTCGGACATGAGGGGCACGGTGGTGGTCGGCCGCTACGCCGTCCCGAAGTGGGAGATCTCGGGCTTCGTGGAGTACATCAAGTCAGGGCAGAAGCAAGGGGACATGCTCCTGGTGGTGCCCGCGGGCGCGTTCGCGGTGCGCCTCGGGAACGAGGCCTCCATCAAGCAGCGGCTGCCGGTGGCGCGGGGGATGTACTACTCCCTCACGTTCAGCGCGGCGCGGACGTGCGCCCAGGAGGAGAAGCTCAACGTGTCGGTGGCACCCGACTGGGGCGTCCTGCCGATGCAGACGCTCTACAGCAGCAACGGGTGGGACTCGTACGCCTGGGCGTTCCGGGCCGACCGGGACGTCGCCGAGATCGTGATCCACAACCCGGGCGTCGAGGAGGACCCGGCCTGCGGGCCCCTGATCGACTCGGTCGCCATCCGGGCCCTCTATCCTCCAAAAGCAAGCAATAGTAAGATCCACAGTTCGAACTCCATCGAGTGCTCTTCTGCAGTATAGTGTCTCTAAGTTCACCTGGGTGTTATAAATGAATGAACTGTGCAGGGAACTTGTTGAAGAATGGGGACTTCGAGGAAGGCCCCTACGTCTTCCCGAACACGTCGTGGGGCGTCCTGATCCCTCCCAACATCGAGGACGACCACTCCCCCTTGCCGGGCTGGATGGTCGAGTCGCTGAAGGCGGTCAAGTACATCGACTCGGGCCACTTCTCTGTCCCCGAAGGCAAGAGGGCCGTGGAGCTGGTGGCGGGGAAGGAGAGCGCCATCGCGCAGGTGGCCCGGACCATCCCCGGGAAGACGTACGTGCTCTCGTTCGCCGTCGGGGACGCGAGCAACTCCTGCGAGGGGTCCATGGTCGTCGAGGCGTTCGCGGGCAAGGACACCGTCAAGGTCCCGTACGAGTCGAAGGGCAAGGGAGGGTACAAGCGCGCCGTGCTGCGGTTCAAGGCCGTGTCGGTTAGGACTCGGATCTTGTTCTACAGCACGTTTTACACCATGAGGAGCGACGACTTCTCTTCTCTCTGTGGCCCTGTTCTGGACGACGTGAAGCTGTTGAGCGTCCGGAACCCGTGATCGATGGAGCAGTATCGGCCCCAACAGGTCGGCTCGAACATGTACTTATCGAAAGATGATTATCGATTTATGCGGTTGTTTTGGAGTGAAGAAGAGAGATTTAGTTCTGTGTGGCTTTCGTTGAGCAAATCATCCAAGAAATAAGAGCTATACAAGGTAGGAATGTTAAGAGTACTACTTGGCGAGTGTTTCTTTTATGAGTGATAATGTACTTGGAGAAAAAAAAAAAAAGAGAACGGTCAATTATGTTGCCGTCAGTTATTGTGCCTTGAGGGAAAGCTCACTTCTTGTTGGAGGAAATTGCCAATTTGACGTGGGACGTATGTACCTAAACTACAGAGCTTTACTCCTTCTAGTTTGACTGAAGTTCTGTACATTGGAAGTACAGAAGCAAGAAACGCATAAAACAGACATTAAAAGGAGATTTGCAAGAGCATTCTAGAATAGTAAGCAATCTTCTATTCAATGCGAATTATGAGTATTGCTTGATGGTCATGACAAAAATCTCTTTCCAAGAATTATGCTTGAAAGTAATGGATATATAGTTGCTTTTGGTGAATTTCGGGAAAAAACAATAGCACTAAAAACAACAAAACTATCATCATGAACTCTTGTTTCTCGCAAGCTGGAGGTGGTGCTATATACCATATAGGAGCACACCATCAACTTTAAATCTCAAACTAGCAGTTGATTTGCCCGTCCAAGTTCTACAGGACCACTGCAGCTCCAATTACCAGCTTAGCGGAGTTAGATGAAACTCAATTTTCAGTACAAACTTTGCTTCAAATATCTATAGCAATAGTACAGTCCATGAGTGACTGGTCCCTAGGTTCAGGGCAAGGACCACAAAAGGGCACCTCTTTATCATCGACAGCAGCATCCCATTTCTCCATCTATCTTGAGTGCAAGAGCTTATTCAAGATAGCAAGCCAGCATATGAAGCTCTGCTTAGGGCCAGTAGGTGTAAACCATATCAGTTTGTGCCAAGGAGCCTTTCTTGCATGAGTGCAAACGCTACTCCATTCGCTATCTACACCACGCCCCAAATAGCATCTTGAATCAAGACCAAACCACTTGATGTTGCAGCAGGCCAGCTCCAATTACCATTCTCCATAACTCAGAAACTGGGCTTGCAAGGAAAGACCTGAATCGCCCACAACTCTAATGGCAAATTTCTCCAGTAATGACCCTGTAGGATGCCAAGGATCACACCAGAGTAAAGTGCTCTTCCCATCACCTACTACATACTGGACAAGAGATTTTAAATTTAGCTCTGAGTTTCATGAGTTTCCTCCAAAACATAGTAAGAAGCAGCAGAGGATGTCAGTCATCTATCATAAGCACAAGGATCCAGCTTCTACAGGTAGCAACCATATTAACTTTCATAATATCTGTCTCAAAGCCAATCCATCCTCTTTCCACTCAGTTCTCAAATCTGAACCAAACCACAAAATGAAGCTACAACAACTCTCAATAGCCTAAATCACCTTCTTTGGCAAGACAAAATCACCACACCAACATTAGACAATTCTGTACAAGATAGGCCTAACAAGCTGCAATCTACCAGTAAGAGATAATCTTCGAGGGCTCCATCTTTTTCAAAGAGTCTTCCAGATATCAGAGGCAGCCCCAAGTACTTCTTCACAGGAAGAGAACACAGCTTTAACCCACTTCTTTGAATCATTTTCTCCAAATGTGCAAAGAGAGACACCTGAAGCATACAGCTCAGTTTTCTCAGGATTCAATTCCAGCCCCGACATGTTGTAAAAAGCTTGCAAATTATTCAGCCATTGCCAGCTAATCTACCTCGTCATCGATGCTACGTGGCTCATTTACATTTCTTATCATGGTCAAGTAGGTAGCTTTGAAATGCTGCAATGAGCTCCTTTACTGCTCAAGATTTAGATCGTATAATAATCACGGATTGATTAATGGAGGTTATATCTGTGTGTGCATTTGCGGTTTCCTTAACAATCAACGTGAGAGATCTTTATTATTTCCATTTGCGTATTTTCAGGTCTATTTATACGAATATGATGTTCATACCAAAACAATGGACATGATCATTGTATATAGTTGACTTTATTAATGCAATTCACCAAGCAGTAAATTGAATATGGCGAAATCTCGACCACCAACTAACTTAATGGACAAGTTCTGTTTCCATTTTTTAAAATATGAGCTTCACGATCTATCACGTGTACATACATAATTCCAGCAGCATTTTGAAATGAAATGTTAGCCAGCAAACTTTCTGTTATGCATATATACAGTCGACTTTGTTTGGAGCTCAGTAATGATACAGCTAAATAGAGTTGTGGCTGTCTGTTAAAATGAAGTGGTAGGGGCAGGGAGTTTGAGTTCCTGCTGTTTCATTAGATGTTGCCGGGAAATCCTGCTAAAGCTTCATTTTTTTTTTTTCAATAGTTGATCAACCTGCTTTTGCGGAGGCTGAGTCAGTGTCTGATCAAACTTTCTTTGGCCTCATCAGATGCTGTTTCCTAACCATAGAAAGTGAAGCACTTTCGGACATCAGCATGTACTAATACTTTCTTTGGCCTCATCAGATGCTGTTTCCTAACCATAGAAAGTGAAGCACTTTCGGACATCAGCATGTACTAATTGCTCCACCCCACCCCCCAAAAACGCCACCTCTACCCCCTATTTGAGTAAGGCTAGAAGGAATTGGCCAAATTTTGTAAGGTCCCAAGGAGGAGGGACCGGGTCAGACGACGGATGCAAGCTAGACTTAGAAGGAAAAAATCCAATATTTCATAGGGAGGATGAACAGGAAGCTCCTAAGAACTCCAACGAGAAAATGGGAGTATTTAAGAACTCACTCTCCAGAACTGTCTGATTTTCTAGAACTAATCAAGATCAATAAATAGGAAGAGGAGTTAGGGAGGAATGACAGATTATGCCACAACGATCTATATGGAAGGGCAATTTTGTTGAGAAAGTTTCTTTTCTTTTTTTTTGGTCTTCAACTATAGATGAGTTTGAGGCATCCGTTGTTGCTTTCCTTTTTTAAAGGTCGTACTTGGACACTCGGTATGATCACTAGAAAATATAAAATTATATTCTGTTGGTGTATTAGCTAGCACGTTATTTAACGTTGATTAATTCTTTCACTCCTGCTCTTTCTCCTTGTGCATTGAGAACCTCATTCTGTATTCATTCCGATTTAGGTGACTTATGTTGCCTCACAGTCGGTCACTTTGCTGGTCATATCACTGAATTGCTTTATACCCATGAAGATCTCGTCTGGCGTTTTCTCTGCTTCTAATTTATGCAGTTAATCATGTGATTTCATTTCTTTGTCGCAGCAAGCAGAGGCAAATATGTTTCTTTTCCTGTGCAGTGTACACGGAGGAGCGCGCCGTCATCATGTTTGATGTCGCTGCACCATCGGACATACAAGAATTAATTGAGCATGGCATTGGGATCTCTGCAGGTACGCTGCAGAAGCTAAAGTTTATTGCCTCTCTTAATTCTTGCCTTTATTGTGCTGCTAATCCGATCACTTGTTTTTCTGTTGCTTTGATGAAGGGTGTGCGTGGAAAACATTCATACTGTTTCGGGTGGCGACAAAGTCGACGCGGAAAACCGGCAGGTGAAAGCAAAGCAGGTCATGTTTCACCTGAAATAGAATCTCTAGTATCACGAACCCTCCTCTAAGAGCAACTGCAACTTCGAGAAGCTCTTCGTGTACCTCACTAGAAAACTTGCGTGGTAACTTACATTGTTTTCTCTGTCGGATTTTTTTGCCTTTGTAGATCTGGCGGAATGGTCAGTCTTCTTGCACCCCAGTTTCTCAAACTTTGGTTTTGTTCTTTCGGGGATATAAAACCTTCATTTTGTGGAATCACCTGCCCTTGCGCCATCTGAAGTCCGGCGGAGCTATCGAGTTAAAATGTTAAAACTGCAACCTTCCTCTCTATTGTTGTAACTGCATCTCGCGTGGCCGTGGTATCTCTTCCCCTATTGTCCTTTGCCCTTAATATTCATAGAGGAGATATGAGGCCACAATAGCAAAATACGGATTTATCTTTATTAGTTGAAGGGGCCGACATTATTGATTGTGTCATCCTATATGGCACCAACATGGACACGCGACACGCGACACGACACGACACGACACGCCGACACGTCATTTCTTAAAAATAGAGAATTTCGACACATTACAACACGTTATATATTAAATATATTTTTATATATAAATACATAAATAAAATAATAATAATAATAATAATAATAATAATAATAATAATAATAGCCTAAAATTAATTTACATGAAAAATATTAAATAATATCATTCATTATTTTAATTTGTTACAATAATACATAAAACTTAGAGGAAAAAAACATTGTTTAAAGAAAAATGCTGAAATGATCTTTTTAAATTTATTTATTTATCATATATGGCATTTTTTATTACTTCTTTCATAGTAAACGATTTTTAAAAAAACTAAAACAATTCTAAAAAAACAAAACTGAAAAAAAAGAAAAATTGACCCCGTGTGTATATATTTATAGCAATTTTATTACTTCTTTTATTACTTCTTTTGTGTATATTTATATTTTGACCCCTCAAGTATTAGAAATTTTTAAAATTGACATTATGCGTGTCGGAATCAAGTGTTAGAATTCTAGACTCCCGTGTCGGAGCGTGTCGGAGAGAGTTGGTCACGTGTCGGATTTTTCGACACTCGTTGACTGCATGTTGAAGCGTGTTGGGACGTGTCGAAGCGTGTCGGACATGTGTTGGAGTGTCGGACACGACACGAAGACTTCCGAAGAGAGTCCGTGTTACATAGGTGCCATCTGCAAGAGAAAAAGTAAGGATAGCATAAGGGATACTTTCAATAGTCAAGACAATATACGAACATGATAAAGATGAACAGATACATGAAAAATTAGTTAATAGTATGTGAAAATTCAATTCGATTTTGAAACAAACAACTTTGCAAAACTTGTCACTATTGAAAGTCAAGATGAAGGTGCTATCCAATAAAGTATGCTTCCTTTATTCTTACATCGGTTCTACTACTTAACAAACTAGAAGATTCCCACACTTCTTGAGATCGCATCCCTAGCAATACATGTAAATCAAGCAATAAAAGCAGTTTAATGCTTTAGCATGCGAACAAAACTTGAACCACTAGCCACCACAAACCCAATAACCAGCAGATTTGGGAAGCAGTTACAATAAAAATTTAAAGCTATGAGAAAAAAAAAAAAAAAAAAAAAGGTAACATAGATAAGTAGATTAGCCTTTAATAATCCAAAACTAGGTTGACTTGAACTGTATGTATCTATTAACCACTGGGATTCGCCCCAGTGGCCACCCTTCCAACATGGAAGGGGGAGGTAAGGGGTTCAAATCCCCACCTTCTCAAGGGGGGATGGGGTGGAGACGCATAAGTTTTAGAAGTGGGTTCAATACAGAACATAGAAGCAAAAAGGTAATGACAATGTATTAAAAAAACAAATCCATAAACAAAAACTGATGTTTTGATAAGTTCTATTTAAATTGATATTCCAATAGCTCTTGGATGGTTAACATCAAATGATATTACTGTAGAACTCACTCTTTCATAGACATACATTCTAATGTCACTTAGACATTTAATTAAACCAGTTGAATATGTGTTGGATAATGACTCTATATGAATGCAAAGTATAACGATCAAGAATAACATAAGCTCAATATATCAAAGTGGCCTCATCCGTGACTAATCTTCGCACAAAATAAAACTATTAATATCAAGCTCTACTTGCGTCTACAAGAGCTAAAACAAACTGCATTACAAAGTGGCAAAGTCCAAAAGAAATCATGCCTTAATGTCGTGTTTGGTGTAGAATCTCAAGGCTAAATCGAGTCACGATTGGGTACGGGTGAATCGGGTCTTTGCGTTGAATCAAGTCTCGACGAACCACGCAATCATGCCTTGTCCTCCTCCTGCTATGCCAAGTCGTCATCATCGTCAAGTTCCCTCGCGAGCTGCTCGCAGAAATCCCCCGTTTCCTCCTGAGCGTCTTCGAGCATTAGACGGCCATCGTCGAGCGTCACACAAGATCCCCTCCCCTCGCAAGTGTTGTGGAGGTCCCTCATGAGTTGCTCACGAGAATCCCCACATATCTTTGACAAGATTAATGAATCTTGAGCGTAGTCGATCAATTTGGGGCTACGATTTTTTAAGTTTTGAAATTAAAGCTTTCATTCCTTTTGATTTGGGGCAAGAAGGGCAGAGACACACACGAAGAGCAAAGAGGGGCAGGAATGCACAAGGCTCTCTGCTAAAACACAAGTAATCAAAACATTTTTTAAAAAAAAGTCTCCATTTTGATTTCTATCGTCCATGTTAGCGCCAATCCGGTCACATAAGCCGGGTGGTGCTAACTGGATATCGACATAAGCATTTTTTGGGATGAATTAACCGGTCATCAAAAGATTTAGAACTGAATTAACAAAAGTATAATAAATTTAAGCTTTTTTGGTTAATTTTCTCCATTATTGGATTTCTTTGGGCCAACTAGGGCCCAAAATAGCCCACCAATGGGCCTTTTTGACTAGACCAGGACTCAAGGCCCCTATGGTGAGGGCCGAAATTGACTTCGTGGTCCAAGGCCCAACTATCCTGTCCTTGAAGGACCACTGAAGCTGGGCCCAACTTTTCTGGCCCATAGGCCTTCAGCCCAGGCAATCTTCGGGATTTGTGAGACCAATCAAGGTCCAAAATATCAGGCCCGTGGGCCTTAAATACGTCTGACTTGGCCCTCCGCCAATTAAAGCCCTCGTTTGGGTCTTCTCAGTCCAGTTACGACATAAAATGCGGCCTATGGGCCTGTAGCTTCAGTTAAGGGCCGAAAGAAATTGGCATGGAGCCTAAAGTGGGACCAGTAGGGCCCAAAAACGCCCAGCACATGATAGGGCCTTAATTAGGCCATGACTGTGGGCAACTCCAGGCCTTTTAATGCCACAGTAACGGCCCAAGTGTGTTAGCTATGATAGTGTACCTTCGAAGAGATTTCTATGCACACCTGAGCCTGGATAATAGGCCCAATTTAGGGCATACCCAAGACCAATCATCAAGTCAATAAACGGGCCGAGCCCATGCAACTATCGGGCCATACGAGCCGCCGTAATGCCACAGGTAAAGCCATCAAATCAAAGCCTAAGCGACTTCATTGACGTCTGGCGAGGCGATAACAGAACTTGACGAATTAGCAAAAAGGCAATTGCAAATGCAGGAAAATAACCTAATTATACCCAAAGAAAAGACCATATGCATTCAGATTAAAGGGACATAGCTGTACATATGAACAGCAAAAGTTTTAGTCGTCCTTGGTAACCTAAAAAGGAAAAACCAAAACTCTCATTACTATACTAACTTTTTTCGCCTCTTCTGGTGGAGCAGCAGAACATACAACAAATTTTAACCCCTTCTCTTGAGGGGGTGAAACCAATTAAGTGAACAAAGGAGCGGTGTCCCAACTAGGCAGTTAGTTAAGACGAAAAGAGAGCAGGGCAGATCCTATGAAAACTCAATAGCACTTATCAATGTCTTCTTTCCATAAGGCAATACTCCAAAGACGTCACAACCACAGGTACCTATTCCAACAACAAATATGTCGTTAGCATCAGATCAGCAGTTAAAGCACTGTGTTTGTGGGTTTTTTTTTTTTTTTGGGGGAAGAGAACATATGATGTTGGAGGTATTTTGGGGCCCAAACCTGATTGATGTTCAGTTTGACCCATATATCTCACTTGAGAAGGCACAATTTGCAACCACGTCCGCCAAATCTAACTGTCATCAAACCCAGGAAGTAGACTGATTGCTCAAACTAATGATAAAAAGATGCATCAAGGATACAGCTTACTGCTCAATGCCAACCACCAACACCAACAAAGGAAAAAAAAAAAAAAAAATTGAAGAGAGGAGAGACTGCTCACCTTAACTCCTTATCTCCAGTCTGTTTTATCACTCGGTGCACTATCATCTTGATAATCACAACTGTTTTCACCGCCACTACCTTTAGAACCAATACAAGGGGTGAGAGGAGGGAAAGCTGGAACGGCCTTCAGTATAAACTTGCGGCCACTCTTCAAGGCCACTGAAGAACTTGTATTAAGTCCGTGCAGATGATTGTGAGGAGGAGAAACACGCTTGCGACTAGGGGAGCTAACTTTCACTGATTTTGCAGTGGTGGGGTTGTCCTTCAATACTTCAGGCGTATCATCTCCCAGAATGGCAGAAAGTCCAACATCCAACATAGGGTCCTCGCAAGATTTGGCACCAACTAATTGAGTCGCTGGGGTAACTGGAGAACAATGCCAACGATGGGAGTTGCCTGCAAGGTGATTACTTACAGGAAATGCCGGAATTATTGAAGCACAGATGTTATCCATCGCTTTAGATGACTCTGAAGATGAGCCAGCCTTCATGCGGGGGTTTGATATAGGAGTAAGGCGGCATAAATTCAACAATGAATCACGTCGAGGGGAGAATTCATCCACCGTCTCATTTTCTGCATCATTGTTATCTGCAACCTGATTGAAAGAACCTGATTCCAAAGTGTCTTTTTGTCCTTCCTGCAGTATGTCTCCATTATCTACACTTCCTGTAGGTCTTCCGGATTTTGCAGATGATGATAAGATCTTCTGATCTGAATTAGGTGACAGGATGTTTCTTGTAGAAAGTTGGGATCTCAGAGGACCCTTTCCATGGCTGGAGATGGAAAAAGAAAAATCGTGACTCATCAGCTCGAGAAAACTCAATTTAATCCTTCAGTTCTTCATAGAATGAAGACAGATTTCAAGCAATTGCGAGTCTTACTCTGAACACTGTAATGATGGTGTCTGTGGAATTAGCTGTACAGGTTCATACGTATGGGTCCGCAAGTGATCCTTCTCAGATGCCACTCTTTGCAGCTTCTCATCATTTATGCCTTCCAAGCGTCTCTCACTAACTCTGCTGCCTGTTACTTCTCTGGTTACACAATAATCTGACAAAAACCATAGTTTAGACTTTAAAAGAAGAAACTATGGACAAAGGGTTGCCTCTTAGATCCTAGTAAATAGAAAATAAAACTTCGAAGTATGGCATGTCCTGCCCTCTTCTTTCCTTATTCTGACAAAAGGAAACTCAGATATCACAAGTTACCATGCCATTCATTTCAAAAAAGAAAAAGAAATGCTCACAATAAATGCTTACCCTCCTTTGTTCCATAAACATTTTTGCATCCTTCACAACGGCAATTATCTGAGCATCCAACATTAGCCTATTAAAAAGGCAGACATACGAGTTAATTACACGGATAACAAGCATCCATGAGTGTCAGTATTCTAAGATATAAAACCTGATAGCATTCACAGTATTTCTTTAGACACATTGACTTTTTGCAATTGCATCCTCTCTTATGCCGTGCTGATGCTGGTGTTGATGAAACTCCATCTTCCTGTGGAGAGTGAAGAAGATTATTAGTTGCAGCAAAATAAGTTGGACTAAATCTAAAATGGAGTGTACCCTATTATTTGCTGAAAACTCCCCGCTACGTTCTATAATCTTTGGAGCAAATGCCAGCGGATTGCGAGATTCAATTTGTTGGCGTGTCTCAAGAACTGTTTGTTCATATTGAGGTCTATTAAGGCATCCATGGCATGAACAAGGTTCGACACAATACATTCCCGCGGCAAAACAGTCACAGTAACTGTTAAGAGGCAAAAACATAAGTTGCACCACTGCGGAACATGGGAGGGGAAACACAAAGTACAAGTTAATAACTTACAGTTTCAAGCATTTACTCTTCTTACAATTGCAACGTTTGCAACCATCGCTGCTGAAGGTGGCCATTGTCTTGGTCCTAGTGAACCACAGTGAGAGTTAGCAGAGTGCTTAGACCACCTATAGAATGGAGAGAGAAATCAATATCTGAGAAAAGGATAGTAAACTAGCCTCTTCTTTTTGGGACTCAGTTGGATGAACTCCTCAGATCCGTCAACGACTGCTAAATCACGCTTCCTCTTTTCACGTGGAGTATCATAATGCTCATGGGATTTCAACAGATTCTGGCCCTCAATCTCAGGAAGAGAATCAGAAACTGCAGATGTTGCAGTTTCCGAAACCTTCTTCTCATTCCTTTCATCTAAAGCCCCTGATGGAATTGTCTCGAGAGTGTCTGATGAAATTGCACTTTGGCTTGATTTACCCAGCATATGGCAGGTTTCAGTGGAGGCCAACTTTATCTCCTCAACATCCTGGTGGCCTTCCTCTGGTTTAATGTTTTTGGCTGCTCTGCAACTTACTGTCCTGGTACCAACGATGCTATTTAAATGCAAGCCAATACCCGATGGCTTGGATGCTATAATGGGAGAGCTTCCACACTGGCGATTGGCCAGGATGCTTGTCACAGGTTTGTATGGCTCACGGACTGGTCTCTTGCTGGAAATTATATTGGAATTAGGCCTAGATAAATCCAGATCTTCCATTTCTGAAGCAGTATCCAATGATCTTGAAGTGTCCAAATTACGTGCTGGTAAACTTAATGATCTTGAAAAACTATTTGGGTGTGCATCATCAAATTGAAGACAGCGTCTAAGCAAGCCTCGCTGATGTTGAATATTCTGCAGCAAACGGAATGGTTATTGACATGGCATAACAACAACAACAAGGAGGAGGAGGAGAAAATGAAGAACCCTATTAATCCTTCTGCTTGTGCTAGACCCCTGAGTACACCGTATCACAGAAAACAAACTTGGCATTTCCCTAAGAAACAAAACTCCATATTGGAAATTGAGCATGCCATAATAGCAAGATGACAACTTCATGACACCAAGCAACCAGCAATATGCTCCATATAAACATAAAAAGTAAAGGATCAACCTCGCAGACAATATGCTGATGAAACCTCGAGTAAACTATGTAGAATTAAATACATGGGACCGACTCCTTTATTTTAATTAAATGAGATCTTCCGTATGCCTCCCTATCAAAGTCTACACCTTTCCTTGTCAGAATTCTAGTCGACTTTGTGCAACTTACTCCTGAAGTTACAAGATTTAGATGGCATTAGAAACTTGAGTTTTCGACTATCCATGAGTGAAGCTGATGACTAAGAATAAAATGGAGAGATGTGGATTTAATTTACAACAAAGTCCAATCATCATTTACAGCTAAACCTGACCATAGGCTTGGCTTGGTTTTCGATATAGGCTAGTGGGGCTGAGATGGGCCCAAAGGAGAATAGAAGTTGCATTTGAGGGCTTCAGAAAGCGGATTCCTCATGGGACTTGCTTGACCTGGCCCAAATGACCTTTCCGACCCAAAACTTTTTATATTTGTTTCTGCCAACTTTTCTATGATTTAATTCCTTGTGATGGAATAATATCAGGATGTTATGAAGATAGATATATAAGCCTGATCTTGGAACCGATCCAAGCATCCTGCACAATATTGACCTCCATGTAGAACTAAAACAGGAACTCCTGACTTTTTGATCTATAAATAGACCTCTTGTGTAAGTCGTGAAGAAACTACTATAAGATTAACTAGAAAAGGAGTTCTTATTTGGTTACTACATTGTTCTCAAAAGAGAACATCGAGAAGAGATCTCGTCATATTTAACACAATCACTTGAATAAATGCACTTACAACATCATCTTGTTTAAGATACGTTCGATAAATCAGCAAAAACAAGCCAATCCTTTCTCTCATAGACAATGAAACTTTAGGAAAGACCCAACCATTACGTCAAACAAATAGTAGTCAATTTCAGAGAGGATGGACAAGCATCTAAAAAGATACATATAGTACTAAGTAACATGCTAATTTTGTTATTGTTAAACTCACTAGAAGAAAATCATGCAAAAGATAATTAGACCGCCACCATAATGGCTGTGGGTAAAAATCGAACACAGCAGCCACCAAATCTGGAACTTTGCTTCGGCAGAAACTTCTACTCCAAATCATCACCTATGCTAGATAATCCTCACACAAGATGTCACTAACTTAAAATCTTAAGCCAAAACTACTTCTCAGTGCAGAATCCAAAAATGTCAGCAAATGACAAGGACCTCAGAGGCTAATCACAGCCAAAAGACAACGATGACCTCTATTGCTTAAAGCCATAGGATTGAGGACCCTTTCCCATTGAAAGTTCAGTTACTTTACTATAAGTGGTGGCGGTGCCTTCCGAATGCATCTAAAATCTATTCTCCACATATTAATTTTTAACGTATCTTAAATTTATGTGGGTTCACCCATCAGAATATCTTCTAAACACATCCAGCAACCCCCCCGGGGCCCCCAGTAATTGCACCATCATAAGCTCAAAGATTAACCAAATAACCAACTATCTTCACACATGCATCAGTTCTTTGCCATCTAAACATATCCCATTACAAGTACTTTTACACGGAGTATTATTACTTACATGATATTACATTGAACACGAAAGTCTTTTACTAATGAAATAGTGGAAAAGGGAAGCATTACTATAACGGCACAGAAAATAGGATAAATGGCCCCATTCTATAAAAAGGACTAAGCCTCCCCACATAAAGATATTGAACTCTAATGAATAGCTACAAAGAGATGTAGGAGCTGGCCTTTTTAAATTTTCAAAAAAACTTTGAAAAGATAACTGCACAGAAACCCATTGAGACAAACCTCAGGATGATGTAAATCAGCATGTTCACTTAAGGTTGCCTGTGAATCCACTCCATCTTTACATAAGTCAACCATTGGACAGGAGTCAAGGAGCGATTGCAGGCCATGAGATCCACAGTGATGGCTGCACCCTGCCACCTGCATAGCATAATTCGTAAATTAAAGGAAAAAAGTTGCCTAAAAGAAATGCTAATCAAATCTAATAATATAGTTAATGAGAAGAACTCTCTAACTACCTGAGCAACTGAATCTACGGACTGTTGCTTCTTAGATATATTTTCAACGGACAAGTCAAGCACAGTTTTTATGCATTTGATAGTTGATATGTCTCCCGCATTACGCTCATCTTCTGCTTCAGTTGGTTGTTGATTACATGTTAGCCTTTCCTGAAGCTCCTCCTGTCTTTCATCATAAAAACCTTGAGGTAAATTCCCTGCCCCATATTCATTGTCCACATTAGTTTCTTGGCCAAACTTTGAGAGGTCATCCACCGAGTAAGTGACATTACTCAGCGAACAGTTTTCCATTTCTTTCCTGGAGTGGCCCACTAAATGAGCAGAATTGGCGCAATCAATCTCAATAGGATCAGCCAAGAATTCATCTATGCACCCAGAAGAACTACATGGCTGAGCTTGTGAAGAGTCTCTGGAACTAAAGTTGCCTTTATCATGAGTAACAGCTCCATCTCTTGCTTGGGTGACATGTTCATTGGGCAACTCGGAAGCCTCTTCAATTTTGTCCTTACACTGATTTTTATGACGCGATAACTCTTCAATGGACGGCTGGACAGGTTGAATCCTGTAAGTACCAAGGAATTTGCAGTCAACTATGTATCAATGTTGTTCTGGAATTTGCTAACTAAGCAACCGAGACAATTCAAAAGTCTCACCTGTTCAAGAAATTGGCCTCGCGCTGTAAGTTTACATGTGGTGAAGTAAATACAAGAGGAGAAGAAGTAAGTGCAGGGAAAACTTGCGGAACATGCGCAGCCTTGACTGGATTTATCGGAGAGAGGTTCTTGACAAAATTAGAGAAAGGGGACTCCTACAAGTGAGAGAAGAAGCTAAGTTGCACATAGCATCAATCAGAAAACATCACGACTATCCCCAAAAAGCTATACATGTGATGCATACATTGTTTTCCCCCAAATAATCCTAATAATGTAAGCATATGAAAGTGATCATCGGCTAAATATTCCATACAAAGTAAAATAAAAGCAAAAAATTGTCGACAATGCTCAGGGGCAGCACCAACATCATAAGTCTAGCTAACACTTGTCTTGCCTTTTGATCATAATCGAAGAGATTAAACACTTGGGAATGAGGATCTCCAATCATGCTTACACAATTCTACAATGCCTGTTTCCCGAGAGCTCAAGCACATTGATAAGATCTAAAACAGAACACCTGAAACGTCAAATGCCTCAATGTACTAATCTGATATCATCTTCCTACATCAGCTTAAAATTTGCACCTGCCTTACAAGAAAAGCTACAAAGTCAAGGCACATGTTCTTTACCTTAATACAGCATATAGAAAATCACGCCTTCGCTCCAAACTATCTCACAGACGCTTATCAATAGATTTGCCTAATTGAGAGGAACCGCTTCGAGGTCATCAACCGAGAAACCATCGCATCAATGGAATGACAATACCTCAGTCCACTGATGACCGACAGTTTGACACACATCACGTGATTTCACAAATCTGCTCGAATGACTTCCAAACAGACACTATTCCATTAACAGACGCGAACGCAACATCCGAACAAACGCACGTGGACAGAACACTCGAGGGATTGCTCCACCGAAGACTCTAGCATCACACTTCCGACCAAAATCCAGCAACAGAGCTCGAGTCCACGTTGAGGTTCAACTCACTGCTCCAGGAAGGCAGAGAGCAACGAGCAACAGCAATCGAACCATCAAACACCACTCGATTGCGAACCAGACGCGACCACAGAAACCGAGAATCGGAGCGTGAAAAACGAACCCCGAGGCGCGTTCAGAATCAAAAATGAGATCCAGCAACTCGTCAGAAACCACCATCAAACACACCGATTCCCCCAAAAAACAAACGAACGAACGAACAAACAAACGAGGAGCGAAACCGCGGATTACTTGAACCGGAGGAGAATCCGTCGAGGCGCGAGCACAATCAACAACCGCCGCCCCCGCCGCCGCCGCGGCCCCGTCGTTCTTCGTCTTCGCAGCAACATCGGGAGATTCCATGGCGGAAAACCCTAGCTCGAACGCTGCTGCTGCTGCTGCTGCTGCGGCTCTCGCTCCGGCGTTACTTCGAGCTCTTCTCTCTCTCTTTCTCTCTAGTTTTTTTTTTTTTTTTTTAAAAGTCTTGGAATCCACCAGCTGCTGCTGCTGCTAGTAGTAAGAGAGAAGGCGTTCTATGGAAATGAGGTCGTTCGCGTTTTGGATTTTTTTCTCCTTTTTTGCTCGACGGCATTTCTCATTTTTTTTTCTTTTTATTAAGTGGGGAGGTTTGTTTGTTTGTTTTTGTTTTTTTTTTTTTTTTTTTTTTGGCGCTCGATGAATGAATGAGCGGACGGGAGGCTGAAAAAGCGGGCGTTTGAAAAGCGGGCGGGAACACTAGCTGTTGTTCCCTTCAACCCCCTTCCCCGGGCCGAATGGGCCTCTATTGGGCCTCGTGGTATTTGGGCCTTGTGCTCGGCTCTTGGCCCATGAAGGGACGGCGTGATGCGATTTTTGACCCCTCGTTTTCCGTCGAAAAGTTTTTCGAAAATTTACGGAAATTAAATTTTTGGTAGGTTAAGATGATGTTGTCGTGCATATGTTTTCGTAAAATTTGAGGCGGTCTACATGCATTCGGCCCGTAATCGACTCAAATTAACTAGTTTTTGACAAGTTAGGATGTGTTATATATTGATCGATCGTGACGTTAATATAGCTTATTATCAACCCTTTTTTAGCGAAACAAAAAACATGATTAGCGGTTGTGATCACCTAACATTGATGGCAAATTTCTTTTTCTGTTTTCTTTGGTCGGAAAAAGGAATTTCGACATGTTTGATAATGCCGATAATTCTAAGAAATGACTAGAAAGATTGTTAGAGATCAGGCGATTCCAAAAGTATTAGTTGCTAAAGGAAACTAATTCTGAATTTCTAAACTCGAACTATCGAGTAAAATAAAATGCATATGAAAATGGGACTAAAAATATCTTGTATCATTGATTGGAAAGTACGACACATGGCACAACATACTTTATTTTTTTCACGAATTAAATGCAATAATTAAATGCACCTATTGCAACATTGTGAAAAAGCTCAATTGGGAACAATTTTCTTCACGGGAAGAGGACCTTTAGACACAATTCTATACTTCCATACACTTAGAGAAAAAAACACATCTTTTCTCTTTTAAAGAAGTAGCCTTCAAAATAATTGCATTGGCAGTTATTTTCTTTAAATTGTGGACTATGGGTCCTTTTGAGTTATGGGCTGGATAACATGAGCAACTCAATAATAATAAAACCCATTATGTTCTACTCAGCCATGATGAGCTAAACATAAATCTTTCTTCTCTGCAATATTCATATTAACATATAATCTATGCGACTAGCATACTATTAGAGTTTGTTGTCATACATTTATTAAGAATATATAATAGCTTAAATTGGGCATAATCATTAAGAGTTGATATTGTATGTTGTTTACATTTATATCTCTCTTAATCTTATATATATTGTATTCACAATTACGATTAAATATAAATAATCATAATTGGTCAACCCGTGATTATAGAATAGAATGTGATACCAACGGCAAATTGATATTCCTCTTTTGTTAAAACTATCAATTTCAGTTCGTTTTACTTTTTTAAAAATGTTCCATTAGATCTAATCACTTTATGATTATTGACAATATTATAAAATAGAAATTTTGAAAATAAGTAAGAGTCCTAAAAGCATTAGGTCGAGGAAGTTTTATTCTCAAGTCTCACACAATTTAAAAGTTAAGATCAAAACTTTTGTCAACTTTTATTGGTCGTCTTATGCATATGTGGTATGAAATACATGCAACAGCATTAACTCATTTCTCATAGAGCATATGTCTTTGCATTAAATATTGTACAAATGATAGTTTAAACATACCCAATGTCTAACTTAAGTTCACAAATCTACTTTTTTTTAAAGAATCCATTAGACTTCACATCGACAACGAAGATAGATAAAGTAAAATATTTGAGTCATTTTACTTTCAAACATAAAAATTTTATGACCTCGTCTCGACACTCAATTAAAGTTACATCTATATTTTAAACTTGAACTCTCAATTATTTCCTAGAAAATAAGCTTAAATTTGTCTCATCTCTATTTATCATACTATAAATAGATATAATTATTCATATGAGTGGGCTAATCTCCTATGTATTCGACATACTTTCTCAATATAATGTACTAAATATCAAGATGCATAAATATTGAATAAACCGATAGGCATTAATGATGATAGAAAACTTCATCAATTATTAATACTTAGGGAAATTACAATATTCAGTATATAACCTCTACATAAGATTTTACATGACCATAGAAAACATCTCTAGGATTTGGCTTTGTCATAGAATTTGCTATCATTCTATACATAGATATGTACTGAAAATTCATATCTTTGATAAAGTTGTACTTAATATTTATATGTTTGGTCTTATAATAAAGGGATAAGTGTTCCAGAAGTCCTACAACTTGTCACAAAAATGCATTTCAGTCATAAAACTTGTAAAAAGTACATTTAATTCCTAAAACTTGTCAAATTGTTTCAAACGAGTCCTAAAATCGATGCCGTTAGCATTTTCCGTTAAAAATGCTGACGTGGCATTTCAAATAATTTTTATTTTCTACGTGAATTTTTTTAATTATTTTTTAAAAAAAATAGATTTAAAAACTAAAAAAATCAAATTTATTCATTTTATCTTATTTTCACCAAAAAATTAAAAAAATTAAATATTTAACAAAAAACATTTTAATTAAAAATAATTTTTTTAGTTAAAATATTTATTAAAAAAACATATTAAAAAAGTTAACATTATTTTTAAAATTTATTTTTAAAAATTTTAAAAATAAAATCTTTAACTTTTCTTTTTAGTTTTTGTTGAAAATAAGATAAGAATAAATTTAATTTTTTAGTTTTTAAATCTAATTTTTTTTTTTAAAATGGATAAAAATTAATTAAAAAATAAACTTGGAAAATAAAAAATTATTTAAAATGCCACGTCAGCATTTTTAACGGAAAAAGGCTAACGGCGTCGATCTTAGGACTCATTTGAACCAATTTGACAAATTTGACAAGTTTTAGGACTAAAATGCATTTTCGTAACAAGTTGTAGGATTTCTGGAACACTTATCCTATAATAATATTTTAGATCATTGGTGTAAACTTTCGCTGCTTGGCCATCACAATTAACTAACAAAGAGCTTGCAGCATTCTTAGCAATACCGAAATGATTCAAAATCTCTTAGGTCAAATATCCTCTTATACTGTTACTAATAATGCCACAAATCCAATTTCATCGTAAATAAGGCTATATATGTTTGTTTCTTAGTGCTTCAAAATATGATGTCATTATTTATAAGAATACAAATTTAGAGGTAGATTTCATTTCATTTAAATGTTCTCCCTAATTAGCATCTAAATAACCTTAAAGCTGCATATCCCTTCCTTGATAGCTCAATATATAATCAATAATACCTTTCAGATACCTTATGATTCTTTTAACAATAGTCTAATGTGCTTGACTTGGATTAGATTAGTATCTACTTACTATTCCAACTGCAAAACACATGTTAGGTCTTATACACATTATAACGTACATTAAGCTTCCAATAACACTAACATAAAAAACACATTTCATTTGTTCCTTTTTTTGTGGAATCTTAAGATATGATCTATACTTCAATCTTTCACCTTTCGCAATAGAATATCTATGAGTTTATAGTTTTGCATACAAAATCATTCAAAAATTTTCTTTTATACGTCTCTTATAAAAAGACAAAAATCTTTTGAGTGATCTCTTGAAATCTTAATTGCAAAAATATATGTAACTTCACCCATATCTTTAATCTCGAAGTTGGAAAATAACCAATTCTTAACAATATTTACAAACTCTATATTGCTTTCAACAATAAGTATATTATCCACATATAATGATAATATTACAAATTGATATTTAGATCTTTTGATTATACACAATAATTTAATCAATCATCGTAAAAGCATATGCCACTGTGGTATTATGAAAACATAAATACTATTGTCTCGAAAACTGCTTAAGATCATATAACGATCTAAAAAGTCAACATATATTTTTTTATGGCATGTTTGGTAACGATTCTATTCACGGGAACTGATTCTAACTAGAAATGATTATTTTTTATTTTGTTCCCAAGAACTGATTCTTAGTAAAAAAACGCATTTGGTAACTGTCCAAATTTTTTTATTCTGGAATAGAATTGCGTTTAATACCGTGCTCATTAATTCTGTTCCAAATCGGTTTCTTTAAATTTTTAAATAATTTTTTTTAATAATTTTTTTACTTTTTCCTTCTTTTTTTTCCCTTTTTTTTCCCCTTTTCTCCTATTCTTCTTCTTCTTCATGTGGCTGGTTGCCGACCGGCGACCGGCTAGACGAGGGACGGCGATGCTCACCGGAGCGTTGCCGACCCTCGGTGGGCCGGCCCTCGTCAGTCGAGCCTCGGCAACAATTGGGCCAGGCTCGCCCGGCCTCACCAATGCCGAGTGGGTGAGCCTCGCCGGTGGCCCTCGGCGGGGTGGCTAGGCCCGCCTCCGGCGAGGCTCGCCCAGCCCTACTAGTGGCCAGGCCGGCCTCGCCGGTGGCTAGGCTTGCCTCCGGCAAACTCGTCGGACCTCGCCCTAGCCTGGCAAGCTTGCCGAACCGATGAACAGCAACCGGCGGCGAGTGGTGGTGGACGACAATTGCGGGATGACGGAAGGGAAGAATAAGACTTTCACTGTTTTGATTCTTTTTTTGATTATCGAGACGGAGAATCACATTTTTTTATTCTCAATTATCTTCCTAATCTGTTCCCGGGAACAAAAATTTTACCAAATTCGATTCTCGTCCCAAACTGATTCTGGGAACTGATTCTGAGAACAAAAAATCATAATCAAGCATTGTTTGACACGTTGCCAAACAGCTCCTTAGTCTTTTGAAATAAAACTATTAGGTTGTTTCATATAGATTTCTTATTATAGTTCTCCATTAACAAAATCAATCTTTACATTTATTTAATGTAATTCAAGATATCAATCTTTACATCTATTTAATGTAATTCAAGATCCATACTTGCCAATATTGTTAGAATAAAGCGAATTGAGGTAAATCTCATTATTAAAAAAAAAATTATTCATAATTAATTATTTCATATTAATTATACCATTTTACAACAAGACAAGCTTTATATTGAGCCATCAATTTTGCGTTTTGTTTCAAGAATTCACTTGTTCCTAATGGCTTTACGTCCTTTTAAAAGATCAACAAATTCTCAAACTTAATTTGATTTCATTGACTTAATTTCTTTTTTCATTATATATATATATATATATTCATTTTTCCTTATTATGACAATTTAGAGCCTCATTTATATTCTTTGACTTATCTTCATCTTGTAGAGTGATTATGAAAGTTATTTCTTCAATGTCAAAATATTGATGGGGAATTCTTCTGCAACTTGCTCATCATACATGAAATTGTACATTTTGTATATTATTCTCCATTATGCTCCTACTCGAATTAAATAATGATGATATCGTCACATCATGTAATTGTAATTGAGATTGAGTCGAATTTAATTTTTCACTTCTCACATTACTCCCATTTGAATGAGAGGATGGTACATATTCTATGTTTTCATTATCATAATTCAAGGTTTCAAATAAGGAATAGTGTTCACCTGTTTCACATTTTTTAGGAAAATCATTCTTTGAAAATGTGACATTTCTTGATTCGAATATAGTTATGCTCTCAAATTTAAATTGGATATTCTACATGTTCATAATTTATATAGAGTAGAAGTAATTGATTTAGAAGACACGTGGTTAAGTATATATATATAGTAGTTAATAAAGTATCACCCAAAAAGTGGTAAGTAAGTTAGTTTGTGTCATCATAAACCAAACTATTTCCAATAGAGTTTTATTTTTCCTTTCCGCAACACCATTTTATTGAGAAGTATATGAAATAGACAACTATCTTTATATTACTTTTTCATCACATAACTTTCTAAACTCATCAAATAAAAATTCTCGACCTCAATCGGATTTCGATATTTTTATTTTCTTATCTATTAAATTTACTACCAAGTTCATTAACTTCTTAAAGCAACTTAATGCCTTAGATTTATGAGAAATCAATAAACATGTTCAAATCAAATATAATCATTTATAAATGTGATGAAATACACAGACCCATATATTGCCATTACATTCATTGGATCACAAATGTTTTTTTTTTTTTGGTAAAGATCATTGGATCACAAATGTTACAATGAATTAATTGCAACAAAAATTTAGCTTTTGTTCCCTTTCCAAATAGCTTCTTTATTATTTTTCCCGCTAAACAATGCTCATAAATAGGCAAATTGACTTTTCAATATTATTCACTATGCCCTCTTTAGTTAATTTATTCATTCAATGTTGGCATATATAACCAAGTCTAGCATACTACGTATTCACATCATTATCATAAGAGATAGAAGATGTAAATAGGGTATAACAAATTTAACATCACCACAATCAACATCTAATACAACAAAACCATACAAAAAGTATCAATAACCATAGTAACTCATACTTAAATACAAGTCCACACCACCATTATGAAAGTTCAAATTAAAACCAAGTTGAACCAATATTAAAACAAATATTAAATTTCAATGAATTTTCAGAGCATATAATAGGTCATATAGGAACAAAGTGCATCCATCACACATATTTAATTAGCATGTTCTAATCTATTTTACATTAACTTTAGAGTTGTTCCCTATATAAACAATTTCATTCTAGTCGTAACTCATTAGAACTCCACGAAGGCATCTGTATCATTCGCTATATGGTTTGTTGCTTCCGAATCTACAGTCCACAAAGGATTAAATTCAGTTAGAAAAACTAAACTTGATACAAAAGTAATGCACTTAAGAACACAAAAGATGTCTATCTTCTTTGGCTCGAGTAAAGTGACCCCTCTTACTACAATATTGACATTTTATTCACAAAATGACATTTTCTTCTCTTATGATGGTCAAATCTTGGTTTCTTACCTAAAAAGCTCACTCCATTGCCTTTTCACTTTTTGAACAAATCTAGATGCTTGCATTTGGAGCTTGAAGCCCATTCAGAGCTAAAACCAACATAATAAATATCGGTTTCATTCTTAGCTACGAGAAGACAATCCTCTCTTAACTTAAGGTGACATAAAGTATTTTCAAATGTCTTATATTTTCATTGTAAGTCAGGTGCACTTTCATGTGCTCCCAACTTTGAGGCAATGAATGGATCACTACTTAAACTTGCTGCTTGTCAATCAAAATGTGGCCAGCATCCTTTAGCTCATTAATCATGTTTGACATCCGTCTTAGGTATTGTTTCATGGTATGTCCATGAAGCTTCTTATATGGGTTAAACCTGATAATGAATTGTCTCAATTTGGTCACAAATATTTGACTAAATCTAACCACCAACACTGCTCACGTATCCTTGACATTCTCAAAACGCCTAAAATTCTCGCATAACATAATTATCCATGTTACTTGGCAATGTGATGCAAGCAATCGAGCTCTTCATCTTCCAAGAAATGCATCCTTATTTCTCTTATATCGTGTAGTATTGTCATCCTTAGGTTCTTCCATAACTTGGTTAAGAGTTTCTAGTACTTCTCGCTATTCTAGCACATATTAAATTTTCATATTACATATCCTCATAATTATTGTTGTTCAATTTCTCTCCTTTGTTCAATTCAACCATTATATTCTTCAAAGTTGAAGTCATTGTATTTGAACATTTCAGACATGTTTGCACAAATTATTAATACCTAACATTTATGCATCTATATTGCATAAACTAATTATATTGATGGTCACTTTGTTTCCAATCATCCAAAATTCCTAACTTGAAGTAATCATTAATATAATCATTTATGCAAATGCAAAAAATAAATTCTCCAAAGTCATTAAAACTTTCTTGAACTTCCACGAATAATGCAAATAAGATTGAATTTTCATTAACTAAATATGCAATTTACACAAAGTAATGTGTCCAATAGAAAGATATCCACATTAATATAAAAAAAAATATTTACACCTAAGATATCTAAAATCGACCTAAGAAAAATAATAAATAAATAAATTCAACAATACTCAACTATCTCATAAATAGGAAAAAACTTTTCAAATTTCTTAGAAAATTCTTTTGAAAATTCTAAGGTCACATTTGGTAACCACAAAAAGATCCTCGGAGATCCCTCATGACTCTCCAAGGCGCATTTATTCGGTGCCAAGTTACATACAATCCGATGGTTGAAGTTTTCATTATCTCAATCTTATAATATTCTCTCAGAAACTCTATTGCAAGTTTTTTATAAGTTAGAGCCACGTTAGCCTTGCATAAGCTATCTAACACTACTTGCCATTCAGATAGAAGAGAGTTCATAAGGGTTGGCACCTAATCAAAGTCGAGCATAGAGTAACTATTCCAGATGATTTCTTGTATCATCTCATCAACCCCAACCACATGCGTCATTATATCACCATCATTTAATCAATAATTAGCTAATTTTGTTTTTAGCCCTTCAAGTCTCGCTTTATGTTCATTCATTTCTATGAATATAGGCGCGTATATGAAACGCAACATTGTTCTTACAACAAATGCAAAACAAAAAGGGATTATACATAATCTATAACACAATTCATCAGAATTCCGATTTTTTTTTGTCAACCCAAGTCAACAGTCAACGTCGATTAATGTCAGTCAATGATCAACGTCAATCAACAGTTAACAAATGACCAGGTCGGGTCAATGAGTTAGCTGGGTTGAGTCAACCAAGGGGCAAAACCGCAATATTTCGGAAAGTTAGGGGGGCAAAATGGTAGTTGCCCATACAGCACAAGTTGATGACCCCAGTCCCTTTTGGCAACGCGTGGAGGTGTGTCTAGCCCCCTCCGACAGTGTGCTGCTACTCGTTTTTCTTATCTCGACAAGAACTACGACCATACACTTCCAAAAATGATTTTTAACGCACTAAACATCGAGAAACAACCCTAAATGGTACAGTCGGGTGTCGATTTTTTGTACACAACGTTCATTGGCGCCATTTCTCAATTTCAAGGCCAACATTTCATTTATTTAACATGTTAAACGATCAAGAAACAAGAATACATACTCTAATAGCAATGAAGGAAATTAATTTTGAATTCTAAACTCAAACTATCAAATAACATAAAATGCATACAAAAATGGGCTCATAAATATCTTGTATCAGTAATCGCATCACATAATAGAACGTATCTTATTTTCCATGAATTAAATGCACCTATTGTAGTGTCATGAGAGAGATTGAGTTGAAACAATTTTCTTTATGAGAAGAGGGTCTTCTCGTTCTTCTTCTTTTCCTTTTAGAATACATAATTATATACTTCCACGCACTAAAAGAAAAAATAAGCTTTTTTCTCTTTTAAAGAAGTAACGCTCAAAATAACTGCTTTAGTAATTATTTTCTTTATATTGTGGGCTACGGGTCCTTTTGAATTATAGGTTGGACTAGGCCAACAAAAGCGGCCTAATAATAATAAAACCCATCATTTGTTAATTTCATCGTAGGACTTGATCTCATGGTCAATAGAGGAAAGGGCAGGGGCATTTCCGACTTTTCATTTTCCCGCGGATAGTATGGTGCATCAGAATTTTAATTACATAGATTGTTGAAACTACATGCTTGTGACTTGCCAAGTCAGTCAACGCTTCCCAAGACAATGTGGAAAGCAAGAAAATAATCGTCAGCAGGCTAATGCAGGAGAGGTCAAATTTAGACTGCATTTTCGACAATTTTAGTGCGAGCTGGATGGTCAATGTTTGACCGACTCCTTTAGCTTCCAAGGCTGCAAACAGAACAGATTTCCCAGATGATTTTTGGTCAACCGTTAGAAACCTCCCATAGGAGAGGATGATCATGTTTTTTTCAAAGACCTCACGATGGAAATAGCATCTGAATTTTCCTCATGAAATGATGGTGTTTTCAGCAGCTGGAAATGCAGTTTCTCTATTAGTTGTCACTCCCGGTTGGTTGATTGCATCCCCATCAGGAATGTCAAGCAATGCTTGCTTATCTAATGTAAACTGGGGATATTGTAGTTTGACCTGAGGGAGAGATCGAGAAAAAAGCGCAAAAAAATTCTCGAAAAGTTAGGTAGCAACTGAGGTGGTTTCGATGGGGAACTCGCCCAGCAAGTTCCGGCGAATTTTATTCAATCGTGGAAGACTATCTGGGTCAGCTCTCCTTCTGGAGTTTCGGTATCTGTAGCAATTCTCTGCAATGGCCAGCAAGAAGAGCAACAAAGGAAAGCTGCTGTTGCCTCTTTTTGCTCTATTCTTTGGCTCATCTCTTGGGGCCATTGACACCATCAGACCCAAAGACTTGCTGACAAGCAATGACACTCTGGTTTCCCGGGCCGGGTTCTTCGAGCTCGGCTTCTTTGATGACGTTGGTTCAGGCATTTACTACCTGGGAATTTGGTTCAAGGCCGATCTGAACAGAAGAGTCGTTTGGGTCAGCCGCGAGAACCCCATGATTGATTCGTCGTGTACTCTTCAGATAAGGTACGACGGTAACTTAGTACTGATAGACCGGCGACAGACCCCAATGATAGTCAATTCAGGAACGCTCGCAACAAATGCAAACACTTCTGCAACACTTCTTGATTCTGGGAATTTCATTCTTAAACAAGGTGGCGCTGTTGTCTGGCAAAGTTTCGATTATCCAACCGATACGTACTTGCCTGGCATGAAAATCGGGCGGTTCGGTCTCAACACGGATCAATCCAGGATACAAGTCCTTGTTTCGTGGGTGAGTCCACAAAATCCATCTCGAGGCTCATTCACTTTAGGAGTCAGCTATAGCGGGTCGACAAAGCTTGGTGTTTGGCGCAGAGATAATGTCCACATGGATATCGGGTTCTGGGACCGAAGGAGTTTCAGATTCATCTTCGCTAACACATCAGATAGATACAACTTCAGCTATGTCTCAAATGAAAATGAGACTTACTTCACATTTAGTAGCAAAGGCACACATGCATCCACATGGTTTGTGATGGCTTCGACCGGAGAACTAGAGGAGCATAACATGGTAGATGCGGACGGTAATATATCGTTTTCGTCCATGAGCCATCAGCTGTGCGGAGATTCACAAGGAGGTAACTCTGACAAATGCTTGACTTCGATTCCATCTACGTGCAAGGAGGGCAATGACTTCACGCTGGTCAATGGCACAATGCCAGATTCAGCACTCGTTACTACGATGCACGTGGGATTCAACGAGTGCGAGGTCTTGTGTCAGGGTAATTGTTCTTGCATGGCATTCGTGTTTCATCAAGATGATCAAGCCGTGTGCCAACTTTATTATGGGAACAAGAAGGACTTGTTGAGGTCCAGAGATGGAGGAAGCAGGACGTTCTACGAGCGAGGCGACACTTCTGCAGAGAACGGTCAGTATGAACAGGCTTAAAACAGAACATGGATGCTCGAAGTAGAAACCACTTTTAGTTCTAACTCTAAAATCATAACATGATAAAGACTGTCGTCTTTGTGCATAATATTGCTTTCTATCCAGCAATTCATTCTAGGGTGGCATCTAACATCTTGTAAGATTGCTTGATTAGGCCTAATAGGCAATATGTAAATGTACTGTTCTTTTTAGTAAGACAACCAGTCCTTCAAAATGAGATAATCAATTGGTAGGTTATTAACAGGTGATGTTTCAAGAGAATCGGCAGTGATTTATCATACTAAGTCGCGTATCTACAACAAACAGTGTCTCTACCGTTCAATTCATCGAATATATGTATGCTGGTTTTGGATTTATAGGTGGCAAAAGGAAGAAACAGCGGTTGATTGTTGCTGCTGCTCTGGCGTCCTTATCAGTTCTTATCTTAGTAATCCTATCTTATGTGCAATGGATTAGGCACAAGAAGAAAGGTGAGCTATCTCTTTCTCACACGCGCGTTCTATGAATCTCATGGAATGATTGATTGCAAATAATTTTACAGAAGGAAATAAAGTGAGGAATGGTGAAGCGACAAGTGAGAGCTTGGATACAGCATTAGTCCGAATCGGGGTCCGACCATCAGATAAAGATCTCGTGAGCGCAAAGAAGGCAGAAATAAGCCAGCAGAAAGACTGGGAATTAGCACTGTTTACTTTTTCCAGCATTGAAGTCGCAACAGACTACTTTGCGCCGAGAAATAAACTCGGCGAAGGCGGTTTTGGCCCGGTTTTCAAGGCAAGAAAAGCATATAATCTCACTATTATAGACAGTAATTATCAATGGTAACAAAATGTGGATGTTGACTCCAGGGTCAACTTATCGAGGGACTGGACATTGCGGTGAAGAGACTTTCGAAGATGTCTCGGCAAGGGTTGGAGGAGTTCAAGAACGAGGTAACTCTAATATCTAAGCTGCAACACCGGAACCTGGTGAGGCTTCTGGGATGCTGCATCGAAGGAGAAGAGAGCATTCTGATTTACGAGTACATGCCCAACAAAAGCTTGGATTCGTTCATTTTCGGTCCGTGTTTCTCTTTTTCTGTCTATGATCTGTTCTTTGCTTCATATGGTCAACGGAATGCATCATGTTGACATTTGTTGTGCTTCTATCATGTGATTCTACTAAAATGAAGATCCTGAGAAAAGAGCGCTTTTGGATGGGAGGAAACGCGTTGGCATAATCGAAGGCATTGCTCAAGGGATCTTGTATCTCCACAAGTACTCTAGACTCCGCATCATCCACCGCGACTTGAAGACCAGCAACATATTGCTAGACAGCGACATGAACCCTAAGATATCCGATTTTGGCATGGCAAGAATCTTTGGAGAGAATGAAACTCGGGCAAAAACGATTAGAGTTGTGGGGACATGGTAAGCAGAGCTGGTGTATGATAACTAGCCTCATCCATTAGTTACATTTTTCTTATCGTTTACTCAACCATCCTAACAACTGCTCAAATGTTATATTGGTTAGTGGATACATGTCCCCAGAATATGCAATGGATGGTCTATTCTCAGAGATGTCAGATGTGTTCGCATTCGGGGTCATTTTGCTGGAGATAGTGAGCGGTGAGAAGAATATTGCCTTCTTTGAGTGCGACCATTGGTTGAACTTGCCAGGAAAAGTAAGTAAACTACTCCATGACAGACTGCTGTTCACTGATTTTATCATTATTTGAGCTGGACAATTTGGTTCGATATAGGCTTGGAATCTATGGAAAGAAGGGAAGTGCATGGAGTTCATGGACCAGACACTAGCCACTTCTTGCTCAGCAAATTCAGCGGAACGGCTTGTTCAGCTGGGCCTACTATGCGTGCAAGAAAGGCCGATGTATCGACCTACAATGTTGGATGTGGTCTCAATGCTCAACAATGAGACAATTCCTCTGCCTCTTCCAAGAGAACCAGCATTCTTAATCCGCTCAGCATCGGGCTCAAGAAGGCACAGACTTTTTTCTGCAAGTGAGATTACAGTTTCAGAGTTGTGTGCCAGGTAAAAAAGGCAAAGGACTAGCCATCATGGCCCAATAGCATCTTATGCCATTGAGGCTAATATTGTAGATTTCAAGCAAGAGTTGGCAAAGCCAACCAGAGTTGTTACTGTTGCTTCATGTATGAGATTAGTAATGCTGCAGAAGGAAGAAAAGGGCAGGTTTTATATGGATCTGTACATGATTTGATAGGGATAAAAATTTGAATATCTCATTGGACGATACATTTTTTCAGTAACTGGCATAAATTAATTCATTTCTTGTTTTCTATCAGCAATCGACTCACCTTTTGTTTAAATGGTTAAGCATGTCGAAATACTGCAACTACAACTTACTATCAACACATTCAGAGTGAACTGCAGAGAATAGTTATGGGAACCTAAATGTTAATTGCCAAAACAAATTCCGACCCACTTTTATCTTTGGCCTGAAAAAGAATTTGGACAGCGTTGATGCTGTCAATAGCTCAAGAGATGACTAGAAATACTGTTGGTAACGATCAAATGGTGCCAAATATGGTTGCTGTATTGTTGGAGGACTTGATCTCATCATGGTCAAGAGAGGAAGGGACATTTTCGACTTTTCATATTTCCGTGGATGGTATGGTGTATCAGAATTTAATTATATAATTGTTGCAACCTCTTGCTTGTAAACCAAGTCAGTCAACGCTTTCCAAGACAATGTGAAGGAAAGCAAGCGCACAATCATTAGCAAACGCAATGCACGAGAGGTCAAATAGGACTGCTCTTTCAATTTAGTGGGAGCCAGATGTCAATGGTTGACGGACCTGTACTTCAAGGCCGCAAAAGAAAAGATTTCCAGATCATTCGGTCAACCATTGGAACCTCCAAAGCTAGACTACTCATCGCTTCAACAGGATATGTCATGTTGTTATGTGAAGCGAATTTAGCAATGTCATGCTCGGTTGATTGCATCCCCGGTAGACCAGCGAAACGATTCTTGTTAATCTGATCAATGATAATCTTCATAGAAGTCAAACAATTCTTGTTTATCTGATCGGTGATGCATGAAAATAATGTAAATCTGAGGCTTATTCTAGTTTGACCAAGAAGGGAGAGACACGAGGAAGAAGCGCCAGAGCATTGTGGAAAATTGTGTAGCAACTGAAGTGATTTCGACGGAAGGAGTCACCAAGCAAGTTCTAGCAAACTTTTATTCAATCCCAGAAGACTTTTTGGATCTTCAGTTCCCCTTCTGGTGTTCAGTATCTGCAACAATTCTCTGCAATGGCCAACAAGAAGAGCAACAGAGGAGAGCTGTTGTTGTCTCTCTTTGCTCTATTCTTTGGCTCATCTCTTGGGGCAATTGACATCATCAGATTCAAAGACTTGTTGACTAGCAATGACACTCTAGTTTCCAGAGCTGGGGTCTTCAAGCTCGGCTTCTTCAATGACGTCGCTTCTGGAATTTACTACCTGGGAATCTGGTTCAAGGCCGATCCAAACAGAAGAGCCGTTTGGGTCAACCGCGAGAATCCCATGATTGACTCTTCGTGTACTCTTCAAGTAAGGTATGATGGTAACTTAGTACTGATAGACAGGCGACAAACTCCAATCATAGTCAATTCAGGAATGCTCACAACGAATGTGAACACTTCTGCGACACTTCTCGATTCTGGGAATTTTGTTCTTGAACAAGGTGATGCTGTCATCTGGCAAAGTTTTGATTATCCAACCGATACTTACTTGCCTGGCATGAAAGTCGGGCAGTTTGATCTCAATACGGATCAATCCAGGATACAAGTCCTCGTTTCATGGATGAGTCCACAAAATCCATCTCGAGGGTCGTTCACTTTAGCAGTCAACTATAATGGGTCGACTAGGATTGATGTTTGGCGCCAAGATAATGTACACATGGATATCGGGTTCTGGGACAGAGGGAGTTTCAGATTCATTTTCGCAAACACATCAGATAGATACAATTTCAGCTATGTTTCGAATGAAAATGGGACTTACTTCACTTTTAATGGGAAAGGCGCATATGCATCCACATGGTTTGTGATGGCTTCAACAGGTGAACTCGAGGAGCATAGCATGGTAGATGTCAATGGTAATTTTTCGTTTTCCTCAGTGAGCCATCAGCTGTGCGGAGATTCACAAGGTGGTAATTCTGGTACATGTTTGACCTCAATTCCATCTACGTGCAAGGAGGGCAATGGCTTCTCACAGGTCAATGGCACGATGCCAAATTCAGCACTTGTTAGTACAGTGCTCATGGGGTTCGATGAGTGAGAGGTCTTGTGCCGGGGTAACTGTTCTTGCGCGGCATTCATGTTTCATCGGGATAATCAAGCCGTGTGCCGACTTTATTATGGGGACAAGAAGGACTTACTGAGGTCCAGAGAAGGAGGAAGCAGGACATTCTACGTGCGAGGCAACACTTCTGCTGAGAACGGTCAGTATGAACACTTCTTTTTACAGTACTCACTCTATTTGGTGATTTCTTCTAGTGTGGCATCTGATATCTTGTAGGATTACTTGAATAGGCCCAATAGGCGATATCCTAATGAACACTTCTTTTACTAGGCCAAACTGTCCTGCGTGAGATAATACTATGTCGCATGTCTGCAGCTAACAACGTTTCTTCTGTTCAATTCATTGAGTCCATGTTTGCGGTTTTTGGACTTTTAGGTGGTAAGAGGAAGAAATTGCGGTTGATTGTCGCTGGTGCTCTGGCTTCCTTATCGGTTCTTAGCTTGGTAATTTTATCTTACTTGCAATGGACTAGGCACAAGAAGAAAGGTGAATTCTCGCTTTCTCACACACTCACCGACAAGCCATGTCCATGTTCTCTCAGTCTCATGGAATGATTGATTCTGTGAACAATTTTATAGTAGGAAACAAAGTGAGGAATGGAGAACCAACGGCATTTCTCCGAATAGGGATTGGAGCACCTGCTAAAGATCTCGCAAGAGCAAAGAAGGCAGAAATAAGCCAGCAGAAAGGCCGGGAATTAGCACTGTTCACTTTTTCCAGCATAGAAGTCGCAACAGACTACTTTGAGCCGAGAAATTAACTTGGCGAAGGCGGTTTTGGCCCTGTTTACATCGACAACAATTTTAGATGAACTGGTGAAAAAGAATCGAGGGTAACAAATCGTGGATTATGATTCCAGGGTCAACTTCCTGAGGGACTGGAAATTGCGGTGAAGAGACTTTCAAAGATGTCCCGGCAAGGGTTGGAGGAGTTCAAGAACGAGGTCAGTCTAATATCTAAGCTGCAACACCGGAACCTGGTGAGGCTTCTAGGATGCTGCATTGAAGGAGAAGAAAGCATTCTGATATATGAGTACATGCCCAACAAAAGCTTGGATTCATTCATTTTCGGTTCGTGTTCCTCTTTTTCTGTCTGCGATCTGTTCTTTGCTTGATATGGTGAGCAATGCCTCAATTTGACATTTGTGTTGTGTGTCTATTATGCAATCCTACTAAATTGAAGATGCTGTGAAAAGAGCGCTTTTGGATTGGAGGAAACGCGTCGACATAATCGAAGGCATTGCTCAGGGGATCCTATATCTCCACAAGTACTCCAGGCTTCGAATCATCCACCGCGACTTGAAGACCAGCAACATACTGCTAGACAGCAATATGAACCCAAAGATATCCGATTTTGGCATGGCGAGAATCTTCGGAGAGAATGAAACTCAGGTGAAAACGATTAGAGTCGTCGGGACACGGTAAGTAGACCTGGTGTATAATCACTAGCCTCATACATTATAGTTGCATTTTCCGACTTGTTTACTCAATCATATCCTTATGAGTCCTTGAATTCTATATTGGTTAGTGGATACATGTCCCCTGAATATGCAATGGGCGGTCTATTCTCGGAGATGTCGGACGTGTTCGCATTCGGGGTCATTTTGCTGGAGATAGTGAGCGGCGAGAAGAACATCGCCTTCTTTGGGCGCGATCATTGGTTGAACCTGCCGGGAAAGGTAAGCAAAGTACTCCATGACGGACCCTTCTTCACTGATTTTATCATGACCTGAGCTGAACAATTCGGTTCGATACAGGCGTGGGATCTATGGAAAGGAGGAAAGTGCAAGGAATTCGTGGACCAGACGCTGGCCGCTTCTTGCTCGGAAAGTTCGGCGGAACGGCTCGTCCAGTTGGGCCTACTGTGCGTGCAAGAAAGGCCGATGTACCGACCCACGATGTCGGACGTGGTCTCTGTACTCAACAACGAGACAATGCCTCTGCCTCGCCCGAGAGAACCGGCGTTCTTAACCAGCAAGACGGACTCGGCATCGAGCTCAAGAAGGCACAGGCATTTTTCTGGATGTGAGATCACAGTTTCAGAGCTCTCTCCCAGGTAAAAGGGTAAAGGCAAAGGATTAGTCATCATGACCCAATAGCAACAGCTGGCAAAGCCAACCAGAGCTGAACTCTTTGCTTCATGTATGAATTTAGTCCTTCTGTGCACAGAAGGAAGAAGAACATGGCAGGTCTCATATGGATGTACACAATTTCATAAACATTCGATTAACTCAACACATCATTGCAAAAGCGCCTCCAAGAGCGTTCTTGCTCCGGCAGCAGCGACGCGAGTCGGGCCCAGGACCGGACCGGTTCTCGACCTGTTGCCTCCTCGGCCCGCAGGGAACCGGGTTCGACCCGTTTCGATCTAATCGAGCAGAATCGACAGGCTTTGTGCTAATTACCCAGGACTTTGCTGTGCTTTTCCTGCTTGTTTTGGGGGGAAAAAGTTAGTGCCATCTGCTTGGTTAGCCGGAATTCGATGCCCACTCGGTTTATTTTGGGGACTCTCGAGGATAATAAAAAAGATATTGGAGGACTCAAAAGCAAAAGAAAAGCTGGGAGCTTTATCATTTGTCATAGACCCTCAAACTTATCACTCCACAAATTCACGTGCATGCATGCAACCCAATAACCCTCACGTAAGGAATTTTCCTTACCTCGATGCCCGCGAAATCAAAAGGGATGCCACTAAGATCGTGCCACCTCATGAATGTGTAAAAAGGTGTATAGGTCGCTTTATACGTACGTATGTATATGTGAGAGAATATCCGAAGTGTGTGCATACGTAAGATGTTAAGGAAAATTATCCAATTTTTTTTTAAAAGTTTAATGTATAATGGTCAATTCAATTTTAATTTTTTAATTTTGGCCTGAAACTTTTGATAATTTTTTAATATAATCATTTTAATCAATTTTGGTTAAAAAATATTAATGTGAATGTTGACCATCTACATGAACGATTTTTGTTTTTTTATAGATATTTTGATTTTTTTTTTGTCTTTTTTTTTCTTTCTCTTTTTTTTTTCCGCTTTTGTTCGTGGTTGGTCTTGGCCTAGTCATGACACGTAGACAACCGACGCCAATTAGATCACCAAATAGGCTATTTTCGACCATACCCATATTAATTTAGACTTAGTAAACCAATTTAATAAGTTGATCTCGGTATCTCTTGCAAGTGTAAGAGAGTAGAAAATGATGATCAATGGGATAATGTGCAAATTAAGAAAGAGAACTACTAGATAAGAAATAAAATAAAGGGGGGAAGATGAAAAAAAAAAAACAATTAAATCATCAATTGGATGGGAGGAAGAAAACACCAATTTAGATAAACTCAATGTGGAGAATTTAACCTAAGCAGCCTCATCCAATAATTCAAATAAAACTATTAAAATAATCCTGAATTTGGAAAGGGTAATTGATATTTCGAAATGATTGTAGGTCACTTTTAGAAGAGAATTCGGCCCGATGCAGCCCCAGCTGGACTCACGCATTCCCGCCTCCAATGTTTTGGTTTTTTTATGTGGACTAAAAATAGTTCACTTAGATATTAGATTTAGGCGATATTTTCCTTCAGTTTACCTCCATCTTTTTGACCGGAAATGCTGGCGTGGACCTATGCGCACATGGATAAATAATTCACAAATTTTAAAGGAATTCTGAACTTTTTTCCATTTTTACTTCTTTTCTTTTTTCTTTGTTAATTAGAAAATGTAAAAATTGTCCATGTTATCATTAGTCGTGTCATGTAGGACGGCTCATGTCAAAATTGGTGAAAATGACTACATTAGTGAATTGTCAAAAAGTTCAACATAAAATTGGTCAAATTAAAAAGTTTATAACTAAATTGATATCCGTAAAATATGTTTAAGTCTTTTTTGGTAATTTTCCCTATGGTAATAAAGGTGAAAATGAATGCTCAATGCTGAAGATAATTATTAAATTAGTCTTAAACTTATTGTACGGATGTCAATTGGATCAAAAACTTTTTTAATTTTATCAATATAGTACTAAATTTTTGCACAAAATTTCAATGTAGCCTTTTTGATCAATTGCCATAAAAAAAATAACAATGTGATGTCTAGTCATCACTTGTTATCTTACATGATACACTAACATGGACAACTTTATTCAAAATGACGTCTTACATGGATTGCTACATTAGTGATTTAAGATGACTATTGGCTAAAACTACTACATTGGGATATCGTGTAAAGGTTTAGCAAGCTTTAAATTGAATTAACATTCTTATAATAAGTTTATGATTGAGATGAAAATTTTCCCCTCAACATAGTGTTCCTCTTTGTCTAATTGCCAAGCCAACCCTTCTGGGCAACTTCTCACAACTTTTCCTTCTTATTAATTATTCTTCCTCCAAAAAATTTTTGACCTTTGAGATAATATTTATGTCCCACATGTTGGTGTTTGTATATCTTAAAAAGGTTCAGATATTTCGCGATACATAAAAGTCAAATTACAAAAGATACAAGATTTAGAAAGGTTAAAAGTTAAAGTAAGTTCAATTAGGCAATGCATGTAATATCTAAATGCACATGGTAAGTAATAGTAAATAGTAAACAATGCTCTAATTATTAGGTGTACGTTCTAAATCCTTAATTAGAATTTACAACTTTTTTTATCAACCATATAATTTGAAAGAGAAAATTTTTAAAACCGAGGAAAGAAAGGAGGAAGAAAATGACAATGGAGGAGTCAGTGCATCGAAGAAGATAAAGGAGAAGACGGGGGTCTTTTTTTCTTTTAATTTTTTTTTTTTTTTTTTTTTTTTGTTTAAAAATTATGTTGTCTGTTTGTGTTCATAAAGGAGGGTCAAATATTCTTGAATCTCACCAAGACTTGTCTTCCATCATCAGCTCCAAACTGTCTTTATCGAAATCTACCATTTCCTTTCCGTAGTTTCCAGACAACCATTTCATGCGAATTTGCCCCTTTTCCGAGTTTGAACATGGCCATCGACCGAGGCGCATTTTGCTTCTTTCTTTCGGAGCGAAATCCATTGTCTTCCACTAGACATTTTGTTCATCGTCGGTGTAAAAAATCACTTTGTTTCGTACAATAATAGCGGCATTGCTATGTGCAAACCTAGCTAGAATCGACGAATTAACTTGCTAGTCCACAAACCATTCATCATCAGTGTAAAAACCACTTTGTTTTGTACAACAGTAGCGCATTGCTGTGCGTAAAACCTAACTAGAATCATAAGTGTAAAAATCACCTTGTTTCTTACAGTGGTGGCGCATTGCTTTACGGAAACCTAGCTAGAATCAACGAATTTACCCGACAGTCCATAAATAGATCAAACATACAAATGGCAGTGTGATTTTTCCCGTACAAATATGCTCAGAAACTCAATGCGATCATCACGTAATTTAGCTCCTCTATGTCTCATTAAAATGGGTTCCTACTTACACCTCATGTCATATCAATATAAATGCTCTAACTCATACGTGTGCTCCCTACAATGGATGTGTGTCGCTTGCACAATAACTCTGCTGGTCTTCGGCAGCTGCATTGTTCAAAATTGCTCGGTCAAAAAACAGGATGAATAAAAATTGGAAAAGAACAGCAATAAAGGGAAAGTTGGAATTAATTTGCTAAGGAACATGGACAACTTTTGACTCGTGTCTTCCAAAATTTAAGCTTCAAGTACAGAGACAGAATATTCAAAGGGGGAAAATTAACGGGGGAGGGGATAAAGGGAAGGCGGGGGATTAGGGGAATTTGTTCGCTTTTCCAAACGTAGGATGACCGTTAAGACATGAGGAAAACCCTAGCGTCTTACGTACCCATTAAGGTTACTGCTCCTGCAATACTTAATTTGTCTCTGCGGATAAAGGAAAAAGCCTCAGGAGTGGGAACCTTCTCAAAGATTTTTTGAAGTAAGCAATGACATTCTCTCTTCATCTTGAATTACTAAACATTTCACATGGCACGAGACCGGGGTCGAGCGGGTCTATCAAAAAGCAAGGCCAGCTACAAGAGAAAATTAATAGGGTTTGATATGAATCCTACATGATTTGTCACACACGACTGGCTCGATTTATCACAATGAAAGTAAATCGAGATGCATCATAGACTATAATTCGACATTGGGGATGTAAGCTGCTCACTGAGATCAATATATAATAAAAGCCAATGTCAGCATGTCCATATGCCATTTGACATGGACACAAGCTTTTTGCATACCAATGGCTGCAGACTTATTCAATTCCAGCATTGCTCTTGCATAAGGAATGATGCAATCTATGAGCCGCCTCAAAAGGGCCCAAAGAAGCTGTAGACTGAGCTCTCCTTTGAACTCCTTTTTCCGTTGTTTTCTTTCCTTTTTGAATCCTTGGAATAACATTTTCTGATTATTATCATTTTCTTCCATTTCTCTCTTTCCTTTTTCCCAGATTAAGGTCGCTGAGATTCCTTGTGGTTCAAGGAGGCAAAGTTAAGGATATTGAAAAAGAAATCTCTCTCTCTCTCTCTCTCTCTCTCTCTCTCTCTCTCTGAGTGTGCTTGGTGGTGTTCCCGAGGTGACCCCAACGAGCATATAAACCCACCCCAAACTCTCATATCTATCACCAATGATAAGTAGTGCTCAGCACAAATCTGTCTTCACTCGACCCCTTTTCTTTCCCAAGGTGAGTTCTGAGGCCACAATGTCATGTGGGTCATCATTAATTCACTCAAAGATTGTCACCTATGATCTTGCTTTCATGAGTCACTGGCTCCAACTTTAATTATGTCAAGCAGTAGAAGCAAGGTTCTTTCATGCAAAAACCCATCCTTGAGCTTTTGGTATTCAGGTGTGACTAGAGATGAGCAGGCCGGGAGACTGGAACTGCAGGTCGTGCCAGCACCTCAACTTCCAGAGGCGAGAGTCGTGCCAGAGGTGTGGGGAGCCGAGGGCCAGCGAGAGGGGTGGCGATTCCTATGGGGGCTTCGGCGGGAGGAGCGGCTCGCCGTTCAGGTTCACGGGCCCAGACGTCCGGCCTGGCGACTGGTACTGCAGCGTCGACAACTGTGGGAATCACAACTTTGCCAGCCGCTCGACCTGCTTCAGGTGCGGCGCGCCGAGAGACGAGTCGGACGGCGGTGGCGGGGGCCATCGTTATGAGGGCGAAATGTCTCGGCCGCGAGGTTTTGGAGCCAGCGGCAGCAGCGGAGGTGGCAGCAGTCGCTCGGGGTGGAGAGCTGGTGACTGGATTTGCACCAGGTAGGGTTTGATAGCGTCCCGTGAAGCCAACAAAACGGTTGTTCATGAACTATCGTATGCTCCTGTGCATGAAATATCACACTAACAATCTGACATACTCAAAAGTTCACCATGTTTGATTATGCTAGCTAACTGTTGGAACCTTGTGCCTGCCTTCAACACAAGCACATGTACTACCTGGAACGTTACAATGAATTTCTTTTCAATTTTTGCACTGTGAAATGCTCAGGTCAGGATGCAATGAGCATAACTTTGCTAGCAGATCAAACTGCTTCAGGTGCAATGCGCCAAGAGATTATTCATCTGGTGGCCGGTCTGATTATTCTTCTTGAAATGTTCCATGATCTGGTAAGTAACAACTAGCCCTCGGACATTATGCACAAGATGGTGTGTTTTGAGAGCAATATTTAGCCGGTCCAGCGTATTACGAACACACGTCTTGTGTTTTCTTTGATCTTCAGGAAGAGCCTGGAAGAGAATCGAGCAAGAAAATGCAGCCACTGTGTTTTGCATCTCTTTTGCCAAGAAAACATTTTCCATTGGAGTTATTTGGTGGGCTTGAATGACAGATCAAAAGAACATAAAAGAGAGTCTTCTTCTTCTAATTCTACTTCTTCATTTTTCTCCTTTTTTCCTGCTGTTCTGTGGTGTTTTTATGGTCTAGTTTGTTTTAGCATAGCATCGTAGCTTGCGGGTTAGCAGTTCTATATCACCTGTTTGAGAGGGTTTTCTATGTTTATTGCAGTACTGTGTGAGAATTTCATTTATTTCCCCCCTTGAATTTTCTTTTAACAGTATTTACATTTTTGCCCTATTTAGAAAAGTAATGGTACTTGGAAAACATTGTCGATCTCTCATGGGAAAAATTCTTGTATGGAATCGAACCATATGAGCCCACTCCATCTCCATCATTAAACTATGCGAGCCTCACATGAATTAATGGTTTAAATGAAGTGATTTATAGTCACCGAGTGCATGCAAGACCGAGCAATTACTTATTTCCTCTTCTTCTAGTTACAATCCCTCCGACCCTTTTTTGAGGATATTCTTTCGTTTTAAGTGGTAAAAGATAATCTTGAATAAGAACTGCAAATTCATTAAGCCATGGATCTTTTGGCAACTGCATAAAAAATATTACACATGCCTTTGGGGAAAGAAACTGAGATGAGTGGACCCTGTTCTCTTCAAATCTGCAAAAGCTGGGGCATTAGTCAAAGAAGATAAAGATCATTTGCATTTTCAATATGGCATAAAGAGGAGACTACACGGCGTAATCCAGTCATGATTAAAAACACTAAGTTTTATCCGATTACTCTATTCATTTTGTCTCTCGGCTGATCCTAGGCCAGTGATTCCTGGCGTATAGTTTACTAGCTAAATCTGGCAATCTGATGCAATGTGTTCTTGGTCACGTTTGGACTAATTGACAAATTATCATAGTCACGAGACAAGTGTTATACAAACCATTTTTTTTCATAAAAGCTTAAATCGTTAGGAAACGAGTCAACAGCTTATGTATATATAGCATATTACTCGGCGCACTCCTCGCATGTAAGGAGAGATGCGCGAGACACAAAGTGTGGATGTAAACACATCAAACAGACAACCATAGACATAAAAATGGGCAGAATAAGGCAGAATAGTAAGTGTAGCAGACGGAATGCATACAAGACAGGATTTGAAGTCATGATCTATACTCTAACACCATATTAAACGAAACATTTTTTTCTGAAAACTTCAGTAATTAGAAAACAAACCAACATGTATTTATATGGCATGTTACTCAACAAAGGGCAATGCATGGTATATCTACCATAGTATGCATGGCTTCACATGATTTAACTTCAGAAGGGAATTCAGCTTAAGACGTGCTCTAGCAATTAAGCAGTCGAAAACTCCCAGACAAACAACACAACAGTTGAATGATAAGAAAGTTCAAGTATTTCAAATAGATATCATGGCAGATTCAACCATTGGAATTGCTTGCCAGTTCACCTTATTCCTGTTATACATGTATAGAAGGAAAAAGAATCTAATAGCAGATAGATTAACTTCCCACATTCATCTTCCATCATCCTATATTTTCTGTCAGAAGTAAATTGCTAGCCGTAAAAAGTAGGATAAAACTACAGAAAACTTCTACCATGATTTCTCAAAGTTTTGCTTAACCTAGGTTTTAACATTGATTAATGTAAAGAGGGCGCTAAAATAAGAAGATGGATCTGCTTTTAAAGAATAAATTCACATAGGATTCCAGAGCTTTTAAGGGAACAGCTTTTAAAGGTCCCCTCATTGACCTGATGGGTATTTAACTGCAAGATTTACTGGTCAAAAAGGAAGCCCAACACCACCTTCAATCAGTGCCCCTGCTACTACACTCCATTATTTAGCTTTTTGCAAGATTCTTTGTCCTGCTTTAAGCATTTCCTTTATGTTACTTCACTTGCTTTGCTGGTGCTAGTGAAGTACCTTCCCACTGATGAATCAGCCAAACAAAATTAGGATTTATGTGACTCAAAAAAAAAAAAAATAGAATTTACATGTCCAAGTTGAAGCAGCTATCATTCAAGGAGTGCCCGTGCTTTCTTTCTTCCTTTCTTTCAAGCCATCAAGTGCCTCTCTCTCTAGTAGACAGATGGAGAGAGAAAAGAGACTCAGTAGTGTTTAAATGAGGAAAATGCAACAGCATCATACTAATTAACATATCTTCCCTGCATTTCATTGATCACATGGTATCAACTACTATATAATGGATTAATAAAATCTTTTTGGACAAAGAAATTCAGATATGTGCGATAACATATATCTAGATCAATAATAAAGGGCTTAAGGTGTAAAACGCAAAAGAAATGCAACATTCATGATAATTATTAATATTAGGTATCATAAGCATTCTCTTTAAAACCAATTCTCCCTTCGTTTTTTTAGATATGGGAACATCCTATAATGGTCTTTAAGAAGACGCAATCATAATTTCCATGTTCCTGACAAATTGTAATCTGAAAAAGACAGAATATCTAATAAAACTCATGCTCAAGAAAGAGCACCATCCTCCTCTTAGATGATAGAATCTGGACCCAACATCCATCTTATCAGACAACTGCAGTGTACCAAGTACAAGAGTTGAAAATGTTAATCAATACTGTGATGGTCAAACGGTAGCAAAAACAAGATAGCTTTTATCCAATTCAAAGCTTGATAAATTGACTTTATTAACTTTTTAAAGTTCTGCCTTTCGTATTTATTCATAAATTTAGCATAACGCACACTCTCTAAAGTTCTTTACTTTTGTCCCTTTATAAAAAGGAGCCTTTGATGTCTCACACATTTCAACTACAGTTGGCACGCTGCATTATTTCTCATGGGGTAATGCACCACCTAAGTTCTTAGAAAACACACTGCTACAGCCATTTACCTTTTTCTTTTAACTAATCTCCTTCAGATTAACAAATTATATTACAATGTGAATACCACTTGTTTAGATAGAGCAAAGTTAAAAAGCGGTACTAATACCCTACAACTACATGTATTAATTAACCCTTTTTTTTGGTTTTTTGTGGGGGGGAAGAGGGGTTAAGACAGATACATGTATCAAAAACTATAGTAGTTCAAAGATGAATGCATCCCCAAGGTACTTTTGGTGATGAATAACATAATGTGTCCTCATCTTCAACTTCTAAACCTTTCCATAACAACAAAATTAATTTGCTCTTCTTTAATCTATAACTGGTGGCTAGGTGCTAGTGTACAGCAGCAAATTACAAAAGAAGTCCTTGCTGCATTTCAGAGGCCGTTTCTATTTGTGTTCCCAATATTAAGCTGATCTCTAAAAGAGAATATCAGAAAACTACAAAACCTGAGTATGTTCGATGGTCTTCTATATGTTGTTTAGTCTGAAATTGCTTTTCAGTCACTGTTTTTTGACCTCAAACAATCAGTGGTTCAAAGAGTTGCGATGTAAGTGCTAATCTTTGGCATCATTTGGGCTCTTTAGCACACTAAATATGATAATCTAATTTGGTCGTTACTTAATCCAAATCATCGGGAGTTCCTAACATAGAATTGCACAGTTTAGAATCCTGAGTCAAAATCAACGCATTGATAGACCAGGGAAGATATAGAACTTGTCACATGGGTCCAAAGCTCTGCTAAGCAGAAGATTTTACAAGAAAAACAGCAGCATGCCTTCAGAAAGAGCATTTCGATAAGCTTGCCACTCTCTCGTGCCCCCACTTTGCCTTTTTTCAGTTCTTTCTTTCGTTTCTTTTTCTTTCCTGAAACGTAGACTAAACTGGGAATTGTAACAGGTAAGCGGGCTCTTGATGGTTCACCTACTAAGGTTAAAACCAATTTTATTTTATTTTATTTGTATGGCTTTAAGAAGCGACATTGAGTTAACACTGCTGCTAGTGGCAGATTTTTAGAATTAAACTGATGCTTGAAGGAAACAGAGCATCCAGATTAGATTGGCTGGAGCATGTCTATTGCCAAATTCAATTGGGATTATAATGCACACAACGCTACCTTTAAAAGGGCATAAGCATCAAGTTCGCAAGGAATGCTTATGCTAATTGTCCTTTTTCTTCTGCAACAGTAACTTGGTACACAGTATTCATATAAGTTCTTTGGCAGCAGAACAGGCGCTTGCGAATCACAGGAGTTCTGCAGCTTTGCAGCACTAATAAACCTCTACCAGACATGTAGGGGTTATTTAGGGACAACAAGTCTTAATGTGCATGTGGCCACCAAGTTAAGCATAAATTGCCTGAAGCAGAGAATAAGGAAGTAGGAAAGAAAAGGAGCCTTAACATGCGCGTCACTACCAACTTTGCATAAGAGCTCAGAATTCCCAAGTGGGAAAAGAAAATCATGTGACCATTGAGGTTGAGAAGGAGGCGGACATGGCATGAAAACTATTAATGAAACTTCAAGGAAAATGTACTTTGCAGCTAAAATTGGGTATAAGCAGTAAAACGTGAGTTTTTGAAGATGAATTTTGACGGATGGGAATTACAGTTAGGAGTCACCTTCCCTCAGGTAAAGACAGTTTTGTCTTTGCTCTTTGTTCTCCGAATCTTAATAAGCAGTTATTGTTGTTTACTTTAGTCTGCTAAATTGTGAGTTCAGCAAAAACCTACTCACTTGTGCAAATGAATCAGAAGTAAGATTGAAGAGACACTGCCCGGTCATAACAAGCATACATACCCAGCAAGCCATATAAAACTCACAATTCAATTGACTATAAAAGTTGGACTGAAGATCCATATGTTGATGTGAGACTCTTCAAAAATTTTGACAACAAGAATCCTAAAAAAAACAAAAGAGTGACATCCTCAACAGAACTGTTGCTTACAATTCATCTCATTTCAGCTTAGATTTTGATGAGCTCTGCAGTGGCTTTGCAATTGTTCGAGCAGGGGCAGGTCTCATGGCCTTCTTCACATCATATTTAATGGATGATAAGGCACAGATCAATGCAAGCAACATCGTCGGATAAACATAGACAGCCTTTGCAGGATCCACATTCACAGGCTTTCCCAAGATGCCCTCCTTGACAAGACCCCAGATTATTAGCAGCGTCCCAAACATGCTCATCCTCCCTGGTTTTAGCAGACCCACAAGTGATCCTGCCACACAGAAGTAGCTTCCAGCAAGAACCTGGAAGAATCAACAGGTGGTGAAACAAACTATGTCACAAACTCCAAATTAACAAGAAAAGCATGCAAGAAGTTTGGTTGTACGACATATCGGGCACTCTAAGAAACAAGTGACGCTTCAAGCATTCTTTCGCAGGTAGAATTGGGACACTTATGAGGAGACGACTGTACTGTAGTATTCACATCAAGCGAAAGAACATGACTGAGAAAAAGTATGGATGCAATAACTGTTGCCTGTAAAGAGTAGACGCTGCAGTTTTCCCTTAATTGGGTCAAATTAAAAAAGAAGCCGTTATCTAAAGAGTATAAATCATTTACTTCATGATCTCGCACATGCAATGCAGTGTGACAAATGTACAATTTATGTCGGTGTTTAGGTGAAAAAAAAGAGCATATGCGACAAGAAGATGAGACATAGAAAGATCAAATTTAAAAGAACCTCCAAGCGCTGTAGATCAACTACTGCCGGGGCTTCTTTCACAGTAGTTAGATTATAGAAATCCAGCAAATCATTCCAGCTTGGAACTGCCATGTTCTTTACAAGGCCATTGACAACAGCTCCAGGGTAGAGAAGGGCCTTCACCGCAGGAACAGGGATTATCTCACTCGCAATAAGCTGAGATGATGTGACCTGTATGGGGGTCGTACACACACCAGACCTACATGTGATCCTGCACGGTAGTCCCGAACGAGATAAACTGACTTAGAGAAATGCTTCAAAAAGGATCCTTCCACCTTCTTCCGTGTTAGTAACACTATGAACTTTATACATGAATTTGAAAGAAAATAAAGATATCGGCTAGACTTTCCAACTGTATATTAGATCTCAAACTATAACTGTCCTTTAGTAGAATATCCGAACTTCACAGAGCAGTTATGATAGTTGGAAATCTAAACTACCATAAGAGCCAAGTAGGCATGGCAGAGAAAAGAACAAGCTGGAAAGACTACCAGCTCCTGGAAAGTAATCAAGAAACAAGGTTTTATTATGTGGGTATTCTCTATTTGTCGATATCACATGAAGCAAATTTTTCGTCCTGCTCTGTCACGATGCAGTAGAATTGCAAATGGGCAAAGCCATTTCCTTTTTCTTCCCTCCGCACTGGGAAGAAAGACCGTCCGCAACCCCAAACAGTGACATCACAGAACTACTCTATGCTCACCACAACCTCCATGATTCTCATTTCTTTGATCAGAAATCGCCCTTCAACGACATTGGCGAGGACAGCCCGTTGACTAACAGTGCCCAAGAACAGGCTCCTTTACACGCACACAGCACAGACAAAACTGAAGTCCCTTCCTTTCCACTCCGAACCCATCCAAGCAAACAAAAAGAGAGACAAAGAGAGAGAATTCCCGTCATCTCCGATCTCTTTACGCGACAATCAACCGCGCGCCGCTCCCGTTCGGACGATTCCATGCATAATCGAAACATCGCAGCTAGCTAAATCGCGCCCGGGAAGGAAAAAACAGACAAGGAGGACGCTCGATTCCATTCGCCGGCCGGCGGCGACGTTCGAGCTCGGAAGCTCCGCCGGCGGCCGGCGAATCGGGCGGAGCGAAGATAGAGAGCGCGGGATCCGGGGATCGGAGGATGGGAAGTACCTGAAGAGCGGGATCTGGAGGATGATGAGGAGGAAGTAGAGGCGAGAAGCTATCGGCGGGACCTTGCTCATCCATCCCATCGACGCCATTGACGGGTGACCTCGCGATCTCTGCGTCGCTGCTTTCCGGACGAGGAATTTCGGACAAGGTAGGAAGAGAGGATGATTCGAGTTCTTGAGCGTGAGCGAGACGGTGGTGTATTTCTAATCGTATTATTATCAAGGAAATTAGTAGATTTTAGAAATGTCATTTGATATTTCCCCATTTTTTAAGATAATTAATTTTTTTAATAAAATGAAATTACTCCAATTTCTCTTTTATGTATGAGTTTCGAGCACAACTGCAAATGCCCTTCGGTCGCAATCCACAAGAAAAGTCAAGTTATCGAGCAAAGATATATATATATATATATAAGTATTCGCACTATTTATCCCCATCAAAGATTTGGTGAGGAGGTAGATTGAAATGTTAAGCCAGAGGCCAAACTCGAGTGGAAGGAACATGATAAGTGTTGATTTATTTTCAATTTGTTGAAAGTGATGGTAAATTTTTTCAATTCTCTACAATAATCACAAAATTGGCATGATGATAATGTTGTAATTTTTCTTTTGTCTCTTATACTTAGAGAGAGAGATAACAAGTTTAATGTCATGATGACTCATGAGAGCTCAAATGATTGAAGGTTGGACGGTGCAACTTGCTGAACATACAGGTTGTTTTTGGGGGACTTGTATTTTTTTTTTTCATTAAGATAATGAGATGCCGCTTTATTAGGTTAAGTGAATCAATCAACCGCACATAAAAAATAAAAAATAAAAATAAAAATAACAGTCATGATGAGATTCTTCTTTCTTGGCCAGATAACTCACAAACGGCATCGATTCCACTTACCGTAACTCAATTTCTGGGCTTTGGATTCATCCAATTTTGAAAAGCTCCCATCAAGGGGAAAAAGAATTGAGAAATTTTGACTCAACTAAAGACGCTATGAGAATAAAGCTATCCTTATCCATTAAGGGGCCGACTGGATTGGTGGCATACGAGCGAAACCCCCTCATTTTCTCTGTGGTATTCTTAAATTTGATCATTTGCTTGAGAAATGATAGTGTATGTTTCGATTGAATGGAAGATTTCACAGTAAACTTTGAACGGGCTTACAAAGAGCCAAAAAAAAAAGAAAAAAACGGTTGCTGAACCGGTTCTGTCCGAGATAAACATTAGCAATTCTTGCAGAGAGAAGGGGGCCCTTCACTGTCCCGAGCAACCAAAGTTGGCAGATGCCTCCGGGCGCATCGGCTCGTTCGTCGGCAACCTCATTCGCCTCCCCGGAAAACGGCTTTCGATCTCATGCATTTCCTCAAATTGGCTGCAAAGCATCCTGCAATTCTGGAAGGGCAGGCATTCCGTTCAGATGGAATTGGAAGAACAGTCGCCAAACCACCCTAGTTACTAGTACTAACATCTTGCTTCTGATTCATCTTGCAAACAAAGCCCTCCTCTAAAAAGCCCGGAGTTCAGCTTCCAAAGCTAGAATGGACATCAAAAACGGGCCAAGAAACCACGAAATCCCGTTTCCCTCTTTACTCTAACAAAATTCTCTTTTCTTTCCCACTTTGCAAAAAAAAAAAAAAAGACAAAGAAAAGACCTCCTTAATGCATTAGTAATAATTTTTCTTAACGAGCAAAAGGGTGAGAAAGGGCGATCAAACACTTCCTATTACCTCTGTTCTTTGTGAAACATTAATTAGTTGTTTTTTGCCGGTATCATTATGTGTTAATTAAGATAAGTAAAAGTAACAAAAAAAATTTGAGAGATAATAACACAAATGATCCTTAAATTTTAGTCTAATATGTAACAAGGTCCTTGAACATCCTAATGTACAGTGTGTTAATTTGTTCAACTTGATCTATTAACTTTTAACTTTTAATACATGTTCAATATATTCCATGGATTATATGAAAATGGTCGATGTTGTCATTCCATTAATTCCAAAGTCTAGAATGATATTAAACATTTTTATATGGTTCAATGACTAAATTCAACATACATCAAAAGTTCAGATATCATATTGAACGAATTAAAACTTTATGAACCACATCATATAGGCTAAATTTTAGATATCACATTGAACAAATTTAAAGTTCAATGAATATTTGTGTCGTTGTCCTAAAAGAATAACTTTACTCGACACTTAGCCATTTTATTTATATTATAGACTTATTTTTAGTAGAGGTGAGCAGTTCCCGGTTCCGGTTCGGTTCTGTCGGGAACCTGGAACCTACCCTCGGGTACAGGTTCCTCATTTTTTGGAACCCTGGAACCTACCCGTCGAACCAAGAACCGGAACCTACCCTGTCACAGGTTCCCGGGGTCGGTTCCGGGTTCCAACATGGGTTCTTTTTTTTTTTTTTTTTTTTTTTTCATTTTCAAATTTGAACTACAACGAAGAAGCAAAGAGACAAACCAAAGCTTCTATGTCAGCTCAAGCCAAGATCAGAAAAATGATGGCAACTTAGCCACTTTTGTTGTGACAATTGACAAACACAAGAAAATCATTGATGCAAGCAACAAACTTCGACCAAGCATGTCAAAGTGCAGGACTACAACCCCCTTTGATTTTGAAAGTCATGATTCATGTCAAAGTGCATTATCTATCTCTTAGCAAAAGTGTCTTTTTAAAGTAGCTGTAAGAGTGCTCTCACATGCCAAGGGTTGGGGCTCTGGTTCATCGCGTTAAGGCTAAGGGTGGCTTCAACTTCAGATTGTCCTCCTGACAAAAACTGGAAACAAAGACAAAAAAAAAATGCCAATTATCTAATAGGTTCTATTGAAATTGATACTCTCTGATCATAACTATGCAATTACCTGCTATCATGCTAACCTCCCCAACAACGGCGATTACTATCATATATTCATAAGAATCCCTCCCACATCAGTATATCTATAGTAGTCAAACCTAGATGCCCAAACTTACCCTCGGGTTCATATATTGGTGCCTATTTCAGCAGAAACATACTATATGCATCATGTACCACAAAAACAAATCAACAAGAAAAGCCATCCAACATTAGAATAAGAATGAATGACAACACACGACCAGCCCGCCAAATCATTAGGCTTATATGTACTACAATAGGCTGCAAAGATGTATAAATGTTAACATAAACATACCATGATTCTTGGAACAGCAGGTGGAACTCTCCTTCTCAATATTGTAAGAGTGTACTTGGCAATTGTCTCAGGAGAAGCCTTCTTCTTATGCTCAGCTCCAGGAGTTACCATGCTGTGTTTAAGCAAGATACCCTCAAACAAAACATTGTTCTCAGCCAAATAGAGAAAGACCTCGGACCAAACCTTCTCTGCCACTTCAAGAGTCCTCTCAATAGGGTGGTCTCCATCAAGAAGAATCTCAGGTTCAATGATGGGCACAAGGCCATTATCCTGCACATTAGATGATGTTTGAACTCTTAACTTGAGGAAAGAATTACTTGACAATCTCTCTCTCCCTCTCTTACATAGACTAACAACAGTTGTAATTTATTGCAAGATCAGATAAAGGGAAAAATGTTTCGGTAATGCACTACGACTCATTCAACATAAGAATATATTATATGTTCAAATGACAAAAATATGAAGCTGCTATGCATTGCCAGAAGACAATAATGATAGCAAAACTCAATCTCATAATTCTAAAATAACAGGCACCAGACATGATAACATGAGAGAACACTTAGGATTAGAAGCTTATGAAATTTAAAACTATGAGGTACGCCGCCTCAGGGGAAGACAGAAGGAATTTGAAACACCCCACAGAGCTGGCTATTTTGGGCCAAAGTACAAGAAATCCAGCATAACAAGCATTCCTAAACACAAAAAAATCCTCGCTTTTCAGAATCCTTTGGGTACTAGTACCAAGATGCTAAATCACGAAAAATCAAGCAAAATCGAGCAACCCATCAACATAAGAGCCAAATCGAGGAGAGAAACGAACCTCGAGGCGAGATGTGAGGACACACACTTGGACCACTTGCTGGCGTTCAGGAATGAGCCTCCGGGATTATCAAGAACTGCGGCATACACTTTGATGTCGTCTTTCATGAGCTAATCTCTGCCATCGAAAACGACGCCGATAAACATCCCAAACAAGCAAGGGGGCCCAAGATACCGAATCGACCGATGGATCCCTCGCACAAAGAACCGAGAGAGCGAGAGAGAGAGATTGAAGCGTTACCCGGAGATGTAGGTCTTGCCGGAGAGGAACTCGTCGAGAGACTTGTGACCCGAGTCCATGTGGAGATCCAAGAAGGTGATCGCCCGATTCATCGAGGAACTCATTGACGCGAGCAGCGGGAGGCAGGAACGGAAGAGGAAAGAGAACTATGAAGTGTGAACTGAGAAGTGAGAAGGGTAAACGTAAAATTAATTTAGGGCTTTTTGTGGAACCCTAGTCGGTTCTCGGTTCCGGTTCCCGGTTCCCAGAAAAAGGGAACCGGGAACCGGAACCGGTTTCTCTAGAACCGGGAACCGAACCGGGTTCGGTTCTCCGGTTCCTGGTTCTACCCGGGAACCATGCTCACCCCCTAATTTTTAGAACATAAATTCATTGAGTAAAACTATTTCATTTTTTTTATTTATGGAATAAATTTTTACTCCAAAAATAAGTTTGAAACAAAAATCAAAAGTAAAAACATTTTACTTTTCTCATCTCTTACTAGAATAGAAATGAGAAATAAAAAATATTCTCATCATTCGTTCTTGCTATTAGTAGATTGTCCATCCATTACTACTGGCCATCGTTTGCCATCTATTGCCGCCACTCCCCATCGCTGCCACCAATCGTCGACCGTAGCCTACTGGCCGTTGCCACAACTGACTGCCGCCGCCGCCGCCACTTGTTTCCAATCAAACGATTGCCGCCCACCATTGCCATTTGTGGATTTTTGATTGTCAAATGCCAACCGCCGCCGGTCACCGAACATTGGCCAGCATCGAAAGGGAAAAAAATTTGTGTTGTTATCAAATGAATTTCTATTATGGGGATAGAAATTTTGTGTTATTATTAAACAGGTATTTTTGCGTAGAAACTCATCGAATAATAAAAATAAAAAATCTATTTTTAGGAAGAATGGTTATAATTCATGCCCTTAGTGTGCATGTAAGGGCTCTATTAACTCAACTCAACCAAGGTCGGTTGTCACCCCTTACGAAAGGCAATCGACTCTAACGATTTCCTCTATCTTTTTTTAAAAGATAATGCATTTGCGATTTTTTTCTTTGGCCAAAATCATGACGCATTAGTCAATATAAGGAAAAATAATGATAATAATGAAAACTCCTCACAAAAATTGTCAAGAAGGTCGGAACGAGAATCCATGGGCCGTGGCCTGAAAACAAGATGTGGGCCCCCATGGATTTTCAGTCCAGTCCAGTCCAGTCCAGTCCAGCCCGACCATCCCATTTCTTCAACAATGGCGTCGTTCTCCTCCCTCGCTGTTTCTCCCTCTAACCCCTGTGCAGCGGACCAAAAACCCCTGGCGATAGACAGAGACTACCGACCCCCCATGGCCTTCGCTCCATCCATCAACGCTTCGTGCTCCGCTCGACTCCTCCGCTCCTGGGTGCCCGAGAAGCGCCTCTTCCTCTGCACCGATCACGAACCCGCCAGCCTGAATTTCTCATTTCCCGGGACCCGCCCGTCTCGCTCCTCCTCCTCCTCCACGCTCGCTCTCGCTCGCCGCCGCAAGAACGACGCTCCGGTCCCGAAGAAGAAGAATAAGGGCAGGAGCAAGGTGAGCTCTGTTTTCTTTCGTTCTCGGTACGTTAAGAAAAATGTTTGGAGCCGAGCTGAGTTGTCGAAGGCGTCGAATTTGAGCTCGGTGTTGCTCTGAAGCTGTTCGGTTCATTCCGTGTCGTGTCGTGTCGTGCTGGGTTGGGTTGTGTTGCTTCCTTCAAGTTTCGTCTCTGTTGTGATTGGACCCGGATAGCGAGCTTCGAAGGGCGTGCTCTTTTGCTTGATTAGGCTTGGCGGGGGTTGTTGTAGCGTTTGGTTTTGGGCTATTGTCTTCAAATTGCATCTCGGGTAGAATTCTTTATTGCCGAGGAGTGCTATAATGTGCTGCCATGAGAACCAGATAGGAGAATTTTTGGTTTGAAATGGAGAATCTATGACAATCTTGGCTTGGTGAATTGTTTGCACATGGAAAGTTGATTCCCTTCTTCCAGCTTGGATGTGGATTTTTGGGATTCATTTTTCGCAAATAAGAAATGATCAGTATCTCTGTAAATTATTGGTGTGGGAGATGTGAGGTTAAATCTTAAAATTTATGATCTTTTTCACTCTTTGCAGCAGATTTTGCCTAAAAGTAATGATGAGGAAGAGGAGGTTTTGGATGAGGATGCGTTTGAAGCGCTATTCAATCAGCTCGAGGAAGATCTCAAAAATGATGGACTAACGTTGGACGACAACGACGACGATATAAGTGAAGAAGACCTTGCTAGGCTCGAGCGTGAGTTGGAGGAGGCCTTAGGTGGTGATGAGCTGGAAATGTTTGCTGGTCCTTTGGATAACTCAGAAGTTGATGATGATGCAGAAGCGGAAGATGGTGGTGATGACGACGATGATGTTGAGAGCCCAGTTGAACTAAAAAGATGGCAACTTAGAAGATTGGCTGTTGCTCTGAAAGCTGGTCGTCGGAAAACTAGGGTAAGCACTTTCTGTAACTCATGCTCTTCACATAATTGATTAACTATTTATGCTGGCCTATATCGTAGTTGGTGAGACACTGGACTGTGTATTCACTCAGATATATTAATACAGATGTGGCATTATGTTATTAATCACACATATAAGAAGAGGATAGGAAAGGATATTGGAAATTGTGTTCTGACTGGAGCTTTAACCTTCCTTTTACATCATTGGTCGTGATAAGATTCTCGCCCATGTGTGTTTCATCCGTCATGTGGTTTTCCTCTTGCAGATTAAAAGTCTTGCTGCTGAGCTGTGTCTTGATCGATCTATCATTCTTGAACTGCTGCGAGATCCCCCTCCAAATCTTTTATTGATGAGTGCTACATTACCTGATGAACCTGCACGAGTGGGAACAGTCCTCGAAGCTGAAACCGCACCAATTGATGTTGCTCCTCATGAGACAACAGCAGATGCTGCAGACCCTGAACCTGAACCCAAACCCATCGAGAAGGTGCCTCTTCATGTAATGCGGCAAAGGTGGTCGGCGCAGAAGAGATTGAAGAAAGTGCAAGTTGAAACTCTGGAAAGAGTTTACAGAAGAACAAAGCGCCCGACTGTAAGACAAAGTTACACCTTAACAATTCGCAGATTTTGTTTAGTGACAACTCACACTAATTGTCTTCCATATTACTTTCTTTCTTGCCTTTTGTTTGTTTTTCCGTATGGTCAAGATGAGTTGGGGAATAGTAGGATTTTGAACCCGAAATCTATTGGATATTGGAAAGGGTAGAACACTGCTAGGCCAACTTGTTTGGTTAATTAATGTTGATTTGTGCACTACACAGTAACAACAAAAAGATTTTTGACGTTGGTGTTTAGAAACAGGGTGGGAGGGAGGTTCTCATTTCTCTTCCTATCTTTGGTCCACTCCAAATGGCTATTCATTCCCTAAGGAGAGGAATGCCCATTCCTTTTCTCTGTTTTTCGAACAACACATTTTTTACGTGCAAGTGTACCACTTTTTTTTTTTTTTTTTTTTTTTTTTTTTTTTTTGGGTCTCTCTCTTGCTTCTTTTGGACATACTTGATATTTGATATTAAGCCTTTTGGATTATCACATTGATTTTCTGTCAAAATCAAATGTAAATATTGCAATGATTACTCTATTTCATTCCTCTTTCAATTCCATTGGATTCCTTTTCCATTCCATTCTTTCTTCGATTCTGTTTTCATGTAACTCCCTTTCACTGTATCAAGAGCCATTGAATCTAATTTCTTTTGTTAAGAGTCGTAATTGTCATAAAAGGTGCAGGAGGGTTTCATGAAGGAAAATTTTTTCTTAGTTTGGTCTGGGAATCCTGACGCTGGTGAGAGTAATTTTGCTGCTCCAGTTCATCATATATTTACATGAGATAGGCAGAATTGCTCCTTTTTAGCTTTATACCCCTGGGAGTAAATTAAAAGCAGACGACAATCCACCAACTTTTAGCGATCACTCTTTATGAGGGGTCTTAATTGTTCATGAAGCTCGGTTATCAGTCTCGATGTTCAATCTGCAAAGGTCGACAGCTTTTGACCTTCTCCTTTACAGTTAATCGATATTGTGCAGCAACTTTAATTATTTCAGAATTTCAATTCCACAGTAGAAACTTTTTGACGCGATACTAAAGAAAGGAAAAAAAAAATGGATGCAGAATGCAATGATCAGCAGCATTGTGCAAGTGACCAGCCTACCCCGGAAGAGAATCGTGAAATGGTTTGAAGACAGACGTACTGAAGATGGAGTTCCCAAAGAACGACTTCCTTACGAAAGACCCGTGCCTGAAACTGTTTCTTGAAAATGGATCTGTAAAGCTGTATCAATTGTTTTTTCGTTCTGTGAACTGGTGGACGTTTAGCCATATGTGCAGCACCATTCGTGATATCATTAATGATATAACGACCCAGTTGATGCAGTAAATCTCATGCTTCATGATGTTCCTCTGTCTGCAATATGCTGTCTTTCCCTTCATTTTTTCAGCTTGTTCACGTTTCTTTTGGCCAAACTTGCTGAGCTTAATTACCGCACCTAAATCAAAGCTACAGCAAACGTTGTACACGCGGGGTTCAGAACGCTACTTGATCTATGAACAGATGATAACGTTATCCATGACAGGACAGGATATCACGGACAAGATTTTGTAATGATCTTAAGAGGTAAATCGCTATAAATCTCGATAGCTGAAGTTGATACCTGGCCATTTGATGCAATCCATTGCTTTATTGCTTGGAACACTGAAAAATTCGAACGTGCAACCTTTTGTTGGCACTAGAATCTTCAGCTCTTTTGATCGCTATCTCTGGAACGAGTGAAGATCTCGAACTTGTCCTGCTTTCCCTGTCCGGGAATCATCCGGTCCGCCGAACATTGATAAAAGACGGTTCAAGGGAAAGCGTGATGCATGCATGACGCTGCCAAACAAAACTACAAAAGTTCGGCATTTCGACATAGATGTTTTCTGCGTCGAGATGTTCAGACAAACAGGACAAGAAATGAGACACATGCCGGACCAAAGCTCTAATTTGTCAAAGGGCAAGCAACGCATGTCCAATATGAGTTGACCTACCCAGATGGCAGATGCCATCTCATGGCCTCTTTCCAAAGCTTCTTCCTTTCAATTTCTCCTATGCTCCCCTTGTCTATTTATACCTGTTTGCATACGCCGGGCAACATAGGAACCAAAGCCGCCGAAAACTCAGTAATCATTTCAAACAAGCACGAATGGCAGAAGCTCCGGTCATGGCCACTTTGCAGAGGTCGGCAAAGTCATTCAGGAGGCAGGGCTCGTCGGGGCTGGTCTGGAACGACAGCCTCCTGTCGGATCAGTTCCATGAAGGCGCCAAGAATGATAAGAGCGACCTCAAAGAGCTCAGGCCATGCCAAAGCGCCAAAGCCAGGTTCGTGGGCATGGACTACACGTCCGGACTGGACGACGCCATGCCTCCGGCGATATGCCCGCAGAGTCTGTCCTCTTCGGGTACGAACCCTTCTCAGAGAGCATACACCCGCAGCCTCTCGGGCGTCATCGGCAAACGGTACCTCGTTAAAAAGCTGAAGATGGGAAAGACAACTGATCCGTGAAACGTCAAGATAAAGAGCGGAATGCCGAGGTCATGTCGCACGGTCCTCTCCTCATTCATTTCTTTTCATTCAGCAATTCTTTCATCAATGTTTCTTTCACCTAGATAAGCAGGCTTGTCTAATTACAGCACGAGCCGTCGTCGCCGTCGTGCTAGTTGCAGAGTTTAGCGAAATCTTGTTTAAGAGAATACAAAGTTCTTGTTGGGGATCTCTTGTTACTGCATTGGAGTTGTAACTTGCATTCTGTCTGTTAATACCGGTTATTTGGCAGCGACCTGTTGTCTGGCATCATTGTGAGTTCATGCTTTTCGTAAACAAGAAGAACTATGGATAAAAATAAATAAATATATATCTCAAATGATTTTTAAATTATGACCCAATTTACAATACGGTTCCTGAACTTGATCTTAATGTGCAGTGTCATCCCTGAATTTTTAAATTCGTTCGATGTAATCTCTAAACTTTTTGTATATGTTTAAACTAGTCCATAAACTATATAAAACTATTTGATATTGTCCATAAATTTAAATTAATGAAATAATAATATTGGTTATTTTCATATAGTTGAGGGATCAATTAAACATTTTCAAAAGTTGATAGATTATATTAAATAAATTAAAAGTTCATAAACCATATTGCATATCGACTAAAGTTTAGAGATTACATCAAACAAATTAAAATTTTGGAGACCATATTGCACATTTAAATAAAATTCGGAGACCATTTGTGTTAAAAGAGCATATTAGACAAGTATGCATAAGGTTGAGTCGCTAGAGTATCGAATAAAGAGTCAAGAACAAGCTTTCAGCAAAAATAAAATAATATATATATTGGTCCAACATCAAGCTCGTGCTAGATTTAAATTCGAGCTTAGACTAAAGTATTATCTTGATCTATCGAGCTCAAGTCCATAAGAAAAGCATACCGAGTCGAGCACCTAGCCTGTCATGTGTTCCAATTGGATCAAATTCCGGCGATTTGATTATTTTATTGTATCTCGACTCGATATTAGATCTAGTTATGACAGCATGCGATGCGAACAGGAGATAAAGGTATGGTCGGGATAAATATGCCCATGCCTTGGAAATGTTAAGGCAACCGTCGTCTTACGATTGCTTTTATTTATACCTAGGACTATAGATAGGACTAGAAAGGGACCATTCAGACCTAAAGGGACTTTAAAAAAGTTTGGGAAAATAACGATCGGCTGGTCAATCCCATAACTCCTATGGACCACTCTAACGGGTGCATTTTCTTCGATATTTTTAATTATATAATATAATATAAAAATCTTCTTTTCATTGGAACACATTGATTATCAAGAAAATATTGGTTGCACAAGTTGGGCTAGCGTAACAAATCAAAATGGTCATGAGAACACGACAAGCATCCAAAGTGGGGCGAAATGTCAGACCAATTATATTGAATCGAGCGGATAATTGTCTCCTCTCAATATCAATGGAGAGAACGCATTCTCTCTCCCATGCATTTTTTCTCTTTTCACCCTTTCGATTTGTCGTGCAAGCACAACTTGTCTGGTCAATATTTTCTCTTGATTATCACATATCATTTGCTAACTATATGAGTAAATGAAAACTGCATTTTATACACAACAACAAGGGGGAGAAAAAGGTGGAGATCAGCCATTTTGGGATTTTAGGATTTTACCCATTTTATTACCCATTTTAGATAAAATTTGCCCATCCAATCCAAAAAATAAAAAAGATCAAATTTTCTTTACTTTAGTTGCCGGAAAAAGTCAACCAAAAAAGATTTGGCTGACCGGCAAATTCAAACTCTCATTTGAAATTAACTTGATCACTTCATGGTCTATCATAAGCCTTGTTTTAAGAAAATGATTTTGTTTCATGCTTCTATTAAAAAAAATTTCTCCATAATTATCAACCGGAGATAAGCTATTTGGAAGAAATGTTTTGGGGGCATGTCCAGAAAACATTCCCTCATTGAAAAGAGATTTATGCGACTATCCTGAAATTTGAAATACAGTAACTTACCAAAGTTAAATATTGGAGATGTGGACCTCATCTGTATGGAAGTTAATTCGAGAACTTACACTATCTTTCAATTAAATCAAAGAGATCACCGATTGAATCGGGCTCGTTATAAGTTGTGACGAAAGATTTAGAGAGCGTGTACCATCGTATTGGAAGAAATTCTACGTATGTCCTCAATTATATGATACGAGGCCCAAGAATTTGGCATCGGCAGATTTGAAATTGGAAAAGAGAGAGAGAGAGAGATGTCCACACCCCACGACACATTGAGGCTTTAATTGCTATTCCAATCCAACTTGTCAAGCCAATACAAGTTGGAATTTAAGAATGTTTTTGCATCTCATTAAAATCCTTTCCAATCCTAGCCGCCTTCTTTTTTTTTTTTTTTTTGTATAGCGACATTATTCGGATAACTATTAATTATCATCATGATTTTTTTATTGCATGATTAAATACAAAAAAGAAAATAGAGGTAGATGTTTCGAAAACGATATGATAATTAATAAGTGGAGTTGAGTTTCTAGAGCATCGCGTCATAAACCATTCAAACTCCGCTAAGTTAAAATTTCCAAATACTGACAAGATTTGAATGATCTAATCGGATCAATCTGGCCTGAAATACTTTCATTCCCGTGTAGCAGTACAAGATTGCTTTAGACTGTATTTTTCATCTGTAGCAATTCTTCTCTCTATATAAAGAGGAAACACAATATCACTCAAATTATCTTTATTTTTAGAGTTCATGTCCGATCTCAAACTTAACTTGAAATTAGATTGAAACCCATATTTCGATAGTTCAATTAAGCCCGAGCCCGAATTTCAAATGCTTCATCGTAGAATCAAACTCGAAAGTCGTAGATCGATCGGGTTTAATGAATCGTCAGAGTCATTCGTAAGTTCACGAACTAGTCGAGCAATTGACAAATTCATCTCCAAAAAAAGGGTGCGAAATTCAGGAGCCTCAAATTCCGGAAATGGAAGGAACACGCGACCTCCCTTCCGATGTCGGAACGAACCCCAATATCTTCCCCTTCCCCCCCTCGCTCCATCCTCTCCGTCCGATCCCACCTCCGGATCGACGGCTCGCGTGCGCCCACGATCCCCGCGCCCCGTCCTTTGATTTAACCAGCCCCTCATGGCCAGCATCCGTCCACGACGCCAGCCCCGGAGCCGCTCGATCGGCACGCCGATCCGACGGCCCCCGCGGGCGCTATGATTAAGTACCCCCGGTTTACTCGCCGTAACATTAATATCTCCCCCTCGTTATCCATTTGAATAATCACCAAAAAGAATAGAGAAATAACATTAAATTTCTCTCTCCCTCCCTCCCTCCCTCCCTCTCTCTCTGCAACTCGCTCTGTGAAATTCGCAGTGGATAGAAGAAGAAGAAGAAGAAGAAGTGGAAGAAGATATGCAGGAGCAGACGACGAGCTCCATGGCGGCGAGCTCGCTGCCTTCCAGCAGCGAGCGATCTTCGAGCTCGGCGCTTCAAATCGAAGTCAAAGAAGGTGCGAATCCCCGAACCACCCCACCGCCCCGCCCCCGGAAAGTTAGAACTCCGCCGCGCATTCGATGCGGCGGGGGCTCTCCGATCTCCCCTCGCGTCGAGAAATGCGGCTCCGCCCGCCCGCGGGGATCCCCGCGGTTTCGCTCGACGCGGGCGCGGGAGCCGAGCGTTTCCGCGGAGGTTCGGTTTGGAATTTTTAATCTGATCGATGTTTTTTTTTTGGCTATTCCTTTTTGGGTGCGAGATTAGGCATGGAGAGCGATGAGGAGATCAGGAGAGTGCCGGAGATGGGAGGGGAGCAGCCGGCGGGGACGTCGGCGGCGGGCCGCGAGTCCGGCTCGGCGGCCGGCGCCGACCGGGCTCAGCCCACCGGTCAAAGTCAAAGGAAGAGGGGGAGGAGCCCGGCCGACAAGGAGAACAAGAGGCTAAAGAGGTAAAAATTCCACCGCCGTCAGCTCTCCCCGTGGCGTGTTTTTTTTTTTTTTTTTTGACGATTGACGGTGGTCAAATGTCGGACGTTGTCCTTTGCGGCCCAGGTTATTGAGGAACAGAGTGTCGGCGCAGCAGGCGAGGGAGAGGAAGAAGGCGTACCTGAGCGACCTGGAGGTGAGAGTGAAGGAGCTGGAGAAGAAGAACTCGGAGCTGGAGGAGAAGCTGTCCACGTTGCAGAACGAGAATCAGATGCTCAGACACGTAAGTCCCGAATGCACCCGAATCCCAAGCACGCGCACGCACCCATTTCGAATTTTCGCCGTCGTTTTCGATTTGGAATGATCGCCATATCATCATGCTTTCTTCTCCCTTCATCTGTTTTCGAGTGCTCTCTAGTCGTGCGCAACGTGCGTTTGGAAAGGGGGGGAGAAAAAGAAGTGATTTTTAAAGAGCTGCCGTCATTATAAGTCATACTATAGTCTATATTATAATAATTACGTCGCTGGAGGGTCTCTGTTTGATTCCTAAATCTGGTCGGGTAATCGATGTGCTGGGGCGAACGGGGAATGCGTAAAGAAAGGAGAGGTGGGTCGCGAGGTGTGATGTTAATAGCGATGAATCGCGATCTTGTAGATGTACTTAGCTGATTACCTTTCTCGAAAAGCCATCGGATTCGTGTTTTCGTGCCAAAATTCAATTCATTCTGAGTGACGAATCAAGGCGTCTAAAGGGGGTGGAAGCCATTGCAATACGAATGAACAGTTATCTGTTGGTCTTCATCTGGGTGTTCCGTCCTTTTTCCTCACGCCAGAAGTTCAGTTTACCGTCTTCGGTGATTTCTGGCGATCCGACCTTTCGAGAGAATTCGAATTTCTCATCGGTCGATATGGTATGGTGATGGGTAGCTGGACAAAAGCGTGAACATCACGCAATGATGAAGTATGATTGAATTCGGGGGCGGTCACCCCACCGAGATAATTAGAGATGCTACATATCATTTTTTTGGTATAGATTGAATAGGGCTGCTATGGGGTCGCTAGTGGGGTATGGGATGCTCTCGATGGGCTTCGGTCGGGGTCCCCATTCCTGGCTGGCGATACGTTGGTTGACGCTCGTTTTGGCTTTCCTTGAAAGTTAAACATCGGCATATGCGAGTTGTCACGTGGTACTTCAGCTAGGACGACGCCATTTCCCCTGAAATCTGGGTACCTCAATGCTCGGAGTCCTTGTGTACTGCATTTAATCCTCCTGAAGGGTCGTTTCTTCGTCCTCCTTTCGATATCGCCCTTCGTTTTTAGGACCAGAAGCGGCATGTTTGTGTGCAAAATGAAGGTTATTGTCGTACATAAAACCAGTGGACACGATACATGACATGCGATGCATGCCCAGAAGCCTAAATGGTTTCGTTGCGAGTCTCCTGACATCCGAATTGTGAATGGTGCAGATACTGAAGAACACCACGGCGGGGAGGAGAGGAGGAAGCAGCGGCTCCAATGCGGACGGGTCCTTGTGAAAGAAATTACCCCACCAATCGGAAGCTACAAGCCATTACAACTGGCCCATACAGAGGATGAGGTTGAAGATCTGCGCTCTTTTTTGGTTCCCTTTGTTTTTTTTTTTGGGCCCATTTTTAGATTAGACAACCTTGCCATCATTTTAGGGGGTAGGAGTTCGGCGGAGTCCGGTCTGCGATGCTCCCTGGTATTTTGAAGATTCACAGAAGGGTAGAGTCAGAGCATGTGCTTTGTTTTCACTTTCCAGTGGGAAGGCATGATGATGGCCTTAGGTCGAAAGCTTGGTCGATGTGAAAATAGCAGGATCCTATATTATCATGTGGGATTGTGGTCGTTAAAGGAGTGTTGCTACGAATTCATAGATCCGACACTAACCGTTCGCACAACATGTCTATGGGCCAGTGTTGTCTTAACAGTGAATTTAGCGAGAAACAAGATCATGGAAAGAAACTAGTTGAGCTAGAACAGAACAGCATTTAGTCGTCCGGATTTCTTAATGGATAGGGACCTTCCAGTGACTCAAGGAAAATAATTGATTTGGAAATTATTTTTCTAATAATAATAATTTATTATGGTTATAAAAGTTAACTAATAAATTTTTTTATTGTCTATAAAATTGGTTAGACATAAATTACAATCAATATTTATCATGGATTAATTATTTCTAGTGATACGGACAATTATAATTAAAGAAAATGTTATGTAAATTATTTATTTTTACGAAACAAATGGAGGTTAATTTAAATTGCATTTCGCATCTAGCCATTTGAGGATTGGACATATAAGGTAAAGACATCTTCAGATTTCTCCCTTTCACTCAATGAATGATTCTGGGCCTACGTACTAGGAAATTAGTGATTTTGCACTTGCGAACTGTGCGCAGCTAGATTTTAAGAAAATTATCAAAAACATCTTAAAACATATTATGTTTTTATCATTTATGTTATAAACCTTTCAATAATTTGTCAATTTAGTTTTTTTAGTCAATTTGGACCAAAAATTGCTAAAGTGATATACTTACCTTTCATCAAAAAAAAAAATCGCTAAAGTGATGGTTTAATTAGTGTCGGTTGTTACAACAGACATGACAATAGTTAATGCACATAATTATTAGAAATTTTGCAAAATTTTTAATTGTTATTATTTTCTCTCTCTCTCTCTTTATCCACCTCTGAGCTGGCAACCTTCACCTTGGTTTGGGCAATGGTTGTAGAGAGGCAAGGGCGTTGGGCCTTGACCAAATTTAGGTAAGGGCTGTCTTGTGACCCTCTAGAGTCCTCATCCAAACCAAGTAAAGGCTGAGGCCCTCTTCTGAGGACCCTCACCTAAACCTAGGAGGGTCGTTGGCCTTGGGAAGAAAAAAGAAAAAGAAAAATAAGAGAAAAATTATTAACGTCAATAATTTTCAGCCAAAATATGTCAAAATAAGTAAATTGATAAATTGTCTAATATTTTGAATTTATGTTGATATAATTTAAAGATTTATGATTAAATTGGTAAATCATCAAAATGTTTATGACTCAATTAATCAAATAAAAATGTTTAAGATTGAGAGTACATTTGGTTCAATTTTGATGCTGAAAGTCAAAACTATGTAGGAAATGCAAATTTTGTTTGATAAAACCTCTTTGTAAATGAATTTTGAGTTGAATTTGTGTTTGATAAAAAAAACTTATACAATGGGTTTTTGGTATATTATATTATTATTATTATTATTATTATTATTATTATTATTATTATTTTAAATCAACCAAATCCTTCGCTAGACCAACAAAGGACTATGGTTGCCAGTGAGCCAAATTTGGCACTGGCGATCATTGGTTGAGGTCGCCTGAGTTGTGTGACTTCCAATAAAAGTTGCGTGACCTAGCCAAGAGCTGTCGGGGGTCGCACTACCCATTCGAGGGTTGCTCAACCCAAGCGACTGTCACTTGGGTCTTGTGGCCTCAAGTGGCACGACATTGGGTGACCCTCGCTTGGGTCTCACGAGCCGCCAAAGGTTCCACAACCTTGGCTGACCTCAACCGATGGCTGCCAATTTCAAATCTGACTCACTCAGCAATCATAGCCCTTGCTAATTCGACGAAGTGTTTGGTTTTTTTTTTTTTAATTAAAAAAGATATTAAACCATGGATAAAACTGAAATTTGAAGATTGGTTGGGATAGAGCTTTCGATTTTTCCAAAACTAGCATTTGGTTGAAAGTTTGTTCGAAATGGTTGTTAAAGGTGCGCATGATAAAATTCTTACTTTTTTATTTCTTTGTTTCTCTCGTTTTCCTGAACATATTTGGAATAAAAATCTGTTTGGTAACGCAATTTGATTTTTATTTATGGAGCAGTTTACGTTCCAAAATAAATTTGAAAAAGAAATTAGAAACTAAAATTTTTAACTTCTCAATTTTTGAAATAGAAATTGATTTATCAATTTCTAGCCAGAAATCAATTTCTGTTTTAGAAATTTTGTCATGCGCACCCTAAACGGTTCTATATTTCTCCAAGGGCTTTAGAGGCTAAAAGTTTTTTGAAAATACTAAACTAAAGGCAATCTAAATTAACATAAATGTAATAAGTTTAAAACTTTTTTAGAAATTTTCCCCTACATTTTGAATATGTCGGTCTACGAAAATTCGAAGATACGTGTTGGACGCCGTCGAAGATACTTTGACACATTATGCTTCTGACTTTTCATTTTATTTACTTTGCATCCACCGTTTTGTTCCCTTTTAAGATTCGAACATATTCTTTCTCTAAAGATAAGTAAGAAAAATATCAAATTCACCATCTCTAAGAAATATGAGTTATCCCGGAATATTTCGTCAATCGAATTATGGTTTTGAATTAAATAATAAATATGTAAACGTAAAATAAATTTATCTACATTTTCCATATTTATTTTCTATTTCCTCGCCGCATTTCCAGATAAGCTAAGTAGATATTTTTTTTGTCGGTGAGTGCCAAGCACGCGTTAAAAACGGAGGCCACCGACAGCAGCTAGAACAGCAGCCGACGGAAGCTACCGGCAACAGCCGGTGACTCCCGGGGGACAGGCTGTGAACAGCAAATGATGAAAGTGGCCAGTTTCCGGAAATTAAAAAAATTGTCCTCGTTTTATCGCTGATGTGCACTCGCGAACCGCCGAGGTCGGGACGTGTCGTTCCCTGATTTGCTACACGAAGCGGAGGTCAAAGGGAGCGAGGAAGATTACTACGGTTTCGTCCAATGGGAAGGCGACGCGTAGACGAGCTCACGGGGAGCCGACGTGGTTCGGTCGCATCGGTTAGTTAAGGTCGGGACAGTGATGTCCGAGCGGCTCCGGATTTGGGCTGACTGTCGTGTCGTGAGGAGTGAGCCGGACAGCTGCTTGACGAACTGTTTGAGCAATCCAAGCCTCTTGCTTACGAGCTCCGCCGTGGCTTGTCATTCATGCTAAAGTATCAGAATGTGCGTGCACTAACAAAGATGGTTAATACCATACAAAAAAATCCTAAATTTATATCCTTGTGTTGTATTTATCTCAACTTGCTTTTATATCCCTAAAATTTCATGCAATCTTGTCATCATTTACTTCGAATTAATTTTTATATCACAAAAACTTGAAATTGATTCAACAATGTCACATTTACCTCAAATTGTGCATTCATCCCTTATTTATCCAAAAAATTCCAAAATTAACATAAATTAGGGTAGATATAAATATATCAATTTGATGTAATGAATATATTAACCGGAGAATTTTTACGACACAAAAATTACTTTTCGGTAAGTGTGACAAATGTATACTAATTTGGAATTTTTTATGATGGAAAAATTAGTTTGTAGTAAATGCGATGCGGGTATGCCGGTTTGAGAGTTTTTATGACACAAAAATTAACTTAAAGTAGATGTGGCACGAATGTTCTAATTTGGGGTTTTTTTTTTTAGTATTAGTCTTGACAAAAATAGATATATACAGAAATAAAAGAATTCAGATTTTGATGGAGAGAGAAGGAATGGTTCAAATTGCAACGTTTATTAGTTTAACTTCATCTAACAACTAGCTAATTTAGATGCATAGATGATTTTCCGGTGATATGAACTTCTCAACAATGAAGATGAAACCAACTTGATTTCGTAATATTGTTATTTCATATTTATTACGTAACAAGTAACTCCATCTAGCGTTCACAATCTCCTTTTAATAAATGCACGGTATCTTGAGTTATGTTCTATGTGATGGGCCTTTAATTTCCATAATCTAAGCAAAAAAAGTCGATACACCTCATGACTTTTTAGCATATGCATATTAAAGAAATTCGCATATTTATATATTAATAATTCAAACTTATCTCCTACTTCACGTGCTATTATCTATCACTAGGGTTGTTATTTTTTATTATCTTCAAACATGAACAGAAAGAAATCACAGATTATCATTGATTCTCAAAGTAACTCAAGCATATGTATCTTCTAAAGCGATCAAACTAGATGACCGATTGACAACAATTGAGTTATTTAAGTTTGTTTGTGTTTTAATATTTTTGTTTTTAAAACTTTTTCTATTTTTTTTTCCCTTTAACAAAAAAAAAAACGTTTGGTAAACTTGAAATAAAAATGAAACGGACACAAAATTTGTGTAATTTTTTTATTTCTTTTAAACAAATTAGAAATTTTTCATTTTCTTTCTTATTTTCTTTTTTTTTTCTTCTTTTGGCCGGTTATCGGCCTTGGCCATGGCCGCGATCGGCCGATGAGGGTGGCGGCCGGTCGGCGGCCCTCGGCGTTCATGCGGCCCTCGACGGTCGGTCGCCAAGAAGAAAAAAAAAAAAGGAAAAAAAAAAAAAGGAAAAAAAAGAAAAAAAAAGAAAATATAAAAGAAATAAAAAAATTATACAAATTTTTTGACAAACGTATTTTTTTGTTTTGTTTTTACAAATTTAGTGATTTTAGGAAAAAAAAAATATATTTTGGAACAAAAACGCAATAAACGCGTTTTTTAAAACAAAAAAATAAAAAAAATTGTTTAAAAATAGAAAAAAAAGAAACGCACAAACGCATTTACTTACTAATGTAATGCTGCAATCTACATTGTGCCTAGCCACAGGCAGGCGAGCCGAGCCGAGCCGAGCCGAGCCACCGGGTAACTCGCTCAGCCGGTGAAGCGACTCCTCAACCTCCCCGAATTAAAAAAAGAGAGGCGAGTGACGAGAGCTCAATCATGGAAAACGAAGGCCCAAACGATAAAACGACAGCGACGGGGCGGATGTAGCTGGACTGAACAATGCTTATTACAGATCCAGAAGCCGAGCGACAGTGAGCGTGTTACAGAGGCAAGTAGCATGGCGTGCTGAGAAAGGCGAAGAAGAACTCGGTCTCTCCTCTCTCCTCCTCCGCCAGATCCTCTCGCTTCCGCCTTCGATCTCGGTGAGACGGAAGGAAGGAAGGACGAAGGAAGAGGACGACGATGGAGGCCAATGGCGGCATGGTCGCCGGATCGTACAAGAGGAACGAGCTGGTCCGGATTCGCCACGACTCCGACGGCGGAGTGAGTGCTTCTCTCTCTCTTTTTTTTTTTTTTTTGGCTCGATTCGGCTTCCTCCGTCTCTTCCCCTTCTATTTTTAGTTCGTTGCTGCCGACGATGTCCTGCCGAAAGGAAATCGAGTCGAGTTTCCGTTGCATTCTCGACGCGTCGATCTCGGCGGCCGTTACGAAGCCGTTAGGCTTCCTCATTTCGGCTCTTGTGTATGCCGGACCTTTAGGCTGCCGGCGGCGGCGGCGCCGATGTTTCTGGATCGGAGCGTCGGTGGTGGTGGCCGGTCTAGATCGGTCGAGCCATGGATGGATTTGTTAGCAAGTCTGGCGATCTGATTCTAGTTCTTCCGTTATGGCTTGGTTTTGTGATGGTGGTGGTGGCGGAGTCGTGTCTGAACTGTCTTAGTCAACGACGTGAGCTGTTTTCCTTTGGGGTTGCCAGATCTCAGCTGTTTCGTTTGCTTCTAATGACGTTTGCGTTCTTCTGGGGAAGAAGCTGAGATCTGAGTGATTCATTTCTTTTGTAAATATCACTTCTTTACAATCTAACCGAAAGTGGTTGTTTCGCGTATCTTATATCTTTCCAATTCAAGAGATTTCGGGTTATTCCTGTGCATCACTGTAATTGTGTTAACTCAGTAGTAGATCTACCATCAAAGTATGAGTGAGTCCTTGGTCTTGCTTTGATGGTCGACAGTGCAATGGCATTGGTTGAACTGCGTTCTTTCTCACTACAGCTCTCGTGCAGTCGCCAATTCCCGCTATTTTAATGCAATTTGTGCTAAATTTCCTCGTCGTATGAAATCGGAATGTGAGGGTGCAGAAGACCTGAAGCATAACTTACTAGTGTCTATCTACAACGGAGTCTGATGATTGGTGATTGTATTTGTGATGCAGCCCAAACCCCTGAAGAATTTGAATGGCCAGATTTGTCAGATATGTGGCGATACCGTTGGACTTACGGCCAGCGGCGATGTTTTTGTGGCTTGCAACGAGTGTGCATTCCCTGTGTGCCGTCCCTGTTATGAGTACGAGAGGAAAGACGGTAACCAAGCATGTCCTCAGTGCAAGTCTCGATATAAGAGGCACAAAGGTCAGCTTATTCGGTCGGTTCTGTTGGTGTCCTATTTCATCGCATGGTCTGCATAGTAAGTTACGAAGTCAACACGGTCTTCGTTTCACAGGTAGTCCTCGAGTTGACGGAGATGATGATGAGGATGAGGTTGATGACCTGGAGAATGAGTTCAATTATGCCCAGGGAACCAGTGCTGCAAGGCAACAGTGGCAGGGAGAAGATCCAGATCTTTCTTCTTCTTCTAGACATGAATCTCGACATCCAATCCCTCTTCTAACCAATGGGCAGCCGGTATGCAACTAGTCATAGTCTGATGAGTTCTCAATGTCGTGTACATTTTACATGATAAACTTCTTCGATGTTATATCAACTATAGTTTTTATATTACTGGATTTTATCGTTCTCTAGAGATATATGATCTTTTCCTATTAAGTATGTTCTTATGGCTTCTAATTTGTTCTAGTTGTGCTCATGAGATTACTGAATAAAAATACTGTCAGTAATATCTTGTAGCTTTATAGTGAGAGTGGAAATAAGACAGTTATCTCTATTACCTCCTGTTTTATTTCTTCCATGTCAAACGTTTGTTTGCTTTTGTGTGATTCAGTACACCTTGTTAAATATGTTGTTGAACATACAAGATAAAGTTGCTACATTATTGTCTTCCTTCCTGCCTTGAATTTACAGATGTCTGGTGAAATCCCCTGTGCTAGTATTGACAGCCAATCTGTGAGGACTACATCTGGACCTCTGGGTCCTTCTGATAAACATGTGCACTCACTTCCCTATGTTGATCCCAGACAGCCAGGTTTTACAGTAACTCCTTTACTTTGTGCTCTTATATTGGAAAAGATGTGCGTTATTTAGGTTGGTTGCCTGTTTCTTTGGTATAACAGTTCCTGTGCGGATTGTGGATCCATCAAAGGATTTGAATACTTATGGCCTTGGAAATGTTGACTGGAAGGAAAGGGTTGAAGGATGGAAACTTAAACAAGAGAAAAACATGACGCAGATGCCAAACAAATATCATGAAGGGAAGAACGACATAGAAGGCACTGGCTCTAATGGAGAAGAACTTCAAATGTAAGTGTGTTTTGAAATGACAACTATTGATAAATTGTGCCTTTGGCAACATTATCTATCGATTTTTATTTCTTTAGTTTCATTATTCTTTGACCTTGCTTGTTCTGTTTGCTTATTTATTTTGATGAAATTAAATCTAGTGCAACCTCTAGCTTCAGCATAGTCACCTTTTCAGTTGGATAAACATGCAGATTAAATGTTTCAGTGATGACTGTCATAGTGTTTAAGATGCATGCAAGCGATTGCTAAAACTTTATTCTTTTGAACATGTGTCTTCAAACAGATCTGCAAATATAATGGTGCTTTCTTGAACCTCTGAGTTGTGTGGTGTGTATGACATAGTAGTTGATGTATATTTCTTGCAGGGCTGATGATGCACGTCAACCTATGAGTCGTGTGGTGCCTATATCGTCGTCTCACCTCACTCCGTACCGTGTTGTAATTATCCTTCGGTTGATTATTTTGGGGTTTTTCCTACAGTATCGTGTAACACACCCAGTGAAAGATGCTTATCCTTTGTGGCTTACATCGGTTATTTGTGAGATTTGGTTTGCTTTATCCTGGCTTTTGGATCAGTTCCCAAAATGGTCGCCCATCAATCGGGAAACATACCTTGACAGGCTTGCTTTGAGGTAGCGTTGCTCATCCAGTTTATGTTGTGTGCGCTGAACTGCTGTTAGAGTTGAGCTTTAGAATGAGGCTAATTTTTCTGGGTACATCATCACCATAACAATATGGCTTTTGTTTTGTAGACATGATCGTGAAGGGGAGCCTTCACAGTTAGCTCCTGTCGATGTCTTTGTGAGTACTGTGGATCCTTTGAAAGAACCTCCTCTCATAACAGCGAACACTGTCTTATCCATTCTTGCCGTGGATTACCCCGTCGACAAAGTGTCGTGTTATGTCTCTGATGATGGGTCTGCGATGTTGACTTTTGAAGCCCTCTCTGAAACTGCTGAGTTTGCAAGGAAGTGGGTGCCCTTCTGCAAAAAGCACAACATTGAGCCACGAGCTCCTGAATTCTACTTTGCCCAGAAAATAGATTACTTGAAGGACAAGATACAGCCTTCTTTTGTAAAAGAACGCAGGGCAATGAAGGTGAGTTATGGGATGTATTGGGTAGTTGGTGCTTGCATGCTGTCATAGGTTTCTGACTACTTTCCTGTCTGTAACCGTATCATGGTTGTCATACTTGATGTGCACGCATAGTGTAAAGACATGTAAGGGACTTGGATAGTTTTGTGAATGCTTTCCAATTTTCTTTCTCCTTTCCTTGGATACCTTGTAGTCCTTGTTCTTTTTTCTTTGCCTTTATGAACCTTGTTTAGAAAAGCACTATGCTGTAAGTCTTTGTAAAACTGAAATGAAGGTCATTGGGGAGGGGTCCATACGTCACCTATTTTACCTTTGTAACTCAGTTTCTTGGGAAAGGAAAAATTGATTTAGTGGTTTGCCTATCGACAATGTAGCATTTAGTCAGATGCATAATCTATTACAAATGTTTTGGTATATATAATGTAAAATTGTTTGATTATGTGGTTGATAGAGAGAATATGAGGAGTTCAAGGTGCGAATCAATGCTTTGGTTGCAAAGGCACAAAAGATGCCAGAAGAAGGGTGGACAATGCAGGATGGCACTGCCTGGCCTGGAAATAACCCCAGGGATCACCCTGGAATGATACAGGTATACGATATTAACCAGTATTCCAGAAGCATTTAAATCAACCCTCTCCCCTCTTATGCATCTAGTTAATGTTTCTTTTTGTGGTTGAAAATAATAGGTTTTCCTGGGCCACAGTGGGGGACTTGATACTGATGGAAATGAGCTACCTCGACTTGTTTATGTTTCTCGTGAAAAGCGACCTGGTTTCCAACATCACAAGAAAGCTGGAGCCATGAATGCTTTGGTTTGTCATCTCTATACATCTTATGTAGCTTTTCTTGTCATGTGTCTCTTTTAGTGACAGGCTGACATCTATAATTGTAAACAAATGAATGTGTGTTGGTGTGATTTGGTTTTTCGGTTTAGATTCTTCATTTAGGTTCTTCATCGCTTGCTTGCATTGAAATTTATATCTATATGCATTAGGATCCTGATTAATGGATCTCTTGGTTCGAGAAATCGCATTCCAAGTTCACGCTACATTATTGGAGCTTATTCTTTTTGTGCTTTCAGTTTGAATGTACAGTTGGAATTATTTTTTTCAAGGATCAGTTACCTTTTCTTTTTCCCTGTGGATTGTAATGTTGATAGTGGTGTCTCTAGCTTATAGTGAGGATTTGTTTATCATAAAGAGATTCGTTGTTCCTACCTTGCTTTACCTTAATGCTATTTCTCTTCATATTGAGAAACAAATATTACGGTTTGATTTTGCTGCATTGCTGCTTGTCTGAATGTTGTTCTTACATGCTGGAGAAATTGGTTAGATCTGCTTATTACTTATTGGCATTTCTGAATTTATAACTTACTGTTTTATGTTGTGTAGATCCGGGTCTCGGCTGTCCTAACCAATGGAGCGTATCTTTTGAATGTTGACTGTGATCATTACTTTAATAATAGTAAAGCATTGAAAGAAGCAATGTGTTTCATGATGGATCCCGCTTATGGAAAGAAGACGTGCTATGTGCAGTTCCCACAACGTTTTGATGGGATTGACTTGCATGATCGATATGCTAACCGCAACATCGTCTTCTTTGATGTAGGTGTCTCTTCATCTTTTTCCTACTTCCAAAATGCTAGTTGTTTATGTTCACTTGTTGTCTTCTTTAACTGAGCTAGATTATCTTATTTATGATCTCAATGCAGATTAACTTGAAAGGGCTTGACGGCATCCAAGGTCCTGTCTATGTCGGAACTGGATGTTGTTTCAACAGGCAAGCCCTTTATGGATATGACCCTGTATTGACTGAGGAAGATCTGGAACCAAATATTATTGTAAAGAGTTGTTGTGGTTCAAGAAAGAAGGGGAAGGGTGGCAATAAGAAGTACATTGACAAGAAAAGAGCAATGAAAAGAACTGAATCCACTGTTCCAATTTTCAATATGGAAGATGTTGAGGAGGGGGTTGAAGGTAGGTCTTGATTTAATTATGAGTTTCCTTTTGTATCCTTGGATGTTAGAAAACAGACTTATACTGGTCCAAATGCCTGGAATTACTCCATGATTACTGTTAAAACTAGCCTGAATTGATGTCAGATTGGGGTATCTTACCTTGCCCTTAAAGGACCCCCCTTAAGCTTTAGAATAAACCAAAAAATGTCTCTCTTTTGATGTCACTTAATTGTTCAACTGACTTAACAGTACCTTTGCTATGTGTTATATCATGTTAACAGCACCAATTTGTTTTGTAGGATATGATGATGAGAGGTCGCTCCTGATGTCTCAGAAAAGTCTAGAGAAAAGATTTGGTCAGTCTCCTGTTTTCATTTCGGCTACTTTCATGGAACAGGGTGGCCTACCACCATCTACCAATCCTGCAACACTTTTGAAAGAAGCCATCCATGTTATTAGCTGTGGCTATGAGGACAAGACTGAATGGGGCAAAGAGGTATGTTATGATGTTATACGATTTCTATTCCAGATGTAAAATTCCATGTCATATGGTAGGAATTGACTTCATGTTCTTTCTATGAACAGATCGGATGGATATATGGTTCTGTTACAGAAGATATTTTGACTGGATTTAAGATGCATGCTCGGGGCTGGATTTCAATCTATTGTATGCCTCCTCGCCCAGCATTCAAGGGGTCTGCTCCCATCAATCTTTCTGATCGTTTAAACCAGGTTCTCAGGTGGGCCTTGGGGTCAATTGAGATTTTGCTAAGCAGGCATTGTCCTATATGGTATGGATATAATGGGAAATTGAAGCTCTTGGAGAGATTGGCATACATCAATACAATTGTGTATCCCCTCACCTCAATACCGCTGATTGCGTATTGTATTCTCCCTGCATTTTGTCTTCTCACTAACAAATTTATTATACCTGAGGTAAGTGATACTCTCTCTTCATTGTAGAGTATTCAATCTCATGTATTTCATTAGTTGTATGTTAATCCACATTGACTCTATTTAAGTGAGATGAACAAAAGAAGGGTCATTGTTTACTTCTGTCATCTGATCCTAGCATCTCCACCTATTTGGAAAGGAGTTTATGTTCTCTTTGTATTTAGTTTTCAAGTGGCTCTGCATCTTGTTTTAATAAAGCTTGGATGAGAAACCATCAGGAAACATTGGTAAAAGAAGATGCCTAAACATCATTCCAATGGCTATGGTGGTTGAATAATATTCAGTTGATAGCTAGCAAACATAGGCCTTTTGATATAGTTAAATAGAAAGCCCTAAGTCAACCATATTCTAGGTGCCCTTACTGTGTGGTCACCAAAGTCCTCTTCACAGGTGGACTCTTCTTTGTATTCTTTAGAGTATGATCATGATCCTCAATTTCATTTATCTGCATTTTTTTAACCTTAAAAATGATGTAGCTGTTAGTCCTGGCTCTTCTGCATCATTTGTACATTTAAAGTAATCTTCATTGTCAAAAGACTGCTCGATTGCAATGCTAGTTTCCGTTTTTGTTAGATATTCTCCTTATTAGGCTATACTACTGATTTCATAAACTAAATATAGTTGTCTCTACGCTAGACTATCTAGAGCTACATGTAAGTAATTTCAGTGTAATTAGAGATTGTTTCCTCTTTTCTTTCATCTGATGACTGATCCGATGTTAAAAAAAAAAAATTTGCAGATAAGCAACTTTGCTAGCATGTGGTTCATTCTCCTTTTCGTCTCAATTTTCACGACTGGTATTCTTGAGCTCCGTTGGAGTGGTGTCAGCATTGAGGATTGGTGGAGGAATGAGCAGTTCTGGGTCATTGGCGGTACATCCGCTCACCTTTTTGCTGTGTTCCAAGGGCTTCTTAAAGTGCTTGCTGGCATTGATACCAACTTCACAGTCACTTCGAAAGCAGGCGATGAGGATGGAGACTTTGCTGAGCTTTATGTGTTCAAATGGACATCGCTTCTCATTCCTCCGACCACAGTTCTTATCGTGAACATCATTGGTATTGTAGCAGGTGTGTCTTATGCGATTAACAGCGGGTATCAGTCATGGGGTCCACTGTTTGGCAAGTTGTTCTTCGCCATATGGGTTATTGCTCACCTTTACCCATTCCTGAAGGGTCTGTTGGGTCGGCAGAATCGTACTCCTACGATTGTTATTGTGTGGTCTATCCTTCTTGCTTCCATATTCTCATTGCTCTGGGTACGGATTGACCCTTTCACCTCGGCCACCACGACATCTACTGCAAATGGTCAGTGCGGCATCAACTGCTAATTGTATCATGCTCGCCTGTGGGGGGAGCCATCTTCAAGTGCTTATTGTTCTTTTATGTATATAACAAGATTCTCATTGCCACCCAAAGTCACTTTTCATCATCGAGGCAATACTTTCGTCCGGGAAGAAGTTGGGTGGAAAACAGAAAAAAGCAGAGAATGTCATTTTTTGTCATGTCCTTTCCATAGTTGCCCGTGTTGGATCAAAACAGGCATCTCGAACCTTTGATTCGTCTGTTGTTATTTATTGTGCAGTATCTTGTTGTTTGATCACAAGAATGTAGCACTTTCGAACTTAATTCAGCACTTAAAAGGTTGAATACAGAACAAGTTCATTGGTCAAGCTTAAGTCGATGCCTTTATTACTGTTCCCACAATTCTCTTGCAAATTGCCAACAGGTCTCTCATCAACGCAAGGCTCTGCGAAAAGCATTTCCCACACGTCGATTAATTCTCTTTCTCACACTATTGATTATTGCCACTTTTTGATTTCTTACTAAGTAGCAGTCCCTTGGAGCCACAAGTTTGCCAAGATTGGTAGGGCAGCAAGAGCTTGCCTTGCAGGGTAACCACCCACGGTTTGGATTAGAAACAAAATCAACATCCGACGAGATCGTTTAATACTGAGCTTTGTTCTGTCAAAGAAAGCTCAAGGTACTCGAACCTGAAAACTGAAACATCATACTCCGAACATGAAACTATTATTCATTCAAACCGACAATCTGGTAAGCAAAAAAGCTTTCATTATGTTAGGTACTCCAAGAGATTTATGCACAAGCAAAGTAGCCCCTGTGAAAAACATTGCGTCTCAATCAGCATGTTCTTGGACAAATTAGCCATCTTTCTTGATTCGACTCTTGCCAACTCATCTTCTCATGAAAAGCGGTACTCACATTTTCAAAACATGCCAGTACCCTTCTTCAGAAACACATAGAACCCCGAAAGAAAAGTAAAATCATCAAATATCTTTGCGAGTGTATGTAGAACCAACCTTGGTAACAAGAACTTCCTTGAAAAATTCTTCTGAAGAAATCCTATGAGCAAAAGAAAAAAACATAAACTAAACCATTCAATCGCAGTATACAAAAAATAGTCATCTTTATCCACCCTTTCTGTAGATGACCCAAAGCAAAAGACCTCGCATTTCTTCTCGTCAAATATGTGGTTATGCCTCTTCATCATCCTCAACCAGAATCCTCTTGCATGCTGCATTTATTCTCGTCAAATATGTGGTTATGCCTCTTCATCATCCTCAACCAGAATCCTCTTGCACGCTTCGTAGCACATGAAAGATATCCCAGCAGCAGGCACCAACTTCATGCAACTAGGGCCTAAACCTCTATATAGACCTCCAACCCCTTCCTGCTCAAGTATACTCGCAAGAGCATGAACCACGTTTTTGTACACCTGCCTACCGCTGACTGCTCCCACTTGCATCTGCTTCCGAGCTACCTCCAAGGGGAAAGTTGCACTACTTGAAATAGCGCCAGCTAATGATCCGATGAGAAGGGTCTCGATGTTCCCAATCTTCTCTTGCTTAAAAAACTTCCGATATGCCTTTCTCAACGTGTCGTAAGCAAAATAGTTGGTGGCAGCATATGGAATCACTCCGATAAGACTAGGGGCAAGGCCTCTAAATAATTCTGCGGGTCCCTCGTCCCTCACTATTTTCAAGAACGCATCAAACATACCATCATAAACTCCCCTCTGCAATATGGATGGCTTGTGTTAACAATGACAAGATTCAATCATATTGTTTTAGCAATGATGCAGCACTATACCTGGACTGTGAGTCGAGTTTTGACCAACTCAAGAGGATATGTGCATATTGTTGAGCTCACACCAGCACAGGCACCTGCAACTAAGGAGGCAGGAAGGGGAAGCTTTGGCTGTTCCCCAGGTTTATGCGACAACTGTTTGTTGACTGTATCATAAGCAAATAGCTGCAATACACAGAACCAAAAATTCAATTGATAATTGAAAGATTGTAGAAGTTGGAGACATAAAACCTGGCAATAATGATACAAGGAACCAAGAGAAATCTTGGGCATAGTTAAATGTCAAGTTCCTAATAGTAGATCTCTTCAAACTGCATGCCTACCACATAGCACATCATGAATAGATCCGCAATGATGGTAAAGCTTCAAAGAGATGACCGAATGAAAATTCATATGATAAGATTGTCTACTGGTGACTATATGATCGCTACAGAACGGAGACACATTTTCCAGGTAGAGAAAAGAGAGAAGCTGTCATACTGGATATTCAATCTGCAAAGGTTATAATGAACACTAAAAACTGGAATGTCATGAATAGCATCTCAGTTTTATATCCATATGCTGAATATCATATATGCATATGCAGAGAACTTCTGAAAAACATAATCAAATGCACGAATAAAGTTAGCTCAAGACTCGCATGAGCTGTCGCTAGAAAAAGAAACACATGCAGCTCAGAAGTGCAACTGAAGAAAGACTGGAAAGCACGGTCTAAGAAGTAACAAAAGAGTTTTGGCACTCATTTGCCAGAAAAATCACATTCGAGATGAACATCACCCTTTCCTCAACAACCCAGAAAAGCCGAGAGAAGTGGAATGAAGTCACGCAATGCGTAGAGCTTATGAGGAATAAAAGATCTCATGACCATATAACACAAAATCTCTATTTGATTAATTTCCAAAAGCCCAACAAAGCAAAACTTAAGCCCACAACTAGCGGCGCACTACTTTACAAGTCAAATAAATATTCACAGCAGAGGATAACAGATTGAAGGCAATAGTCTAGCAGTCATGCACAAACCTTAATGACAATCGCCAGGAACATCAGGTAGGGAAAACCATAATAAATACTGACAATTCAGATTACATGGATGTGGGATAGATTGTAAATATTGTAACGTAGGAGCCAATGCATGTGATCTCCTGAATGATCAAGTCATTGGCAATAATATTCTTATATACTAAGATGATAACAAGTTCAACAACTAACCAGTCTGAAGCACCAGTCAAGCAAATAACATCTCAATCACAAAGTGGCTAAAACACTAAAATTAAGCAAACAGAAACAAAAAGAAATTCCCATTTACCTCAATGGCCTTGCTCGGAGCAACCCGAATCACATTCACCAAATTACCTCTAAACAAGCCCTTCCAACCATCATGCTTCATAATATCATGAAAGACCTCAACAGTGGAATGGCCACTACTCCCAACCATCAAATGCGTTCTAATCGTCTCCAGAGGGGCCACCGCAGTTCGCGAAACTGCCCCAGCAATCGCCCCGCTAATCAACCTCCTCAAGGAAGGATTTTTAACCTTTATCTTCATCGTAAGCCCAATCTGTTTCTTCTTCACCGACCCTTCCTCCTCGGGAACACCCAGTATCTGACCTCCATTCGGCAAAGGCACATACTTCACCAATAAATCAGCGTAGGGCATCTTTATGCCGCCGCCGCCGCCCCCACCGCCGGTGTCCGCACGGTTGGGGGGATTCGGCGGAACGCCCAAATTCCTCCCCATTTGACCAACACTGGCAAACAACCCACCGCCAGGATAGAATTCATCATCATGGGGACACCATTGTGACCCCAAACCACCAATAGACAAGACCCCATCCTTACTATCGCCAAACAAAGGCGCTGCCTTCTTGCCCATCTGCCAAAAACCTCGTCAACAAACTAAGAACCGACTGCTTTTCAAGAATCAGAAGAGACAAAAATCCCAACTTACGCAACACAAACCTGGGATTCTTCCTCTACCCACCAAGCAAAACCGCAGGAAAACGCTTCCCGATGGGATTTGACGAACACCAAGAGCAATCTTTCATGGTCGCGTACCCATCGGAAGCGAACAAGAAGGGGGAAAAAGATTGGATTTTTAATGCACAGGTAAAGGCGAATTCTTGATTCGAAAGTTGGGGGACGGAGGGTGGAGTATAGCAAAAGGAGCACGACAGGGGAATGAGGGGAAATGCGAGTTGGAAGATCCGGTTCTTGGTGCGTGTTTGGTGCGAAGGATTCGAGAGAAGAGGCGGCGAAAACTGTAATAAAGAAAAACAAGAAAAGAACAGAGGGCTTTATAGTTGAAAGCTTGCAAGAAAGAAGAGGGGTTAGGTGAATCTCCCTCCCCCACTTCCTCCTCGTTCTGTGCAGTGTCGTCTCACTGTTCAAGCGCGTTTTATATATTCGGCGGGTTTGGCCATTGTCGTCCTTCAAAGGACGGGAAAGTAGGGCGAGGCATGAGGCAACACACTCTCTCTCTCTCTCTCTCTCTCTGACTTCACGCTGCCTGCAGAGGAGGGGCTGGGGTTGAACGTTGGATAATTTCCATGTAGAGATTATTCATAAATGGATATAATCTTGGGGGGATTTAATTTCCATTCTCTGTCGCTGGATAATTTCTGTCTAAAGATTTCGTAAAAGGATACTCTCTTGTTATTTTACGTTCGAGGAATGCTGAGATCTGCATGTTATTTCAAAAGAAGCAGGTTTAGGTCATACTCAGGACCAATAAAATGATGCATTTTTAAATATTTCGTCTTCCTTTGGAGGCTTTTTATTTCCTTTCTCTATTGCTCGTAAGCGAAAGTGCTTACATCGGGGAGGAAAGATGAGGGTGACAACTCATCAACAAAAGGTACCATTTAAGTGGTTATTATAGGATAAATAATCTTGGTATTCTCCGCGTTGGCTTGGGTTTTCATCCCCCTCACTAAGGGGACGAGTTCAAATTCTAGCGTGGTCGCTAGTGGTCTTAAGCATAACGCCATGGTGATGGGTTCTGCACTAGCGTTACTGGAGGATTTACGGCGCGACTGTCGGTTGCAATCTGGTTTCTCTTCTGTCCGAAAAAAAAAAAAAAAATCTTGGTATTCTCGAATTTCGGTTCATGTCGTGTTTTGTATCTTTGAAAATTATTCTAGGACTCTTCTTTGAATCTGATAATGAGCATAAAAATTTCTGCTTTATCTTTTATGGCCTCCTTAATCGGAGTGAATTGAACTAAAAAATATTAATTTGTCAATATATATATATATATATATATATATATATATATATAATTATATTATGCGCAATCGCGTCGCAATGTGATAAAAACTCTACTACTGAAATGCAGTAGACTCCTGGTTAGAATGGGTAGCTTTGCCGGCTTGTGTATACGTTCTAAAGTTTAAATTCGGCCTCTAGGGACCGCCGCATCAGTAGTGAGTGTTTACTTTCGTCAAATCCTAGGTAAAGCTAAGTAGGACGACCAGCCGAAAAAGTCAAAAATGAAAGCTAGGTTAGGGAAGGCCGCAAAACTTAAAAGCGAGAGAGAATCCCCGTGCAGTAGTTGGCGTCCATGTTCATTGCTTTCAAGGCCCAACAACAGAAATGGCCCAAGTAAGGTGGTGACCGCTGATTAGTTTCCTACCGACAAGACCATACCTGGACAGTTGGACTTGGAAAAGTAGATGAGAGAGGGCGGCACTGGCATAGGTAGACATGTAGTCCTCACCAGAAAACTGGGGAGAACGATGGTTTTAACTTCGGATGCACCCAATCTAATGATCTGTCAGTTGGCAGGTGCAGGTACTGGATCCAGACTTGTTTATTGATCAACAGTTTCTCATGCCAAAAAAAATTAAAAAGAGGTTATATTGCCAAAGTTACATGTCATAAGGTATTATTTAGGAGGGGAAAATGACATCTCCAAGTTCTCATCTCAATAAGATGATATGCACACCCAATATTTTCTCACTGTGGCCGCATATTGGATTCATTAGCAGGCCCTAATGAGTTAAGGTCCATGAACAATGCTAATTGATCAATTGATTGCTTTGGTCAATTCTACGCAACTCACAATTAGCTCTATTAAATGGATGGATTGGATCGGGTTTGAGTCGAGTTATAAATGATTATTCTCAAGTTGATCCATTAAACCCATTAAACCCGTTTATTACTCATTAATTGTAATGCAAATTTCTTGACCCATACTCATGCCCGACCTGACTCACTTAACCAATTTAGGAGATCTTGTTTCTTATGATTTTTTTTAATTATTACTAAAATATTTTCATGCAATTCAAATTTAGTGGACATCTTTATAATTTTTAAACTAATTGAGGTTCCATTTGTTTCTTGAAAAATGGTTTTAAAAAATAACAATATTTTCTGATGTTTGTAAATAAATTATTTTTTAATTATTTTAAAATAATTTTTATTATTTGTTATTTTTTAAAAAAATAATTTTCATTTTTTAGAATTGATTTTTAGTTTTTTTTTCCTTCTTCTTCAGTCAATTGGTGAGACTCGAGCTCACTCAATTCTGGTGAGTCGAGCCTCACTAGATCCGGCGAGGTTGAGTTTGCTTGAGGCCTTGCCCGATCTGCGACTTTGAGCTCCCCCAAGATTAGTGAGTCTCGAAGCCTTGCCAAATGTCATCGAGGCCGGTGAATCTTGAAGCTTCGCTAGATGTCGGCGAGGCCGAAGGCTCGCATGATCGGTGACCTCAAGCTCGCTTGAGATCGGTAGCTTGTCCCTTGCTTAGCTAGTTGTGGGTTGTCAGATTGAAGCCTCGCTAGATGTCGACGAGGCCGAAGGCGCACTTGATCGTCAACCTCAAGCTTGCCTGATGTCGGCGGCTTGTCTCTTGCTTAGCTTGTGACATCCTAGATTTTCAGTTATGTTTTTTACTGAATAAATCGGGCATTTCATTGATGCGCTTATAGAGTTATTCTCAGAGCTGATCAATCTTGAGATAACTAGACTATCTAGGGAAGTCATTAAGGAATTTTAAGGCAATAGACTTGAGAATTCGACCAAGAATCGACTTCTCGACCATGCTTATCTTTAGAGACCATTACGGCACAGTATAAAATCGATTTGAGATCAGAGATAAGTTGATTGGACTGAGATGTGTGGCTAATCGTGGGTGACACCACTAAATTGGAAAATTCTCGTCGCTCAGCCCTAGACTGATTTTTCTGTTGTTTTGGTACCCTATGTCTATATTTGAATCATTGAGATTTCCACGACAATCGAGAGTCGCCAATGTGTCGAGTGGATTTATTGTGGCTCAAAGAAAATCGACCACCGGTCTTTTGCACCAAAAATTTCTAAAAACTACCCAGTAGTCTAGACCTATTTTTGAGGCTTGGAACCACCTCAAAACCTAGGCCCACTTTGGAGAGAAACGTCCCCCGTGATGTTCCCGTCGGTTTGATCCAACCCGTTCGTTAATCAAGTGAGTTTTGCTTACTAATCCCTTATTAGTATGCTAATGATGCTTAGGGGTTGATTAGATTTAATTAAATGCAATTAGGTGGATAGATTAGATTATAGTAATTAAATTAGAGACTTATTAATGCATGTTAGGCAAATGGATAGTGTAGTTAGCAAGGAAATAGATCATGGTATTTATTGAACAAGTCTCGGTAATTTTCTGGGCTCGTCTAAGCTATTTAGGATTTATTGCATTTATTTAATAATTTCGGTAATTATTTAATTAATTATTTGTTTTCCGAAAATTAGGCTGGGATAGCCGACGATCGAAATTTTATGCTGATCATTGTGGTGCAGTCCGTTTATTTATTTGAGCGTTAAATCGTATTGAATTAATTTAAATATGATTTTAGGATTTTATTCATAAATTAATCAATTTTGGTAATTGATTGGAAATTAACTGAGTGTCGGTTTGTAGCGCCAAAAGTATGTTATGGGCTGTTGAAAATGGTGGGACTTATGAATAGTGAAATTGTTATATTTTGGCTAAGGCCAACCGTGTACCCACACATGACTATTTTAATGGGTATGATACAATGTGAGAAAGAATGCCGTACTACGTCGGCTCGATGGCTAAGGATGTCATCTCAGAGAAAGACATCATAATTTGTTGGCTTAACGATTTGATATATCATCTTGGAGAAAGCACGTGGGCTCGGTGACTAAGTATGTCAACTTGGAAAATGCACGTGGACTCGGTAATTAGGCAGGTTATCTTGGAGAAGGCACATGGGCTTGGTAACTAAGTATGTTAACCTGGAGAATGCACGTGGGCTCGGTGACTAAGTACGTTAATTTGGAGAACGCACGTGGGCTCGATGACTAGATATACTATCTTAGGGAGTAGATGATATTGAATGTACCGACTAGGGCAAGGTCATGGTGACATGTAATCGACTAAGTCGATTGATCGATAGTTTGATCGGATTGATATGATGTGATGTGATCGAGTATATTTGATATATATATTGACTTGCAGGAAGGAACTGATGCCAATGTAAGTCCTCTGACTCATGTTGTGCTTAGATAGCCTCTAAAGTGTATTGGCTTCCTAATTGGGTTTTAGGGAGTGGAACTCGTTGAAACGTTGTCTCACCGGTTATTGTATAACCATTTTCAGGTCCTTAGATGGCGTTGGTGAAGGACAAAAGGCCCGAAAAGTAGAAAGTAAAGCTTGAAGAAATGACAATCCTGTCTGACTAGCTAGTCGTAGGACAAGCCTCTTTTGATGGAAATCGATTCCTTTCTGCAGACTTCGTTTTAGGAACTTGTGATTTAGAATCTGACTTAATAAATCGACTTGTATATATTTGCACTATGATTTGGAATGTATATAAGTGTAGTTGTTTTTTTGAAAATTCAAAATTTAATCCTACTTGTCTATTACATTGCTTTATTGTCTGGGGATTATTTATATACTTCTGCATGCGCATATTAAAATGAAAGGGTCGGTGATGTGTCCTGGGATGTTGCTATTAATCGACTAGGTGAGGGATGGGCGCGCGCTCGAGGATCGGGGCGTGACATAACTAGTTGTGGGTTGTTGGAGGAAGATGGAAAAAGGAAGAAAAAGAAAGAAAAAGAAAAAGAAAAAAAGAAAAGAGATAGAAAAAAAGAAAAATAATTATAATTATAATTTCGATTTAAAAAAAAAATAATTTTATAAGGTTGAAGAGGGAAAGATGGTGTGTAAGCCTTGGGTTGGAAATATGTCATAAACTTAGGCGTGCATGACAACCATTTTATTTTTGTTCAAGAACAATTTTTTTATTTCAGAATTTTTCTAAAATAGAAATTTGTTTGGTGACGTAATTTCATTTTTTTATGGAATAAATTTTTAGTTTAGAATTGGAACAAAAATGAGAAATAAAAACTTTTCTTATCATCTATCCTCTTTACTAGTTGACCACCCACCTGCCATCCGCCGTTGGTTGCCTATTGTCTGCCATCCATTGTTGTCCTTTGTTGGTTGCTCGCGGTTCATCGTCGGCTGCTGCCACTGTTGCCTTCTTTGGTTGACAACTGCCGCTGTTTGCCAATTGCCAGCTATTGTAGGTTACTGCTGGCCGTCGTTGCCGTTATCCACCGCCTCTTGGGAAGGAGAAATTTTATAAGGTTGAAGAGGGAAAGATGGTGTGTAAGCCTTGGGTTGGAAATATGTCATAAACTTAGGCGTGCATGACAACCATTTTATTTTTGTTCAAGAACAATTTTTTTATTTCAGACATTTTCTAAAATAGAAATTTGTTTGGTGACGTAATTTCATTTTTTTATGGAATAAATTTTTAGTTTAGAATTGGAACAAAAATGAGAAATAAAAACTTTTCTTATCATCTATCCTCTTTACTAGTTGACCACCCACCTGCCATCCGCCGTTGGTTGCCCATTGTCTGCCATCCATTGTTGTCCTTTGTTGGTTGCTCGCGGTTCATCGTCGGCTGCTGCCACTGTTGCCTTCTTTGGTTGACAACTGCCGCTGTTTGCCAATTGCCAGCTATTGTAGGTTACTGCTGGCCGTCGTTGCCGCTATCCACCGCCCCTTGGGAAGGAGAAATTTTGTGTCGTTATCAAAAGAAATTCTATTCTAGGAGCAAAAATTCTGTGTTGTTATCAAATACGATTTTTTACTTAGAAACTCATCTAAAATTAGAAATAGAAAAATCCGTTTCTCTTTCAAAAATCAATTTCTGACAAGAATAGTTATTATTCTTGCCCTTAATCCTAGACCCATTTATCTTAACCTTTAAAATTTTAAACCCATTTAAGGAAGGTCTATAATTAAAGTGACCCATATATGATTTTTTTTTTAATGACCCATTTATATTTTAAATGGGTCATATATGAGTTTAAGACCCATTTTGACATATAATAGTTGGATGACCGGTCATTTCATTTTACTACTTTTCCCTCTATGTACTCTTCGCCTTGCGATAGTTAGGGATGGAGCTGCAACATCTGTTGGGGCGGTTACTTTAAACACTTACTCAGATCCAATCTTGATGCGCGGAAATATTGTTAAGGAGAGCATTACATACTAGTGAAATCCAAAGCTTTCTTCCTAAAAACTAAGCTTTCTCTTTTTGTAATGTAGGTTTTCCAGGTGAATACAAGAGCCTACAAAAACAAAGGGATCAAACATATAGTACCTTCGTAATTTCAAAAACACAACAGACAAGCAAGAACTTCAGTGGGTCGCCCACTGAATAAAGGACTCCCCCCTTGAGCATAATACCGATGAATGTTCAACAGAATCTCAGATTGAGACATGTCACTAAGGAGGACCTCTGTCGATTGCATGGAAGTGGGGAGGGAAAATAATGTCCAGATAAGCACAAATCAGCACATGCCTCATGTAAGATTTTAATGAAGTATTCAAGGATGTCTAAAGATGTAGAGGTGACCCACGTTTCTAAATCTTAAGTTTATACCAATGGGGCACTGTACTCATACTCAGAAAAAAGTTGCTCGCGTTGTCCATGGACTATTAGATATTCATGGAAGTGGGCGGTGGATGCGCAGGTTGTTGCGTTGAGAATCAACTAATGAAGGGTTTTATATAATCAACCAATCCATGTGAAAGCACTCGCACTGCCGCAGTTTTGTCTATAAGTTTTCGTCTGTAACCTGCCTTTCGTAATCATTAGTTCTCTTCTCACAACTTTCTCTTGAATGCATGATGGGCGATGCAATATAGTAACATTCCACATAAGCAACTTATGAAGTTCAATATTCCAAGTGGTGAAGATACCATTTTCTGATTCGTCACAAAAGGGAAGACATAAAAGTCCGGCGAACCTATGATATTAAAAGGGGAAAATTATTAAAAAAATCATAAAATTATTGTATTTTTGCCACTTCATTTCTAAATCTTTCAATCTTGCCAACATAAGCAACTCATAAAGTTCAAGAGTCCAAGTGGTAAAGATAACATCTTCTAATTCATCACAAAAGGGAAGATAAGAAATGATAAAACTCCAATAAGCCTATGAAATTAAAAGGGGGAAATTGTCCAAAAAGTCTTAAACCTATTACATTTTTGCCAATTTATTCATAAATCTTTCAATCTAGCCAATTGAGTCCTAAACTTTTTTACTTTTTATCAATTGAGTCAATTCGGTTAATTTTGGTTGGAATTCGTTGATATGGATATCGATTGTTTTACGTGGCATGGTTGGTGCTAACATGGACAACATTTGTTATATTTTAAATATTTTTTGATTGTTTTTACTTTTTATATTTTAAATTCATTTTTTTCCCCCACTTCTTCCTTTGTCAATCGCCTAGCCTCTAGTGACCAGTTAGAGGCTACAGCCGGCGAGGGTTGGCCTTGCTAGGGTCCAGCAAGGGACAACTTGGGGGCCTTGGGTGAGGGTTAGCCCCACTTGCGTTCGGGGTGGTTTCTAGAAGCTACTGAGGGTCGACCTCGTCGAAGGCCAGTGAGGGTGACCTAGCGAGGGTGAGCCTTACTCACGATCGGTGAGGTCACCCCTTGCTAGATCCCAGTGAAGGCGGCCTCACTTGAGGCTGGCGAGGTTGAGCCTCGCCAATTGTAGCCTCTAGCCAGTTGCCGAAGCTAGGCAACTGGTAGAGAAAGAAGTGGAAAAAAAAGAAAAGAGAAGAAAAGAAAAAAAGAAATTAGAAATATAAAAATATAAAAGTGAAAAATATTTAAAATATAATAAATTTTGTCAATGTTAGCGTTGGTCATACCACATAGAACGGCTGACGTTCATATCGGCGAATTTCGGCCAAAATTAGTCGAATGGATTTAATTGACAAAAAGTAAGAATATTTAAGACTCAATTGTCAAGATTGAAAGATTTACGACTGAATTGGTAAAAATATAATAGCTTTAAGACTTTTTGAATAATTTTTCCAAATTAAAAGAACTTGTGGACTTAGAGAGAGAGAGAGAGAGAGAGAGAGAGAGAGAGAGAGAGGGGCTATGAATAGTTGACAAGTTTGTCTTCGAGATTTGCAAGATAGAGTTTCAAATTTGCTATTAAGAGAGATGGGTCAGATATTAATGGTGTTGGAGAGAACTCGAGTACAATAATTCACCACAAGCCAAACGCAATCCAGGATCAATTTCTCTCCTGAAATTAAATCAACTGAAATTCTCTTAACCTTCAGCAACAACCGGCAATATATATAATCTTACAATATGCAACTATAATGTCGAAATGATAAGAGACAATGCAAATAATGACACCGATGATTTAAACTAGAAAACCCAATACGGGAAAAAATCACAGATTGCCCAAAACATCCACTAATCACCAAAAATAGCAAGATGTACAAAGTATTCTTCTCTACTCACATATTAGAGGCACAACATCAATATTATAATCTCATTTCATCATCACATATGTGGATAAATAAATTCGTAATAAAAAAATCCTAACCATAACTAGAGAATTCGGAGGCGATTTTCGACGAACGAAAACCATAACTTGTTGCCCTTGGTCTCACGAACAACATACTCAAATTTGAGCCGATTTCGTCAATGTTTGGCATTCAAATCTTGATCACAAAGATTCGGTCCTCTCTTCTCCTTTGTGCACTTTCTTATGGTGGGTCTCTCTTTTTGTACTTTTTTTTTTCTCCCTTTTAGTCTGCACAGAGCAACAACCCTTTTTCTTCTCTCTCTCTCCTCACTTTGGGCACTCGCACAAACGCACCAAGACACCACTTTCTTTTTAACTTTTCTCTCTTTTTTTTAATGCTAGCTGGGCCTCACATGAAGGTGGACCCAGCCAACAAATGGCAATAGTATTCATGAGCTTAATGAGCAAAGAAATGGACTTATTCGTTCCTGGAGACGTAGGGACTGCTTCTTCCTACGATCCACCTTACACCCGTAAGTCCAAACCCGCGTTAACTTCTCTCTTTCAGTCCATAAACTGATCCAGTCAGCAGAATTTAATATAGGACCGATCATGCAATGAATTTTTTGTTTGGCAAACTGGCTAAACAGAATGGGAAATACTGTTGTATGTCATCTGGTGCATTGTTTTTTTCTTTTTTTTGGACAAATCTGGTGCATTGTTTACAAGTACACAAATGCATGTTTATCCAAGACATTCGAGTTTCCAACAAGGCGAGAATGACAGGTGACATCTCGATAAATATCACCACAAAAACGACGTAATGACTTTATGGTATCTCTCTTATTAATAATCCACACATGAAATAATACTTCTGTAGGTAATATGTGACTCTCATAACCTTTCTTTTTCTCGTCATTTTTTCTGGGGGGCAGCAACCGGATGCAATGGGTATAGGGCAGACCAGTTTCCTCCGGGAAATCTGTTCATGGCGATGAGCGAAGGGTTGTGGGACAATGGAGCAGCCTGCGGGCGGCGGTACCGGCTGTGATGCCCGAGTGGCAGCAACAGGCCGTGCAAGGACGGCACGGTGGACGTCACCGTCGTGGATTACTGCCACAAGTCTCCATGCCCCTTCACCATTCTCTTATCCACCAATGCCTTCTCCGCCATCTCGGAATCTCCCTCCGCAAAAATCAACGTCGAATATATCCAGTAAAATTTCTAATTCTCACTCTCTCTCTCTCTCTCTCATATTTTTGGTACTCCAACAAGTTTGACGTTGGATGAATCATTGGCCTTTGTTCTTGAATGAAGGATATGATCAAGTTTCTCTGTCCAAGGAATGAAGACTGGAAGAGGAAGCTCTAGTTAGAACTTTGTCCTACATTGTCAGAATTCAAACGTTATCCTTGACATATGTGGATGTTTTTTTTTTTTTGGTAAGGTTGACATATGTGGATGTTTGCATCTTCAAAGTGAAAGAAAGACCGTTTGGTTAAGATCCTGAGCGAAATTCTGTTTTATGCGATAGGAAACGATCGTTCATGGACTCGCCATCGAAGTAGTTGTTCACGAACTACTGAATGATCACGACCATGAAATGAAAGAAACAATCGTGTGCCATATTTTGTCGCTATTCGATTTGGCAAGACACATTTCAACATAAATCAAAGCTAAACAACCTTTAGAGATACTCCTATTTCAACCATTAATAGATATCTTCATATTCCTACCTTCATTAGTCCTGTACGAAATCCAAGCACGCAATGATAAGAACATTCTTCATTGTCAGTGAAAAGTATTGAAGCATTTTCGAAACGAGGGGTGGGTAGTAGATTAGTTAGAAGTCTGAGGTTCACTCACTATGAAGAGAAAGCAAAAGCTTCCACCATCTGAAAAAAACGTGATGTATATATTGGAGTGCACTACTAATTGACATCAAGGAAAAATTATCAAAAAAATTCTAAATCTATATAATTATGCCAATTCAATCCTACATCTTTTGTAATTGTGTCAATTTAATCTCAAACTTTTTGCAATTGGCCATTCAATCCTAAACCTTTTATAAATGTGCCAATTAAGTTAATCCGGTCAATTTTGGCTGGTAGGTACTAACATGGATAATTTTTAATAATATATTTTTTTGAATTTTTTATTATTTTTTTCCTTTTCATTTTTTCTTTTCTTCATTCTTTGCTTCTTTTCCCCATAGTGGCGGGCAAAGGTCGTGGCCCTCGCTTGGCCTTGCCTAGATTTGGCCTAGGGGCTGTGTGCAAGGCAGCTTCACCTAGATCTGGGCCAGGCTACCCTCGCCCACGACCGGCGAGCCATGGTCGCCTTTCCACGGCGAAGGTGGTCACACCTAGATTTGGGTGAAGCTACCTCATCAACAATTGGTGAGGGCTTCACAGCCTTTGCCCGTGATTGGCGAGCCTTGCCGAGCCTCGCCATCCATTGTGGGGGAAAAAAACAAAAAAAGGAAGTAAAGAAGAAAAGAAAAAAAGAAAAAGAAAAAAAAGAAAAAGAAAAAGAAAAATATTAATAAAGAATAAGATATTATTAAAAATTGTTAACGTTAGTATTAATCACATAGACGGAGCCAACGGGCATTTACATCAACACCGGTTGGTCAAAATTGGCTGAATGGACTGAATTAACAGAATTGCAAAATATTTAGGACTAAATTGACAAAGAAAAAATTTAGGATTGAATTGACACAATTACAATAGATTTATAACTTGGTAATTCTTCCCCAATACATTTATCGAGTAGGTTGCCAAGTGAAAACCAAGCTCGAATACGTCAATATATTCAGTTGGACTGCCTTCAATAAAAAACTTAAAGTCACTAAGTTAAGGACTCACTAGTATATATTAATTGTTTTATACCATATTAATTCTTCGATTTAATACATTTTAACATAATATACACGTACATATCTGTTAATGCAGTAAGAAATTGGAAACCGGTTCACGATAAAACCTCCAGCTATGATCTCACTAAAAGGTGGACGATGATAATTTAATCCTCCACACACCGTCGCTTAACACGATGGTTTTCGCAGATAATGCTCACTATGTCAACCATTGAATGCACTTCTCTAATCAATAAATGCTTTGACATATTTCAGGCTATAACGTGGACTTCCGATGAGAGAGCCGTCAAATCTTTCTCTATTATTAGTAGTGAAAGTCGCATGCGCATTTCCACACCTACTCTTGTTCACCCACCAGATCACTCATCAACCCGTTAGCCGAAGTTCAAAGCAGCTTTTGCTTCTAGCTTCACATCCACAAAGAACAATCAACCAAAGGTGTTTCACTCAATCATTGAGCCGCCTCTGCTGCCCCTGCTGCCGCCGGGGCAATTCGATTTGATTTTCATCATTTTCTCATCACATATGCCATTAACTTTATTAGACTTCATGCCATCTTTGTGTTAAGCTATTTAGTGAATACTGCTAATTGGAACATGACAGCACCTCATGCACATTTGAGCAGTTCCTCATAGTATATTAGGGGGTCATCAGCTGATCAAATCTGTACTGGCCAAATAGTTTTCTCTTAGTGGTAGCATTAGTTTATGGCCAAAAGAAAAAGGTGGTAGCATTAGTTTAAAAGGAATGCCTTATGCTTTGTGAATGCAAAGGTTTAATTATATATAGAAGTTGCAATTTTAGACGGAACCATCCTGTGAATGTGTAAAATTGAATGAAATCATCCACTTTTCCCCGTAAACTTTTTGCACTTCTAATACTATAAAACTTTTGTCATGTGTAGAGTTAGCCTCCATTGGGTTGTATTAGGAAGTTGGAGATGACATCAGTTCCAACTGAACAAAAATGCATGTAAATAGAAATTAAAAACGTATAAGATTAGAACTTCAGATAGCACAAATCACAAAAAACCAATAAAAAGTCATCTTTGTGCGTAGAGAGAGAGAGAAAGTCTTGATAAGCATGATCGTAAAACTTATTTTGCCTCTAGATTGAGAGAAAGAGGAGATATTTTTATTGTGTATATTCAACATGGATCTTGGCATCCGGGTATCTTGAGATAGCATTGAAAGCCTTGTTAGATAGGGCATTGTTGTAGGGCACACATTGCTTTGACAAAAGTCGACAACTTCAACAAAGATGGTTGCTTCTCTGCAAGGTCTCTTTGGTCCATTGATGCATCTCACTCGATATCGCCATCCACAGGCTGCTCCATTGTCCCATAAGCCATCGCTCGCTGCAATGAAATTGCTTCTCTTCAGAGAACTGATCTGGGTCGTATCCCTTGCACCTTGTGGCTACATATTAAGACCAAAAAAAAAAAAAAAAATCAACAAAGCCAAAGTAAGTTTTTCTTATGCACCCTTTTTAGATTACATGCAGGAGGTAGAATACTACAAGAAATTTCTTATGTTTCAAATTGTTCTAGTTGATTTCTGAGCGGCATTAATAAGGTTTGTGGGTCATAAATTCCATCAAAGGTTTCTTTTCATTTTCTTCTCTTCCTTCCATATTGACATTTGACTACTTTTGAACTGACTTGGGTTGATGGACAACAGGTGAATATTGTTAATTCATCAATCATTATAGATAGCACGAATCACAAAAAACCAATAAAAAGTCATTTGTGCGTAGCGGCATTAATAAGGTTTGTGGGTCATAAATTCCATCAAAGGTTTCTTTCCATTTTCTTCTCTTCCTTCCATCTTGACATTTGACTACTTTTGAATTGATTTGGGTTGATGGACAATAGGTGAATATTGTTAATTCATCAATCATTATAGATAGCACGAATCACAAAAAACCAATAAAAAGTCATTTGTGCGTAGTGGCATTAATAAGGTTTGTGGGTCATAAATTCCATCGAAGGTTTCCATTTTCTTCTCTTCCTTCCATCTTGACATTTGACTACTTTTGAATTGATTTGGGTTGATGGACAACAGGTGGATATTGTTAATTCATCAATCATTATAGATAGCATGAATCACAAAAAACCAATAAAAATTCATTTGTGCACAGAGAGAGAGAGAGAGAGAGAGAGAGATTATTAAATCTATGGATGGACAAGACTCAATTGGTATAAATAAGATCAAAACGGGAGACTACTTAAGAACCACAAGCCTTCTCTCTGACTAACCTCTGTCTAGGCTCTATGCTGATGCTTTACTAGCAACAACAATATGAAGTCACTCTTTCCAAGTCTCAATCTAATAATCTTGTGCTTAGTTATTCTGAGAGTTCATGGGGATGTAGGGACTGCCATGCCTTATGATCCGCCATATTTGCGTATGTACAAAGTCAATTCTATTTTCTTGTTCTGACATCTTTCTTTTTTTACCTTCATTCAACATTGCAATAAGAAAAGCTCTACCATCACTTTGTGTTGGGCAATTTTGAACCACCCTCACTCCAAAAGCTAGCTTAAAGAGTGAGACTTTTTCTCACACTTAAAAACCGATCACTAGTCCCTTCCACAACCGATGTGGAACAACCTTAATAATCTTCCCCTCACTCCTGCATGTAATCTGAAAAGGGTGCATAAGAAAAACTTACTTTGGCTTTGTTGATTTTTTCTGGTCTTAATATGTAGCCACAAGGTGCAAGGGTTATGATCGAGGTCAGTTCCCTGAAGGAGGGTATTTCATTGCAGCGAGCGATGGCTTATGGGACAATGGAGCAGCCTGTGGACGGTGGTATCAAGTGAGATGCATCAGTGGACCAAAGAGGCCCTGCAGAGGAGAAACCATCTTTGTTGAAGTGGTTGATTTCTGTCGAAGCAGTGTGTGCCCTGCAACAATGACCCTATCTAACAAGGCTTTCAATGCTATCTCAAGAAACCCGTATGCCAAGATCAATGTTGAATATACACAGTAAAAATATCTTGTCTTTCTCTCAATCTAGAGGCATAATAAGTTTCGCGATCATGCTTATCAGGACTTTCTCTTGCATGCAGGGTTTGATGAGAATGTGAGCCAAGATTTTTTTTTTGGTCAGTCCTATTCTATGCCTACTCTACACTCACTCTCAGACTTTTGCCCTGCCTCTTGCAGGGCGTGGGAGTCGAAACCTACTCCTGAAACTTACGCGTCCCCACCCCATCCCCCCTGAGAAGGTGGGGATTTGAACCCCTCACCTCCCTCTTCCATGTTGGAAGGGTGGCCACTAGGGCGAATCTCAGTGGTTAATGCGAGCCAAGATTGGAAGGTTTGTTTCAATAAGGAATAAAGACATACAAGCTGTACAAGCATAAAGATCCAGATGACAACACCAGTACCATCATGTCTTTTGTCTCCTAGGTAGCTTCATATGATAAATAACCAAGGAATCTGCCTTACACTTGTAGCCTGTACATTACAAGATGTTTGTGATGGGAAATGTGGAATCATGTTTGTATTTCTCAATTTGTAAAATGTACAACCCTTCGACAGTGTTTATAGTACAAGATTGAAGAAAATACATGGGAAAGAATATGTATGCAATATTTTCTTCCTCCAAATGTTTCTCGTCTATGATTTATTGCGCCAATTGTGAGATCCCAATATGAATTGGGAATCAATCAATGATCCTTTCTCCAACACTCCCCCTCAAGCTAGCGGCTTATATATGTCGAAGATGCCCGGCTTGCTTAATAGATACGTGTGTTGTCTCTAGCATAATAGCTTAGCAAAAATGTCTGCAGGCTACTCCATAGTTCCAATTCCTCGAGTCATAACAATCCCTTCTTGAGTAAAGTGGCAATCAACTTCTATGTGCTTTGTTCTTTCATGTAAGACCGGAATTGCCACTAATTTGAGCGCCGCATCATTATCGCAAAATAATTCACATGTGCCATTGATGTCCACACCAAGGTCTAAAAATAGTCCTCATATACAAACTATCTCACAAATAGTCTTTGCCATTGCTCGATATTATGATTCGGTTGATGATAATGAAACTATCGATTGCTTCTTTGTCTTCCATGAAATCAAGGATCTTCCCAGCTTAATGCAAAAATCAGTAATGGATCTTCTTGTCATGGGACAAGTAGCATAATCCGTATCACAATAGGCCGTCATCTTCATGTTGCAATCATGAGATAAGAGAATTCCGAGTCTTGGAAATCCCTTCAAACACTTTACAACCTTTAGCGCATCATTCATATGGGACTGCTTTAGGTTGTACAAGATTAGATTGGATCCATATCATCCATCCAGTGGCATATGCATCAATATTAAGAAAAAGCAGTCACAAAAACCTAAAACAAACAAGAAAGTAGAGCTTAGTTCACTAGCAAATTCTGTGCAGTTGTGAGATTAAAATAGTTCACTATTTTTTTTTTCTTTCTCACTAGTTTTTCAATGATATCTTATGCAATGGCGTCAACTTCAAATCGGGAGATGATATCACATTCAATAAAAGTGTACTCTGCCCAATGAAAACAGCTCTGCACCCTTGAGCAAGTAGCAAGATAAAAAACCATAATAGTTTCCAGCTAGAGTCTTGACCAAGAAGAGCAGAGAGAGATAAAGGGAGGGAGGGAAGGAGGGAGATCAAAGTATCACTTAGTGCTTGGGAAAAGCAAGCATTTCTTCTTGATCAGATAGCATGGATATGATCCCAGTTGGCGCACCTCCGGAACTCACATTGCCTTCTGCTAAGGCATGGTAGCGAAGTTTACTTCCATCTCTGTTTCAAATTGAAAGCTTGGCAAGGCAAATATACGCAAACAATGCTAAGTTCATAGTTTTGAGTCAAGCCACCAAGCATCAAACTTCATGTAGGGAAATATTTTATGGCTGCAAAATTCTTGTTACGCCAGCACAACAATTTCATCAACTTAAGACAAGCAAAACAATTGTAGAAAAAAAAAATCTAGAACATTGAAAATAGGAAGTATTGAGTTTGCAGTGGGTACTGATTCCTGGTTCTGGACTCCATAGTTCCTACAGCAATGTTCTGGGACATAGATACCCTAGATAGCATTCTTAACCAGGGCTTCTGTTCAAGACATTATCGTTCTTTCTTTCCATGCACCCAGTGTTTTCTCATTTGAATAAGTTAGGATCACTCAAAATGTCATATTGCATCACGAACATGAAGATTATAGGATGCATATCCTTTAAATCATTAAAGTAATGGAAGCACACATGCTACCGTGCCAACATTTGTTTCTTTTAGAGGTTCTCAATAATATAGGATATATCTCCATGGAACGGAATATAGGCCTAGGATACACCAATGCTATTGCATGTCTTTCAGCTACTTCTTGTCCTTGGGTCATTGATTCAGGGGCTTTCGATCACACGTCAAGCATTTTAGATATATTTTCATCTCTTACTCCATCTTCATCTATAGTCACCTTAGCCGATGGATCATCCACACATGTTAAGGGGGTTGGTACTGTTCACCCTACTCATTTATTGCCATTGTCCTCAGTGCTTTATCTTCTATAATTTCCATTTAACCTCATGTCATTCAGTAAATCAACTAAAAACTTTTAGCGTTCAGTGACATTCTACCCTGATTCATATATTTTTTAGGATCTGGCTATGAAGAGGACGATTGGTAGTGGACGTGAGGCAAGGGGGTTGTATGTGCTGGAAGACGCTCCATCAATTGCTTGCCCTAATGTTACATCACCACATCAAATTCATTGTCATCTTGGTCATCCTTCTTTACATAATCTTTAGAAGTTAGATTCGAGTTTTCGTTGTTTTTCTAGTTTAGAATGTGAGTCATGCCAACTTGGCAAATTACAACATATTAGCTATCCGCCTTGAGTCATCAAACGAGTAGCGTCTCCTTTTTTGTTAGTTCATTAAGATAATTGGGGTCCTTATCATGTGGTTTCCAATTTGGGTTTCCGATATTTTGTTACTTTTGTTGATGACTACTCAAGAGTTACTTAATTATATTTAATGAAAAGTCGTTCAGAATTATTTTCTATATTTCGTGTATTTATATCTAAAATTCATAATCAATTTGGTGTACATGTTAAAGTTTTGCATTCTAATAATGTTAACGAGTACTTTTCTACACCATTCTCTGATTTTATGACTCAGCATGGTATGATCCATGAATCTTCTTGTCCTAATACATCTCAACAGAATAGTGTTGCGGAAAGAAGGAATCGACATTTGTTGGAAGTTACTAGATCCATGTTATTTGAGATGAAGGTTCCTAAAATCTTTTGGTTTGATGCTGTTCTAACTACATGCTATCTTATTAATCGCATGCCCTCTTCTATGTTGCGAGGTGGCATCCCATTTTCTACTTTGTTTCCAAATGAGCCATTGTTTATCTTACCACCTCGAATTTTTGGTTGCGTTTGTTTTGTTTGTGATTATCAACCTGGAATATCAAAACTTGATCCAAAGGCCATCAAGTGTTAGTTTATGAGTTATTCTCATATTCAAAAGGGGTAACGTTGTTATTCTCTATCATTGAGAAAATACTTTATAATTGCTAATGTCATATTCTTTGAATCCACTCCTTATCATGATGTTCCAATTACCGTGTCTGAATTGGATGATGACTTATATGTGACCACCATTCGATCTACTACTTCAACAATTTCACTAGTATCTCCACAGTAACCCCCTGCTCTCCAAGTTTATACTTCACGTCCTTGAGTAGCTACTGCTCCCCCCCTTTCTCTTGTCACTACTACGTCATCTTCTGCGTCAGATTCACCAATAGACTCTTCTCCTGTATCTGATCTTGATCTTCCTATTGCTCATCGAAAAGGTACGCATGCCTGTTCTCAACATTCTATTGCAAATTTTATCTCTTACTCTTCTGTGGGCAAAAGAACGCTTCAAGTATCATAATTTTGCCTAAAGGGATACTTAAGTGTCATAACTTATGAAATGTACACTTAAGTGTCACATTCGAAGACAAATAGATCACTTGAGTGCCACTCCGGCCAAAGTTTAGCCAAAACGCCGACGTGGCATTTTTCCGGCGAAGTGCGCCCAAAACGACGTCGTTTTGCACGCTGACGTGGCCAAATAATGCAAAAAAAGGCGTCGTTTTGGGCTAACGTGGTTAAAAAAATAATTAAAAAAATTAAATTTAGTTAAAATATTTAAAATAATAATTTTTAAATTAAATTTAGTTAAAATATTAAAAAAAATATTTTAAAAATATTTTAACTAAATTTAATTTAATCATTTTTTTACCACGTTAGCCTAAAACGATGCCGTTTTGCATTAATTGGCCACGTTAGCGTGCAAAATGGCATCGTTTTGGGCTCAGTTCACCGGAAAAATGCCATTTCGACGTTTTGGCCGAACTTTGGTCGGATTGGCACTCAAGTGATCATTTTTACTCCGATTTTGGCACTTAAGTGTACCTTTCGTAAGTTATGGCACTTAAGTGTCCCTTTGTGCAAAGTTAAGGCACTTAAGGGGTCCGCACTTCCTCTTCTGTGTCTCCTTCTTTTCGATCATTTTTATCTACTGTTGAACAACATCCTATCCCTAAGTCTGTAGTTGAAGCATTGCAAAGTTCTGACTGGAGGATAGTAATGGAAGAAGAATTAAAGGCTCTTGAAATGAATCAAACATGGGATTTGGTACATTTTCCTTTAGGCAAAACTACTATTGGTTGTCGATGGGTGTATGATGTGAAGGTCAATCTCGATGGTTCTCTTGCTCATTTAAAATCGAGACTTGTTGCTCAACTTACTTCTATTCAAATTTTGATCTCTCTTGCCACCGCAAATAATTGGCCCTTATTTAAGCTTGATGTTAAGAATGCTTTATTGCATGGTACTCTTAATGAGGAAGTTTATGTGGAGTAACTTATGGGATTTGTTGCTCAGGGGGAGTCTAGGGGACTAGTTTGCAAATTAAAAAAAATCTTTATATGGTTTGAAGCAATTTCCACAGGTATGGTTTGAAAGATTTTCTGAGGCCATACTTTCTTTTGGAATGTCAAGATGTGAAAATGATCACTCTTTCTTTTATAAACATTCAGGGGGAGGCAAACTGTTCTTGATTGTATATGTTGATGATATTATCATCACGGGAGATGACTTGGCTAGTATAGATGAGCTAAAGATTTATCTTCAACACTAGTTTCAGACTAAAGACTATTTTACCCTTATACTCTAACATATCTAACCCAAAAAGGACTCACATCCCCAAATCAAACATAGTAACATCTTTAGTTCCTTGAAATAAATCATCAATACAAAAAGTGGCAGAGCAAACTAGGCGGCAGTGATGGTTGTCTAGCTCATTGACGAGGGTGTTAAACCTCCTTGCCTTAAATTTGTGAGTAGATAATTCCATGAGAAATACTGCATAAATGTGGGTAAGATTAGCAAAAATACCTTATTGTCTTGTTGAGAGAGAGGTGCAGAATTAAAGACTCGGTATATTAACAGAATTTGAAGGGTGCACATTTGTCTACCCACACATAAAATTTTTCAACATATGAGTTTGTTACATTTTCATCGGCATGTCCGATTGGACAATGTTGTACTTCCATCTTCTCGGGACTCGATACCATTGTTCGCCATACATAAGACATTCCATGAAGCAGTATTTCTAGAATAAATAGTCAGTACTTCGAAAATGGTGATGTACCTTATCACGGATGCGCATGCTCATTTTTGGAATGTCAGATACGAAGACGGTGTGATAGTTCCTTGCAACTGCAATGTAACCTGCATCTCCCAGCTGTGGATGACAGGAAAAAACCTTCAACAAAAGCAACAAGCCTGACATAAAAAAAGAAGGCTAGAGGACTTAACTTGAAAAAAAGTTCAGAAACATTGTCCTTAAAATGAAGGTAAAAAGAACATTATCAGACTTCCACTAAAGTATTAGATTGGCATGATTAATTAAGTTCCTTGCATATGGAACAAGGGAATGGAGATGATGTAGAACCATTTCATTTTCTATAAATCATCTAGAAATTCTACTCTTGCTGCTTTAACATCAGCAACTACAATTTTTCTGAAGGAATAAAGACATAAGAGGTGCCCCAACTTTTCCAAATTATTCAATCAGGTCTTCAAACTTTTTTTTTGGTATGACTTGGGTCCTTGAACTATATGCTTTTCATTTTCAACTTGGTCCTTCCATCAAAATTATGGAAGGAAATGCTGTCGTGGCCACTAAGTTGCCGTCAAATGCTGACAAGGTGCCCTTGATGGCATTCAAAATATAAACAAGGATATCATATGAAATATTATCCCATCTCTCTTGACAATGGGCTCTAAATGCTCTTTATATTCATGTGGTCTCTCTTCACTTATTAATTTAAGCTTTTTGGGTTTGACTTTCTAACATAGCATCAAAGCTTTATATTTATCCACTTAATCCAGTCCTAAATGCTCTTTATATTTATCAGCTCAAGTTTTTGGATTGGATTTTCTAACACCACATTTATTGAATAGTAGAACAAAATAAATATTGTAAAAATATTTAGAAAAAAGGAAATATGATCCTAACTTGGGCAACCTCAGTGATCAGCGGTTTAGGTCGTGCCATCTAGAATGGGCATGACATGCGCAACCCAGGCCAGATATGGCCTAGATTAAGCGATCCTGTATCGCCTGGGTTGGCCTCACTCCGACGGTAGTAGGCAAGGGAGACCGAGCCCTTGTTGGCACGAGAGGGGTGCCACCACTGCCCCTTGCTGCCTCTCCCTTCTTCTCTCTTAGGGTTTGGTTTTTTGTTATTGTAAATTTTCGGACATGTTATCTGGTCCACACAAGAAAATCATATGCAAGCATTAATTTGTCTTGTTAGCATTAATGTAGCGCTAATGTGTCTGTCCTCGTCGGCATTTCCACAACTCGAACAAAAAAGCCTATCTTTAAAGAATCGATTGCACAAACCAAAAAAGGTTCAGGGACCTCCTCAAACAATTTCAAAAAGTTCAGGAACATATGTTGCCTTTATCCCTTTTCTAAAAGAAAGCAAAATTAGACAACATATCCGATTAGCATTCCAAGAGACGGCACTCAGCAGTGTTTACATTGTTGTTTCTTCTTAGTTAGGCAGTTAGCTCCCTTCTTCCGTTTTTCTGTGTCTTATTCAAGTCGTGGATTTTGATAATTCACTCTTACAAAAAGGTTCACATCGTGCTGCTAAATAACAGAGCTCTGCTGTGCATCATGAACGTGAAACAAGATCTCGAATAAGAAACTTACTGGATGTCAGACTGATAACATAGAGTAACGAAATCTGAAAGGGAGGAAAATACCATACCGGCCGACCGCATAGATACTCAAATGTAAACCGTGCCACTCCATTGCAGCTTTCTGGAACCTCCAGTGTTCTGTTATGATTTATTCATTACGGCAGTTTCATCAAACTGCAGACATGCTACTACTTAACAAATGGAGGATCTTCCAAACATCACTCCTGGAGTAGTGGAAGTTATTTGGCCACCTGACTTGCTTGTTATCTCATGCCACATCCTCTGGAATTCCTTCTGAGAACTTCCATCTAAAGGACAGAAAAAAATGATCCTGCACTTTGCACGGTTGACATCTCAACAACCATATGATAGAAAATCATCTCAAAATATAGTAACTTGCTTTGAATTTAACAGCACTTAACATCGCAATCAGACAAAGATGAAATACTGGTTGCATACTTGTGCACTTTTGTAGTCAAAAGAATTATAAAACATGGGATACCATCCTTCACCTGGTTTATGCAGCTTTCTGCTCTAGGATGTCGATAGTCATTATCATATCATGTGACGTTGCATCACAACATGATAAAACTCTAGACTTAATTCCTTCCCTTTGAAATTAGAAGAAATCAGAACAAGTTGCCTCGACCATGGACCACCATCGCTCGAAAGCTGGCTGGCTTGTGTTTACGCTCTAAGATTCGAGACGTCCTCTAGGGATTGCCGCATCAGTTGAGCGAGTGTTCACTTTTGTCAAATCCCAGATAGAGCCATGTAGGACGACCGGCCAAAGAAGTAAAATGAAAGCAAGGTTAGGGACGGCCGAAAAATTTAAAAGCGAGAGAGAATCCCGTGCAGTAGTTGGAGCCCATGTTCATTTCTCCCAAGGCCCAACAACAGAAATGGCCCAAATAAGGTGGTGATAACTGATTACTGATTAGTTTGCGGCCAATAGACCCCACTTGGACAGTTGGAAAAGTAGATGAGGGAGGGTGGTAATGGGATAGACAACCATGTACTTCTCACCACAAAACTGAGGTGAATGATGGTTAACTTCAGATGCATTCAATCTAATGATCTGTCGGTTCTGGAGGTGCATGTAATGGATCCAAACTTGTTAATTGATCAACAGTTTCTCATTTAAAAATAAAATAAAATAATTTTACCAAAAGTCACATGTCATAAGGTATTGATGGGTTAATTGCTCTAGGTTGTTTCCATGTAACTCTACATCACATAACGGTTGAACAATCGGTCATTTCATTTTACTACTTTACTCGCCATACGACAGTTAGGGGTGGAGCTTGAACAGTTGTCGGGGCAGTTGATTAGCGACAACATACTCAAATTCAATCTTGATGCATGGAAATATTGTTAAGAAAAGCATTACATGCTAGTAAAACTAAAAGCTTTTTCCTAAAAACTAAGCTTTCTCTTTCGCAAAGTGGGTTTTCCAAGTAAATATAAAAGCCTAGAAGAACAACGGTATCAAATATATATTTCCTGCGTAATTCCAAAGACGACACAACAGACAAACTAGAACTTAAGTGCCCACTGAATAAAGAGATCCCCCTTGAGCGTAATACCATTTAATGGTCAACAAAATTTCAGATTAAGGTACGTCACTAACGAGGATCTTTGTCGATTGCATTGAAGTGGAGGGCAATAATGTCCAGATGAGCAGAGATCAGCACGTGCATCTTATCCAAGACTAAACCTAAAAAAATCTTTAAGGATATCTAAGGTGTCGAGGTGACATTTCGGAATCTTGAATTTGCACCAATGGGGCTTCGTACTCGTGCTCAAAAAAAGTTGCTCGCGTTGTCTACGGACTATTACATAATTCGTGAAATTGGGTGGTGGATGCATAGGAAGTGCTGTGAGAATCATCAACCGATGAAGGGTTTTATATAATCGATCAATCCATGCGAAAGCACTCCACTCCCGCGGTTTTATCTTTTAGTTTTCTGCTGTAACCCACCTTTTTTTCATAAGTTCTCTCCTCACAAAGGGGAAGAGAAGAAACGATAAAACTCCAGCGAGCCTATGAAAGTAAAATAAATTGTGGACATGCGGTCTTTCAGTTCCCAACGGCAAATAAACGACATGTGCTCATTATGCGTTTTGGTTATTATGGGAGAGGGACTATAAATAGACAAAGCTGAACAAGTTTGTCTTCCACATTTGCAAGTTGGCTTCGAATTTGCGACGAAGAAAGATGGGTCAGATTGTAATGGCAATAGTAGCTCTCTTAAGCTTAATAAGGAAAGAAATGGGTATATTTGTTTTTAGAGGAGCTTTACTAGCATAACCGTCTTTGAGCTACTCTGAAAATAACAGTTTATTGTGAGGTAAACTTTTTTGAAGAAGTGGGCCCAATAACAAGTTATAATTATTTATTATTAAATTTTTTTGATCTGGAATAAACTGTTATTTTAATAGTAAATAAAGATTATCACATAATCCTTAAGACGTAGGAGACCCTACTGCTTCCCATGATCCACCATACACCCGTAAGTCCAAACCCATGTTATATCTTCTTCTTCTTCTTCTTCTTCTTCTTCTTCTCTCTTCCAGTCTTCAAACCGATTCAATTAGCATAACTTAGGTTACGTTTGGTTCAGCTTTTCTAAGGGGCTTTAAGCCTCCAAAACCCCTTAGAGAAATGTAGGAGGGTTAAGCAAGTATTTTGAAATAACTTTCGGACAAATGCTAGTATTGGGAATGCAAAAAGCCTAATGCTACTCTACCCAGCCTTGCGAAGTAACATTTGTGAAATGTTAAAATTAATATTAAAATATTCTTTTTCTTTCAAAACTACCCTCATTAATTCTTTCGTTTTTTGATTTTGTCTCTTCTTGTAATTGTTCATCTTCTTCACGCAAGGGCAACTGGCGAGTCGTTGGCGAAGGCTTGGCGAGCTTGAGTTGCTTGAGATCACCCGACCTCAGGCAGATAGCGCTTGGGTCACGCAACCCTTGCCGAAGGTTACCAAAGGTCAGGCCACCTTAGTTGACGGCCACTGGCGCTAGATCTGGCTCATGGTGGCCATAGCTCTTCATTGGAACTGGCAAAGAATTTGGATCCTTTTTCTAATAAAAAAAAAAAAAATATATATATATATATATATATATATATATATATACACCCAAAACCCATTGCATTTTTTTTTTGTCAAGACACTATTTGAACTCAAATCTCTTTGCAAAGAGTTTTTACCAAACACAATTTACATATCACCAAAGGACTTTGGACATCATTTACATTATACCCAAAGTCCATTTACAAAGCTGATCCAAACTCACAATATAGGATCATGTGTGCAATGAATATTTGTTTAGCATGCTGGCTAAGAAGATGGAAATATGGTCATACGTGACGTCGGGCATTTTTTATAAGTATACAATACTCGATTATTCAAGAGGTTTGAGTTTCCAATAAGGCGAGAATTGCACATGACATTTCATAAAATATCCCCACAAAAACAACAGAATAATACTTTCTCGTCATATATCAAGTATCTTTCTTAATAAAAAGATTCACACATGATATAACTTCTATAGGTAATATATGACTGTCATAATCTTTTTTTCTTCGTCATTTTCTTTTGAGGGGCAACAACCAGATGCAATGGGTATAGGGCAGACCAGTTTCCTCCAGGGAATCTGTTCGTGGCGGTGAGCGAAGGGTTGTGGGACAACGGAGCAGCCTGCGGGCGGCGGTACCGGCTGCGGTGCCTGAGCGGCAGCAACAGGCCGTGCAAGGACGGCACGGTGGACGTCACGTCGTGGATTACGGCCCCAAGTCTCCATGCCCCTCCACCATCCTCTTATCCACCAATGGCTTCTCCACCATCTCGGAATCTCCCTCCGCCAAAATCAACGCCGAATATATCCAGTAAAATTTCTAATTCTCTCTCTCTTTCTCTCTCACACATATTTTTGGTACTCCAACAAGTTTGACGTTGGACGAATCATTGGCCTTTGTTCTTGAATGAAGGATATGATCAGGTTTCTCTGTCCAAGGAATGAAGACTGCAAGAGGAAGCTCTAGTTAGAACTTTGTCCTACATCATCAGAATTCAAATGTTATCCTTGACATATGTAGATGTTTGCATCTTCAAAGTGAAAGAAAGACCCGTTGGTTAAGCTTCTGAGCGAAAGTCTGTTTTGTGCGATAGGAAACGATCGTTCATGGACTCGCCATCGAAGTAGTTGTTCACGAACTACTGAATCATCACGACCATAAAATGAAGGAAACAATCGCGTGCCATATATTGTTGCCATTCGATTTGGCAAGACATACATTTCGACATAAATCAAAGCTAAACAACCTTTAGAGAAACTCCTATTTCAACCATTAATAGATATCTTCAAATTTCTACCTTCAAAGAAATTCAACCTCGACTGGTCCTCCAAAATTCAAGTGATGTTTTCGACTAAACAAACGAGGCATTGGTCCTGTGGGAAATCCAAGCAGGCAATGATAAGAACATTCTTCATTGTCAGTGAAAAGTATTGAAGAATTTTCGGAATGAGGGGCGAGTAGTAGATTAATTAGAAGTTTGAGGTTCACTCACTATAAAGAGAAAGCAAAAGCTTCCACCATATGAAAAATCGTGATGTATATATTGGAGTGCACATTAGTAGACTGACATTAAGGGAAAAGTATCAAAAAAAATTCTAAACCTATTACAATTATACTAATTTAGTTATAAATATTTTGTAATTGTGTCAATTTAGTCTTAAACTTTTTTGCAATTGGCTAATTCAATCCTAAATCTTTTACAAATATGCTAATTCAGTCAATGCGGTCAATTTTGGCTGGAGACGCTGACGTGGATAATTTTTAATAATATTTTATTTTTTGATTTTTGATTTTTTTGATTTTTCTTTTCTTCCTTCTTTGCTTCTTTTACCCATAATAGCTTGGTGAGGGTAGCGGCCCTCACCTAGTCCTGCCCATATTTGGATGAAGCCTAGGGGCCCCGAGCAAGGTGGCTTCACCCAGATTTGGGCAAGGCCAGCCTCGCCATGGCCACTCGGGTCACGGGTGAAGGTGGCCTAGCCCGCGGCTGGCAAGCCATGGCCGCCTTTCCCTAGCGAAGGCGGCCACACTTAGATTTGGGCAAAGCTGCCCCATCAACAGTTGGCGAGGCTTCATGGCTCTTGCATAGTGGCCGATGAGCCTTGCCATCCATCGTGGGGGAAGAAAAGCAAAGAAGGAAGAAAAGAAGAAAAGAAAATAAAAAGAAAAGAAAAAGAAAAAGAAAAAAGATTAATAAAAAAAGATATTATTAAAAATTGTTCATGTTAGCGTTAGCTAGACTGACAGGTGTTTACGACAACGCCAATTGACCAAAATTGATCGGATGGATTGAATTGGCACAATTCAAAATGTTTAGGATTGAATTGATATGCTTACAATAGGTTTATAACCTTTTTGATAATTCTTCCTTAATAACTTTATTGGGCAGATCTTCACAAAAAAAAAAAAAACTTGATTGGTAGATTCTCTAGTGAAATCTGACTTCGAGTGCATCAATATATTCAGTTGGATTGCCTTCAATAAAAAACTTAAAGCTACTAAGTTATGGACTAGCTAGTATATATTAATTGCTTCATATCATATTAATCTTTCGATGTAATACAATTTAACATAATATGCACGTGCATGCAGTAAGGAATTGCAAACCGGTTCACGATAAGCCTCCAGCTATGATCTCACTAAAGGGTGGACAATGATAATTTCCTACTCCACACACTGTTGCTTAACACGATGGTTTTCGCAGATAATGCTCACTATGTCAACCATTGAATGCACTTCTCTAATCAATAAATGCTTTGACATATTTCAGGCTATAACGTGGACTTCCGATGAGAGAGCCGTCAAATCTTTCTCTATTATTAGTAGTGAAAGTCGCATGCGCATTTCCAGACCTACTCTTGTTCGCCCACGAGATAACTCATCAACCCATTAGCCGAAGTTCAAAGCAGTTTTGCTTCTAGCTTCACATCCACAAAGATCAATCAACCAGAGGTGTTTCACTCAATCATTGAGCCGCCGCTTCCGCCCCTGCTGCCTCCGGGGCAATTCGATTCGATTTTCTCATCACATATGCCATTAACTTTATTAGACTTCATGCCATCTTTGTGCTAAGCTATTTAGTGAATACTACTAATTGGAACATGACAGCACCTCATGCACATTTGAGCAGTTCCTCATAGTATATTAGGGGGTCATCAGCTGATCAAATCTGTACTGGCCAAATAGTTTTCTCTTAGTGGTAGCATTAGTTTATGACCAAAAGAAAAAAGGTGGTAGCATTAGTTTAAAAGGAGTACCTTATGCTTTGTGAATGCAAAGGTTTAATTATATATAGAAGTTGCAATTTTAGACGGAACCATCCTGCGGATGTGTAAAGTTGAATGAAATTATCCATTTTTCCCCGAAAACTTTTCTCATATGTAGAGCTAGCCTCCAACGGGTTGTATTAGGAAGGTGGAGATGACATCAATTCCAACTGAACAAAAAGGAATGGAAACAGAAATTGAAAACGTATAAGATTAGAGCTTCAGATAGCACGAATGACAAAAAACCAATAAAAAATCATCTTTGTGAGCAGAGAGAGAGAGAGAGAGAGAGAGAGAGAGAGAGAGAGTATTAAATCAAAGCATGGACAAGGTTCAATTGGTATAAATAAGATCAAAACGGGAGATTGCTTAAGAACCACAAGCCTTCTCTCTAACCACCCTCTGTCTAGGCTTTACGCTGATGCTATACTAGCAAGAACAATATGAAGTCACTCTTTCCAAGTCTCAATCTAACAATCCTGTGCTTAGTTATTCTGAGAGTTCATGGGGATGTAGGAACTGCCATGTCATATGATCCGCCATATTTGCGTAAGTACAAAGTCAATTCTAATTTCATGTTCCGACATCTTTCTTATTTTACCTTTATTCAGCATTGCAATAACCAAAGCTCTGCTATCACTTTGTGTTGGGTGATCTTGGCCTCCTTCACTCTAAAAGTTAGCTCGATCACAGTCCCTTCCATAATTGATGTGGAACAATCTTAACAATTTTCTCCTCACACATTGGGCCTGGGTCATAGTTGCAACAATCCCTAGCTCTCTCATGTATCTGTGCAGTCAAATGTCAAGATGGAGGGAAGAGAAGAAAATAGAAAGAAACCTTTGATGGAATTTATGACCCACAAACCTTATTAATGCTGCTCAGAAATCAACTAGGACAATTTGCAACATGAGAAATTTCTTGTAGTATCCTACCTCTTGCATGTAATCTGAAAAGGGTGCATAAGAAAAACTTACTTTGGCTTTGTTGATTTTTTCTGGTCCTAATGTGTAGCCACAAGGTGCAAGGGATACGACCCAGATCAGTTCCCTGAAGGAGGGTATTTCATTGCAGCAAGCGATGGCTTATGGGACAATGGAGCAGCCTGTGGACGATGGTATCGAGTGAGATGCATCAGTGGACCAAAGAGGCCCTGCAGAGAAGCAACCATCTTTGTTGAAGTGGTCGATTTCTGTCGAAGCAATGTGTGCCCTGCAACAATGACCCTATCTAACAAGGCTTTCAATGCTATCTCAAGATACCCGGATGCCAAGATCAATGTTGAATATACACAGTAAAAATATCTTGTCTTTCTCTCAATCTAGAGGCAGAATAAGTTTCACGATCATGCTTATCAGGACTTCTTTTGCGTGCAGGGTTTGATGAGAATGCGAGCCAAGATTGGAAGGTTTGTTTCAATAAGGAATAAAGACATACAAGCTGTACAAGCATAAAAATCCTGATGACAACACCAGTACCATCATGTCTTTTGTTGCGAAGGTAGCTTCATATGATAATAACCAAGGAATCTGCTTTGCACTTGTAGCCTGTCCATTACAAGATGTTAGTCTCACTTGCCCCATGACAACATGTATCCACCCAGTGAGGAATCGTCTTGACTATGACATTAGATCTTGTAATGTACAGGCTACATGTGTAAAGCAGATTACTTGGTTATTTATCATATGAAGCTACCTTGGCAACAAAAGACATGATGGTACTGGTTTTGTTATCATAATCTGCTCTAGTTGAATCAGCATGTTAATCTATGGAACTTCTAGAAAATGCTCCATCATCATATCACTCCGTCGGCATGATGAATCTATCGAGTCACTTCGTCAAAAAACGCATGATGAATCCGAGGCAAAGACGTTCTTTTTTATTGCTTTGCAAGGGCCAAGGCCTAGATATCTAACAAACGAAGTAACTTCTCTCAGTATAGGTCCATCATAAAGATAATGGAAAAGATATTGATAAAGAGGGTCTACCTGAATGATGGGGAGACCTGGCTGAAGAATAAATTTTGTATAATTGATTGAGGACTTCTTCTGGCAATTACTAACGGAATAATATATCAGATTATATTTGTTGGAGATCAAATATGCAGAAGATAGAACAATTGGAAACTGGGATAATGGTTGTCACTTTTCACAAGAATGTGATTCACTCTGCTTTTAATGCCGCAATTCTTGGCGATGTCTCTCAAAAGAAGGATGAAAACTCTTAATTCGTCCAGATACAATGGTGTCTGCATTTCAATTAAGAGCGATACCTGCAAGAAGGTCATAAATTTTAGAAAAGAAGGACCATAACTGAGGAAAGACAGCTAAATGTCCGGGTGCTATTGGGGAAAGTCAGAGCCGAAGAAAATGATCTAGCATAGAAGCGATAGTACAAGATTAGATTGGATCCATATCATCCACCCAGTGGCATATGCATCAATATTAAGATAAAGCAGTCACAAAAAACTAAAACAAACAAGAAAGTAGAGATGATATCTTATGCAATGGCGTCAACTTCAAATCGGGAGATGATATCACATTCAATAAAAGTGTACTCTGCCCAATGAAAGCAGCTCTGCACCCTTGAGCAAGTAGCAAGATAAAAACAATAATAGTTTCTAGCTAGAGTCTTGACCAAGAAGCGCACAGCGAGATAAAGGGATGGAGGGAGGGAGGGAGATCAAAGTATCACTTACTGCTTGGGAAAAGCAAGCATTTCTTCTTGACCAGATAGCATGGATATGATCCCGGTTGGCACCCCTCCGGAACTCACATTGCCTTCTGCTAAGACATGGCAAAGAAGTCTACTTCCTTCTATTTCCATTTCAAATTGAAAGCTGGGCAAGGCAAATATACGCAAACAATACTAAGTTCATAGCTTTGAATCAAGCCACCAAGCATCAAACTTAATGCAGGGAAATATTTTATGGCTGCAAAATTCTTGTTACACCAGCACAACAATTTCATCAACTTAAGACAAACAAAACAGCTGTAGAAAAAAAATCTAGAGCATTGAAAATAGGAAGTATTGGGTTTGCAGTGGCTACTAATTCCTGGATCTGGACTCCATAGTTCCTAGAGCAAGGTTCTAGGACATACATACCATAGATAGCATTCTTAACCAGGGCTTCTGTTCAAGACATTACCGTTCTTTCTTTCCATGTACCTGGTGTTTTCTCATTTGAATAAGTAAGGATCACTCAAAATGTCATATTGCATCACGAACATGAAGATTATAGGATACAAATCCTTTAAATCATTAAAGTAATGGAAGCACACATGTTACCGTGCCAACATATGTTTCTTTTAGAGGTTCTCAATAATATAGGATATATCTCCATGGAACGGAATATAGGCCTAGGATACTCAAATGATTTGACAAGAAAACTGCAGGAAAACAGGTCCATGTAGATGTTCAGTTGCTACTTAAAAAGATGAGTTGCTAAATTCTGAGGCATGACCAAACCATTTCAGTCAAAAGAACTTTCATTATGACAAAATCAGGACACTTGAAGCCTGAAGACTGCATCTGTGCTAATGTCTTTGGACTGCAATGGATGGAATAATTATCTAACTGAAAAAGGACTCACCTCCCCAAATCAAACAGAGTACCATCTTCAGTTCTTTGAAATAAATCATCAATAGAAGAAGTGGCAGAGCAAACTAGGCAGCACTGATGGTTTTATAGCTCATTGACGAGGGTGATGAACCTCCTTGCCTGAAATTTGTGAGTAAATAATTCTATGAGAAATGCTGCATAAACGTGGTTAAGATTAGCAAAAATCCCTTACTGTCTTGTTGATAGAGAGGTACAGAATTAAAGACTCAGTATATCAACAGAATTTGAAGGGTGCACATTTGTCTCCCCACACATAAAAATTTTCAACATATGAGTTTGTTACATTTTCATCTGCATGTTGGACAATGTTGTACTTCCATCTTCTTGGGACTCGATGCCATTTTTCGCCATACATAAGAGTTTCCATGAAGCAGTATTTCTAGAATATATAGAGTCAGTACTTCGAAAATGGTGATGTACCTTATCACGGATGCGCATGCTCATTTTCGGAATGTCAGATATGAAGACTGTGATAGTTCCTAGCAACTGCAATGTAATCTGCACCTCCCAGCTGTGCATGACAGGAAAAAGCCTTCAACAAAAGCAACAAGCCTGACATGAAAAGAGAAGGCTAGCGGACGTAACTTGAAAAAAAGTACAGAAACATTATCCTTAAAATGAAGGTAAAGAGAACATTATCAGACTTCCAGGAAAGTATCAAATTGACATGATTAATTAACTTCCCGGCATATGGAACAAGGGAATGGAGGTGATGTAGAACCATTTCATTTTCTATAAATCATCTAGAAATTCTACTCTTACTGCTTTAACATCAGCAACTATGGAGATGATGTAGAACCATTTCATTTTCTATAAATCATCTAGAAATTCTACTCTTACTGCTTTAGCATCAGCAACTACAATTTTTCTGAAGGAATAAAGACACAAGAGGTCCCTCAACTTTTCCGGACTATTCGATCAGGTCTTCAACTCTTTTTTGGTATGACTTGGGTCCTTGAACTATATGCTTTTCATTTTCGACTTGGTCCTTCCATCAAAATTATGGAAGCTGACAATGCTGACATCAAGTATCATATATGGCCGTAAGTTGCCGTCAAATGCTGACAAAGATACTTGGTGCCCTTAATGACATTAAAAAAAATTTATCCTCACAAGGATATCATATATGGAAATATTATCCCATATCTCTTGACAATGGGCTCTAAATCTAGCTCTTTATATTTATGGATAGTCTCTTTCCCGCCCCGGTCGGGGGCGGTGAGGTCCTCCCGCGACCTCGACGCCCCGGGTCGAGGTCGCCGGAGGTCGAGGCGGTGTCGCGCGACCTCGCCGCCCCAGATCCGGGATCGCCTGAGGTCGAGGCGGCGTCGCGCGACCTCGCCGCCCTAGATCCGGGGTCGCCGGAGGTCGCGACGGCGTCACGCGACCTCACTGCCTAGATCCGAGGTTGCCGGTGGTCTCGCCCTTGCCGGTCAATTTTTAAAATTTTTCTTTTGCTAATTTTTTTTTTTTTATCACAAAGATCCTTTGTAAATGTAATTCCCCAAACACTATTTTATTCAAAGTACTTCACAAAGAGGCTTTCAAAGTACAATTTACCAAAAACGGTTGTAGTCTCTTTCCACCTGTCGGCTTAAGCTTTTTGGGTTGGACTTTCTAACATGGCATCAAAGCTTTATATTTATAATAACCTAATCCGGTCCTAAATGCTCTTTATATTTATCAACTTAAACTTTTGGGTTGAACTTTCTTACACCACATTTATTGAATAGTAAAGAACAAAATAAATATTGTAAAAATATTTAGAAAAAACGAAATATGATCCTAGGTTGGGCAACCTCGGTGATTAGCGGTTTGGGTCATGCCACCTAGAATAGGGCACGACATGCACAACCCCAGGCCAGATCTGGCTTAGATTTGTGTGTCCCTGTATCGCCCTTCCTATTTTCAATGTTCTAGATTTTCTTCTTCTTCTTCTTCTCCTCTCTTCCAGTCTTCAAACTGATTCAGTCAGCAAAACTTAGGCTACGTTTGGTTCAGTTTTTCTAAGGGACTTTCTATCTTCAAAACCCCTTAGACAAATACTAGAGGGTTTGGCAATCATTTTGAAATAACTTTCGGACAAATGCTAGTATTGGGAATGCAGAAAGCCTTAATGCTACTCTACCTAGCCTTGCAAAGTAGCATTTGCAAAATGCTAAAACTAATATTAAAATATTATTTTCCTTTCAAAGCTACCCTCATTAATTCTTTCGTTTTTTGATTCTGTCTCTTCTTGTAATTGTTCATCTTCTTCATGAAAGGGCGACCGGCGAGTGGTTGATGAAGGCTTGGCAAGCTTGAGTTACCTAAGGTCACCCGACCTCGGGTGGACCACGCTTGGGTCACGCGACTCTTGTTGGAGGTCACCGAAGGTCAGGCCACCTCAGTTGACAGCCACTGACACCAAATTTGGCTCATGGCAGCCATACCCTTTCATTGGAACTGGCAAAGAATTTGGATCCTTTTTTAATAAAAAATTAAAAATAAAATATAAAATATACACCAAAACCCATTGCAATTTTTTTTTTTTTTGGCCAACATACTATTCGAACTCAAATATTTTTACAAAGAGTTTTTACCAAACACAATTTGCATATCACCAAAGGACTTTGGACAGCATTTGCATTATACCCAAAATCCATTTACAAAGCTGAAGCAAACTCACAATATAGGATCATATGTATAATGAAAATTTGTTTAGCATGCTGGCTAAAAAGATGGGAAATATGGTCATACGTGACATCGGGCATTTTTTATAAATATAAAATACTTGATTATTCAAGAGGTTTGAAGTTTCGAGAATGACACACGGCATTTCATAAAATATCCCTACAAAAAACAACAGAATAATACTTTCTCGTCATATATCAAGTATCTCTCTTAATAAAAAGATTCACACATGATATAACTTCTATAGGCAATATATGACTGCCATAATCTTTGTTCTTCGTCATTTTCTTTTGAGGGGCAACAACCAGATGCAATGGGTATAGGGCAGACCAGTTTCCTCCAGGGAATCTGTTCGTGGCGGTGAGCGAAGGGTTGTGGGACAACGGAGCAGCCTGCGGGCGGCGGTACCGGCTGCGGTGCCTGAGCGGCAGCAACAGGCCGTGCAAGGATGGCACGGTGGACGTCACCGTCGTGGATTACTGCCCCTAGTCTCCATGCCCCTCCACCATTCTCTTATCCACCAATGCCTTCTCCGCCATCTCCAAATCTCCCTCCGCCAAAATCAACACCGAATATATCCAGTAAAATTTCTATTTCTCTCTCTCATATTTTTGGTACTCCAACAAGTAGATAATTTATTTATTTTTCTGTTCCAAATATGTTCTCATGTCATTGATCTATTCCGAAAAATAAAAAAAATTAGTTCACGTTATCAAATATATTTTTGTTCTTTTTCTATTTTGAATAATGAAAAACAATAGAATAGTTATCAAATAGATCGTAATTATATCAAGAATTAAATGTGCTTGTTTGATCAAGAAATGATTTGACATACTTCAGTCTATTAGGTGGACTTCCTACGAGACAGCCGTCAAATCTATTTCGATTATTAGTAGTGAAAGTCGCATGCGCATTTCAAGACCTATTCTTGTTCACCCACCAGAACACTTATCAACCCATCAGCGTCAATTCGAAGCAGCCTTTGCTTCTAACCTCACACCCACGAGATCAATCAACAAAAGGTGTTCCACTCAATCGCTGAGCCGCCGCCGCCCCACCCCCCAGGCAATTCGATTTGATCTCTTCATCATTTTCTCGTCACATATGCCATTCACTTTTTTAGACTTCATGCTATCCTTGTTTAAACTAACTTATCTAACTTGCCATCCAGTGAATACTACCTTTTGGAACATGACAGCACCTCATGCACATTTGAGCAGTTCGTCATAGTATATTAGGGGGTCATCGGCCGATCATATCTGTAGTGGCTGAAAGCGCACTAGTTTATGGCCAAAGCAAAATGGTGGCAGCTTTAGTTTAAAAGGGAGTGCCTCATGCTTTGTGAATGCATTGGTCTAATTATATATAGAAGTTGCAGTTTTAGCCAATTTCATATAGGACAGAACCATTTTATGAACATGTAACGTTGAATGAAATCATCCACTTTTCCCCATGATCCTATCTAAAAGGCTTTCAATGCTATCTCAAGATAAACCCTGATGCCAAGATCAATGTTGAATATACACTGTAACAATATCTTCTATTTCTCTCAATCTAGAGGCAGAATAAGTTTCACGATCATGCTTATCAAGACTTTCTCTTGGATGCAGGGTTTGATGAGAATGCGAGCCAAGATTGGAAGGTTTGTTTCACGAAGGAATGAAGACATACAAGCTGTACAAGCATAAATATCCTGATGACAACACCAGTAACATCATGTCTTTTGTTGCGAAGGTAGCTTCATGTGATAAATACCCAAGGAATCTGCTTTGCACATGTAGCCTGTACATTACAAGATGTTTGTCTCACTTGCCCCATGACAACATGAATCCACCCAGTGAGTAATCGTCTTGAATATGACATTAGATTTCCATTACAAGAAATATCCAGGGAGGCAGCATGTTAGTCTATGGAACTCCTAGAAAATGCTCCATCATCAAATTACTCTGTCTGCATGATGAATCCATCAGGTCACTCTGTCAAAAATACATGATGAATCCGAGGCAAAGACGTTCTCTTTTATTGCTTTGCAAAGGCCAAGGCCAAGACATCTGACAAACGAAGTAAGTTCTCTCAGAATAGGTCCATCATAAAGATAATGGAAAAGATATTGATAAAGTGGGCCTACCTGAATAGTGGGGAGACCTGGCTGAAGAATAAATTTTGTATAATTGAATGAGGACTTCTTCTGGCATTTACTAACGGAATAATATATCAAGATTATTTTCTTGGAGATCAAATAGACAGAAGATAGAACAATTGGAAGCTGTGATAATGGTTTTGTCACTTTTTCACAAGATTGTGATCACTCTGCTTTTAATGTTGCAATTATTGGCGATGTCTCTCAAAATAAGAATGAAAGCTCTGAACTCCATCCAGATACAAAGGTGTCTGCATTTCAATTAAGCGCGATACCTGCATGAAGCTCATAAAGTTTAGGAAAAAAGGACAATAACTGAGGAAGGTCAGCTAAAGGTTAGGGTGCTATTGGGAAAGTCCAAGTTGAAGAAAATGATTTAGCCTAGAACCAGCAGTACAAGATTAGATTAGATCCATAACAGCCACCTAATGTCATATGCATCAATATTAAGAAAAAGAAAGTCATAAAAAACTAAAACAAACAAGAAAGTAGAACTCAGTTTACTAGCAAATTCTGTGTAGTTGTGAGATTAAACCTTGACCAAGAAGCGCAGAGAGAGAGAGAGAGTGGGAGGGAGGGAGATCAAAGTGGATCACTTACTGCTCGGCGAAATGCAAACATTTCTTCTTGGCCAGATAGCATGGATATGATCCCAGTTGGGGCACCTCCAGAACTCACATTGCCTTCTGCTAAGACATCCCGGCGAAGTTTACTTCCTTCCATCTCAGTCTCAAATTGAAAGCTGGGCAAGGCAAATATACACAAATGGTGATAAGTTCATAGTTTTGAATCAAGTCACCAAGCATCAAACAAAATATTTTATGGTAGCAAAATTCCTGTTACTCCAGCACGACAATTTCATCAACTTAAGTCGAGCAAAAAAGTGGTAGAAAAAAAAATCTGAAACATTGAAAATAGGAAGTATTAGGTATGCAGTGGCTACTAATTCCTGGTTTGGAAATCCATAGTTGCTGCAGCAACGTCCTGGGACATAGATACCATTCTTAACCAGGGTTTCCGTTCATGATATTACTGTTCTTTCTTTCCATGCACCCAAGTTTCTTAATTTTAATAAGTTATGATCACTCAAAAATGTCTCATTATATCATGAACATGAAGATTATAGAATACAAATCCTATAAATCATTAAAGTGATAGAAGCACACACGTTACCATGCCAACATTTGTTTCTTATAGAGGTTCTCGATAATATAGGATGTATCTCCGTGGACAGGGATATAGGCCTAGGATACTCAAATAAAATGACAAGAAAACTGTGGGATAACAGGTCCATTTAGATGTTCAACTGCCACTTAAAAAGAAGAGTAGCTAAATTTTGAGGCAGGACCAAACCATTTCAGTCAAAGAATTCTCAATATGGGAAAATCAGAACACTTGAAGCCTGCAGACTGCATCTGTGCTCATGTCTCTGGACTGCAAAGGATGGAATAGTTTTCTTACTGAAAACGGACTCACCTTTCCAAATCAAACAGAGTACCTTCTTCAGTTCCTTGAAATAAATCATCAATAGAAGAAGCTGCAGTGCAAACCAGGCGGCAGTGATGGTTGTATAGCTCATCAATGAGGGTGATAAACCTCCTTGCCTGAAATTTGTGAGTCAATAATTTCATGAAAAATGCTGCATAAAAGCAGGTAAGATTAACAAAAATCCCTTACTGTCTTGCTGAGAGACACGTACAGAATTAAAGACTCAGTATATAAACAGAATTTGACGGGCATACATGCATCTACACACACATAAAAGATTTCAACAAGTAAGAGTTTTTTACATTTTCATCTGCATGTCCGATCAGACAATATTCTACTTCCATCTTATCGGAACTTGATATCGTCGTTTGCCATACATCAGAGATTCCATGAAGCAGTATTTCTAGAATAAATAGTCAGTACTTGGAAAATGGTGATGTACCCTGTCACGGATGCGCATGCTCATTTTTGGAATGTCAGATATGAAGACAGTGTGATAGTTCCTAGCAACAGCAATATAATCTGCAGCTCCCACCTGTGCATGACAGGATAAAAACTTCAACAAAAGCAACAAGCTTGACATAATAGAAGGAGGCTAAAGATTGTTTATCAAACTTAACTGGAAAGTTCAGAGACATTGTCCTTAAAATGAAGGTAAAGAGAATTTCGTTAGACTTCCGGGAATGTATCAAATTGACAAGATTAATTGACTTCCTTTAGATTGAACGAGGCAACTACAATTTTTCTATAAATCATCAAGAAATTCTACTCTTGGTAATTTAACATCAGCAACTACAATTTTTCTAAAGGAATAAAGGCACGAGAGGTCCCTGAATTTTTCCAAATCATTCAATATGGTCTTCAAAACTTTTTTATTTTTTGGGGTGTGAATTGGGTCCTTAAGCTATGGTTTTCTTTATCGACTTGGTCCTTCTGTCAAAATTATGGATGGAAATGCTGTTGTGGCCATTAAGTCACCATCAAATGCCAACAAGGCACCCTTAATGGCATCCAAAAAATAAAGAAGGATACCAGATTTATTGAAAAGTAAAAAAATAAATAAATATTCTAAAAAAATTGAGAAAAAGGAAATCTGATCCTAGGTTGGGTGACTTCGGCGATCAGTGGTTTGGGTCGTGCTGCCCTAGGATAGGGCACAGCACGCATGAACCCAGGCCAGATCTGGCCCAGCCTGTGCAACCCTGGCCAGGTGTAGCCTGGGTTGGCGCAACCCTGACAGCAGTCAGTGAGGGAGGCCGAGCCCTTGCCAGCATGTGGGGGGTGCCACCACTCTCCCTTGCCGCCTCCCCCTTCTCTTCTCTTTTTCTCTCTTAGGGTTTGGTCTTTTGTTATTGTAAATTTCGAATATGCTATGCAGTTCAGACATGAATATTATATGTAAGCACTGTCAGCATTAGGATGGCGCTAATGTGTCTCTCCACATCAGCATCTCCGCAACTCAAACAAAAATGCATATACTTTAAGGAACCGATTGCACCAAAAAAAAAAAAAAAAAAATTTAGGGACCTCATTATACAATTTCAAAAAGTTCAGGAACATATGTTGCCTTTTCCCTTTCCTAAAACAAAGCAAATTAGACAACATATCCAATTAATTTTCCAAGAGACTCTACTCAGCACTGTTTACATTGTTGTTTCTTCCTAGTCAGGCAGTTAGTTCCCTTCTTCCATTTTTCTCTGTCTAATCAAGTCGTTGATTTTGAAAATTCTCTCTTACAATAGAGTTCGAATCATGCTGCTAAATAACAGAGCTCTGCCCATGTTAACCCATCATGAAGAGAGATTCAACTGTGCATCATGCATGTAAAACAAGATCTCGAATACGGAGCCTACTGGATGTGAGACTGATAACATAAAGTTATGGAATCTCAAAGAGAAGAAAATACCATACCGGCCGGCCACATAGATACTCAAATGTAAACCGTGCCACTCCATTGCAGCTTTCTGGAACCTCCAGTGTTCTGTTATGATTTATATGCATTACAGTAGTTTTATCAAACTATAGTCATGCTAATACTTAACAAATGGAGTACCTTCCAAACATCACTCCTAGAGTTGTGGGAGTTATTTGTCCACCTGACTTGCTTGTTATCTCATGCCACATCCTCTGGAATTCCTTCTGAGCATTGCCATCTAAAGGCCAGAAAAAATGATCCTGCACTTTGCATAGTTGACATCTCAACAACAATATGATAGAAAATCATCTCAGAATATAGTAACTTGCTTTGACTTTAATAGCGCTTGACATTGCAATCCAGACAAGTATGAAAAACTGGTTATATACTTGTGCATTTTCCCAGTTAAAAGAATTATAAAACATACGACACCATTGTTCACCTGTTCTATGCATCTTTCTGCTATAAGGCGTCGATAGTCAATGTCACTTCCTATCAGAATGGTCTGACAGTGTTCCTCCAATTTCCGGACCAATTTGAGAAAGATATCCCGCTGCATACCATCCTGTATCACAATTTAGAAAAGGCAGAAGTTATGTGACATAAGCAGAAGTAAGAAGGTACACAAGGTCATTCTTTGCTAATATTAGATTAGCATACCCTAGACTCGAAGAAAATTCTTCCAACCTACCAACTAATACAGCAACTGGCAAAACTCATAGCTTATACAGGTCCAATAAATTCTGACATGGTAATACAGAAGCAAAGAAATCTTCCAAAGTACAACGAGTGGCTAGGCAAGGAAAAAGGTTGTGCGGCTTTCCAAAAGGCTGACGTACTTGATTTAAATCATTCGGTGCTCTGTTACTGGTGGCCACTAGTACTGTTCCACTGCTCAATAATCTGCTCAGAATTCCAGATAAGGTGACAATTGCAAATACATCAACAGTCTGCATTAGAGAGCAAAAACATTTGGAGTCATAAAAATTGGGGGAACATCTAGAAGATAATTTCTCTGGAGATTATTTTTGACCCATATATCAGTCAAGGTAGCATCTATGCAAGAATAATGACCAAATTAGGACACAGCACAAGTGTGTTCACCTGTATCTCATCGAAGCAAAGAACACTGGCTCCTCTATGATCCTCTCTCTGATCTATGAGAAACATGTCTGCCACTGCTGGAAGGATGTTCTTCATCTGTACCTCTTGCTTGTACCTTTCTTCTGCAGCCAACCATTCCTTAACTTTTGTATCAAAGGGGAGATTCATAATCCAGCTAGAGATACTCGACTGCAAAGACTTGTCCTCTACTTGTTTCTTCCAAATCTGATGCATGCGTGCATTGATCTCAAGCATTGCCTACATAAAACCAGGAAGGCAACATCACAAGCTCAGGAAAGGACTCAGAAAGAGAATGTCTAAAAAGACATACACAATAGCACAGCTTGTAACAAAGGGATAGTTTCAAGGCATTGAAGAAAAGGTTTACCTCATGAAAGTGATATCGTCTTCTATGCTTAATAATACCATTGGTAGCGCTATAAAACATATCCATAAGCATTGTCTTCCCTAAAATTTACCGTAATTATCAATAGATTTAAAGTTCTACAAGCAAAGTAAGTAAGAAGAAAATTGCTTCAATGTTAAGTTTTTCTTAGTTTTCTTTAGCTAATATGAACAACTAAACCCTATTGGAAAGTCAATCTAAGTGATCATCACTGCTGCAAGGAGCTGAGTGAAGTATGCTGCATGTCTCTTCCTGGGACAGCAAAATTTACCAACATACCACTGCCCACATTGCCATACAGGTAAAGTCCTTTTGGAGAGGTAGGTGCAGTAGGATGCCGACCAATCATTGAATCCAACTTCCTCTCTCTGTTGAGATATGAGACCCATCTTCCAACTCCTGGCTCTATATTTTCAGGCCCTTTTCTGATAAAGCAGAAACATTGGAAAAAATGCCTCTTTAATCAATGTGGCTGGCAGGCATCAATCTTTATCATCTATACATTTCTCTATGAAAATATGCAATATCCAACAGATGAGGAAGTGTGAACTGGAGTTCAAATTCCAATAAATTAGTGTCATCATGAAAATCAGGAAGCATTATTTCCAGAAATATCGCTAGTTTTATATTAATAGAGCAAATGGGGAGGACATTCAAGAAATTAGGACTAGAAGCAAATGTAACACATGAGATGAGCCCATAACATATCTAGTGATTGATCAATTATGTTGTTGACATATAACAGAAGCACATCTAGAGTAGCTGCATTTCCATAACATCCTGCATAGGAGATTTGTCAAATAAGAAGTAATAACTCCATTGAGCAACTTGTTTCATATTAATATATGATCGCAAAAATTACATCTATGTCAAAGCCTATGAGTTCATGAGAATTTCAAGAAAAGAACCATTGAAACAAAAGCCATACTTGAAGTGCACAGTTTTCTTCAAATGCATTTAGAGTGGGCTTACCGAAACATCCACTTCTCGACAAGCTTATTTCTCTGCTTGCTGACCGATGGCCATACATTTCCATGCTGCTTCATCTCTGCTTCTTCCATCAAAATCCTGTGGCGCTCATCCTCCCTCTTGTTCTCCCAATCAGCTAGCTTCATCTGCATAGAAAAAGGATAAACCATCAGGAATGAAATTTCAGTAACATAGATGAATACCAAATTAAATTATGAATTAAACAATGCAAATGCATATGTGGTACATGGTATTCTTCCATATCTTTCTCGTACTGTTCCAGCCGCCCAAGTAGATTTTCCAATTCGATAGCTACGCTTTCCTGGTAAGGATCATGCTGCAGCTTTCCCTGCTTGATGAGATCCTTGTATTGTTCAAGTAGCCCTGAAAATGGGTTTTGCTTTCAGAACCAAGAGTTGGGTTCTCTAAACAACTCAACTTAGATGCACACACCCTTCACTGAGTACAATGCCAGACATGACACCTAAAAGAAGGTGCTTTAGGACAACCTATCTTTCACCCTAACATGTGCCCATCGTGGACCTCACATTAAAGAGAAATACTAACTCAAAGACTGGAATAAGCCCACCATCAGAGCACGATTCGATCACATTCCTTCGATTGATAATTCGAACTTCTCAAGTGGCTATTACTTAGAATTACCAGCTAGAAATAATCGACGGCATCAATCATCTGTAGTAGCCTTCCCGCTCAAGACATAAACGACGCAATAAAAAATTCGCCCCAGAACAAAAAAAAGAAAGCTCGAACCGGCATTACGAATATAATCCTACATCAGGCGCGCACACGAATCACATAACACTCGGTCGCCGGCTCGAAATTCGTCGCGAATCCAGCTTCAGCTTATCAGTTTTATCGCGCCGTTAATCAATGCCCGGCGAAAGAAAGAGGTCAACGAAACATGAATTTCGCCCCGACCATTGCTCGGCGAGTTAGCAGAAATGGAAGTGCGAGGCAGCACTCACGAGAGAACCGACATCAACGAATCCAGCGAGAGGGAGAGAGGGAAGGGGTATGACCTGGACGCTTCGGGGAAGCGGAGCCGGCGACGCCCCGGCGGAGGCGAAAGCGGACGGCGTCGTCGACAGCGCCGCGGCGGGGAGGCCACGGAGAGAGAGCGCGAGCGATCGAGCGAGCTGGGCCCATGACAGCTCGGTGAGCCATGTTGATCGATCGAACGAGAAGCGAAGCGAAGCGGCGACCTCTTTTGCTTCGATTCGATCTCCTTCCTGCAACTGGAAAAGAGCAGAGGAAGGAAGGAGGAGGAGGATGTCAGGAAGGAGGAGGGAGGCGGGAGATGTCGACGTGGCGGCATTTTGGACGTGCCACGTCAGAAAGTGCGGTGGCCTTTGGTGCGTCTTTTTCCTATTTTTGGGGCCGAGTACGGAGAGAGCGACGTGGATGGACATTGACCATCCAATGAGGCTCCGCGAGTGGGGAAAAAGCCGTGTTTTATCGGATGAAGTAATTCGGATTTGGCACAACTTTGGCAATAAATAAAATGAAATTAATACAGAAAAAATCGATATTCATACTTATAATTCGAATCATAAAATTATAAAAATCATTGGCATTAGATCTCGAGCAAATGAATTAATAAGTCCTAAGATCAGATGGCTCTGTGAAGTTGATCATCAAATTCAATTCCCTACAATGTTGGGCAGCTTTTTCTAGGTATCAAACCGGACATTTGTCGTCAAGAAAGTTGCTAAATACTTATTTAATTTATCCAAAAAAGGGCTAAAAGGAATACTCACTCTATTTATTTGAAGAAATTACTTTGCCAAATTAAAAGTATTTAAATGCCCCTAAGCAGAATCGATGTTAAGCTGAACTTTTACTGACATGAGAGAACAATCCACCTCTACCGACAAATTCAGCTCTCCTCTGAGGATGAGATGGGATTCATCAGCACAGAGAAAAGGCCAGGATCATCACATTCAGAGAACTCTGCACCAGCTTGAGACGACCGGATCCGATGCATGCGACATTTGCATTGTCAAGAGTCGTCCTCAGTTCCAGGATAGGCCGATGAGTAACTCATTCCGTTCGACAAAGGGCAGAAAAATGAAGAGTTTGACATCAAGGTAGGACAACAAAGTTTGCAGATGGAGAAAGGAAAACGTGTGACTTTAACAGAGATTCATGATTGAGCCTGAAGCAGTTCCCTCTGGTTTCTGGTACATATGAACTGCGCTACTCAGATTGTCCAGAGTTAGGGAGCTGACAACAGTCCACCCAAACATGGCAAATTGCATAAGCAGAGGCTGCCACAGCTCATCCACCGATGAGGCTGCAATATCATCAAACATGTTTAGATCAAGTCATGCTATGCGCTTGAGATCATTGGATGAGACATCATCTGAACGGAGATGAAAATATGAGTAGCAACTTCTCAACATTCTATGTCGGTTTGGATGAAAGGTCATGATCTGTTCATTTACCTCTCTCAAAAACTGAGATCCATACCCCTGCTAACCGAAGGAACATGACCTATAGATCAAACAAACTCATGCGAAAAGGATGATTTCCTGCACACTAATTAGCTCAAAGTAGAATTCTGCCAAAGTTTGAGACTTGAAATACAAATGATTCAGGGCAGGTTAAGCATTACACCACTAGCTAGAGAGATGCCAGGTAAATCATACGACAATTCTCTGGGACAGCTTTTGTTCTTGCACACATTCCACATCCTGTACTTTCATGACTTCCATAGTGTATTTCAGTTCAATATTTCGACAGCAAAGCGCAGAATGATGTGAAACGATAGTGGCATTCCTTTCCTCCATCATATGTCAATGTAAACGACTGAGATTTACTCACCCAGATAGCATTCACAAATCTCCTAGCAAAATATGTAACTCCTCGTTCATGAAAATCACAGGGCAACACAAGAGAAGAGCGGACCGATCTAGCCATCCCAAAAAGAATGGTGTGTGGTTATTCATATGATGAACTAATGATTTCTACCATCACCAAGATTTTGAGAGTGCCTCGGTTAGTATCTGCCATAACCAGTGACAATTAGTTACCGACCATCATCTTCGTTGAAACTTGATACTATATGCATAACAGTGTTTCTCAGGGACTCATTCTTTCAACTCAAATGCAAATGGTGTCGCCTACAAAAAGTACTGACGAGCAACGGACACAAGCAAATCTCACGGGTTTCAAATAAGAGTCAGGGACAGTGAAATCAAAGATGCAATATGTATGGCAGCCCAGCAACTCAAGACAAAAACTCGCATACATATATAATTCATAAGAGTCAATAAGAACTCAATAAATGAAAGTCGCTACAACGCTAGTGTGAAGAACAATAAGGATAAACAAAAAGAGAAACATGAGAAACATAGCAGGCCATCGAGATTCCTTCAACTCGAGTAAAGCACATAGTCGCATCCAAAGCGATGGACATGAGTCGCATCCAAAGCGATGGACATGAATCTCGACCCTGCCAAAGTGCAAGACATCATTAAGTAGCGGATGACACGGACAACATAAATGCCACATACCAAATGGTGCAAATTGAAATTGAGAGACATGACACTCATGACACTCAATTCACTTGCCCTTCCTCCTAACCAATATAGTATCCACCAAGACTCCCTGATAACTTATTTCCATACTCAACTCGAATCCATCTATCCCTAAAATCCGATCAAAAATTTAGGCTTGCGAGTCTCTCTTCTCCCCCATTCCATCTCCATCCCTCTGCTCCAGCAACCTGCCCGCCTCCTCATCCGCCTGCGCGGCCTTCTTCTGCGCTTCCTTCGCCTTCAGAGCCTGCAGTTTCGAGTGGTTATAATACGCGACGCCCAAGAACGCCAGCCCGTAACCGAACAGGTTCACCGGCGTGACGGTGTCCTTAATGACGGACCAAGAGAAGGCGATCAGCAGCCAATCCTTGACGACCCCGGCCACATTCATCGTCAATGCCGAGGTCTTCCCGACGAGCAAGAACACGGCGAGATTCAGGGCGAAGGCGCAGAGGGAGTTGGTGCCGAAGATCACGAAATCGAAGTGGAAGCTGGAGGTCTCCCTGAGGACCGGGAACTCGACGAAGATCCAGGGCACGAAGAGGAAGGCAAGGCAGCAGGGGGCGACGTAGTAGAGGGAGGTGATGGGGTTGAGCTGGATGCCCTTGGAGGTGAGCAAGATTTGGATCATGACGAGGCGGGTGGCCTCGAAGGCGACGGCGCCGAGCTGGAGGACGACGCCCCAGGCGTCGAACTTGGCCTCGCCGTAGGCGGCGACGGCGACGCCGAGGGAGATGGAGAGCATGTTGACCATGGTGTCGGCCTTGAAGCCGTCCTTCTTGAGGAGGACGCCGACGGAGTAGACGGCGACGGGCATGAGGGCCTTGAGCATCTGGATGAAGGAGACGGAGAGGTAGATGTAGGCGGAGTTGGAGAGCCAGAGGGAGACGGAGTAGAGGGCGCCGATGGGGACGACGGAGGAGAGGTAGAGGTCGCGGGACATGGTGACGGGCTCCACGAGCTTGAGGACCTTGACGAGGAGGAAGGCGAGGGCGGCGCAGAAGGACATGTGGATCATGGTGAGGGAGATGGGGAAGGGCCAGTTGTAGAGCTTCCGGTCGAGGATGTACTTGTTGTACACGATGACGGTGAAGGAGAGGAAGATCCAGATGGCGACGTAGGTGTAGGAGAGCAGGATCTTCTTCACCACGCCCTCGCTCAGCGACCCCGACCCGGATCCGCCCTTGCCCATCTCGGCTCGCCGGAAAGGAGGACGACGACGGCGGCGGAGGAGGGGGTGCGCAGGATAAGCAGGGAGGGTGGCGTAGGATTAGGATGGGGGGGAGGGAGGAGGAATCAGATTCGGGTTGGGGAATGGGGGAGAGTGCTGCAGATCTGAGAGTTTTTCTGAGGGAGAGAGAGTGAGAGAGAAGACGATGAAACGATTTTTTTTTTTTTTTTTGATTTTTTTTTTTTTTTTTTTGAGGTGTGTTTGGAGGGGAAATGGGCTTTTCGGACAGGGCAGATCGGTGGAGGATCGCTTTGGTGTATTGGGCCGTGATGATGAGGTGTAGGGCCCATGCGTGTGGTTTTCGAATTTCCCTTTTTTTTTTTTTTTCTCCCTGGTGATCTGCTCGTCTGCCGTTTGTGCTGCCCAATCATCGAGAGTTCAGTTGAGCTTTTCATAGGAATCAGAGAGAGAGAGAGACAGATAGCTGCACAAATGACCTACGAAGTTTAATTCAATGTGCCATGTTGTCCTACTGTGGTCCTAAACTTTTATAAATGTTCAATCTATTTTCTGGATTATTATATCCTTAGATTCAGTATATTCCCTAAATTATTTAGTTCGATGACTAAATTAAACATATAATAAAAATTTATGGACTATATCTTCACCTACTCAATAACATTTCTCGCTTATTTTAATTTTATTTTTATTTTTGATCACCTGTGAACCACTAGTTAGTACATTTCATGTACAAAAAGCTATTATCGGTAGAATTTTTAAATTGGGCAAGCCCAAAAAGGGAGAGAATTTGAATTTGGTGATACTAGATTTGGATTTTAATTGTAGATCCTAAGCTGTAATCTTGAGAAAGATTACAGCTCAATCTTAAATGAAGCAACCTAATTTTGCTGGCCGTTCGGCAAGTCTTTTGAAACCCATCAAGGACGATAGGAAAAGTTCAAAGGTCAGGTATCTCTGCAAGCATATTCCCTGCACGTGGCAAGTGCAACTAACTTTTACTTTTATTTATATTAAATATAAATTTCTGGATGCTGAACTCAACAAGATGCGTTTGTAGTCCAACGGTCAGGATAATTGCCTTCCAAGCAATAGACCCGGGTTCGACTCCCGGCAAACGCATTGCCTTTTCGTTTTATACCCTTTCCTTTTTCCACGCATTTTTCAATTAAACACGAGAAGTTCATTTCTTTTTTCTTTTTCATGCGTTTAATCAGGCAAGAGAAGTTCATTTCCATATTATGTGTATCTTCTTGTAGTCCCCCCTGCAATGAAAATTCAAAAGCAAACCCTAATTGCATATGAAAACTCAAAGGCAAACTCTAATTTTTACATTCATCTCATGAATTGGTACAATAGTGCACGATGCAAGTGTGAATTGTATGTGCAGTTTCTTTGAATGATTAAGGAGTGACGAGAACTCATTTGTGTGAGACGCCAACAAAGAGCTTAAGGACCCGAATGATAACATTTTAGTCAAAAATTAATTTCTGGAACATAAATAGTTTTTTCTATTTTTATTCTTAGATGAGTTTCTAAGTAAAAATGTGCATTTGATAACGACATAAAATTTATATTCCTAGAAGTAAAATTTCTCCCTCCAGGGCAATGACGGGTGGTGACTAGCGACGCTTAGTGGTTGATGGCGGACTATAATGGGGAGGGACGGCAGTTAGTGGTGGGTGAACCGTCGGCTAGTGGAGAGCATAAGTGATACGAAGAGTTTTTTATTTTTCATCTATATCTTAGAAATGGAAAAGTAAAATTTTTTTATTTCTTATTTCTATTCCAAACCCACTTTAGACTAAAAATTTGTTCTAGAAATATAAAAAAATGAAATGGATTTCTATTCTAGAAACAAATTAAAAAAAAAAAAAATTCTCAAATAAAAATAAAATAATTATTATTCGCGCCCGAGAATAAGGGATGTGCAAAAGAAAGCTCTCTCTACCGTACTTGATTGAATTTAACCTATGAGTCAGGCTGATGAATCAACTAGACAACCTTTTCAAAATTTTGTAATAATGAGGAAAAGCATATTGATGAACCCAAATTTTTCCAAAAACCTGATATAAATATGTTAATATACGTTTTGGTCAAAAAATATAGTCCTCCAATTTGATTTTGACCAGAATTTTCTTATGTAAGTGTCATATTGTAATAAAATCTAAAGATTTATGAATTAACTTATTCTTCTGTAAACTTTCTACTAAGTTGTGAGCCGTTAAATTTTAGAAAATGGTGATTAATTTTATAATTAACTCTCTATACATTTACGGGAAAATACATAGATCTAAACTTTAGTGCAATGTGCAATATCATTCTTTAACTTATAATTTATTTAATTTAGTCATTGAACTATTCATAAATATTCAATTTACTCCCTTATCTTTCCACACAAAGTCAAATCAGTTACTCGATATTATCACAAGTTTTCATAATTACGCTATAACCCAGATTTTAGAATACCATTTCATTTCAGTCTAATTCCTAAATCAACAAAAAATATGTTTTGTTTTTTTTTAAAAATTACCTTTTTACCTTTTTGATTTTCATAAATATTATTGTAGTTTAATTTTAGTATATTTTAACTTATGATCTTGATAGTAGTAAAAATATAATCTCATTTAGAGCTATATTGGATCCATAGTACTTTTAATTTTGAAAATAAGTGTTCACATAAGAACATAACAATATGCATTTATCTATAGATTTCTTGTACTTATACCAATCTAAATCTTGTCCATAATTTTTTAGATAGATAAAATTTTCAAGTTTTTATGTTTCGTATTTTCTTAATCAACGGAAATTAAAATAGCTAAAATATTAACTCGATACAACTCTAAATAAGATTATGATTTTACTGTTATAGTTCATCGTAATATTTATAAGCTAAAATTTACTTAAATGGAACATCATAATATTTATAAAGGAAAAGAATAAAAAATTAATAAAAATATTAGTTATATATATTTTGTTGATTTAGGATACGTATTGAATTGAAAACACATTCTAAAACCTAAGCAATAGTGTAATTATGAAAACTTTTGACTTTGATATGGAAAGTTAAGGGATTAGATTGAACAAATCAAAAATTCGGGGACTAGAGTGGAATTTAGGAATAGCTTAATGACTACATTGAACAAATAATAAATTTAATGATGGCATTGCACATCGGATCAAAGTTTATAGACTATTTATGTCATTTTCCACAGATATATATATAACAACTACATTTTCTATATATTTATTATTCCTCTTAATCTAAGTCATTCATTTTTTAGGTCTTTATCCTTGACCCTCCGCTCTTTTTCTTTATTATAAACCATAGGATTTTTTTATTATGAAGCATCAAATAGAAAAATATTCATATATTTTCAAGCTTTATTTTCTCAATAGGCGTTTGTATACAAGTAAAAAGTTAGATCAAGAGAAAATAGGCAAATCGCACTAAGAGACGACAAAATTACAACAATAAATCAAGCCTCTCTTAGCTTAACATTGTTGTAAGCATGGTACTAGAGGTATAATGAAGGCAGTTGATCTATGGGCATTCCTACGAAAACTGGCGAGGGGTTTCCCAGAACATGATGTCATGGAGATGTGGTTCAGCTAAATGTTACTGCATGATACATAGTAAAATCTAATTGCCCGCGTTGTAGCTGAAGTCTCTTGAAACCCACTGTAGGTCATATTGTTCACTACTAGATTCGAGTTCGAGATTGCATCAACTTGCGTTGGTCATATACATGAGTGAGGAGTTGTTGACACTAAACAGACTATGGATAATCAAGGTACGTGTCTCTATGATGAAACTCAAAAATTGAGTCTATGAAGCGTTACATTTCATTGATATGTTATACAATATTGTTGAAAGAAAAGTCGGTGGAAGAAACAACTTACCCATTCAATGCGCAATAAACAAATTACCCACGAATGTACATAAAATCATGAGCAAACGACGGACAATACAACTTTACGATGGTCCGAATACAATCACGAGGAAAGTATTCACATTCCATAGCATTAATGCCAATTGTTTTCTTAAAAAAGTAATGGAATTGCCTTTTGTTTTATGATGGAGAGAGGAGAAGAAGAGATAACAGTTTTTTCATAATGTTCTTTATGCTAACTATTATGACAGTTAATTCTAGAAGTTATTTATATAATAGCGTATGTCATTTATTAAACATATACATTATACAAATTTTAGCCTAAAGATAATCATGTGTTTCTCGCAGACTTATATTTAACTCGAGTACTATATCAGCTCGCTTTCTATATCGCCAAATTAAATACTTGCATCTAACATCCTTTAAGCAAACAAGGCAAGATACAATTTTATGTACTAAACTTGCTTTTCAGTATTTATAGTATACAAAGTCTCATTTCAACGTCCTAATTATAACACTTGAGATGATTGCTTATGTGAGTAAGCCAGTCATTACTTGCCGATATACTTTTTAATAATATATATGTCTTTGTGCCGGTCTCATAATGCATTTGTATTTATTGATGAAACATCAAGTCATAACAACAAATAAGTACAATACATATGCTCACATATACATAAATCAATTATTATAAACAATATTATCTATCACATTTTACGTAACTCTAGAGATATCTGTGGGTCAAGAACACGTATTTAGGAACAACTTTTGTAAACGAATCACCAACCATTCTATTTGTTGAAATGTATTGCAGAATCACTTTTTTCTGTGCTATTATATCTCTAACGAAGTTATCTTTTATATCAATGTGTTTCATTATACCATGATACTTATGATTTTTCATATAAACAATAGTTGCTTGACTATCATAATAAACTGTCATTGATCCTAGAACTTTAGTAACAATGGCTAAATTTTTCAATGTGTTTCATTATACCATAGTATGATACTAGAACTTCAATAACAATAGCTAAATTTTTTAAGAAACGTTTTAACCATACTGTTTCTTGCACTTCGATAGAACATGTAACAAATTTTGCATCCATCGTAGATAAGGCCATGCATGTCTGTTTTTTTATTATTCTAATAAATTGTACATTCATTGAGTAAGAACGCATATTCAGAACTTGATTCACACTTATCTAGGTCTCCTCCCCAATCAATATCTAAGTAACATAATAAGCATAAATCATTTCATTGATAACAAAGTTAATAATCTCTAATACCTTTCACATATCTTATGATCATATTTACTGTTTTCCAGTGTACTTGATCAATGCATGACATATATCGGGTCTAGTACATATTATAGCATACATCAAACTCCCGACTATACAAGCATAAGAAACAATTTGTGTTTCTTTATTTTCTTCTAGAATCATAAGACACATCTTAATATTCAAGCTTTCAACTTGCATGATAGATGTATTAATGGGATTACAATGCGACATATTGAAATGCTCAATAATCTTCATTATATAAGACTCTTTTGACAGAGTAATGAATTTTTTTAATCGATCTCTTTCGATCTTAAATCTCAATATATAAGCAGCTTTTCTCATGTCATTCATTTTAAAATTAGAGAATAACCATTCTTTTATAGTGATAACCAAACCATTATTATTCCCAATCAACAGTATATTATCAACTTAAAGTGATAAAATTACAAATTTATCTTTACACTGTTTGACATATATATAATGATTTTCTTTGATTATCATGAATTCAAAAGACATTATGACTCAATTAAAATGAAAATAACACTGTCTAGATGATTACTTGATGACATATATTGAGGATGAAATTTGCAAACTTTACACTCGTAACCTTTATCTATGAAATTTATTGGTTACTTTATATAGATTTTCTCATTTAGTTCTTCATTGAGAGATGCTGTCTTTGCATCCATTTGAAGTAATTCTAGATCCAAATGTGCGACGATGATTAAGATAAAACGTGTAGAGGTAAACCTTACAACTAATGAAAATGTTTCATCATAATTTATATCCTCTTATCGAGTATAGTCTTTTTGTTACAAGACGAGTCTTATACTTTTCAATAGATCCATTTACCTTTCGCTAAATTTTGAAAACCTATTTATTTTCAATAACCTTGTGATTAGGTAGCACATCAACCAAATTCTAAATGTGATTTACCCTCATTGACCTCATTTTATCTTTCAAAACTTTTTTCTATTCTTTATTATCAGAAGAATAGAGAGCCTCTTAGATATTTTTAGGCTCGGTATTGTCTTGCAAAGTAATCATAAATGCTTCACATTCAATCTCAAAATGACGTCCGGAAATACTTCAATTACTTTTGCGTAATTGAATTTCTTCTAAATTCTGTTTGCCAAGCGATGCGACACTCCTACTAGATCTTGCATGTTAAGATAAATCTTCATTTTCCTTGACAATATTAGTAGATATGTTATCAGGATTTTCCATCTCATATAATTGGAAGTTTTTGTCAATCTCACATCTATTAGAAAAATCTTTCTCTAAGAACGTGATATCTTTTGACTCTATTTCAGTTACACTTTCATTAGCCTGTTCAATTATAAACATATATTTTTTAAGTGTTCAGAATATCTTATAAAGAAACATTTCTTCTCTCTATGGCTTAGTTTGTCATATTTATGGGAAGGATCATAAACATAAGTTACACACACCCAATGTTGTAGATTACTTAAGTCTAATTTTTTACCAGTCCACAATTTATGAATGATGGAAGTGATCGACTTAGAAAGCACACGGATAAGTATATAGATAGTAGCCATTAAAACATCTCCCCAACATGAGATAAATTGATTTTCTTGCTCTATCATAAAATTAACCATTTTTATTAGGGTTTTATTCATTCTCTCAGCAACCCCATTCTGTTGCGGAGTACGGGGAATAGTAAATTGTTTTACAATTATCTTTTCATCACAAATAATCTTGAATTGCTTAGATAAATACTCAATTTACGATTGGTTCTTAATACTCTTATTATTTTGTTCAACCGATTCTTTACCAACGCTATATTTCGTTTAAAACAGTCTAATACTTTTGACTTATGAGAGATTGAAAAGAGATAACATAATGCGTGAAGTCATTTATAAAAGTGATTAATTATGAGATTCCATGTCTTGTCATCACGTTCAATGCACCACAAATGCTAGAATGTATAAGTTGCATTGGAAGTTCAGCTTTGGTTCATTTATCAAATGGTTTATTAGTTGCTTTTTCTATTAGACTATATTCCACATATAAATAGATCAATATTAGCAAGTGATCCTAAAAGGTATTCTCCAACTAATTTTTACATTCGTTGTAGCCCAATGCAATCTAGTTTAGCATGTCAAATACTTGCATCAATCTCTACATTTCTAGAATATGCAATTAAGGAAAAAAACCATCAACATTAATATTGTATACATCATAGTCAATATCTAACACCATAAAATCATTCAATACATAATTAGAATCGTAATAAATGGTTTAAAATAAAGTGTTAACACAAGGAACATAGAAATCAACATATAACATAAGTTAAGAAGAATAACTTTGGAGACTAAATTCCGTTGAATATTTAGAGTGTAGAGGACATTATATAGGAACATGTTTCGGCCACCACGTAAGATTAATTTACATGTGTTAATTCCCTTCATTTCAACTCTTGAATTATTCCCAACATATATCTATCTTCTTTTAAGTTGTATATGACGATACTTTACAAATGCTTATCGATCTCTAGCTATGTGGTCTGTTGTTCCCGAGTCTACAGTCCATATAAGACGAGATTCAGCAACAGTATTAAAAACAAAAATATTATTTAAAATAATAGAATAATGGGTATCTTTTTTGATTTAGTGTATTTACAAGCGAAATGACCCAACTTGTCACACTTGTGGCGCCTCATCTTGGCCTTGGCCATTTTCCCACCACGCTTCTTGCATCGGAGGGTTTTAGTTTTCTTGGATACCCGGTCAGTCTTTTTTTTTTGAATTCATGATTCCTCTTGCACTTGAAATCTGAAATTTTGCGCTAGCCCGATTCAACAACATAAGTATTGGTAGAGGATCTTGCAGCCTCCATGCGCTCATCCTCTAATACCAAATGATGCATTATATTGTCAAAAGTGACAATATTCTCATTGTGCATCCTTTTGATGTTTATACACTCCCAACTATCAAGAGGAAACTTTATAACATCCTGAACTTATTGTTTATCAGTAATGGTGTGACCTGTCGAATTCAGCTCATGAATCATATTCGACATTTCCCTTAGATGCTGCTTTATTGTCATATTTAAGCATTTCGATATGTGTCAAATTTGATGGTGATTCTCCTCAATGTAGTAGTAGACGTACCTCTAAACTTATCTTTCAATGTAATACATATTGCTTGAGATTTATCGTAACTTTTAAACTCACACATGAGATCATCTTGTATACAACTCAGTAACTTGATGTGAACAATGCTATTTTTCTTTTTTCAAACTTGATAAGTTTTTTGATATCTTTTGTGCTAAGTTGAAGTTCGAAGCTTAGGTTCATCCATGATGTGGCTAGCGGTTTCCAAAACTTCTTACTCCTCAAGGATATACTAAATTTTTTTATATCAAATATTATAATTGTCACCATTTAACTTCTCACCTTTATTGAGGTTAGTCACAAATGTTTTAGACATCAAAGCCATAATCAATTACTCTAACGATATTGACATAATAAACGTAGAATCAATACAAGCACATTTTCCACATTAACACACATATTTAATTGGGATAAGTGCTGCAAAAGTCCTAAAACTTGTAACGAAAATGTATTTGAGTCCTAAAACTTGCAAAAAGTGCAAATAAGTATTAAAACTTGTCAAAATGTTTCATTTGAGTCCTAAAATCAACGCCATTAGCCTTTTCCATTAAAAATGCTAACGTGGCATTTATAATTAATTTTTATTTTTCACGTGGCTTTTTTAATGATATTTTATTCATTTAAAAAAATAGATTTAAAAACTGAAAAATTAAATTTATTCATTTTATCTTATTTTCAACAAAAAAGGGAAAAGTGAAAATTTATTTAAAAAAGAGAATAGTTCAAAAAAAAAAAGGTAGCCTTGCCAAAGGAGCCAGCGACGGTCGCCGACCCTCACCTCGGGTGGCCGGCAACCATCATTGGCCCCTCCAGCGATGTCACTAGCCCTCGCCAACCCCAGGCGAGGGCTGGCGACCTCGCTAAGCTCGGCGAGGGTGCCCAGATCTAGGCACGCCGGCGCTCACTCGAGGCCGGTGAGGGCTGATGAGGTGTCACCCAGGCCGGGCGACCGTCGCCGACCCCCACGAGGGCCGGCGACGATTTGCCCAGCGAGCGACCCACCGGCCTCAAGTGAGGGCCGACGAGGCGTCACCCGGGGCTGGCGACACCTTGCCTAGGTCGGGGACGGCCACTAGCCCCCGCGAGGGCCGGCGTGCCCAAATCTGGGTAGCATCGCCCGAGCTTGGTGAGGGTCGCCGGCCCCTCTAGCAAGGCTGCCTTTTTTTTTTTTTGAATTGTTTTCTTTTATAAATAAATTTTTACTTTTCTTTTTTTTTTGTTGAAAATAATATAAAATGAATAAAAAAATAAAAAAAGCCACGTGGAAAATAAAAATTAATTTTAAATGCCATGTAAGCATTTTTTAATGGAAATTGCTAACAATGTCGATTTTAGGACTCAAATGAAACATTTTGACAAGTTTTATAACTTATTTGCACTTTTTGCAAGTTTTAGAACTCAAATGCATTTTCGTGACAAGTTTTAGGACTTTCACAGCACTTATCCTTATTTAATTTGTAACAAAGATAAACTAAATTAATGATAATTCAATAAAAGACATCGAAACGAAAGTTCACTATGGTCTCGTTAGCTTCTGTGTATGATTGTTTTATTAGTTTAATTTGCACAAATTTGAAGTTTTAGATGAGAACTCCTTTGAATTCTATCAACCTACGAAATTCCATTAGAAGAAATAATTACATGATCTCATGTACTTTCAACATTTTTCTTTTATTGTCAAAAGGCATAACATGACATGAACCAGCGTATAAAGCAATCGTGCAACAGCTATAATCAAAAGTGAAATTCATAACATAATGAAATAATAAAAAATCTCCAGCCATTATTCCAATTTACTCAAAATCAAGAAATTACCAGATAAATCATATACATGTTACCATCAAAATGAGTTCCTATGAAGCACCGACACTCTCCAAGAGCTTTCGTGTCGTGTCGGACACTTCGACACGTGTTCAACACTCTCGGATACTTTTGGACACTCTCTGACACTCGGTCAATATGTACTTTCTCAACACTCTCCAACATTCAAGTTGAAATTCTGACATACGAGTTTCCGACACATAATTTCAATATTGAGGTCAATTTTAAAAATTCAATAAATGATAAGTCAAGATATATATATTGTGTGTGTGTGTGTGTGTGAAAATAAAACACAACAATAAAAATAATAAATGGAAAAAAAAGAAGAAGAAAAATCTAGTCTTTTCTTCTCTTGTGACTTCCATTTTCCATGATACACAATTTATCCCTTAAGTTTTTTTCTCATCTTTCAAGATATCCAACATGTGAATCCACAATATGGATCACTTGTTTTTTCTCCAAGTTTTATGAATTATTGAAATATAGTTGAATTTGTCAAATTAAAACAATGAATGATATTAATAAATGACATATTAATGTTTTTAATGTGTATTCATTCTAGGCTTATTTATTTATTTATTTATGAATTTGATTATTGAAATAATCATAAAAATGATAATTTATTATGTATATATAAAAATATATATTTAATATACAACATGTCCCAACGTGTCGAAATTCTTTATTTTTTGAGAAATGACGTGTTGGCGTGTGTTGTGTCGTGTCACATGTCGCGTGTTAGTGTCGGTGCTACTTAAATGAGCTCTACACAACATATATATGACCATTTACATGTAGGCTAACTTCTATATTTGCAAAATCACAAGAATATACAGTTAGAAGGAATAAACAATATATTTATAACAAAAAAAGGCATATTTAGGGTTTCATATGCATTTTTATATCTTTAAAAGCCTTAAACATATAAAATAAATATATTGCATTGTAGAGCATATTCATATGAATCAAACGCTACTAATTATGTGTTGATTGGAACCCCCACACACCCACACGTGTTGCTTGAATGCACAACGCATGCGGTACACATGCCATCGAGCCAATAAAGCTACTAGTTGATTTGACCGATCCAATCGATGACCAGTCCAACTGGTCCACCAAGTCAACCAGGTTAGGTCGTTAGGTTGGGTCGCCAACCGGCGTACGGCCAGTGGGGTGATGTCATCGATGATGTTAGTGGGACGGTTATCGATCGTTGGTTGACATCATTGTTGATGTTAGCATGCGTTGGTTCACTGATGTGTGTGTGGTGCTCACTCGTCGTAGTTTTTGGCCATGCATGTAGGCGCATCTAGCATTGTCCAGCGGCGTGCCACTCGTTGTTTTGATCATTTCGACAAGTATTTTCATGCCATATATTCAAAATTTGATTTTGGCCTAAAAAACTATTTCAAAAAAGGCCAAAACCGAATGGTCGTTAGTAACCTCCAAACTCGTTCTTTGCTTTGGTTCATTTTTCGACGATTCAAGTTGCAATTTTTGAGCCATGAACATCTGGACGATATGAAGTTTCCCTCTTAATCCCCATATCAAACGTTAAGCAAAAAATTTTGACATAAAAATATGGCAGAGATCATAACGCACGCTATAATACTAATGCTGGGAGAAAAATTAGCGGAAGAAACGACATACCTCTTTGATGTGCAATAAACAAATTACCCAAAAATGTACGTTGAATCATGAGCGAATGGCGGATGATACAACTTCACGATGGTTTGAATATAATCACAAGGAAAGTATTCACATTCCACAATATTAATAGTGATTGTCTTCTCAAAGCAATAATAGAATTGCCTTTTGTTCTTTGATGGAGAGAGGAGAAGAAGAGAGAAAGGTTTTTTAGAACGTTCTTTCTATCAACTATTATGATGGTTATCTCCAGAAGTTATTTATATAGTTTCCCTCACACCATTTCAAAAGGTGTCTCTCCATTATGTCACATCAACATAAATTAATGCGTCTTAGTCGCACTCCATCATGGATATATACCATAGAGATATAGCAAATATATATTATTAGGTAAAGTTAAAAATAAAAGATAACAATTTTATCTATAAGGAAATTGAATAAAAGACAAATTAGAAAATATTTCCAAATGATCAACTTTGGCACGATTTCCAAATGATCAACTCGTTAATATTCTGCTTAATTTGTTATCTTCATATTAATTTATAGAAGATTTTGCATGGTAAACGTTTTGATTTTTTTTTAACATAAACTACGATTAATTTATAGAAACATTACAACCAACGTCCCTTTCATCCGAAATAAGTAGATCTAATAAGATAGGAGGGGGATAGGCGAGCCAAGACAAAGGTAAAGTCCCGCCCAACTGGGCCTTTGCAGCCCAATCCACGACCGAGTTGGCCGTACGAGGGACAAACCTAATATGCAGTCGAGTGAAACAGGGGAGAAGAGCAGCCGCTTCATCAAACATCGACCGAACCTCCCATGGAGTGTTCTGAGGATCTGTGACCGCTTCGACCATCGCAAGGCAGTCCGATTCCAAAATCAACGGATCGTTGGATTTGCCGGGTCGCCGAAGATGGTGCAGCGTTAAAAGGAGGCCAGAAACTTCAACCTGCAAAGCTGAGGCAGCAGTAACGCGAGAGGTATATCCATCCACCATTTCACCCATATGATTTTTGCAAATGTAAGCTATTGCTCCTCTGGTATCAGCAACCTGAAAAGCCCCATCAATATTGACTTTTAGAACACCTGGATCAGGGGGTCGCCACAGAGAAGATGGAGCAGAAAAGTTGATTCCGGGGTGTGATGCGTTAGAGGAGTTAGGTTGGTTTGTCCGTGCTGATCGAGACTGAGCTAATGCGGAGTCGACCACAAAGGATGGAACGGGCTTCTGATGAGTAAAGATGAACCTGTTTCGCACCTTCCATGTTTGCCAGAGAAGTGCGGCAACAACGTCCATACCAGGTAACAACTGTTTGTTTCGAAATCTAGCTGCAAGCCAATCTGTCATGTTGTGTGCATCTGTTTGAAGAATACTGATAGCGATCTTAGGGTGAGACCAAACTGCTTTAGTCCAGGGGCATAGGAGAAATAGATGCTCGATCGATTCAGTAACTTCCTGAGAACATAATGTACATGTGGGGTCTGAACTGATATGTCTGTTAAAAAGATTGGCTTTGGTTGGGAGAGCATTATGACAAACAGACCAAAGGAAGATTCTGAGTTTAGGGACAGTTTTAAGATTCCATATGCTCTTCCAAATAGGCTCAGATGGCTGAATGGAAGATGATAAACTATGATATGCACTCTTAACAGAATACTGACCCTGAGTAGTAGCTGTCCAAATTAACTTATCTTCAGTGCAAGTAGAACTAAGTGGAATATTAAGAACTTCTTTGGAAACCTGTTCTTCAAATAACTGATTAATGAGAGGACCATTTCACTAATTCAGATTCGGCAACATTAAATCTGCCACCAGTCGTGGCTCATTACTAGTTGCAGGTCCACCAAGAATTCCCATAGGTAGCCATCGATCTTCACGAATACTAATCTTTGTGCCATCCCCCACAGACCATTGTAGCTTTGGTAACATGGAATCCCTCCCTAATAATAAGCTCTGCTAACCCCAGGAAGGGCGGTTACCTTTTGCTGCACTCCTAAAGTCTTGTGAGTGGAAATAGAGACCTTTGAATAGCTTACTCTATAAGGATAAATGATATTTGATTAGTCTCCAGGCCTGTTTACCAAGCATCGCTTTATTAAAAGCTATTAGGTCTCGGAATCCTAGACCACCCTGCTCCTTTCTAATCTTTAGGGACTCCCAATTTCTCCAATGAATGCCCTTCTTTGTGCTGTCAGATTGCCACCAGAATCTCGCTACTTTTTGTTCAATGGATTGACATAGAGATATAGGAATCTTAAAAATGGACATAGCGTACTGAGGAATAGATTGGACGACACTCTTTATAAGGACTTCTTTTCCACCTTTCGATATCAATTTTTCCTTCCATCCATCTAATTTGGAATTAACTCTTCCCAAAATCCATGAAAACATATCTCTCTTAGACCTACCCCAATCTGACGGAATGCCTAGGTATTTTCCAATCTTATGAAGCACAGGGACTCTAAGTTGGTGTGCTAGATTGTCCTGAAGTGTAGAAGGACATGATTTACTGAAAAAGATGCCTGATTTATTTCGATTGACTTCCTGACCGGTAGCTAAGCAATATTGGTTCAAAATGTTAGTTAGATTTTGACATTCCATAGTTGTCCCGTCTAAGAAAAAGATAGCATCATCTGCGAAAAGTAAATGGGATAGAGTAGGACACCACCTATTCAATTGGATTCCCTTGAGATTACCCATTTCAATGGCTTGAAATATTAAGGTTGACAACAAAATTCGCCATTAATATGAACAGATAAGGGGAAAGTGGATCACCTTGTCGAATGCCTCGTGTAGGTTGACAATAGTTAAGTTGATCTCCATTGAACTTGATAGATATAGAGATTGTCGTAATACATTGCATCACCCACTTCACCCAAACTGGATGGAAACCTAATCTGAGAAAATAATCGTTCAAGAAGTCCCATTCCACTATGTCGTAAGCTTTTTGCATGTCCATTTTTAAAATTGCCTGAAAATGTTTCTTCCTATTCCGGGTCTTCAGTTGGTGTAGCACCTCTTGAACAATCAAGATATTGTCCTGGATTTGGCGGCCACTCACAAAGGCGCTTTGTTAAGTAGAAATCAGGTCAGGCAGGAGGGGTTTGAGTTTGTTAGCCAAGACTTTGGAGATGATTTTGTAAGCATAGTTACATAAACTTATGGGACGGAATTGGTCTAGGCTTTCCGGGTTGGGGACTTTGGGGATCAAAGAGATAGTGGTCTTGTTTAAATCGACTAGCATTACTCATGTTTTAAAAAACTCCTGAACGGAAATAATAAGGTCATCCTTAAGTATATCCCAGTGAGTTTGGTAAAAGATACCATTTAATCCGTCAGGGCCTGGTGCTTAATTTTTTCCCAACTGAAAAGTAGTTGTTCTGATCTCTGCTGATGTAATCTTTGCAACTAATTTATCATTCATTGTAGGAGTAACGACACTTGAACATTGGTTCAGAATAGGGCCATAATCTCGGTGTCCTACTGACCTGTAAAGATTTGAATAGAAAGCCATATTCATATCTTTGAGAACCTGCTCATCTCTTACCCATTCTTGGTTGTGATCTAGTAACATGCTGATCTTGTTCCTTTGTCGACGCTGCATAGTAGTTGCATGAAAAAACATGGTATTTCTGTCGCCCCACTTTAGCCATTTTATTCTAGAATGCATTGCCCAATACTGCTCCTCCTGTTGCCATGCCTCTTGTAGTTGTTGCTTTAACTTGTCTGCTAAGTTTTTGTCATATGAGCTATTATTCTGATTAGTCAAAATTTGCAATTACTATTGTAAGTCTGCAATCTGTGAATTGGCGTTTGAAAATGTACTTCAACTCCATTTATTTAGAGCTAAGCTGACCAGGCGTAGTTTGTATGGTAGATCGCGGCTAACTGTCACAGTGGAGGCCCAGGAAGTAGCTATCGTTCTACTGCATTCCTGGTGGTCAATCTAGTAGGCCTCAAAAAGGAAAGGCTTGCCTCTTCTGCTTTGTTTAACTTCTGTTCTCAACAGCAGGGGACTATGGTCAGAGCCCACAGCAGATAATGCCAAAATCTCAACTTCAGGGAAAATTAATCTCCAATTCAGATCACATAACACTCTATCTAACCTTTCTTTGACCAGGTCATTGCCTTGACGGTTGTTCATCCAGGTAAAAGCACAACCTTTACGTTCAAGATCCATGAGTGAACAGTCATGTAATACTTCTCTGAATGAATGTATGCGGTGAGAGTCTGCAGCTCGTTTCCCCACTTTCTCCCATTGATTAATAATCTCATTGAAATCTCCAGCACAAACCCAAGGTAGAGAGTTGATGGACGCAATTTGGCGAAGTGCATTCCAGAACAATTGTCGAGATTGGAACGACGCTGGTGTATGTAAGCAAGTTAGCTTCATCGTAATACCTTTCCGAGAATCTGTACATATAGTATCCAAAATGTGCTGATTTGAGTCTTCTACATATAAGGAAATATGAGGCTGCCAGAACATAGCTAGTCCTCTAGCAAGACCTATAGGATTAATGAAGTGAGAATTTGGGAATTTAAGTCGACGTTGAAGACAAATTAGAACGGCCTCTGTGTTCTTGGTCTCCATAAAAAAAACCAGGTCAGGCTTCTCTTTGACCACAAGGGCCTTAAGGGCTTGAACTGTCAGGGGAGAGCCTAGTCCCTGACAGTTCCAACTGAGAAGCTTTATTTTGCAGTCGGTGGCTTTTGAGGGAAAGCCACATCAACCTACTTACCGGGATCTTCAGCTGAAATAACAGGAGTTTCCAGAAGTAAGTTTTCATCAAGATCTTCAAGTAGAGGAATGCGCGAGTCATGGGAACTTTGTCTTTTAAATTTCTTTGAAATCCCCGCTTTGGTTGATAATCTAGTAGACTTTTGTTTCTTTTTCGATGCATCCCCAACTAGCAGGTTCTGAATGCCTTGCTGATGGACAGGTGAGGGAGGAAGTGCTTACTGGAAGGATTGGAAGAAACAGAGCAGCCGTAGTAGATTGAAGTAAAGTTCTGTGATGGTGCTGATTAGATGTATCCCTATCCTTAATAGTTAGTGGAAGTTCAGTAACTCCTTTCATCTTTTGTGCCGCAGGAATAATAGCACTAGTCGAGGGAGATGCAGATTTTTGACCTTCTGGACAGATATGCAGGTTAGGCTGTTGATGTGCAGAGGAGTAAGAGTAGGACTTATCTGTTTGTAATTGATGTTTCACCAATATAACTTCTATAGGAGGTAACGCCGGGAATTTATTGGTCACTGTAGGAGGAGTCTCAGGAATCACTTCTTCAATGTCTTCAGAATCAGTATTCATCCCGTAAAAGGTAATCCAATAAGGACTGTGTTCCTTGACCTTTGCTCTTAACCACTGTCCAAATGCCTTTTTCTCTTTGCCTGTCATTTTCGCTTCAGTAAATGGAATTTCTTGACAATAAGAAGCATAGTGTCCGAGTCGGCCACAGGAATAGCAAAAATGAGAGAGTCTCTCATAACAGAAGTCTAGCCAGAAAGTCTTACTAGCTATTCGAAGTAATTGACCTGTTTTCAAAGGCCGAGCTAGATCAAGTTCTATTTGGACACGCGCAGCTCAGATAGTAGAGCCTTCCTTTTTATCAATTTGCACCTGAATCACTCTGCCTACACTCTTAACCGCTTTATGGAGCATTTGGTCAGAACACCAATCAAGGGGTAGTCCAAAGACTTGTACCCAGAATCGTAGGTAGTAAAATCATGGCAATGTAAAGGTGTAGTTGGTTTCCAAGGCTTAAGAGTTACCAAATGACCAGCAAAATTCCAAGGACCACTCTCGAGCACTCTCTGTTTTTCACTTGCTAATTTAAAGGTTGCGACAAAAAGACCAGCTTCACGTTGGGTAATTTCAACATTGTATATCCTCCAAACTCGGCTTAGAGTACTTTGAAGAGCTTGAATATTTACAGCAGGATTTGAAAGAAGTGTACCTACTAACACATTTCTGCATTCGTGCAGCTGTTCCATCGGAGGAGGTTCATCCCAGACGTCAATTTCATATTCGGACCACAGACGTCCCATTCTGCTACTGAGGGCAGCCAGACGCGATTCTTCACTAAGATGATGGGAATCCATAATGTAATTGCAAAGGTAACGGCAAAATTAGGTCAGAAGGGGCTCGGACATGATGAGGCGAGGGCAGAAAAACTGTATAAAGAGAAGAAAAAGGAAACGGTTTGGGTAGAGAACATAGGATGAGTAGGGAATTGAGAATGCATGGACGTTCGCTTGTGTAAATGATGCTGAATTGGGGATTCAAACGAACAATGGTTGGAATCGGAACTTCATAGGAGATGAAGAAGCTAAAGACTAAACGAAGAGAAGATAGATGGAGAGCAAGCGGTCGCTAAGTTCAATCCATCGGTAATGGAGGAAATACCACAAGGGTTAAGGATTAACAGTGAGGGTTTGAGATGAAAACTACCATTAATGGTAGAGATAAGCTCTGCATGTCGAGAGAGAGAGGGTTTTTTTTTTTTTTTTTTTTTGCATGGTAAACGTTTTGATTTTTGAATTGCTGAAAAACTGGTCTATGATGATGGGGTTTGTTGTGATTAAGCGAGCGATCGAACAATAATATAGATGGAAGAAGAAAAATAAATCAAACACCAGATTTACGTGGTTCAGTCGTAAAGACCTACGTCCACGAGGAGAGCAGTAGCGAATTTCACTATAGATCAAGCGATACAAGTTGATTACACACTCAAGTCACTCAAACACTCTATCGGTGTTTCTCAAGCCCCAATTTAGCCCCAAATCCAAGTGTTTATAAATAAACAACTCACTTGAAGATAAATTCACGGCATAAAATTACCACGCGATCAAGCTCAAAGTTTAACGCACTACGTACGCCTAGTTCACGTACATATGAATTTGCAAAACTTGTGGCTCTTCGAAAGCGCGTGGACGTGCGACTCCTTTCTTCATATAAGCTGCAGCGGCTTCTTACGAAAGAAACTTCGGTGGCTTTGTCCTCTCTCGGCATGTACGTGTAGCGGCCCCTCAAAAAGAAAATCTGTTGGCGTCCCTTTTATATGTGTGTGTGTGCCCAAGGTCAAACTTTTGACCTTGGGGCCCCACCACTTTTGATTCCTTTTTAAACTCTACGTAGGTTTTTTTCGAACGTGCTGTGCAGACCCCTTCTTTCTCACGTGCAGGGATTTCATCGGCAAAAATAAAGAATCCTTGAATATTTCCTTTTGTTTTGCTTCACACATCCAAAAGAGAAAGTCCAAGAAAAGAAATTGTTTCTTCTTTCTTCATCCAATTTCAAACTCGAGTCATAATTTAACAATCTCCACATTAGCTCGACGTTTGAGTCAAGTTGCAATTGTTTCGCAAATATTCAAATTCTGCTGCTACTTTCTCATAGCCCCCGATGGGCTCAACTGCCATAGATATTATCCAAGTCCAAGCCTCGCTTGAACTTCGCCATAACCGAGGACCTCATCAGAATACTAACTCCACATGCACCTTTAACTGCTCCGCAAGGATTTTCTGACACAACCTCCTCAACCGCAGATAAACTAAAACCATTATTGCATCCATATCTGTTAGGAGATCGAAAACATACCTTATCAATATCGGCAGTTACAGTAACTGTTGGCTCTATAGGCTCCACCTCGCTACAAGCACTATTTGTGTCGATTACTTTGTTAGTACTCGTACTCGCTACCTCAGGAGTTTCTGGTCGCAACTCCACCTCAAGATGAACACCATCTAGATCCATATTAACACTACCACAAACACTCATAGCCAGAAGTATCGGAGACTTGTCAAGGGTAACTTCTCTGCTGTCAACGGGTGAATGTATATTTGGGCACCACAACAGATCACCCCGCTCACCTTGTGCATAGCCATGGAATATGCACCTTGCCCTCCCATCGAGCTTACCATCACTCACTCGAAAATAACATGGGCAATCAGACATTCTAATAATAAAATAATTAGCAACATCACTTGACCACACTTCTTCATCAAGAGTTCGCCATTCAATACCAGTTGATGGGGATCTTTTCACCAGGTAGCTTACCGTACTTAGCACATCAACCAGGAATATCCTAGCCATACCAGCACTAGAGATAATTTTTCGGGCCATCTCTAGAAATGTTTTGATCTTCAATTTTGCAAATTGTTGTGATTTATTGGCGCTAGTGCGGTGTTTCACTATGCTATCTTTCATGCAAAATTTATTCGACAGCTCCGAGCAAAACTCCATGCTATTGCCAGTCTGCACATGCTTGATCACCTTACCAGTCTCTGTCTCGATCAAAGCTCTTAACTGCGAGATCCTGACATCAGCATTAAACTTGTGCCTTGGCACAAACACCCAAGTCTTCCTCGAGCAGTCAAAAGACTCTCGAACAGATGCATCCGACGTCTCCGCAACGAAATTTATCATTGTCTCACCTTGAAGTTTATATAGGCCATCGTGCTTGATTCCTTTTATTATCATCAGGGCACCTCGAACAACCTTCAGAACTCCACCTTTTAAAGAATACCTGCAACCAGCTGAATCTAGGGCACCCAAGAAAATTAAGTTCTTTTTCAATTCTGGAACATGCCTCACTCTAGTCAATGTCCTCACGATACCATCATGCATTCTGATTTTAACATCACCAACACCCACAACATCGCACTCAGCGTTGTTCCCTAACTGGACTTTACCACTACCCGTGCACTGATAAGTGATAAACCAGTTTCTATTTGGTGTGACATGAAAAGAACAACCAGAATCCATAATCCATCAATCAAGCGATGAATCATTAGTGACAGACAAGGCATAATTGGCATTTTTTGCTACAGCTGCAACATTATTTGCAGAATCAACTATAATTCCCTTACCATTCTCATTCTTCAATTTAAGGCAATTCCTTCTAAGATGCCCCCTCTTGCCACAGCTCCAACAGACAACATTAGCAGTCCTAAATTGACTACGTTCATATTAGTATTACCATTACCCACACGTGTTACAGATCTTCCTCTATTTTCACCTACTAGAGCAGTAGATACAGATTCGCTAGATTCTCTTCTACGAATATCCTCGCTCAGAATTAAATCTCGAACCCCATCAAACGTCAAACTTGTTGACCTAGAGGAATTACTAACAGCAGCAACAATAGTATTCCAACTATCAGGCAATGAGGATAATAGAATCAAAGCATGTACCTCATCTTCAAAATCAATCTCAATTGAACTCAATTGACTAACAATCACATTGAATTCATTGATATGATCAGCAACTGATGCACATTCTCTCATCTTCAAATTAAACAGACGTCGCATCAGACAGACCTTATTGATCGCAGAGGGCTTCTCGTACATATCCGACGGGGCATGCATCAAATCAGCAATGGTCTTCTTCTTTAGGATGTTAAATGCGACGTTACGAGCCAACGTCAGCCAAATAACACCCATAGCTCGTCTATTAAGCAAATCCCAATTAGCCTGCTTCATCATCTCTGGTTTCTTCCCAAATAAAGGCAAGTGCAGATTCATTTGGTAAAGATAATCTTCAATCTATATCTTCTAGAAACTAAAATCCTTCCCATCAAATTTGTTGATTCTCACTTTTACTTCTTCGGTCGCCATCGATTCGCTTCAACTCAGCCAAACCTAGCTCTGATACCACTTGTTGTGATTAAGCGAGCGATCGAACAATAATATAGACGGAAGAAGAAAAATAAATCAGACACTAGATTTACGTGGTTCAGTCGTAAAAACCTACGTTCACGAGGAGAGCAGTAGCGAATTTCACTATAGATCAAGCGATATAAATTGATTACACACTTAAGTCACTCAAACACTCTTTCGGTGTTTCTCAAGCCCCAACTTAGCCCCAAACCCAAGTGTTTATAAATAAACAACTTCTTTAGAGATAAACTCACGGCACAAAATTACCACGCGATCAAGCTCAAAGTTTAACATGCTACGTACACCTAGTTCGCGTACATACGAATTTGCAAAACTTGTGGCTCTTCAAAAGCGCGTGGACGTGCGACTCCTTTCTTTGTATAAGCTGCAGCGGCTTCTTGCGAAAAAAAACTTCGGTGGCTTTGTCCTCTCTCGGCATGTACATGTAGCGGCCCCTCAAAAAGAAAACCTGTTGGCGTCCCTTTTATATGTGTGTGTGTGCCCAAGGTCAAACTTTTGACCTTGGGCCCCACCACTTTTGATTCCTTTTTAAACTCTACGTAGGTTTTTTTCGGACGTGCTGTGCAGACCCCTTCTTTCTCACGTGCAGGGACTTCATCGGCAAAAATAAAGAATCCTTGAATATTTCCTTTTGTTTTGCTTAGCACATCCAAAAGAGAAAGTCCAAGAAAAGAAATTGTTTCTTCTTTCTTCATCCAATTTCAAACTCGAGTCATAATTTAACGGGGTTTGTGGGTTGCACGAGCATAGTATGCTCGAAAATGTTCTTGACGTAGCCGGAGACCCCCTACGGAGAAGGGGAGAGAAATCGGCGGAAAAGGATGAGAAGTAAAACCCTTTTCAAAATGAATGTTAAGAAATCGGTATCATATCGTGATGAACCCTTTACCTGCCAGTCTTGATCCTTGCTCCATCCGTTGTTCTAGGAAAAGTACAATTCCGCACATGTACATCTTGAACTGTTTCATGGCCTTCATGTTCCCCTAAGCTTCCAACACTATATCGTGCCCACGTACATCTTGAACTGTTTCATGGGCTCCATGTTCTCCAGGGTTTGATAGTAAAATCGGCGATGATAAGTGATGCAGCAACGATTGTAAGCTTTCCTTTTACCATGGCCGACACAACATGAAACGCTAGTAATATTGATAGAGTAGGTGTTACCATTTATGGCAATGCAATCATCCTCGTAGCACACAAGAAAAGCGTGACCAATCGTGAATACACAAGGACGATAAGAGCAAGGAATAAAATTGGGTAAAGCCGATGAGAATGATGATGCGAAATTTTCGCAATTAGCCAATTATTTTTTTTTTTGGTCGAATCAATTAGCCAATTGAGTGCCTATTCCTATGTCAAGATCGTGGATTGTGATGTGGTTTGACAAAGATATGCCAATCCCATCTTTATGAGGCTGGATTATTATTATTATTTTAATTAAAACACTACTTTTCATTTTATTAAGTAGGAACCCTGTTACATGATATAGGAATTTCATAGTAAATAAGCTCCCCAAGGGGGAGAAGGATTAAAACATCGGTTTTGTGGGTCTTTAATTGATGATGGCTAGTTTTCTCAGCATCAACAACCCAATCCGCAAGCTTATTTCTTTGCCTAGGGCAACGGGCTAGCTTTAGATGTGGATATAGGGCCAAAAGTGTCTTGCAGTCCGTGATGACAATAGGGACTTCACAGGAGTTGAGAGAGTTGCCCGTGAGAGAATCTACTTGACTTAGGTTATCTTACGTACGAGTAAGGTCCAATTCAGGTTTTGTTGAGAAGTAATTGAGAGTTTGAAAGACATGCGATGGTTTCGACTTGAAGCGCTGAAAAGCCTTCACAGTCCGCCCGAACCAATCAATTAATCTCCCTCAAAGTTGCGGCAAACACAAGCTACGGATCCTTCAGATGATCCTTTTGTGGAAAGATCGTATTCCTTTGCTCGGTGATGTCCATCTCATGGGTAAATCATTTGGGTCCCTTCTTCACTCTGATTCTAGTACTAGGGCTGGATTGAGGTGCAATTCTATTGAGGTTGGAGAGAGTTGCGCCACTACAAAAGTCAGTTCCAATGTGACCCTTTGGACTGTCGATGACGCGCATTCAATACAACGTTAGATTTACTCAGTGAAAACAAAATGAATTTGGCTATCATGAAACTATAGAATGAGTAAATCGTTAGACAAAGAGTTTGCTACCACCGGTCAATAGCAACCTGACGAAGCTTGCAAAATTAAATACAATTAGTTCCTCAAGGAATAACAATTTCACAAATCTATGAGATCAAAAGCTTTATAAGTGCATGATTTAAGTGAAATAATAGTTTTGCTTAGTGATTTATAATTTGCAAAAGAACAGAGTAAGGTAACCTTGGCTCCACTACACCAAAGTGAACCTTGGCCGTCGATTCCTCCTGAGCCTCTACTGATGAGATTGGGTGTATTAAGAAGAGAAGGGCCGACCAGCTATTTCCATAGCAGATCTGCCAACTTCCCTAATGAACTTGGAGCAACCAAAGTTCCATCAGTCAATACACCAACAGGAAAAGAGAAATTCATTCGCATAGCTAAAATATCTCCATAAGTTGCCGAAAGTCACCATGCGACATGCTTCTAGTGACCAAACTTGAATTTGGTCGACCGACGTAGCTGGATCATGCTACTTCTGGCGGCTTATTTGCGAGGTAGAATGTGGCACCGTATTTCAGCATGTTATTAACAGGCGATTGCTCAACCACTGGGATTCGTCCCATTGGTCACCCTTCCAACATGGAAGGGGGAGGTGAGGGATTCAAATCCTCATCTTCTTAGGAGGTGATGGGCTAGGGACGCGTAAATTTCAGGAGTGAGTTTTGACTCCCACGCTCTGCAAGAAGCAGGGCAAAAATCTGAAAGTAAGTGTAGAGTAGGAATAGAGTAAGATTGAAAATAAAAAAAAAAAAAAAAAAAAAAAAAACAGGCGATCGCTCCCCATTCCTAGGGCATACTTAGACGAGGCTACTAGAAAGATGATACATGGCACGACCCCTTCCTGCACCATAAGACAACTTCGTGTCGATGTACTCCCATTTTAGTCACTGGTATGACATATGAAATTCAGCTTAGTTTAAATATTCTCCTAGATTTCTGTTTTGTGTACTTTCCAGTTTCCGCTATCTCAAGAGCACTTTGAGATTACCTTCTATTATGGCCCGGGGAAATTTTGATTTGTAAATGGAGACCCGTAATTTATCGATCTTTCGTCACTTACCCGATTAAGTTAATCATTTCGATGTCTACCATTTTAGGGACATAAAATAATTTATCGTAATAAATTGGAACGCAGTAGCAAAAGCTACCACTTTACACTGCTGATGAGGCTTGGGAAAGAACGAGGAAGACTATATGCCATACCTTTCATTCCTTTGCGACAAAAATATCGAATTGGATCAATAAAGTAACTTTACTAACGAAAATTTCATCAAAGTTTATAGATTATACGTTTCAAATTGAATGGTGTAGAAATGATATCGACCACGTGACTTTTCTTATGAACACATCATATATTGCATCATGACTCCGCATTATATGTGCAAAGCGTCACATGTACTTTTGACTCATAGACGTCAATTCGATTTATTGACAAAACCTTGCTTTTTATTAAAATTGACATGGAAATGCATTTCATCATCTTATATCAACTGAATTACAAATTTTCATAGACATGGGAAACATCTGCAGAATTTATTAGAATATCTACATGCATAAACTGCAGCTTGCTTATGTGCTTGGCAACTAATGATTTAAACAAGAAACATGAGGTGTGGTCAAAGTAGCTGATCCATGGGCATTCTCACACGAGGCAGTGACCGTATCTCCAGGCTTCGATGATGTTATTTGGACGTTGTCAAATGTGATATCCGAGCAACCTACGCTCGAACAGCTGAGTGTGATGGCTTGGTCTGAAGCACTGGTCCCTCGAATGCTGGTGAAACTCACGTCGCTCACCACCACGCTGGATGCCTGCATCGACATCCCTTCTTCATTGACACATCTCATGCCAGAAAATCAATATAGGAACTTTAATCCTGATGATACCGATACATTAAAAGACATCTCGTTTACGGTTAACAGGTCGTGGAAGCTTTTGCTCAAAAGGTTCTCCTGGCTCGGTAAATAACGCTCGAAAAACTTTCTATATCGTTAGTTCTTTAGCTTGCAATGTTACAGCAAGGTGCTCGAAATTTCCTTGCGAGATTACCTCATTCAGTTGAGCTCCTCCGGGATTATAAAATTGGTCGATGATGATTGGGTTACTCGCTGCGTCGAACTTGATTTGATCGAAAATAATATTCTTGGCATATCCCGAACCTCCCTGTATGAATGTAAAGTAGAGGAGATAGGTTAGCGGGAGCAAAAAGAAAAGAGTAAGAGATCTATGTAATCGTGTTTTTTGTTCATTGGGAGCTATCATCATTCTTTTTTAAGCTATAGAGCCCATGGTCACCTGCCAAGTCTTGATCCTCACTCCATTCATAGTTCCACTGAAGCTGCAATCCCGCACTTGTACCTGCTCGACTGTGTCGTAAGCTCCATTCTTTCCTAAGCTTCCGATACTAAACATATATAAAGACAAAACACATCAAAATTTAAAATGTATATATCCTAACTATTAGTTTGGATCATATAAGGCACATCTCGACCACACCGATAACACGACAGCTAACCTTATACCATGGCCAGGTCCGCATGAAACTCTGGTGATACTAATGTTGCTGGAGCCACCATTTATAGCGATGCAATCATCCCTATATTACATAGCATTGTGCGATAGATCATCAACATGTACAAAGAAACTTCACTGCAATGTAATTAGAGCTTATTTACCTGTTTGAATGTCAAGGTCGTGAATGTCAAGGTTATTGGTGTGAGAAATGTCGATTCCATCTGTGTTAGGGCTACTTTCAGGTGCGGTTATTTGGAGATTGGAGACGATACCATTATCACAATTAGTGATGGAGATGTGGTTCCTTGGACTGTTAACATGACGCAGTCCACTTAGGACCAAATTGACGCAATTTAAAAAGCCCAAGGCCTGCGAACACAATTTCCTAGTCATTGAAATTGGAAGACTCGATCATAAAATATGGGCTAATAAGAAGATCTCGAATTGGTTCAAGGCGTTGGGAACCGGCTTCTTACAGTTGGTCGATTCTCGCAGCCTCCCTACAAGATGAAGATCCATAATTTTTGCTCAGATTGCAAAAAGATGTGATGGTGAAAAGTAATATGGAACTCATCTATTACGTGATGATGTGTGTCGACTGACCTTTGCTCCATCCCACCAAAGCGAACCCTGGCCATCGATTTGTCCTGATCCTTTGACATTGAGATTGGCCACGTCTTGGAAATTCAACCATCTACCCGAAGAGCAGCCTTTCCAACCACTTAGTGAACTAGGAGCAACTAAAGTCCCATCGATCTGTTCTCCAAGAAGGGAGAGTGACGTACAATATGCCATGTTTTGGAGCAAGGACGTGGTGGCAATGACAAAAAAAAAAATATTAATAATTGATTACTTAAACTTAGAAATGTATAGATTCAGTCCGATGTGACTTAGTGTTTAAAATTTTTGATGAGGAATTAAGTTCTTTTGCGCTTAAAAAGTTGAGAAGTAAGCTCTTTTCAATGTATCCAGTCAAGATTTATTGTATGATACAAATCTAGTCAATCGAGAAAAATGATGGAGAACCTTGTGCTTTTAATTGTTATTATTAATTTTGACTATGACATTGTCGGCCTCAAATGAGTTTTGCCGAACAAGTTCCTAATTATTTTGACATGAAATTCAGTCAACAGAACATTAGCTTAAAGTATTAATCCTCCAGAATCTTTGTGTCTTGCCTGAACGTTAATGCTCGAAGACTTGCATGGGCCTTTGAAAGCGACAGGAGATAGTCTAAACTTCTTCCCACCGGGAACAGCTAAAGTTGGCGTTCCTTTTGCTCCGCTGTCTCCACATGTGTCTTCCCAAGCTTTCACAAAGGCCTAAAAAGAACAAAGGAAATCATCGCATGAACACGAACAAATCAACTCAAATGACAAAAAAGAAAAAAGAAAAAAGAAAAAAGAATATACAGGCTTATTTCCAAATAGGAGAGAAGAAAAAGGAGAGAGATTAAGGGAAAAAGAATGTACTTGGGCATCATCATCGTCTCCACTTCCAGTCGCGCCATAGTTTACCACATCGTATGTGGGTGATGCTGCAACGATTCCGTGGCTTGAAAAGGTTGACGAAGCAGCGAAGAGGACAAAGTATATTGCAGCCACAAATCCCTGCACGACCAAAACAGCTTTTGAAGTCGAGCCGAGGAACTAACCACTTCATAGAAAACTGGCATTTTTCAAAGGGTAAGAGGAGGAGTCGCGACTTGACTTTTTTTTTTTTTTTATTTTGGTTAGATATCACTTCCAGGCATTTCATGCTCAGTCCCCCTTGCTTTTGAACCCCAATTTTTTTGGCGCACTAGGGAATTTGACTTGACTTAGATATCGGCATTTCATGCTCAGTGCTTCACTAATTAAAAAGATGAAAAAGATGGAGATGTAAAAATCAATGAATACGGGATTAAAAACACTTAAAGCGTCTTCTCTGAATTTTCTCTACCGAAGAAATCGTAGTTGTAGAGACTATCCTTTCGAGAGAAGGTATAGGAAAGAAAGAGCAATTATTTATTTATTTATTTATTTCTCTTTGTAATGAATCGACGCGATTTATGAATTTCATGTGTTGGGTATGAAGTATTAACATAAGATACAAATGATGGACATAGCAAATGAAAATCGAAGACTATTATAACAACAAGACCAATTGAGAAAATGAAATCGAGCCCAACAAAGATTTAGAAGGGAAAATTAGTCAAAAGTTGCGTAAAAAACCAACAGAAAATTCCAACTCTAAAGGAAAAGAAAAATTAACACTCACCATTTTGCAGACTAAGATGATAAAGGACCTTCTTGGCCAACAAAAAAGACCAGAACAGATGAAATACGAGATGGAGAGATATCGGGTGTTGTCCTTAACATCTTCATAGGTTTATATTTATAGATGGAATTGTGGAATTATTTAGGCACCTAGAATTCCAGCATTTATTATTACACGTATAACAGGGAAAAAATAATTCTTATACTCCATTCCTATCCTACTCAGGCACCAAAAGAAGAAAATTCATTTGCACGCCGTTTCATGTTGCTTTCTTTTGGGAAGGAGCAAATTGGGAAAATTATCAATAAAAAAAAGTTAAGTTTATTATACTATGCCAATTCAGTCTTAACCTTTTGATAATTTGCTGATTTAGATATAGTGAAAATCCTTATTTTAGTTACTAATTTTTTTATATATTTTATATTTATTTTTTCATTATCGCCGACGAGGGAACATACAGAAAAAAAAAAAAAATATATACAAAATTCGGAATTTTTTAAAAAATATATAAAAAGTTCTTGTCAATCGTGCTACACTAGAGACGTATATTTTTCTAAAATCATTCTAAGCATGGCACTAGAGGTACAGTGAAGGCATCTAATCCATGGGCATTCTTGCATAAACTAGTGAGGGCTTTTTCAGAAGATGATTTTATGGAGATGTGGTTCAGCAAAATGTTACTACTCGATGCACAATAAAATGCAATCGCCTGCGTTGTAGCTGAAGTCCCTCGAAACCCCTAGTTCGAGAAAGCATCATGTGTTAATCATGTGTTTGAGTGAATTTTTTTTTTTGAATTCTTGACGCTTGACAGACTATGCATGATCAAGGTAAGCATCTCATTTCTTATAGAAGGGGATAGGGTGAGTGTTCATACCTAAATTTTGATTAGGTTTTTAAATAGGTTGTAATTTCTTTTATTTTCTTCGGATAATAAATAATAATAATAATAATAACCACAAAAAATAATAATAATAACAAAAGAAAGCAAAAAAACGGCAGCCCATTGCGGTTGGGCCTTTTGCGCCCAGCCCTCTTTCCCCCTCCGTGTGGGCCCTAGGGCCCAGCCTGCCTCCTTTTTTCCCAAAGAGCCCGGCCCCCTTTTGTCTTCTTCCTCCTTGGCTTCTCCCTTCACGCCTCTGCTACACACGCGCAGAGGGCGGCAGCTAGGGTTTCGGCGACGCGCGTAGGCCAACTGGTGATGGATGGGACGCGCCTTCAAAGCAAAGCAAGTGGGCGGCTGAGGTGACGCCGGTCAGGCCGCACCAAGGCCGCACAAAGACCGGTCGATGCGCAGAGGACCGGCGGCCATCGAAGGACAGACACGAAGGCCGCGAAGGATCGAGGGTTGCAAGCTTCGAACCTCCCACCGAGAGACTTCAGGGGAGGCCGAGAGCCGGCCAACCGGAGATCTGAGTCGAGGCCAGGGAGAGAGTAGGTCAGATCCGGCCGGTGGAGGCTCAGATCTGGCCGGAGTGGAAGAAGCCGAGGCCGTAGAAGGGCGGAGCCGAAGAGAGGAGGTTCCGGAGGACCAGATCTGGGAAGCCGAAGACTCGCCGCCGCTGCCCCGTCGCGACCACCGCTCCCTGATGCCGTTCCCCGCCTCGACGCTGTCGCTGTAGGCCTGCCATCTCACTCACCGGCAATGCCGCCGTGCTGTATCCTCGCTGTGGACAGGTAACAAACTGCCGACCGACTCGTCATCGCCATCACCGCCGTCGCCGCCGCCGTCGCTGTCAAGCCCGTCGTCGCCGCCGCCGCCGTCGCCTGCCCGGTGACGTCTCGGTCTCCCTCACCATCGCCGCGAAGGAGCAGGGGGAGAGGAGGCCGGGAACCGGGTCGATTCGCGGGTCCGTCCGACCCGGTTTCCTTGTTTACGGGAAGGGTTTTCCGCCTAGGTTGGGTCTGAGCGCGTGGGCCGGTTTGCTGTTGGGCTGAAATTTTTTACGGAAATGGGCCAAAAAAATGGGTTTGGGCTTTTACGAAAAAAATCCCGGACGCGGGCCCGTCCGAGTCTCTGGTCGACGACCCGGGTCGGCCCCACCCGGGGATCTGACCCGGTTCGGTTTTAATGTATTATAATAATAAAATAATATTTTAATAAAAATAAAAAATTTATTTTCCAGAAAATAAAAAAATTTAAAAAATCCATATTTTCCCCAAAAAGCCAAAAAAAGTCAGAAAAAGCCAAAAAATGATTTATATTTTTAGAAAAAGATCAAAAATCCCAAAAATGCTTTTTATGTTCAAAAAAATGAGAAAAATACAAAAATGTTTTTCTCCTCAAATGCATGGAAAATCCCTCAAAAATCCAAAATGTTTTTAGGGTTTAAACAAAATTAGAGTACCGAAAGGGCATTAGTGATTAAATAGTGTAATTAAGTCATCGATCCTTAAATTCTATGATTGCGCAAAGCGAGTATTTCTTCCGATACTTCGTTTGAGTTTCTAATCGACCCACTTCAAACCGATTAGTGGCAACTCCGTTTTAAAATCAACTCATAAGTTAAAAACTTAGACTATTAAATCGTGAATTGATGGACTTGAAGAGTCTGTGGGCTAAGCTAATAGACATAGCTGAACCATTAGCCTCCGCAAGGCGCCCACCCAAATCAAGGGCGCCGAAAAGAGAAAAAGAGGTCGCGACGATGAGTCGCTATAAAATTGATTTATGATGATGGGGTTTGTGGCTTGCACAAGTGTGATTTGCTTGAAAAATTATGCTCTTGACAATAGTCGGAACTGTCCTATAAAGGGTAGAGAAAATCATTAGGAAAGGATGAGAAGTGCAACCCCTTCAAAATATCAAGAATCCAGTATCGTATCATGATGAACTATTTACTTGCCAAATCTTGATCCTCAGCTCTGTTACCGTTATGGTAAATGTACAATTCTGCACCAGTTCTCTTAAGCTACCAACAACATACGCGCATTGCAAGAGGCGGATCGAGTTAGGGCTTGATAGTAAAACTAGCGATCATAAGTGATGCAACAAGGATTGTAGCTTCCCTTATACCATGGCCTGGACCACATGAAACACCGGTAATATTGATAGAGAAAGTTCAACTATTTATGGCAATACAATCATCCCCTTGCACGTCATTGTAGCGCACATAAAAGATTGATCAATCGTGAATACACAAAGAAAATAAGAATAGGGAATAGAATTCGGTAAATCCAATGAGAACATGATGCGATAATTTCGCAATTAGCCAATTGAGTACCTATTCCAATGTCAAGATCATGGATTGTGACGTGGTTTGAAGAAGACGAGTCAATTTCGTCTGTATTAGGGCTGGCCCTTTTTTTTTCTTTTTTTCTTTTTTTAATTTATGGAAAACCACCTTCCATTTCATTAAGTACGGGCTTTATTACATGATAAAGGGGCTTCATAGGAAATAAGCTCCCAAAGAGGGGAGTGGGATTAGAACACTAGTTTTATGGAAGGGCTTTACATTGATGAGTCTTAACAATCTAATCTGCAAACTTATTTCTTTCTTTAGGACAATCGGCTAGCTTTAGATGTGGATGTGGTGTCAGAAGTGTCTTGCCGTCAATGATGAGCACGTGGACAGAGTTGCTCGTGAGAGATTCCACTACTCTTAGATCGTCTGACTCAAGAGTAAAGTTCAATTCAATTTTGTTGAGAAGTAATTGAAGGAATGAAGACATGCAATGGTTTCGGCTTGAAGCGCTTAAAAAGCCTTCACACTCCATGCGAACCATTTCATCAATCTCCCCCCAAAGTTGCGGCAAATGCAAGCTACGGAGCCTTGGGATGATACTTCATGTGGAAATGATTAGTTGATGTTTAGCTTTAGTATTCCGTTGCTCGGTGGTGTCCATGTTGGGAAAATATGGCTTCGAATTGGGTAGAGTAATGAAGTTGGATCTTTAGAGTAATCAAGTCGGACTTTGAGGACGTGATATTACTTTCTTTAAAGATTTATTTGCCCCATAAAGTTTCTAATGGTCATCGACAAATTTCCTCCATGATACAACAAAGTCTCAAATGAGAATATTAGATAGTAATTTTAATATTTCTCTAGGGCCTCTCATGGGAAATAATTGAAAACAATGGTTGTAGTTTCTTTTGAAAGAAAATGAAAAAATTGAAAAAGAAGTTAGTTTGATCTCAAAACAAACGTACTTATCTTTGTCTTTCGAATAAATGCAACTTTTCAAAAGGTTACAAAAAAGAACAAGACAACATTTTAGAAAGGTTACAAAATGAACAAGTACATCTCAAAGGTTACGTTGAAAAGACATAAAAATTCAGAATTAAATAAATAATAAATAATAAATAACCATAACTTTTCGTGAATAATCGCACTGTTTCAACAAGATTTATAATTAATTTTTATAGAAATAAATCCTAATTTTTCAATAAATAAAAATAATGATTGTTAGTTAATACCAAATCTCATCCACATGCGCACTCACATCTTTTCAATGTGGACAATGCACCTCTTCATTTGTTTTATAAACAAACTACCAACAATCCCCCACTTTTGTTTATAAAACAAAAACAAGAAATAAAATGTTAGAAATATACAGCCAAAATTTCTGTGAGATTAATATACATACATAAAGGTCTCTTTCGAGTTAAATATTTACTTAGTGCAAATATCTCAAAGCTCTATCAAAGTGACAAGTAGCTCGGCTCTAAACTTGTACTTTTATATAATATAACCGGACATATCGTACATACACTAACTTCATGTTTCAGCGATAAGTTCTATATTACTCTGCCTTATTATGGCCTTGTGCTTGATCCTATTTCATGAGCTCTCTAGAAAGCAACCATAATTTTCATAAGAAGCGATACCACTTTTAAGCTCATATAGGTGAAGTATTTACAATGTGCTTTTGTTACTATTAACACATTACAAATTTGTACTATATTTCATTAAGAATTCAATTCAACCTACAAAACGTAACAGGCGATATTGACTTCTCATATTGGGACTACGTTAGTATCAAAAAATCACATTCAATAACTTGTTCTTACCAATTAAACCTTGTAACTAGTAATGTTCTAGGAAAATGTCGGATTACCATTATTGGTGATTTCAACTAAAGGATTTCAGCCCCATTTCTTATGAGGTCATTATTACCATGTCTCTCGGTAAAGCCTTCGTCAAAGGATCGGCAAGATTATTACTTGACCTCACATAGACAATTGCTATGATACCATATTTAATCAATTGTTTCACATATTCATGTGTTAGACTAATATGTCTAGACATACTATTATAGGTGCTACTATAGGCTCTTGCAAAGTAGCCTGATTATCGTAGTGGATAGAAATAGGAGGCATAGGACTAGGCCATAATTTGAAATCCAACAACAAATTCGTAATCCATTCTATCATTGAGTAAGTTATGTATATTTGTTTCTTGCTCGTCCAAGAAACAACACATTCAAGTAATGTGAAAATTAATCCATTAGTGATTGTTTATCTCTCACACTTGTAACTCAACTAACATCGGTGTATGCTTCTATTATAGCTAGATTAATATAGAATAATAAGATAACCCTCCAATGTTCTATATTAGATTACAAGTATATCTACTCAACTTGCACACATAATAAAAATATCGGTCTAGTATAATGCATCGCATACATTAAAGACCCATAGTACTCACATTAAAAACCCTCCACCAGGAATCAAATGGAGCATTTATATATTTGAAAACAAGATGTTTAAATCTATACAACATCTTCTCCATGTAATCACTTTAGCTCAAAGAATAACCCCTACTATTTTATTTTATTTTTTAATTTTAATACTTAAGATAGTATCTACTTTACCCAAATCTTTCATTTAAATGAAAGTTAAATACTTCTTAGTCTCAATTACTTCAAGTCCCCTTCAGATAGCCCCACCACAAGAATATTTCATGAGGCATCCAATCGAAACTATGCATCGTAAAATTTTCATCCTCAATGAAATACAAATATCAAAATAGAAGACCAATGCAATCCTACTCTCTTGGCTCATTTATACTATTCCTTAGAATCAATTCTATGAGGAGCAAGGACAACAAATGGAACACATCAGAACCAAACAAGGAACACCCTTCACTGAACATTGGACATAAACCGTAGAGTTTGCTCTAACATAACCAACCTAAATGGTGGTTGGACACATGCCACAAACTCTTTCTAGTTGCGAGCGTCAAAGTCCAGTTTGTTCACCTCTAATCAAGATAAATATGGATGCATCAGAATAAATGATATCAGAAAAGGGAAAACCTTTGTATCTATTTGTAGATAGCATTATCAGATCATTCATTCCTATTGATCAAACCCACAAAAATTATCATTTTTCTTTTGCAACAAATTCATCCATAAATTGACGATACCTGTAGTGAGAGGAAAGGTACTAGCTCTATCAAATGGAAAAGGACCTTCTCAGCGCCATCAATAGTTCGCTGATTGATAAACCCACCCAAGACTCTTCATTCACAGATTTGTCTTGTTTCTATTGATGGCGACTATGCAGCTCTGCACTGTTACAGATGGAGAGTCCAATCATTAACATCTCTTTAAAATTAGTCGGTGAACTCACTGATGTGGAGCCATTCCGTGGGTTGAGAATGGTGAATCACAGCCCGATCCCTTGTATTTGTCACATGGTACTGGCGATATCGAATCACAAACTACGGTGGAGGTGTGAAATCCATTTTCCGTAATTGCAGTAAGTTGTTGGTGAGCGACTAGAGCGGCACCAGCGAAACTGGACTAAAACGGACAAGGCACCGAAGGGCCTTGTCGGAAGTCGCCGAGTCCGTGAACTGACTTGTTAATAGGTTGGCAATTGGATTGATGACAAACGCTTCGGTTATCATTGACGATCGGAGTCATGGCCAACGGAAAGGTCTCGATCGAGATCCAGTCACTTTAGATTCTCAGCCATGAAGCAGAATGCTTTGAGCTCTTTTGAAACTATGGCCGACTCCGACGAGCGCGGAAGCCATCCAGGAACAGACCCGTTGGCAAAGTGAAAGAACTTGTCCACGTCGATGAACCCAACCCACTCGCTTGCTTTTGGTGCCTGCATCGCTCAATGGGCAAACTTATCTTCTTGCGTCTTAATCTACGGCTACACGTGCCTTGAGATGTTGTAATCGACGTTGGCAAGGGACTCGATTATGTCGTCTTTGTCATCCTCGCTATTGTTGTCGTAGATGAACCAGCACTACACTCCAATTCAGGCATGATAAATGGCCCATTCCCAACTACTGGGATTCGCCCCAGTTGTGACATCTCAATTTTCCAATTCTATTTTCAATAATTTGAGACGGGCATTTCATTGGCACGCATATAGTTCATTTCCTTGAGACGGCCACTCAGGTGAAAACTAGTCTATCGGGTGAAGCCGTTAAGAGTTTCTAATGCATCAGACTGGAGAATTTGACCAGGAAGCGATCTTTCGACCGAGCTAATCTGCAAGGGTCATTAGGCACGATTAAAATCGATTAGAGATCGGAGATAGGTCGACTCGACAGAGGCATGTGATCAGGTGTGGGTGATTCCACCAGATTGCACAATTCTGGTTGATCGGCACTTGACCGACTTTTCTATCGATTGGGTACCCTGTGTTCGTATTTGAAACCTTGAGATTACCCCGACAACCGAAAGTCGCCAATGTTTCAAAGATGTACATTGTGGCTTGAGATGATCAACAACAGGTTAAATGCATGAAAATTTCTAAAGGCTACCCGGTAGGTTGGACCGTGCTAGTATCGTGTCAAAGTGGAATTAACCGTGGAATTGAGATCAAATTCAGAAATTGGAAGTCTGGGTGTGTCACGAATCATTTTAGGAATATTGACTCATCTTTGGGAAGATTTTTCATGCAAGTCGAGCTTTTCAGCAAATTAATCAGAGAATGGCTAATTTGGCTCGAGAAATTAGTAGGCCGCTTTTGGTCCCGCTTTTAGGACTTAGGTTGGTTCTACGGACAAGTGAAGGTGTGAATTAAAGTGTGGTGACATTGGATTAATTTTATGGACTTCAATTTGATTCAATTTGGAAGAGAATCAAGTGGAATTGAAGAATTTGTTGTACAAGAATTGGACCCCGGCGGAAAATGAAATTTGCACCTATTGAATATTGTTGTGGGAGGATTGAGTTAGTGGAGCATGACATCACCGATGTCATGGTGTGGGGCAAGAGTGGCTAGGATGTTGACAAGTGGAGGGCAAGGATTTGCCCTTGGAAATGCAACCTATCACCATCATCTTCTTCCTTGAATCAAGGAAGCTTGTTGGATTTTGAAAAAGAGGAGAGAGAGAGGGGTGAACGGAAACCAGCAGCTCGCCCAACCCGCACACACGCCCCCTCCGCTCGCTCGACGCCGCCGCACGTCGCCGAAGCCATCGCCGTTGCCGCCCGTTCACACGCGAAGCCTCGCGTGTTCGTTCGCCATTCCACCGTTGTGCTATCTTCCCTTCGTCCGCACATCCCAGCCATCATCCTTCGTCGTCCTGAGCTGTCCACCGTCGCCAAGACTGCCGGAAAGCCGCCGGAGCCACCGCTAGCAACCGTTCGAGCATCCGCCGTCCTCCTTCACCAATTTCGCGCCCGAACCGCCGCCGGACGGCCCTCCTCCGAGCTTGGACAGCAGCTGGTTTTAGTGGGTATGGCAGCACCTATTTGGCCCGTTTTGGCCGCCTTCCCGAGCCCGGATGCTCGGCCCGCTTTGAGGAAAGTTGTTCTCCTCGGCGTCCCCGTCGTTTTGGTCCGCTCGGTTCGCTAATCCGGTGAGTTTAACTCACTAAATCTCGATTAGACGGTTAATGATGCCCTAAGTGTGCTTAGTCTAAGTTAAGTATGTTTAGGTGGTTAGATTAGTTTATTTAATTGTGAATTAGATTAAGATGGTTGTTTAATTTAAAGTATGCTTAATTAAAGGCTAAGATAGTTTATTTAATGTAAAGCCTTGATGTGACATAATAGGGTTTTATTTTTGAATTATTTAAATGATTTCGAATTCTGGAATTTATGGTATTAAATTATAATCCGAAATTTTAAAAAAAATTATTATAAAAAACAGAAAAATTATTTTTGACCCCGATTACTCGGAATTTCGTGGCTTTGGTCGCAAAATGTGTAGTTAGATTTTGAAATTGACGATTGAATATTATAAATTGAGTGTGAATTGTGAAAAATATGGATATTATTATTTAATTGATTTTCGGAATAAATTTAATTATTTAATAAATTCCGAAAAATCATTTTGGGATCTTAAACTCTCTGAATTTCGTGTTGATCGCTGCTGTGTATTTAGAATTTGAATTTGATGATTGATTGTGGCAAATTGGATGTTGATTGTGATAAATATGGATTTTATTCATAAAAACCCAAGTGTTGGGTTTTGATGTAAAAATTGGATTTTAATAATTATATTAAATGGTGGGGTTTAAAAAAATGAGATATTGGTCTTTTGATTCGAAATTAGCGTGTCCCCACACACGTGAGTAATTTCTGGAATATTTTTAATATGAAGAAAAATGGCCGGGATCACTATTTTAAATGGAAGCGTTGAGTGAAATGCAAAGTGTCCTGGGGCCGAGAATGATTTGGCTGTGTGATAATTAAGAGGAACTGTCCTGGACTGTTGAGCCGGACTTGCCCCTATATGGGATGCCCACGTGGTGGATGCGGGTCGCAATTGATTCTGGGCCCATGCTCCTTCGGGAACGCCGTCGATGTACTGACGAAGCCGCGCTCCAAGGTGGGGAGGCGATGCCTGGCTATATGCCAGTAGATAGCCGAACAGCGAGTAGGCTATGCCCTTGTGTGGCAGTGAATAATAATCGGAATGAGTACTAAGTGCGATTGTGATTTATATGAAAGTGATGACGTTCCAATTGTTTGAATTATTATTCTACCCGTGATTGAGTGATTTGAATTGTGCTAACCTCGCGAAAGGAATTGAGGCGAGGTAAGTTCTTCGTGTGATGTGGCTAGGCCACCCGGGGGCGTATTTTCTTTCTAATAGGGGTTTAGGGGTTGAACTTGCTGAGACATTGTCTCATCCCGGTTTGGGGAATAAAATTTCAGGTCCCTAGATGGCGGTCGTGGAGGACCCGAAGCCCTAAGTCTGGAAAGGTGGAGACTGAAGTATCGGTGAACGTGTCATGCTAGTTGGTTTTAGGATAGTTCCTATGACATCCCGATTTTTCTCAAGTATTTTTCAGTCAATTGAGTCGGGCAATTCATCTGTGCATATAGTTCGTTTCTCAGAGTTGGCCACTCATGAGAGAACTAGTTTATTGAGTGAAGTAATTAAGGAGTTTTACCGCGTCGACTCGGGGACCGATGACCCTCGGGTTGGATGCAAGAAAATTTCCCCAAAAACTACTCGAGACTAGGCGTGCTAAAATCGCACCCGAGTGAAATTAACCGTGAAATTGAAATTGAATTCTGAAATGGGAAGTCAAAGGGTGTTGCAAATCTTATTAGGAACATTGGATTAAATTCATGGACTTTAATTTGGACTCGATTAGAAGAGAATTGATGGAAATTGAGGTAATTGAATGTGCAAGAGCTTGGACCCCGGCGGAAAATGAATTGAACCTATTGGAAGATGTTATGGAGAATTTGAGTTAGTGGAGAGTGACATCGGCGGGTGATGTCATGGTGGAGGCCAAAATTAAGGAGAACTTGACAAGTGTCACCAGCCAATTGGCTTACCAAAAGTGGGGGTGTCCCATCCACTTCATCTTCAACCTCTAGCCTTGGGAAGGGGAATTCGAATTTGGGAGAGGGAGAGAGAGAGAAACCGCCGGTTGCAGCAGCTCGTCCGCCCCCCTTCGCCGCACGTCGCCGCCGTCTCGCCCGCCGTCGCACGTCGTCGCCGAGCCGCTCGTCCGCGTGCGAGGCCCGGTTGCGAGCTCGTCGCGTCCCCGTCGTCGCCGTCTCCTCGCCCGAGCTTCTAGTCGCTGTTCGCCATTCGCCGTTCACCGTTCGTCACGTCTCCACCGCTCCGCTTCGCCGGTTGCTGCTCAAGCTTGCCGGTTCCCTCCGCCGTTCCCCGCCCGTTCGCCGCCGTTCCGCCGCCCCTTTCAAGCTCGGTTAGTGCTGGAATGAAAACCAGCAAGATCTAGGATCTTCCGGGCTCATTTTGGTCCCCTTTTAATGCTTACTTGGTCTTGATCCGTGTAGGTTTGTCGTCGGCGTCGTCGTGCTCTTCGCCGGAGACTCGTCGGAAAGTGATTCCTGTGAGTTTACTTCACTAATCCGCGATTAGCGAGTTAATGATGCCTTAAGTAAGTTTAGCTTAAGTTAATTGTGGTTAGGAGGATGGATTGGTTTAATTAGTTATGGATTATATTAAGGGGATTAATTAAGGTTAAGTGTGTTTAGTTTAATGATTAAGTGTGTTTATTTTAAAATAAACCTTGATGTGACTTAAAGGAGTTTATTTATGATTTAAATAAATGCTTGGAAATTGTTGGATTGTTTAATAATATTTCATATTCCGAAATTCAAAAAAAAAAATAATAATAATAATTGAAAAAAAAAAAAACTCGAAAATTTTATTTTGACCCTAGTTGCTCGGAATTTCGTGCCGATCGTTGCTGTGCTAGTAGAATTTGAAATTGATGATTAATTGTGGTGAATTGAGTGTGATTGCGAATTATGAGGATTCTTTAGAAAACCCTAAGTGTGGGAATTGATAGGAGATTGGCCGTGATTAACCACCGATTGGAGGTCGTGCCTAGTAGGGCTGTGATGAACCACCTATGAGAGGTCGTGCCTAGTAGGGCCGTGATGAACCACCTAAGAGAGGTCGTGCCTAATGGGGCCGTGATTGACCACCTAGTAGAGGTCGTGCCTAATAAGGCCGTGATGAACCACCTATGAGAGGTCGTGCCCGAAGTGAGACCGGGATGGACCACCTATGAGAGGTCGTGCCCAAGAGGCCGTGATGGACCACCTAGTTAAAGGTCGTGCCGAGTGGGGCCGTGATTGCCACTGGTTGTTAAACCTTCGTTAGAACCGTGATTGAGAGCGATAATTGAATTGCTAGAATGACATGTAATCGGCCAAGTCGATTGATCGCTGAGACGATCCAAGTGATTGAATTGTTCTGATGATGTGATTGTGCCATGGTTGTTTGGTTATCATAATTGCACGTGGTTGAATTATATAAATTGTGTTAATCTGCAGATGAGGGCTAAGGCGAGGTAAGTCTTCTCGATGTTGTGGCTAAGATACTTTGGGGCGTATTTACTTTCTAATAGGGGTTTAGGAGGGATGAACTTGCTGAGACAAAGTCTCATCCCAGTTTGGGGAAATTATTACAGGACCCTAGATGGCGGGACCCCCTGAGAAGAATGGCATCCCGGTTTAGATTGTCGAGTAGGTGCGCAGCGCCCCTGACCCTGGGAGTCATTGGGTCTATGAGCTGATTAGGTCTTCCGTGTGGATCCAGGAGACTGAAGATGTTAGGGTGCCCCATAGGTATAGGGCTTGGTTCCGTTTTGGGGCCAATGGTTTTAGGATTGGTCCACTTGACGCTTTGACATTCCCCGGCCGTGATGGATGCTCTCCCGGGAGAGGGGGTAGCCGACCTCCCCGATGGTAGGGTGGATAACCCACCATCTCCGAGCCCCGGTGAATTCAGCCGTGGAGGATGTGAGATCGTCGAACGAGTCCGATTAGTACTGATAGGACTGTTCCTCTTTTTGGTGGGCTGATCCATGTTGTGTAGGCTAACCCCTTTTTGATGCACATAATCTCTGACCCATTTTTTTTTTGTGCATAGTCTCTGGATCCTGTTGATGTACCTAAACCTTGTAATGAAGATGATGATGATAATGATGATGATGATGATGTATGAAAGTATGTTGTTTGATTTCTGAATTGATGTTCCCGCTTGTCCTATCCCGTATACTTTTGTTAGGGGTGTCTTAGTACGTTCCACTTGCGCATTAAAAAGAAAATTGGGGTTGGCGACACTACCTGGGAATGTCGCATTTTCATCGACCATGGCGGGATGTTCACGTGGCCAAGGTTCGGGGCGTGACATCCCAGTTTAAGTGGTATCAGAGCATGGTTGTGTATGGAGTGATAAGGACGATGAGTCATGGGATAGTTAGTAGGAAGGACTTTTCATATTCTAATGCTTGTGATTGTTAGTTGTTTGTTAACTTGATTGAAAGGTTACTCAAATTCTAATATAGTATTGGAATTCGCCAATAGGCATCTATATTGAGCCTGTAGCATGAGTGACCGAGTGCCAAGAGCTGCTAGGAAGAGAGCAGGGGGCCCGTGTTTCGGGGTGGGCCATCGATGAGAGTCGGTGCACGAGGTGCCTTGGGGAGAGCACAGGCTGAGGCCAGTGCGAGTGGTGCAGTGTCACCTCCAGAGGATGCAGTGGCCCCTGAGGATCCGAGGTTTGCTGGGATCATGCAGATGCTTGAGATGATGGGTGACAGACTAGACCAAAGAGCCGCCGCTTCCCCGCCGCTTCTCGCCGCCACTAATGCTAATGCCGCCAATGCTGCTGTTGCCGCTAATGCCGCCGCTGCTACTGCCACCGCACCAGTTGCCGAGCCAGAAGAGGAACTTGAGGAAATTCCTCTTGAGGATGTGGCCGCTGGGAGGCCTAGACAGAAGTTGGTGCAGCACTTTCTGAGATTGAATCCACCAACGTTCGCGGGAGAGGAGATCCCGAAGCTGCAGCACTATGGGTTCAGGAACTAGAGAATGCCTTTGAGCTGCTGTTGTGCACTGAGGAAGAGAAGGTCGTGCTGGCGGCCTATCAGTTGAGGGGAACTACAGCCACATGGTGGAAAACTAATAAAGGGATAGTGTTCCCCGATGGTGTAGGTCGAGAGTGGAATGCGTTCCTAGAGGCCTTCAATGAGAAGCACTTTTCTGATTGTGCTAAAGAGTTGAAGATGGCGGAGTTCCAACGCCTTCGTCAAGGTACAATGACAAAGATCGCAAGATGAGGCAAAGTTTACTGAACTGTCACAGTATGCCCCTGAGTTAGTCCAGAAACCGGCAAACCGAATTCGAAGGTTTAGAGATGGGCTTAGACCGGAGGTGAGGAGCTTTTTGGTGCCGTTAGATCTGAAGGAGTACAAGGATCTTTACAAGCGGGCCCAAACTGATTGAGAAAGACTAGAATGAGAAAGCCACGGCATCCGGGTCGCGGTTTAATTCAAACGAGAGGTGATAATCGGTTTGGAAAGAGGCCGATGCCCGGGGAAGGTACCATGTTCCACCCAATAGGAAGGGTGGAGTGGGGAAGTCGTCATCGAATTTCAATGGAGCATGTCGTTTGTGTGGAAGGCGACATGGCTCAGCCCCGTGCCCTCCTAGGACGGGTGCTTGCTATGAGTGTGGCCAGCATGGTCACATTGCTAGGGTTTGTCCTAGGAGACAAATGAGACAGCCTCAGTTGCCGCCGCCGCCACCGCTGGGCCAGAACAGGGGATTTGCACCACAGATCATGCCACCGGGTGGATTGAACCGACCTCCAGCTCAAGGAAGGGCTTATGCGCTCACCAGAGGACAGGCGGAGGATGCGCCTAATGTGGTCACAGGTATGGTCTTGCTGAACGACCATCCTGCTTATGCTTTATTTGATCCCGGAGCTTCGCATTCGTTTATAGCTGAAAGATTTGTTAAATTGATAGAATTAATTCCTGAATTGTTGGAGTCTAGTGGTTAGTGTATCTACTCCGTTGAAAGATAAAGTGTTAGCTTCAGTAGGTTGTCTCGATTGCAAGTTAGTGATTGGTGAGCGAGAGGGAAGGATAGACTTGATAGTCCTAGCCATGTATGATTTTGATGTGATAATTGGCATGGACTGGCTCACCAAGCAACGAGCCAAAATGGATTGTTATCGCAAGGCGATTCAGTTTAACCCATTAGGGGGTGAGAGCTTTGAATTTATTGGGAGTCGAGGAGGACCCTCGGTTTCCTTAATTTCATCACTCGAAGCAACTCACTTGCTAGGCAAGGGTTGCCAAGGTTATTGCGATCGTCGTAGACACGACGGAGAAGAGTTAAAGATTGATGATATCGCAGTGGTACGAGAGTTCCCGGACGTGTTTCCAAAAGAATTACCGGGTTTACCGCCGAGAGAGAGATAGAGTTTGTGATCGAATTAGCCCCCGAGACGAGCCGATCTCTAAAGCTCCTTACCGAATGGCCTTGTCGAGCTTAAGGAACTAAAGGTGCAAATGCAAGAGTTATTGGATAAAGGATTTATTCGTCCAAGTGCATCACCTTGGGAGCACCGGTATTGTTTGTGAAGAAGAAAGATGGTTCATTACGCTTGTGCATCGATTACCGATACTCAACCGGTGACAATTAAGAACAAGTATCCGTTGCCAAGGATTGATGATTTGTTTGATCGGCTTCAAGGAGCGTCGATATTTTCCAAGATCGACTTGAGGACGGGGTATCATCAGCTAAGAATAAAAAAAGAAGATATTCCAAAGTCGACGTTTCGCACTCGATACGGCCATTATGAGTTTACTGTGATGCCATTTGGGTTGACAAACGCCCCGGCTGCTTTCATGGACCTGATGAATCGAGTGTTCAAAGAGTACTTAGATCAGTTCGTAATTGTTTTCATCGACGACATCCTAGTATATTCAAGGAGTACTGAGGATCATGAAAAGCACTTAAGGATAATGCTTCAGACCTTAAGAGATCACGAGCTATACGCCAAGTTTAGTAAGTGCGAGTTTTGGCTGACTCGTGTGGCTTTCCTAGGTCATGTCATCTCTCGGAGAAGGAATCTCGGTGGACCCCGCAAAGATTGAGGCGGTGATCAACCGGCCGAGACCATCGACAAAGGACGAAATCGAAGTTTTCGGGTTTAGCGGTATTACGACGGTTTGTAGAAGGGTTTTCAAAGCTAGCATCGCCGATGACGAAACTCTTGAAGAAGGAAGAGAAATTTGTGTGGACGGATAAGTGCGAGAGTAGTTTCCAAGAGCTTAAGTATAAGCTAACTACCGCACCTGTGCTTACTATCCCATCCGGTCCGGAGGATTTGAGATCTACAGACGATGCGTCATTTAAGGGATTGGGTTGCGTGTTGATGCAACATGGTAGGGTTGTTGCATATGCGTCCCGTCAGTTGAGACCTCATGAGTTGAATTATCCGACGCATGACTTGGAGCTTGCAGCAATCATCTTTGCCCTGAAGATTTGGAGGCATTATTTGTGTGGAGAAAGATTCCAGATCTTCACTGACCATCAGAGTCTCAAGTACCTATTCTCTCATAAGGAGTTGAATATGAGACAGCGTCGATGGATGGAACTCTTAAAGGACTATGACTGCGAGATTTTGTACCACCCAGGAAAGGCGAATAAGGTCGCCGATGCACTGAGTAGGAAGTCTTCGGTTGCTCAGATGGTACTCAAGGAATGGGGCCTAATTGAGAGAGCGAGAGATTCAGATTTTAAGTTTGAGGTAGGCCACCTTTCGAATCTTGTGGCCACCCTTAGAATTGAACCGGAAGTGCAAGTCGAATTAGAACACTTCAAAGAAACGGATTCGAGATGTTCGAAAAATCCTGCAAGAGGATGCTTTGAGAAAAGGAAGGCTGACTTTCGATTTCGAGGACGGAACATTGAGGTTCCAAGGACGATTGGTTGTACCCGACGATGTGGAGCTTAGAGAAGAGATTCTATCAAGCGCATCGTAGTAGTTACGATTCATCCCGGTAGTACCAAAATGTATCGAATCTACGTCAACACTACCGGTGGTGTGGCATGAAGGCGGATATCGCCAAGCATGTCGCCAAGTGTTTGACGTGTCGGCAGTGAAAGCTCAGCATTGCAAACCGGGAGGACTTCGCGACCCCTTGAAATCCCAGTGGAAATGGGAGCATATCACGATGGACTTCGTGACGGGACTACCGAGGAGCCAGAGAGGGAACGATTCAATTTGCGTAGTGGTCGACAGACTGACAAAGTCGGCTCACTTCATTGCAGTTCGAAGAGACTTGAGTTTGGATAGACTCGCAGATTTGTATGTGCGTCAAATAGTTCGTATGCATGGAGTGCCAGTTACAATTACTTCGGATAGGGACCCAAGGTTCACCGCCGCTTTTTGGAAGAGCTTGCAATCCGCTTTAGGGACGAAGCTGCAGTATAGTACGGCCTATCACCCGCAGACTGATGGCCAGTCTGAGAGGACAATTCAGACTCTTGAGGACATGCTGCGAGCTTGTGTCTTGGACTTCAAAGGAAGTTGGGAGGAACAGCTTCATCTGGTTGAATTCGCCTATAACAACAGTTATCAGCAGAGTATTCAAATGGCTCCTTTTGAAGCATTGTATGGCAGAGCATGCGAACGCCGGTGTCTTTGGGATGAGGTCGGAGAAAGAAAGATCACCGGTCCAGTTGGTTCAGATCGGTAAAGGCGATTGCGATTATCGAAACGCATTAAAGACCGCTCGAGTCGCCGGAAAAGTTATGCCGATAAGCGTCGAAGGCCATTGGAGTTCCAAGTTGGTGAGCACGTCTTTTGAAGGTGTCACCGATGAGAGGTACTTCCGTTTTGGCAAAAAGGAAAATTGAGTCCGAGGTACGTAGGTCCCTTTGAGATTTTGGAAAGAATAGGGACTCGGCGTATCGTCTTGCACTACCGCCAAAGTTGTCACAGGTGCACGACGTCTTTCGCGTGTCGATGTTGAGGAAGTATGAACCTGACTCGACTCACGTTCTAAATTTCGAGGAATTAGACGTGGATGACAAAGTGTCGTACGTTGAAAGCCCGGTTCAGATTGTGGATCGCAAAGAGCAAGTTCTGCGCACCAGGACTATCCCCATGGTCAAAGTGGTCTGGCAACACCATGGCACTGAAGGAGCAACATGGGAGACCGAAGATTCGATGAGAGAATTGTACCCCTACCTTTTTGCTTCAGATGTGTAATGATTTAAATTTCAAGGACGAAATTTTTATAAGAGGGGAAGAGTTGTGACATCCCAATTTTTCTCAAGTATTTTTCAGTCAATTGAGTCGGGCAATTCATCTGTGCATATAGTTCGTTTCTCAGAGTTGGCCACTCATGAGAGAACTAGTTTATTGAGTGAAGTAATTAAGGAGTTTTACCGCGTCGACTCGGGACCGATCACCCTCGGGTTGGATGCAAGAAAATTTCCCCAAAACTATTCATAGACTAGGCGTGCTAAAATCGCACCCGAGTGAAATTAACCGTGAAATTGAAATTGAATTCTGAAATGGGAAGTCAAAGGGTGTTGCAAATCTTATTAGGAACATTGGATTAAATTCATGGACTTTAATTTGGACTCGATTAGAAGAGAATTGATGGAAATTGAGGTAATTGAATGTGCAAGAGCTAGGACCCCGGAAAATGAATTGAACCTATTGGAAGATGTTATGGAGAATTTGAGTTAGTGGAGAGTGACATCAGCGGGTGATGTCATGGTGGAGGCCAAAATTAAGGAGCACTTGACAAGTGTCACTAGCCAATTGGCTCACCAAAAGTGGGGGTGTCCCATCCACTTCATCTTCAACCTCTAGCCTTGGGAAGGGAATTCGAATTTGGGAGAGGGAGAGAGAGAAACCGCCGGTTGCAGCAGCTCGTCCGCCCCCCTTCGCCGCACGTCGCCGCCGTCTCGCCCGCCGTCGCACGCCGCCGAGCCGCTCGTCCGCGTGCGAGGCCCCGGGTGCGAGCTCGTCGCGTCCCCGTCGTTGCCGTCTCCTCGCCCGAGCTGCTGGTCGCTGTTCGCCATTCGCCGTTCGCCGTTCGTCGCGTCTCCGCCGCTCCAGTCTTCGCCGGTTGCTGCTCAAGCTTGCCGGTTCCCCTCCGCCGTTCCCCGCCCGTTCGCCGCCGTTCCGCCGCCCCTTTCAAGCTCGGTTAGTGCTGGAATGAAAACCAGCAAGATCTAGGATCTTCCGGGCTCATTTTGGTCCCCTTTTAATGCTTACTTGGTCTTGATCCGTGTAGGTTTGTCGTCGGCGTCGTCGTGCTCTTCGCCGGAGACTCGTCGGAAAGTGATTCCGGTGAGTTTACCTCACTAATCCGCGATTAGCGAGTTAATGATGCCTTAAGTAAGTTTAGCTTAAGTTAATTGTGGTTAGGAGGATGGATTGGTTTAATTAGTTATGGATTATATTAAGGGGATTAATTAAGGTTAAGTGTGTTTAGTTTAATGATTAAGTGTGTTTATTTTAAAATAAACCTTGATGTGACTTAAAGGAGTTTATTTATGATTTAAATAAATGCTTGGAAATTGTTGGATTGTTTAATAATATTTCATATTCCGAAATTCAAAAATAATAATAATAATAATAATAATTGAAAAAAAAAAAACTCGAAAATTTTATTTTGACCCTAGTTGCTCGAAATTTCGTGCCGATCGTTGCTTTGTGCTAGTAGAATTTGAAATTGATGATTAATTGTGGTGAATTGAGTGTGATTGCGAATTATGAGGATTCTTTAGAAAACCTAAGTGTGGGAATTGATAGGAGATTGGCCGTGATTAACCACCGATTGGAGGTCGTGCCTAGTAGGGCCGTGATGAACCACCTATGAGAGGTCGTGCCTAGTAGGGCCGTGATGAACCACCTAAGAGAGGTCGTGCCTAATGGGGCCGTGATTGACCACCTAGTAGAGGTCGTGCCTAATAAGGCCGTGATGAACCACCTATGAGAGGTCGTGCCCGTGAGGCGGGATGGACCACCTATGAGAGGTCGTGCCCAAGTGAGGCCGTGATGGACCACCTAGTTAAAGGTCGTGGCTGAGTGGGGCCGTGATTGCCACCGGGTTGTTAAACCTTCCGTTAGAACCGTGATTGAGAGCGATAATTGAATTGCTAGAATGACATGTAATCGGCCAAGTCGATTGATCACCGAGACGATCCAAGTGATTGAATTGTTCGATGATGTGATTGTGCCATGGTTGTTTGGTTATCATAATTGCACGTGGTTGAATTATATAAATTGTGCTAATCTGCGATGAGGGCTAAGGCGAGGTAAGTCTTCTCGATGTTGTGGCTAAGATACTTTGGGGCGTATTTACTTTCTAATAGGGGTTTAGGAGGGGTGAACTTGCTGAGACAAAGTCTCATCCCAGTTTGGGGAAATTATTACAGGACCCTAGATGGCGGGACCCCCTGAGAAGAATGGCATCCCGGTTTAGATTGTCGAGTAGGTGCGCAGCGCCCCTGACCCTGGGAGTCATTGGGTCTATGAGCTGATTAGGTCTACCGTGTGGATCCAGGAGACTGAAGATGTTAGGGTGCCCCATAGGTATAGGGCTTGGTTCCGTTTTGGGGCCAATGGTTTTAGGATTGGTCCACTTGACAGTTTTGACATTCCCCCGGCCGTGATGGATGCTCTCCTGGGAGAGGGGGTAGCTGACCTCCCTGATGGTAGGGTGGATAACCCACCATCTCCAGGCCCAGTGAATTCAGCTGTGGAGGATGTGGGATCGTCGAACGAGTCCGATTAGTACTGATAGGACTGTTCCTCTTTTTGGTGGGCTGATCCATGTTGTGTAGGCTAACCCCTTTTTGATGCACATAATCTCTGACCCATTTTTTTTTGGTGCATAGTCTCTGGATCCTGTTGATGTACCTAAACCTTGTAATGAAGATGATGATGATAATGATGATGATGATGATGTATGAAAGTATGTTGTTTGATTTCTGAATTGATGTTCCTGCTGTCCTATCCCGTATACTTTTGTTAGGGGTGTCTTAGTACGTTCCGCTTGCGCATTAAAAAGAAAATTGGGGTTGGCGACACTACCTGGGAATGTCGCATTTTCATCGACCATGGCGGGATGTTCACGTGGCCAAGGTTCGGGGCGTGACAGTTCCCCTTTTGTCGAGCTGGTCTATTTTGTAGACAGTCCAGAGTTGTATTTGAACCTATGTGTTTGTAAATGAGTGTTTGGTATTGTGATTGATCGCCTGCTTTTCTATCCCAAGTTAAATGTTGTCAGGGGATTTGTTTCGCTTCCGCATGCGTAATAAAATGAATGGGTCGGCGACATATCCTGGGAACGTCGCATATGAATGACCAGGGTGGGATGTTGGCGCGCTCGAGGTTCGGGGCGTGACACCAGTGGCCACTCTTCCAACATGGAAGGGGGAGGTGAGGGGTTCAAATCACCACATTCTCAGGGGGATGGGATGGGGACGCATAAGTTTGAGGAGTGGGTTTTGACTCCCACGGCCTGCAAGAGGCAGAGCAAAAGTCTGAGAGTGAGTGTAGTGTAGGAATAGAGTATGACTGACCAAAAAAAAAATGACCCATACCCCGATGAACCACCGTTTCCCCATCAAAGAAGATATCCTGCACCAATGCACAAAATAACCAAGAGACGCATTCCGAAGAAACATTGCAGTGTTCCCATTCAGCGCTAAGAATATTGATGCCATCAAATAATATAATATTGAGATCTCTAAAAGCGCGGCAATAATGTAAGCCGATGATTTTTTTTTCGTGTTTCAGTATACGGTTAACCAACACATCCTGGTCAGCGCACTCTACATTGTGAATGGCTTCGCCAGCAACTTCTCCTCTCTTGCTCGTGCGATCTTGTTTCACCACATCTTGACTTATGACTTTGATCATCTTTGACTCCATTATTGCAAAAATAAATCCTTAAAATTGTTGGGAAAATATGGCATCGAATTGGATAGAACAATGAAGTAAGATCTTTAGGGTAATCTAGTCGGACTTTAAGGCGAGATATCACTTTCTTTAAAAATTTATTTGCCCCACAAAATTACCAATGGTCACTGGCAAATTTCCTCCAAGATACAATAGTCTCAAATGAGAATATTCTATAGCAATTATAATATTTCTCCAGGGTGTTCTCATGGGAAACAATTGGAAACAATGGTTGTAGTTTCTTTCGAAAGAAAACGAAAAAAATTGAAGAATAAATTAATTTGATCTCAAAACAAACGTACTTATCTTTATCTTTCAAATAAATGCAACTCTTCAAAAAGGTTACAAAAAAGAACAAAGACATCATTTCGAGAAAGGTTGCAAAATGAACAAGTACATCTCAAAGGTTACGTTGAAAAGACATAAAAATTCGAAATTATATAAATAATAAATAAAAAATAACGATAACTTTTTGTGTGTTTCAACAAGATTTATAGTTAATTTTTATAGAAATAAATCCGAAATTTTCAATGAATAAAAATAATGACCATCGGTTAGTACCAAATCCTATCCATGTGCGCACTCACATCTTTTCGATGCGGGACAACGTACCTCTTCATTTGTTTTATAAACAAACTACCAACAGTCCATCTCTTGGGTGAGTCACTTGATTCCCTCCTTCCCTTTGATTCCACTATTAGGGCTGGATTGAGATGCGACTATATCAATGTTGGAGAGCATTGCCCTGTAACAAAAGTCTATAGCAACATGACCCTTTGGAATGTTAATGTTGTGCAATCGACTCATCATTAGAAATTACTTAATGAAAGAAAATGAATTTGGCTGTCATGAGAACATGAGTGAGTAAATCGTCATTCAAAGAGTTTATTACCATCAATCGATAGGAACCTCATGAAGCCTAAAAGTTAAATATAATTAGTTTCTCAAGGAACGTAAATTTCACAAATATATGAGACGAAAAGTTTCATTAGTGTGTGATTTAAGTGAATTATTTTTTTTCTTAGTGATTTATAACTTGCAAAAAACAGAAAAAAAAAAAGTCACCTTGGCTTCACTTCACCAAAGTGAACCTTGGCCGTCGATTCCTGCTAAACCTCTATTGGTGAGATTCGACATATTAAGTGTTGGAAAAAATATTAGAATGCATGATTATATTGAAAAATATTAGAAAATAAAATGAATTATCTAAGACATGCAAGCACTGTCTTTAAGAATAATTCCACCCATTGGAATACGAAACTCGATCCGTAAGGCTCTAGCGACTATTCTCTTAAGATACAACAAACTTTTTTATATACTCCACATTGGATATTAGAAGGAAACCAAAAATAGTGTTATGTGTATAACACAACAATGAAAAGAAAATTACGTAAGGAAAATGGGAATAAAGAAACAAAGATATTCTGATTTTGAAATATTAATATCACTTTCCAATTATATTCGAATAAGCAATTTATAGGTGAAAGAAAAAGAAAAAGCCATTAAGAAACAATTATAGTAGATTGGTATTTATTGAAGAAGATGACCGTTGCATAACTTGGATTCCTGAACCCGTCCACTCCTCGACTCTTCAGTTATAAAATACATCTAATGTTATAAACCGTTAGAAAGCCATTATATATATATGGCCGTTAAATAACTGATCTAAAACGTTACAAAACCATTTTATATTAATGGCAAACAAAAATCATTGCAAATTGATAATGGTAAAAAATCATTACAAAAATTAATAGCTGTCAATATTTGAAAACTGCTGAAATATCCAACATTAAAAATGGCCAACCAGCTATTTGCATAGCAGTTCCGCCATGCTCTGATGAACTTGGAGCAACTATAGTTCCATCAATTTGTTAATACGCTGAAAATGAAAGAGAAAAATTCATTAGTATATCTCTAAAATCTCCATAAGTTGCCAGAAAGTTGGCATATGACATGTTTCTGGTGACCAAACTTGAGTTTGGTCGCCCGACGTCGCCGGATCGTGCCGCTAATTGCAACTTATTTGCAAGGTAGCATTGTAGTTCAGCCAGTTATAGAATGGTGATGCTTTCGCATTCCCGGGCATACAATGGATGAGGCTGCGACCCACATGAAACATGCCACGACCACTTCCTGCACCATAAAAACTTGTATCAATGTACTTTCATTTTTTTTTTGTCAAAAGAAAATTTAATTCATTTGTTATGAACAAACAAGAGAGCAACATAGAAACCTTCCAAACAAAATATCCCAAAAAAGCTACAAACAAAACAAAATCTAAAAAACACTAGAGCATGTAGGTATAAGCAAGCTCTTATCTTAAAAGACCACATCTGGCACAGTATTAGAAAAATAATCAGCGGCCGATCATTAGAACTATCAATGATGGGCATATGTTGAGATATTCCACTCCATAAACTATTACTTGCTTTATGTGCCTAGATTTTTCGTCATCAACACTATCACCATGCGAAGACAATAATAACATATTGAACTACCATAGATCAAATGCCTTCAAAAGATTCTCATATCAAGATTTAAATTGAGAGAGAAAAGCTCTCAAATTTAGATCTATACCGAAATCGGGAGAAGACAGCTTCCACTGAATCTCATAGAAGTCACGGAACCGCATCTCAGGCATCCTGCGACTAGATAGGTGACAACGTTGTTGTTGTTTTTCTCACTCGTTGTGGTGAATGTATTTCCATTTTAGTCACTGGTATGAAAATGCAATTCAGCTTAGTTTTTTGATACCTTCCCAGATTTTAGTTTTGTATAATCTCTATATCAAAGAAGATTACTTTCCAGTTTCCACTACCCAAAAGCACTTTGAGATTACCTTCCATTGTGGCCCGGAGAAATTTTGATTCATGAATTGAGACCCCATAATTTTTCAATCTTCCGTCACTTACCTGATTAAGTTTGTCAATTCAACTGTGTAGGAAGAAAGTCGGCGGAAGACGACTTACCTCTTTCTGATGCGCAATGAACAATTTACCCCAAAATGATCATTGAATTGCGGATGAATGACGAACAATATTACTTCACGTTGTCTTGAATGCAATCACGAGAAAAACATCCAATTTCCATAGCGTAAATGCCAATTATTTTCGTAAAGAAAAAATGTAACGTCTTCTTTTTCCTTGATTAAAAGGGGAGAGAAAATAAAACAATATATTTCTGAGCGTACGTTTTGCCAACCGTCCCAATGGTTATCTTCAAAAGATTTTTATATGACTCCCTCATACTTTGTGCCTTTCCATCATAACTTATCAAGATGAAATGGCGCGTTCTAATTGCACCCCATCATGAACGTATTAATAAAGTAATACATATCTTTACCATTTTAGGGACATATAAGAATTTGTCTGATAAGTCAAAACGCAGTAGCAAAAGTTACCACTTCACACTGCTGATGACGGTGGGTTCAACAGTAATGAGGAAGACTATATGATGCCATACATTTCATCAGTACGCAGTGAAAATATATAACTCGATGAATTAAGTGAGTTTACATGAAAAAATCATCAAAGTTTTAGATAATATGTTCCAAATTGAATGGTGAAAAAATGGTATCGACCGTATGACTTTTCTTATGCACACCACATACCATATTAAGACTTCACATCATTCATGCAAATTATCACAAGTGCAAGAGTTTTTCTAATATGGACTACATTCATTAAGATTGAAATTTACCACTCTATGGGGTTAATATAATAAGGAGAGACATAAATATTCTTAATTAGTATAATATGAGGCTAATTTACGTGAGCTGAGTAAAACTTGGGCGGTGATGAGAGGATTTGTGATTAAAAACTCATACTTAATTCTCTTCTAACCTCGATACACAATTAACATCACAAAAAAAAAAAAAAAACATTTACTGAATGGCGAGGGACAGTTTCATTGAGCCAGCAATATAAAGGGCAATTGAGAGAAGCACTTGAGTTTTGAATTATCGCTATTTTGCATAAAAAATGATGTATTCCAAATCAGATGCACAAGCTTCCTTTTACACCATCATTGTATTCTAGATTCTACTTATGGAAATATTGGGGTGTCACTTTCGGGATTTACTGCACTTTTGACTCACATATGTCAATTTGACATATTGACAAAGCCTTCTTTTTTATTAAAACAACATCAGAAAACATATCATCATCTTGTATTAACTGAATTTCAAATTCTCCTAATAAATTGCAGAAGAAGAAATTTTTGAGTTCTCCACAAAAAAATAAAAATAAATAAATAGATAAATAAAATTAGAAGACATCTTTTGAATCATCATCAACCAAAGGAGACGCATGCCCACAAGTGGACATTGCAAGTTGCTTATGAGCTTGGTAACTATTGGTAGTTTGTTTATAAAACAAATGAAGAGATGCCTTGTCCCACATCAAAAAGATGTGAGTGCACACGTGGACGAGATTTGGCACTAACCGACGATCATTAATTTTATTTCGTGAAAATTCGGATTTATTTCTATAAAAAAAAATTAACTATAAAGTCTTGTTGAAATAGTGCGATTGTTTACGAAAAGTTACGGTTATTTTTATTTATTATTTATTTAATTCTGAATTTTTATGTCTTTTCAACGTAACCTTTGAGACATACTTGTTCATTGTGTAACATTTCCCGAAAGATTGCATTTGTTCTTTTTTGCAACCTTTTGAAGAGTTGCCTTTATTCGAAAGACAAAGATAAGTAACGTTGTTTTGAGATCAAACACACATCTTCTTTCAATTTTTCGTTTTTTCTTTCAAAAGTAACTAGAGCCATTGTTCCAATTGTTTCCCATGAGAGACCCTGGAGAAATACTAGAATTGTTATCTAGTAATCTCATTTGAGACTTTGTTGTATCCTGGATGAAATTTGCCGGTGACTATTAGCAACTTTGTAGGGCAAATAAATCCTTAAAGAAAGTGATATCACTCCTCAAAATCCGACTTGATTTTTCTAAAGATCCAACTTTATTGTTCTGCCCAATTCAAAGCCATATTGTCCCAACAATTTTAAGGATTTATTTTTGCAACAATGGAGTTAGAGTCAAGCAAAATCATGGTGGACCAACAACTACAACATGGCTACGCTTCCAACGTCGCAAAGCACAAGAGCGAAGTGTAGTTCCAGAATCAACCTTCGTGGCCAGAAATTTAGGACCCAGGATTGTCGTTTCATTTGGAGCCCCCACAGTTGGATCACGTAAATTGACGAAGTTGGAGGATAGCAGATTCTTGCTAAAATGGAAGGATACACACAGGTTTCTTCCCCCATTAATCTCTGAAAATCAGTTTGGGTTTGAGAAGGAAGTCAGGCCGTGGGGCCTACTTCCCTCCAGCAATGATCAAGGTCGACGTGTCGCTTGTAACAAGCGATTTCTGCCGAGATGATAAGGATCTTCCTCCCATCGATTGCGTTCTCGTCGAAATCGGCTCTCGCGCCGCCTTCGCAGATTGCGTAAATGAAAAGATGGACCGGATGAGGCCTCTGTATGTCAGGCAGCGAAGCAGCCCCGGGACGCCGGGAGGGTCGGCGATCACCGCTTCACAGGCACGCGGGGTCGGGCATCCACGTGGTATATAAAGGAGGCGTAGACGAAAGCCGCCACCTAGAGGCTGGCCCGGGTGATGGCGCATCAGCTCGGCGACGAGGACAGCGAGGATGATGACCTCTCGTGTGAATACACTCCGGCCAGCAGCGCTGGAAGCCTCGGGCTGGCTGGCGGACGCGCTCCATGGGCTCGCTCACCCATGATGGTACTTAGATCATGAAATTGATTCAGGCGTGAAGGAGGCAAGGCAAAGCGGATGCTATTTGACAGAGAGGGACAGAAGAAATTCCTCTTTTCCCTTATGGGAGAGAATCAGGATAGAGGACATTGGTGGCTTAGATTGATGGAACTTTGGAGTGGCTTTCTCGGTGATCTCCTCTTAAACCCCAACCATAGTCTCGAGGATGATCTGTTGCCCCTCGATCCGCAATTCACTGTGAAGTCCAATGACAACACTCCTTGGTCTGACGATGGGATTGGGAACCCGAACCCATTTGACGATCCCGCCATTTGGCACATGTTTAGGGGACAAACATGGTAACAAGAACAAAGGTGCCGGTTCATCCCATGCGGGTTCCTCCTAGGTGAGCAATGACGGCGCAGAAGATTGCTTCTATCCACGACCAGAGGATCGGAACTATTTCTTGCCAAGGCTGCTCGCAAATTGGTCAGCGCCTCCACTTCCATACAATTGCAATTGTTCTCTTGTGATTATAGAAATCATTCATACTCATGGTGCGTTTGATCATTCTTCCAACAGAAAAGAAACTTTTCTTGATGATTATTCTGTGAGTAGTTCAAGTGTGGTCGAACACTATCACCAAGTTCTGTGTTTGATCATGTGCTGATGGTGTTTGCCATTTGCTAAGACTTTTTGTCACAATATCTCTAATGCTAGTTGGTTTTGTTTTTGACTTGAATTAAGTCATGTTATTTATTTTCTCAGTCATTTCAATGATCAAATGCGTTTTCTAATTCATCATTTTATTTGTCTTATGTTTTATGCCCCGTGGTTACTAATGGTGGTTATGGGTGAAATGATGCTGCTGGATCCAAGGCCTAAATGATGATTATTACACGCATCGGCATAGGCCGATGAAGTAGACATGACAATTTGTCGGTGGTGCGTGTCTAGCAAAATTGCCATGTGACGTGTACACTTACCGAGAGAAAGATACTGTTTAGCAGATGGACCGGAGGCACCCTTTGAGTCTTTGGCTTGATTAAGCGAAGGGGACGTTGATTCTTTTTGCTCAGATTTCATTGAATCGAGGGAATCTATTTTTGATTTGTTTGGCAAAACGAGGAGAGAGATGATAACGCCAAATATGGGTTCGGAGGAACAATGACTAGAGGGTCATTGGGAATACGCTTTGGTAGCTATGGATCTCTACAACAACAAAAGCTGCTCCTCCAAAATGGTGGGTTGCAAATCCAAACGACCCCGCTTCCTCCGTTGCTGCTCCAAAAGCCGAGCAAGATGCCAAATTACTTGGGGAGGCTCGTTCACTGGATTGTCAAATTCACCGGCAGGAAGAAAGTGGGCATGCTCTTCCTTTGTTTGATATCCACGGTGGCTTTTACTTGGGAATAAGACTGATCTTGTTGATAAGAGCCTTGCCGGGGATGGAGACACTAAACTCAACAAAACCGAACCCCGACAGCAAGGTTGCTTGCGAAACATGCACCAAGACCAAAATGGTCATGGTGTTCAAAGAAATTACCACCAAGGTCAATGAAGACTATGAGAAAATTGTCCGTGACACATGTAGGTCTATTGGATGTGTTTGATGACGTTGGTCCTGATGCTGATCAATGCCAAGGTTCTGTTCAACATTATGTAGCATAGCCCTGATATTGCCCAAGTAGTCCATGACCTTCATGCCCGACGTTGAGGAAGCTGAGACTCCAATCCACAAGATCAAGTGCAAGGTATGGATCTTATTGTATATTTCGGAAGGTTTCGGCTTATATGATGTTGATTCCGTTCCAATAATTGATTTTTCCCCTTTCAATCCTAGTTTATGTGCTTTTGATACCTCCATACTCGATTTGCTTGCATTTATTGGATTGTTAGAGAATGTCATTACATGCATGGACTAATATGTATTGCTCTATTTATGGAGGCAATCTGGAGATACCGAATGGGTTTTTCAGGTGTCCCTTGTTTGGTTTTAATGTGTTTTATTTGCTGTCCTTGCCCCTCATAGATTTGATTCTATGGAATAGCATAAATGAGCCACAAGAGTAGAATTGCATTGATTTACTATTTTGATGTATTTATTTCATCAAGGATGAAAAATGATGCATAATTTCGATTAATTACCTCTTGGAATATTCTTGAAGTGGGGTTATGTCCGAAGGGGACTTTGGAACTAATATGATTGGAATCATTGTGATTAAGAAGTATTTGACTGACATTTTCAAAATGAAATATTTAGGTGAAACAGATACTATCTTAAGTATTAAAATTAAAAAATAGTGGGGGTTATTCTTTGAGCTAAAGTGATTACATGGAGAAGATGTTGTATAGATTCAAACATCTTGTTTTCAAATATATAAGTACTCTATTTGATTCGCGGTGGAGGGTTTTTAATGTGAGTGCTATGGGTCTTTAATGTATGCGATACATTACACTAGACCTTATATTACTTTTTGTATATGCAAGTTGAGTAAATACTAATAATCCAAATATAGAACATGTGAGAGTTATCTTATTGTTCTATAATAACCCGGCTATATTAGAAGGATACACTGATGCTACTTGGATTACAAGTGTGGGAGATGAAACTTCCGGATGGATTTTCACATTACATGAATGTGTTGTTTCTTGGGCGAGCAAGAAACAAATGTGCATAATTCACTCAACTATGAAATTTGAATAATTGCTTAGTAGCAAGTGGGAAAGAGGTTGATGGATTAGGAATTTGTTGTTGGATATCAAATTATGGCCTAGTCCTATGCCTCTTATTTCTATCCAATGTGATAGTTAGGCTACTTTGGTAAGAGCCTATAGTAGAACCTATAATGGTAAGTTTAGACATATTAGTCTAAGACATGAATATGTAAGACAATTGATTAAAGATGGTACCATAACAATTGTTTACGTGAGGTCAAGTAATAATCTAATCAATTCCTTGACAAAGGCTTTAGCAAAAGACATGGTAATAATGACCTCACAGGAAATGGAGCTGAAACCCTTTAATTAAAATCACCAGTAACGGTAACCCGGCATTTTTCTAGAACATCACTAGTTACAAGGTTTAATGAGTAAAAGCAAGTTACTGAATGCGATTATTTGATACTAACATAGCCCTGATACGAGAAGTCAGTATCGTCTATTACGTTTTGTAGGTTGAATTGAATTCTTAATGAAGTATAATAAAAATTTGCAATGTGTTGATAGTAGCATAAACACATGGTAAATACTTCACCTATATGAGCTTAGAAGTGGTGCCACTTCTTATAAAAGTGAGGGTTGCTTTCTAGAGAGCTCATAAAACAGAATCAGGCACAAGGCTAATATAGAACTTCTCGCTAAGACAAGAGATTAGTGTATATGTGGTATGTCAATTCTATTATATAAAAGTACAAGTTTAAAGCCTAGCTACCTATCACTTTGATAAAACTCCGAGATACTTATACTAAGTAAATGTTTAACTTAAAAGAGACCTTTATGTATGTATATTAATCTCACGAAAATTTTGGCTGTATATTTTTGACGTTTTATTTTTGTTTTTGTTTTATAAACAAAAGTGGGGGATTGTTTTTTTTTTAAAATATACCCAGGGAACCCCGTACAGCTGGCAACTGGCGGGTAAATCCTGGGACGTCGCTAGCGGAGGACCCACTACCCCGACGTTGCGCTTAAGATCCCATGCCTCTCACGGGATTTGAACCCCTCCATCTTGGGTAGACTTCATGAGGGCTCTTATCCAACTAGGCCACCGCAAACAGTGGTAAAGTGGGGGATTGTTGATAGTTTGTTTATAAAGCAAATGAAGAGGTGATTTGTCCCACATCGAAAATATGTGAGTGTGCACATGGACGAAATTTGATACTAACCAACGATCATTAATTTTATTTAGTGAAAATTCGGATTTATTTCTATAAAAAAAAATTAACTATAAAGTCTTATTGAAATAGTGCGACTGTTCACGAAAAATTACGTTATTTTTATTTATTACTTATTTAATTCCAAATTTTTATGTCTTTTCAACGTAACCTTTGAAACGTACTTGTTCATTTTGTAACCTTTCCTAGAAAATTACCTTTGTTCTTTTTGGCAACCTTTTGAAGAGTCGCCTTTATTCGAAAGACAGAGATAAGTAATGTTGTTTTGAGATCAAACACACATCTTCTTTCAATTTTTCATTTTTTCTTTCAAAAGAAACTAGAGCCATTGTTCCAATTGTTTCCCATGAGAGACCATCGAAAAATACTAGAATTGCTATCTAGTAATCTCATTTGAGATTTTGTTATATCCTGAATGAAATTTACCGGTGACCATTAGCAACTTTGTAAGGCAAATAAATCTTTAAAGAAAGTGATATCACGTCTCAAAATCCGACTTGATTATTTTAAAGATCTGACTTCATTATTCTACCCAATTCGAAGCCATATTTTCCCAACAGTAACTAACTACCTAAGCAACGCACAGGTGGTGTGGTCAAAGTAGCTGATCCATGGCAATTCTCACACGAGGCAGTGACCGTATCTCCAGGCTTCGATGATGTTATTTGGACGTTGTCAAATGTGATATCCGAGCAACCTACGCTCGAACAGCTGAGTGTGATGGCTTGGTCTGAAGCACTGGTCCCTCGAATACTGGTGAAACTCACGTCGCTCACCACCACGCTGGATGCCTGCATCGACATCCCTTCTTCATTGACACATCTCATGCCAGAAAATCAATATAGGAACTTTAATCCTGATGATACCGATACATTAAAAGACATCTCGTTTACGGTTAACAGGTCGTGGAGCTTTTGCTCAAAAGGTTCTCCTGGCTCGGTAATTAACGCTCGACAAACTTTCTATATTGTTAGTTCTTTAGCTTGCAATGTTACAGCAAGGTGCTCGAAATTTCCTTGCGAGATTACCTCATTCAGTTGAGCTCCTCCGGGATTATAAAATTGGTCGATGATGATTGGGTTACTCACTGTGTCGAGCTTGATTTGATCGAAAATAATATTCTTGGCATGTCCCGAACCTCCCTGTATGTATGTAAAGTAGAGGAGATAGGTTAGCGGGAGCAAAAAGAAAAGAGTAAGAGATCTATGTAATCGTGTTTTTTGTTCATTGGGATCATCATTCTTTTTTAAGCTATAGAGCCCATGGTCACCTGCCAAGTCTTGATCCTCACTCCATTCATAGTTCCACTGAAGGAGCAATCCCGCACCTGTACCTGCTCGACTGTTTCGTAAGCTCCATTCTTTCCTAAGCTTCCGATACTAAACATATATAAAGACTTAACACATCAAAATTTAAAATGTATATATCCTAACTATTAGTTTGGATCATATAAGGCACATCTCGACCACACCGATAACACAACAGCTAACCTTATACCATGGCCAGGTCCGCATGAAACTCTAGTGATACTAATGTTGCTGGAGTCACCACTTATGGCGATGCAATCATCTCCTATATTGCATAGCATTGTGCGATAGATCATCAACATGTACAAAGAAACTTCACTGCAATGTAATTAGAGCTTATTTACCTGTTTGAATGCTAAGGTCGTGAATGTCAAGGTTATTGGTGTGAGAAATGTTGATTCCATCTGTGTTAGGGCTACTTTCAGGTGCGGTTATTTAGAGATTGGAGATGATGCCATTATCACAATCACTGATGGAGATGTGGTTCTTTGGACTGTTAACGTGACGCAGTCCACTTAAGACCAAATTGACGCAATGAAAAAAGGCCAAGGCCTGCGAACACAATTCCTCAGTCATTGAAATTGGAAGACTCAATCTTAAAATATGGGTAAATAAGAAGATCTCGAATTGGTTCAATGCGTTGGGAATCAGCTTCTTACAGTTGGTCGATTCTCGCAGCCATTCGGTCCCTACAAGATGAAGATCCATAATTTTTGCTCAGATTGCAAAAAGATGTGATGGTGAAAAGTAATATGGAACTCATCTATTACGTGATGATGTGTGTCGACTGACCTTTGCTCCATCCCACCAAAGCGAACCCTGGCCATCGATTTGTCCTGATCCTTTGACATTGAGATTGGCCACGTCTCGGAAATTCAACCATCTACCCGAAGAGCAGCCTTTCCAACCACTTAGTGAACTAGGAGCAACTAAAGTCCCATCAATCTGTTCTCCAAGAAGGGAGAGTGATGTACATTACGCTATGTTTGGGGCAAGGACGTGGTGGCAATGACAACAAAATTTATTAATAATTGATTACTTAAACTTAGAAATGTATAGATTCAGTCCGGCATGACTTAGTGTTTAAAATTTTTGATGAGGAATTAAGTTCTTTTGTGCTAAACAGGTTGAGAAGTAAGCTCTTTTCAATGTATCCAATCAAGATTTATTGTATGATACAGATCTAGTCATTCTAGAAAAATGATGGAGAACCTTGCGCTTGTAATTGTTGTTATTAATTTTGACTATGACATTGTCGGCCTCAAATGAGTTTTGCCGAACAAGTTCCTAATTATTTTGACATGAAATTCAGTCAACAAAACATTAGCTAAAAATATTAATCCTCCAGAATCTCTGTGTCTTGCCTGAACGTTAATGCTTGAAGACTTGCATGGGCCTTTGAAAGCGACAGGAGATAGTCTAAACTTCTTCCCACCGGGAACAGCTAAAGTTGGCCTTCCTTTTGCTCCGCTGTCTCCACATGTGTCTTCCCAAGCTTTCACAAAGGCCTAAAAAGAACAGAGGAAATCATCGCATGAACACGAACAAATCAACTCAAATGACAAAAAAGAAAAAAGAAAAAAGAATATACAGGCTTTTTTAAATAGGAGAGAAGAAAAAGGAGAGAAATTAAGGCTCCGTTCGTTTCGCGGAAAATAACTTCCAAGAAAATATTTTCCATATTTTCCGGTGTTCGGGTGGGCGGAAAATCACGGTCAACGGAAAACATTTTCCGTTGACCGGAAAATTCCTTCTTTGCAGCTTGGAAAATGTTTTCCTCTTTTCAAAAGAGGAAAACATTTTCCAAGCCTCTCGCTTCTTCTCTTCATTCGGTTCTCGGTCTCTCTCTCTCTCTCTTGCTCTCCCTGCTGCGAAGTCGGCTTTGACGACAACCAACCTCCGCCCTCCCTGGCCGCTTCTGCCCGCCAACTCCGGCCGGGGTGCCGCCGCCACCGCCGCGCTCCGCTTCCCCGGCGGCTCGAAGCCGCTCGGGAGGATCCAGCTCAAGAGGGAGCACCGCGGCGACGCCGGGAGGCTTGCGGGGAGCCCGCCGTCCAGGCCGCTCGTCGTGCGGTGGCGAGCCGTGAACTCGTCGGATCTGGCGGCGGAGCTCGTGGCTCGCCGGATCTGGCGGCGGAGCTCGCGGCTCGCCGGATCCGGGCGAGCTCGAGCTCGTCGCCATCCGACGAGCTCGGGTGAGATCGGCCGAGCCTCGAGCTCGCCGGATCGGGCGGCGGAGCTCGCGGCTCACCGGATTTAGCGGCGGAGCTCGCGGCTCACCGGATCTAGCGGCGGAGCTCGCGGCTCGCCGGATCCGGCGAGCTCGAGCTCATCGCGCGATCCGGCGAGCTCGGGTGAGATCGGCCGAAGGAGGAGGTGGCGGCGGAAGGAGGAGGAAGAAGGAGGAGGAAGGAGGCGACGGTGGCGGCGGAAGGAGGAGGAAGAAGGAGGCGACGGCGGCGGAAGGAGGAGGAAGAAGGAGGAGGAAGGAGGCGGCGGACGATGGACGAAGCTGCTCAGGAGGAATCGGGAGGAAGAAGGAGGAGGAAGGAGGAAGGAAAAAAAAAATAATAAAAATTTATATTTTAAAAATATAAATAATTAAAAAATCATTTTTAAAGAAAATATAAATAAATAAAATAAAATTTTTGGTCAATTAAAAATATTAAAATTCAATTTTTGATAATTTTTTTTAAGAAAATGTTTGAGCTAACGAACAGTGGAAAATATTTTCCTCTCAAATTTTAGATTTTGGCCGAACACCGGAAAATAGAGTCATTTTCCTGGAAAATAACTTCCAGGAAAATGTTTTCCGAAAACATGATATTTTCCGTGAAACGAACGAAGCCTAAGGGAAAAAGAATGTACTTGGGCATCATCATCGTCTCCACTTCCAGTCGCGCCATAGTTTACCACGTTGTATGTGGGTGATGCTGCAACGATTTCGTGGCTTGAAAAAGTTGACGAAGCAGCGAAGAGGACCAAGTATACTGCAGCCACAAATCCCTGCACGACCAAAACAGCTTTTGAAGTCGAGCCGAGGAACTGACCACTTCATAGAAAACTGGCATTTTTCAAAGGGTAAGAGGAGGAGTCGCGACTTGACTTAGATATCGGCATTTCATGCTCAGTGCTCCACTAATTAAAAAGCTAAAAAAGATGGAGATGTAAAAAATCAATGAAAATACGGGATTAAAAACACTTAAGCGTCTTCTCTCTCTTTGTAATAAATTTTCTCAACCGAAGAAATCGTAGTTGTAGAGACTATCCTTTCGAGAAAAGGTATAGGAAAGAAAGAGCAAATTTTTATTTTTTTATTTCTCTTTGTAATGAATCGATGCGGTTCATGAATTTTCATGTGTTGGGTATGAAGTATTAACATAAGATACAAACGATAAACATAGCAAATGAAAATCGAAGACCATCATAACAACAAGACCGATTGAGAAAATGAAATCGAGCCCTACAAAGATTTAGAAGAGAAAATTAGTCAAAAGTTGCGTAAAAAACCAACAGAAAATTCTCTCTAAAGGAAACTAAAATAAAATTAACACTCACCATTTTGTAGACTAAGATGATAAAGGACCTTCTTGGCCAACAAAAAAGACCAGAACAGATGAAATACGAGATGGAGAGATATCGGGTGTTGTCCTTAACATCTTCATAGGGCTTTTATTTATAGATGGAATTGTGGAATTATTTAGGCACCTAGAATCCCAGCATTTATTATTACACGTATAACAGGGAAAAAACAATTCTTATCCTCAATTCCTATCCTCAATTCCTATCCTACTCAGGCACCAAAAGAGGAATATTCATTTGCATGCCGTTTCATGTTGCTTTCTTTTGTAAAGGAGCAAATTGGGGAAATTATCAATAAAAAAAAAGTTAAGTTTATTATACTATGATAATTCAATCTTAACCTTTTGATAATTTGCTTATTTAAACATAACCGAAAATCCTTATCTTAGTCAACTGAATTTTTTTATATATATTTTATTTTATTTTATATTTATTTTTTCATTACAGTTGGCGAGGGAACAAACATAAAATTGATTTATGATGATGGGCTTTGCGGCTTGCACAAGTGTGATCTTCTAAAAAAATTACATTCTTGACAATAGCCGAAACAGCCCTATAGAAGGGTAGAGAAAATCGTCAGGAAAGGATGAGAAGTGCAACCCCTTTCAAAATATCAAGAACCTAGTATCGTATCGTGATGAACTATTTACTTGCCAAATCTTGATCCTCAGCTCCGTTACCGTTCTGGTAAATGTACAATTCTGCACCAGTTCTCTTAAGCTACCAACAACATACGCGCATTGCAAGAGGCGGATCGAGTTAGGGCTTGATAGTAAAACCAGCGATCATAAGTGATGTAGCAAGGATTGTAGCTTCCCTTGTACCATGGCCTGGACCATATGAAACACCGGTAATATTGATAGAGAAAGTTCAACTATTTATGGCAATACAATCATCTAGAGGTGAGCATGGTCCGAGTTAGGCCAATCCACCCCCTAACCTTAGGACCAACCCGCACAGTGCTGGTCCTCAATTTTTGGGACCGATGACCGACCCTATTAAGCTTGGGACCGAGGATCAGATTGACTCAATGGGTTTGGTCCGGTTCCAGGGTCAACTTGGGACCAACCAATAGTTTTTTATTTCATTTTTTGCACTTTTAAAAAAAAACGATTAAGAACCGGACTAACTCAATGGGTTCGGTCCGGTTTCAAGGTCAACCTAGGACTAGCCAATAATTTTTTATTTCATTTTTTGTACTCCTTGAAAGGCCAATCGAGGACCATACCAACTTAATGGGTTCGATGATGAGCGTGGTCAACTAAGAAAGGCAAGCAGTGAGGGTCTAATGGGATGAGCGTTGAACATAATGAGTATCGAATGTCGAGCGGGGAGCAACAAGCCAAGCAAGTATCGAGTAGCGAGCGGCACGAGTGACCCAAAGCGAGTGAGGCGAGTATCAAGTGGTGAGCAAAGAAGTTGTTTCTTTCGATTTTGACAAATTGAAGACTAAGATGACAAATTAGATAAAAGAGAACGAATACTAGAGGAGAATGCTATAAATAGTTGTTTATACTTTTTGGACGCCGTGAGGACTCCTTACAAAACATTTTCCAATTATGACTATTGACACCATAAAAAACATTAAAAATCTTAGTTATTAAAGAACAATGTAAAATTACTTAAACTCTTCACTAAAGAATTATTTAATGTTGTTGACATAATTTATTTTAAGGTTTTCTCGATATAAAAAAAATTATAAATAATATATTAGATATATATATTCAGAGTTGGTCCGGATTTGACCGACCTGGAACTCTCGGGATCGAGGACTAACCCACAGAGTGCTAGTCCAGGAATTCTAGGACCAAGGATCGATCCAATCTCCCTGAGAACTGGGCCAAAACCAACAGGGTTGTGCCAGTCCAAGATCGGTCCAGGGTCAACTCTAGACTGATGCTCACCCCTACAATCATCCCCTTGCACGTCACTGTAGCGCACGTAAAAGATTGATCAATCGTGAATACACAAAGAAAATAAGAACAGGGAATAAAATTTGGTAAATCCAATGAGAACATGATGCAATAGTTTCGCAATTAGCCAATTCAGTACCTATTCCAATGTGAAGATCATGGATTGAGACGTGGTTTGAAGAAGACGAGTCAATTTCGTTTGTATTTGGGCTAACCCTTTTTTTTTTTATTTTTATTTATGGAAAAACTACCTTCCATTTCATTAAGTACAGGCTTTATTACATGATAAAGGGGCTTCATAGGAAATAAGCTCCCAAAGAGGGGAGTGGGATTAGAACACTAGTTTTATGGAAGGACTTTACATTGATGAGTCTTATCAATCTAATCCACAAACTTATTTCTTTCTTTGGGACAATCAGCTAGCTTTAGATGTGGATGTTGTGTTAGAAGTGTCTTGCAGTCAGTGATGAGCACGTGGATAGAGTTGCTCGTGAGAGATTCCACTACTCTTAGATCGTCTAACTCAAGAATAAAGTTCAATTCAAATTTTGTTGAGAAGTAATTGAAGGAATGAAGACATGCAATAGTTTCGGCTTGAAGCGCTTAAAAAGCCTTCACACTCCATGCGAACCAATTCTTCAATCTCCCCCCCAAAGTTGCGGCAAATGCAAGCTACAAAGCCTTGGGATGATACTTCGTGGATAGATCGGTTGGTGTTTAGCTTTAGTATTCCCTTGCTAGGTGGTGTCCATGTTGGGAAAATATGGCTTCGAATTGGGAGAACAATGAAGTTGGATCTTTAGAGTAATCAAGTTAGACTTTGAGGCGTGATATTACTTTTTTTAAGGATTTATTTGCCTTACAAAGTTGCTAATGGTCACCGGCAAATTTCCTCCAGAATATAACAAAGTCTCAAATGAGAATATTATATAGCAGTTATATTATTTCTCCAGGATCTTTCATGGGAAATAATTAAAAACAAATGGTTATAGTTTTTTTCGAAAGAAAACGAAAAAATTGAAGAAGTTAGTTTGATCTCAAAATAAACGTACTTATTTTTGTCTTTCGAATAAATGCAACTCTTCAAAAGGATACAAAAAAGAACAAAGACAACTTTTCGGGAAATGTTGCCAAATGTACAAGTACATCTCAAAGGTTACGTTGAAAAGAAATAAAAATTTGAAATTAAATAAATAATAAAAAAATAACCGTAACTTTTTAAATAAATAATAAATAAAAAATAATCGTAACTTTTCATGAATAGTCGCATTGTTTCAACAAGATTTATAGTTAATTTTTATAGAAATAAATCCAATTTTTTTCAATAAATAAAAATAATGATCATCAGTTAGTACCAAATCTCATCCAATTGCGCACTCACATATTTTCGATGTGGGACAAGGCACATTTTCATTTGTTTTATAAACAAACTACCAACAATCCATCTCTTCTTACCAAAAAAAAAAAAAAAAAACAATCCATCTCTTGGGTGAGTGTTGATTCCCTTCTTTCCTTTGATTCCACTATTAGGGCTGGATTGAGATGGGACTATATCAATGTTGGAGAGCATTGCCCCGTAACAAAAGTCTATAGCAACATGACCCTTTGGAATGTTAATGTTGTGCAATCGACTCATCATTAGAAATTACTTAATGAAAGAAAATGAATTTGGCTGTCATGAGAACATGAGTGAGTAAATCATCATTCAAAGAGTTTGTTACCACCGGTCAATAGCAACCTCATGAAGCCTAAAAATTAAATATAATTAGTTTCTCAAGGAACGGAAATTTCACAAATATATGAGATGAAAAGTTTCATTAGTGTGTGGTTTAAGTGTATTATTATTTTTTGTTAGTGATTTATAACTTGCAAAAAAACAGAAAAAAAAAAATTACCTTGGCTTCACTTCACCAAAGTGAACCTTGGCTGTCGATTCCTCCTGAGCCTGTATTGATGAGATTGGACATATTAAGTATTGGAAAAATATTAGAATACATGATTACACTGAAAATTATTAGAAAATAAAATGAATTATCTAAGACACGCAAGCACTGTCTTTAAGGATAATTTCGCCCATCGGAATACGAAACTCGATCTATAAGACTCTAGCGACTATCCTCTCAAGATACAACAGACTTTTTTGTATACTCCGCACTGGATATTAGAAGGAAACAAAAAATAGTTATGTGTATAACAAAACAATGAAAAGAAAAATATGTAAGGAAAATGGGAATAAAGAAACAAAGATATTCTGATTTTGAAATATTAATATCACTTTCCAATTGTATTCGAATAAGCAATCTATAGGTGAAAGAAAAAGAGAAAGCCATTAAGAAACAATTATAGTGAATTGGTATTTATTGAAGAAGATGACTGTTGCATAACTTGGATTTTGAACTCCTCCACTCCTCGACTCTTAAGTTATCAAATAAATATAATGTTATAAACCGTTAGAAAGCCATTATATAGTGTTACATGGCCGTTAAATAACTGCTCTAAAACGTCATAAAACCATTTTATATTAATGGCAAACAAAAATCATTACAAATTGATAACAGTAAAAAATCATTACCAAAATTAATAGCTGTCAATATTTGAAAACTGCTGAAATATCCAGCATTAAAAATGGCCAACCAGCGATTTGCATAGCAGTTCTGCCATGCTCTAATGAACTTGGAGCAACTATAGTTCCATCAATATGCTAAAACGCTTAAAATGAAAGAGACAAATTCATTAGTATATCTCTAAAATCTCCATAAGTTGCCAGAGTCGGCATATGACATGTTTTTGGTGACCAAACTTGAGTTTGGTCGCTCGACGTCGCCGGATCGTGCCACTAATGGCAACTTATTTGCAAGGTAGCATTGTAGTTCAGCGAGTTATAGAATGGCGATGCTTCCGCATTCCCCAGGCATACAATGGATGAGGCTGCGAGCCACATGAAACATGCCACGACCACTTCCTGCACCATAAAAACTTTGTATCAATGTACTTTCATATTTTTTTTTCGTCAAAAGAAAATTTAATTCATTTGTTATAAACAAACATGAGAGGAACATAGAAAGCTTCCAAACAAAATAAATCCCAAAAAAACTACAAAAAAAAAAAAATCTAAAAAACACTATGCTTGCAATTATAAGCACGCTCTTATTTAAAAGACCAGATCTGGCACAATATTAGAAAAATAATCAGCGGCCAATCATTAGAACTATCAATGATGGGCACATGTTGAGATATTCCACTCCATAAACTATTGCTTGCTTTATGCGCCTAGATTTAGTGTCATCAACACTATTGCCATATGAAGACAATAACAACATGTTGAACTATCATAGAGCAAATGCCTTCAAAAGACTCCCATATCTAGATTTAAATTGAGAGAGAAAAGCTCTCAAATTTAGATCTATACCAAAATCGGGAGAAGACAGCTTCCACTGAATCTCATAGAAGTCACGGAACCGCTAGATTGGTGACAACGTTGCTGTCGTTTTTCTCACTCGTTGTGGTGAATGTATTTCCATTTTAGTCGCTGGTATGAAAATGCAATTCAGCTTAGTTTTTGGATACCTTCCCAGATTTTAGTTTTGTATAATTTCTTTATCAAAGAAGATTACTTTCCAGTTTCCACTACCCTAAAGCACTTTGAGATTACCTTCAATTTTGGCCCGGAGAAATTTGGATTCGTGAATCGAGACCCCATAATTTTTCAATCTTCAGTCACTTACCTGATTAAGTTTGTCAATTCAACCTTGTAGGAAGAAAGTCGGCAGAAGACGACTTACCTCTTTTTGATGCGCAATGAACAATTTGCCCCGGAACGATCATTGAATTGTGGATGAATGACGAACAATATTACTTCATTGTTATTTTGAATGCAAACATGAGGAAAACATCAAATTTCCATAATGTAAATGCTAATTGTTTTCGTAAAGGAAAAAATGGAACTTCTTCTTTTTCTGATGTGGACTACATTCATTAAGATTGAAATTTGCCACTCTATGGGGTTGATATAATAAGGAGAGATATAAATATTCTTAATTAGTATAATATAAAGCTAATTTACGTGGATTGAGTAAAACTTGGCTGGTGATGAGAGAGAAGCACTTGAGTTTTGAATTATCGCTCTTTTGCATAAAAAAATGATGTATTCCAGATCAGATGCACAAGCTTCCTTTTACACCATCATTGTATTGTAGATTCTACTTATGGAAATCTTGGGGTCTCATTTTCGGGACTTACAATAACTACTTTTGACTCACATATGTCAATTTGACATATTGACAAAGCCTTCTTTTTTATTAAAACAATATAAGAAAACATATCATCATCTTGTATTAACTGAATTTAAAATTATCCTGATAAATTGCAGAATAAGAAATTTTTGAGTTCTCCACAAAATAATAATAATAATAATAATAATAATAATAATAATAATAATAATAATAATAATAATAATAATAATAATAATAATAATAATAAGTAGATAAATAAAATTGGAAGATATCTGTTGAATCATCATCATCCAGTGGAGACGCATGCCTACAAGTGGACACCGCAACTTGCTTATGAGCTTGGCAACTAACTAACTACCTAAGCAACGCACAGGAGGTGTGGTCAAAGTAGCTGATCCACGGGCATTCTCACACGAGGCAGTGACCGTATCTCCAGGCTTCGATGATGTTATTTGGACGTTGTCCAATGTGATATCCGAGCAACCTACGCTCGAACAGCTGAGTTTGATGGCTTGGTCTGAAGCACTGCTCCCTCGAAAACCGGAGAAAGTCACGTCGCTCACCACCACGCTGGATGCCTGCATCGACATCCCTTCTTCATTGACACATCTCATGCCAGAAAATCAATAGAGGAACTTTAATCCTGATGATACCGATACATTAAAAGACATCTCGTTTACGGTTAACAGGTCGTGGAAGCTTTTGCTCAAAAGGTTCTCCTGGCTCGGTAAATAACGCTCGAAAACTTTCTATATCGTTAGTTCTTTAGCTTGCAATGTTACAGCAAGGTGCTCGAAATTTCCTTGCGAGATTACCTCATTCAGTTGAGCTCCTCCGGGATTATAAAATTGGTCGATGATGATTGGGTTACTCGCTGCGTCGAACTTGATTTGATCGAAAATAATATTCTTGGCATATCCCGAACCTCCCTGTATGAATGTAAAGTAGAGGAGATAGGTTAGCGGGAGCAAAAAGAAAAGAGTAAGAGATCTATGTAATCGTGTTTTTGTTCATTGGGAGCTATCATCATTCTTTTTTAAGCTATAGAGCCCATGGTCACCTGCCAAGTCTTGATCCTCACTCCATTCATAGTTCCACTGAAGCTGCAATCCCGCACTTGTACCTGCTCGACTGTGTCGTAAGCTCCATTCTTTCCTAAGCTTCCGATACTAAACATATATAAAGACAAAACACATCAAAATTCAGAATGTATATCTCCTAACTATTAGTTTGGATCATATAAGGCACATCTCAACCACACCGATAACACGACAGCTAACCTTATACCATGGCCAGGTCCGCATGAAACTCTGGCGATACTAATGTTGCTGGAGCCACCATTTATAGCAATGCAATCATCCCCTATATTACATAGCATTATGCGATAGATCATCAACATGTACAAAGAAACTTCACTGCAATGTAATTAGAGCTTGTTTACCTGTTTGAATGTCAAGGTCGTGAATGTCAATGTTATTGGTGTGAGAAATGTCGATTCCATCTGTGTTAGGGCTACTTTCAAGTGCGGTTATTTGGAGATTGGAGATGATACCATTATCACAATTAGTGATGGAGATGTGGTTCCTTGGACTGTTAACGTGCTTCAGTCCACTTAGGACCAGATTGATGCAATTTAAAAAGCCCAAGGCCTGCAAACACAATTTCCTAGTCATTGAAATTGGAAGACTCGATCATAAAATATGGGCTAATAAGAAGATCTCGAATTGGTTCAAGGCGTTGGGAATCGGCTTCTTACAGTTGGTCTATTCTCGCAGCCATCCGGTCCCTACAAGATGAAGATCAATAATTTTTGCTTAGATGGCAAAAAGATGTGATGGTGAAAAGTAAGATAGAACTCATCTATTACGTGATGATGTGTGTCGACTGACCTTAGCTCCATCCCACCAAAGTGAACCCTGGCCATCGACTTGTCCTGATCCTTTGACATTGAGATTGGCCACGTCTTGGAAATTCAACCATCTACCCGAAGAGCAGCCTTTCCAACCACTTAGTGAACTAGGAGCAACTAAAGTCCCATCAATCTGTTCTCCAAGAAGGGAGAGTGATGTACATTATGCTATGTTTGGAGCAAGGACGTGGTGGCAATGACAAAAAAAAATTATTAATAATTGATTACTTAAACTTAGAAATGTATAGATTCAGTCCAATGTGACTTATGTTTAAAATTTTTGATGAGGAATTAAGTTCTTTTGTGCTAAAAGGTTGAGAAGTAAGCTCTTTTCAATGTATCCAATCAAGATTTATTGTATGATACAAATCTAGTCATTCAAGAAAAATGATGGAGAACCTTGTGCTTTTAATTGTTGTTATTTTGACTATGACATTGTCGGCCTCAAATGAGTTTTGCCGAACAAGTTCCTAATTATTTTGACATGAAATTCAGTCAACAAAACATTAGCTAAAAATATTAATCCTCCAGAATCTTTGTGTCTTGCCTGAACGTTAATGCTTGAAGACTTGCATGGGCCTTTGAAAGCGACAGGAGATAGTCTAAACTTCTTCCCACCGGGAACAGCTAAAGTGGGTGTGCCTTTTTCTCCGCTGTCTCCACATGTGTCTTCCCAAGCTTTCACAAAGGCCTAAAAAGAGCAGAGGAAATCATCGCATGAACACGAACAAATCGACTCAAATGACAAAATAACGACCAAAAAAAAAAAAAAAACTCAAATGAAAAAAGAAAAAAAAAAAAAAAAAAGAATATGCAGGCTTTTTCCAATAGGAGAGAAGAAAAAGGAGAGAAATTAAGGGAAAAAAAGAATGTACTTGGGCATCATCACCGTCTCCACTTCCAGTCGCGCCATAGTTTACCACATCGTAGGTGGGTGATGCTGCAACGATTCCGTGGCTTGAAAAAGTTGACGAAGCAGCGAAGAGGACCAAGTGTATTGCAGCCAGTCAAAAAAACTCCCTTCATAGAAAACTGGCATTTTTCAAAGACCGAAACAGCTTTTGAAGTCGAGCCGAGGAACTGACCACTTCCATAGAATACTGGCATTTTTCAAAGGGTAATAAGAGGAAACTCCGAGTCGCGACTTGACTTAGATATCGGCATTTCATGCTCAGTGCTTCACTAATTAAAAAGCTAAACAAGATGGAGATGTAAAAATCAATGAAAATACGGGATTAAAAGCACTTAAAGCGTCTTCTCTCTCTTTGTAATAAATTTTCTCTACCGAAGAAATCGTAGTTGTAGAGACTATCCTTTCGAGAAAAGGTATAGGAAAGAAAGAGCAATTATTTATTTATTTATTTCTCTTTGTAATGAATCGACGCGGTTCATGAATTTTCATGTGTTGGGTATGAAGCATTAACATAAGATACAAACGACATACATAGCAAATGAAAATCGAAGACCATCATAACAACAAGACCAATTGAGAAAATGAAATCGAGCCCTACAAAGATTTAGAAGGGAAATTAGTCAAAAGTTGCGTAAAAACCAACAGAAAATTCCAACTCAAAAGTTAAAAAAAAAAAAGAAGAAAATAACACTCACCATTTTGCAGACTAAGATGGTAAAGGACCTTCTTGGCCAACAAAAAAGACCAGAACAGATTAAATGCGAGATGGAGAGATATCGGGTGTTGTCCTTAACATCTTCATAGGGTTTTTATTTATAGATTGAATTGTGGAATTATTTAGGCACCTAGAATCCCAGCATTTATTATTACACCTATAACAGGGAAAAAATAATTCTTTTCAATTCTATTCTCAATTCCTATCCAACTCAGGCACCAAAAGAGGAAAATTCATTTGCATGCCGTTTCAAAGGAGCAAATTGGGAAAATTATCAATAAAAAAAAGTCGAGTTTATTATACTATACCAATTCAGTCTTAACCTTTTGATAATTTGCTGATTTAGACATAGCCGAAAATCCTTATCTTAGTTGACTGAATTTTTTTATATATTTTTTATTTTATTTTATATTTATTTTTTCATTATCGCTGGCGAGGGAACAAACAGAAAACAAAAATAAAAAATATATACAATATTCGGAATTTAAGATAAATAAATAAATAAATAAAAAGTTCATGTAAATGCCAACCGTGCTACACAGGAGATGGGTATTTTTCTAACATCATTCTAAGCATGGCACTGGAAGTACAGTGAAGGCAGCTGATCCATGGGCATTCTTGCAGAAACCAGTGAGGGCTTTTTCAGAAGATGATTTTATGGAGATGTGGTTCAGTCAAATGTTACTGGACGATGCACAATAAAATGCAATCGCCGGCCTTGAAGCTGAAGTCCTTCGAAACCCTCTGAGTTCGAGACAGCATCATGTGTTAATCATGTCTTTGAGTGAATTTTTTTTTTTTTTTTTTTAATTCTTGACACTGACAGACTATGCATGATCAAGGTAAGCATCTCATGTCTTATAGAAGGGGATAGGGTGAGTCGCTGTAAAATTGATTTATGATGATGGGGTTTGCGGCTTGCACAAGTGTGATCTGCTCAAAAAATTACGTTCTTGACAATAGCTGGAACTGCCCTACAGTAGGTTAGAGAAAATCGTCAGGAAAGGATGAGAAGTGCAACCCCTTTCAAAATATCAAGAATCCAATATCGTATCGTGATGAAATATTTACTTGCCAAATCTTGATTTTCAGCTCCGTTACCGTTCTGGTAAATGTACAATTCTGCACCAGCTCTCTTAAGCTACCAACAACATAAGCGCATTGCAGGGGGCGGATCGAGTTAGGGCTTGATAGTAAAACCAGCAATCATAAGTGATGCAGCAAGGATTGTAGCTTACCTTATACCATGGCCCGCACCACATGAAACACCGGTAAAGAAAGTTCAACTATTTATGGCAATACAATCATCCCCTTACACGTCATTGTAACGCACGTAAAAAGATTGATCAATCATGAATACACAAAGAAAATAGAATAGGGAATAAAATTCGGAAAATCCAATGAGAACATGATGTGATAATTTCACAATTAGCCAATTGAGTACCTATTCCAATGTCAAGATCATGGATTGTTACGTGGTTTGAAGAAGACAAGTCAATTTCGTTTGTATTAGGGCTGGCCCTTTTTCTTTTTCTTTTTAATTTATGGAAAAACAACCTTCCATTTCATTAAGTACGGGCTTTATTACATGATAAAGGGGCTTCATTGCAAATAAGCTCCCAAAGAGGGGAGTGGGATTAGAACACTAGTTTTATGGAGGGGCTTTACATTGATGGGTCTTAACATTCCAATCTGCAAACTTATTTCTTTCTTTAGGTCAATCGGCTAGCTTTAGATGTGGAAATTGTGTCAGAAGTGTCTTGCCGTCAGTGATAAGCACGTGGACAGAGTCGCTCGTGAGGGATTCTGCTACTCTTAGATCGTCTGACTCATGAGTAGAGTTCAATTCAAATTTTGTTGAGAAGTAATTGAAGGAATGAAGACATGCAATGGTTTCGGCTTGAAGCGCTTGAAAAGCCTTCACACTCCATGCAAACCAATTCATCAATCTCCCCCCAAAGTTGCGGCAAATGCAAGCTACGGAGCCTTGGGATGATACTTCGTGGAAAGATCGGTCGATGTTTAGCTTTAGTATTCCTTTGCTCGGTGGTGTCCATCTCTTGGGTGAGTCACTTGATTCCCTCCTTCCCTTTGATTCCACTATTAATGCTGGATTGAAATGCGACTATATCAATGTTGGAGAGCATTGCCCCGTAACAAAAGTCTATAGCAACGTGACCCTTTGGAATGTTAATGTTGCGCAATCAACTCATCATTAGAAATTACTTGATGAAAGAAAATGAATTTGGCTATCATGAGAATATGAGTGAGTAAATCATCAGTCAAAGAGTTTGTTATCGCCGGTCGATAGCAACCTCATGAACCCTACAAAATTAAATATAATTAGTTTCTCAAGGAACAGAAATTTCACAGATATATGAGATGAAAAGTTTCATTAGTGTGTGATTTAAGTGATTTTTTTTCCTTAGTGATTTATAACGTGCAAAAAACAGAATTAAAAATAAAATAAAAATAATAAAAATAAAAAGTCACCTTGGGCCGTCGATTCCTCCAGAGCATGTATTGACGAGATTGGACAAATTAAGCATTGGAAAAAATATTAGAATACATGACAATAATAGTAATTATTGGAATTACATTGATCCCCCAAATTCACAGCGGAATGAAAATCTTCATTTAGATGAGAAAAAGAAAACTTACTTTCGCTCATGTGGTTATTGTAGTTTGTATCCACATAGCAAATATTTTACTCGGGCTTCTTTTCATCTTGAACAACCATCAACAACATTTTTGCTTCTTCTTTTTCAACAAAATTTGCACTCTCTACCTTCTCTTTATTATTAGGCAGCCTCGTATAACATTCATATGCATAATGACTAAATTTATGACATCTAAAACACTCTACCTTGGATTTGTTAAGATCTCGTCCTTTGCCTTTCCTTTGAAATTGGTGATTATTGGCTTTGAAATTCCTGCTAACATCTCTATTTCATCGATCTTGTCTTCCTCTACCTCTACCCCTTCCTCTGAAATTGTTGGAATAAGTATTGGTAGAAACCTTCAACGCTTGCTCTTCTACTATTGAACTTTTGTTCATCTTCTATTCATGAACCAATAAGGAGCTTTGCAATTCATCAAGAGAGTGCGCATCTATGTCTTTTGACTCTTCAATTGAGTAGACAACATAATTAAACTTTGGTGTTATGGAAGGTAAAATCTTCTCCACAATGGTGATGTCGTCTATCTTCTCACCATGGAATCGCATCTTATTGCTGATCTCCATTGTTTTGGCACAATAGCTGGTGATAGATTCTCCATCCTTCATCGCTAGTGTCTCAAAATCTCTTCTTAGGGCTTGAAGTTGTGCACGCTTCATCCTAACAGAGCCTTGATATTTCTTCTTCATAGAATCCCAAATATCCTTGGAAGTTTGTTTGCAAAGAATAGTTTCCAAGATGGGATGATTAATAGCTTGAAAGAGATCATTTTTTGCATCTAGGTCATTTAGCTTTCTATTTTCTAATTCTGCTTTTTAGGGATCTGTCAAAGTTGTGTCTGCTGGTGGCTCTTGAATTCCAGATTCAATGATTAACCAATATTCCTTTGATTGTAAAAAATTCTCCATTAACATGCTCCAATGGTCATAGTGACCATCAAAGCGTGGAATTGATGGTTGAACAAAATTGTTGGTGGCCATTGGAAATGTTGCTATTGCAATTATCTCACAAAGGTATCTCACACCTCTAAACCTCCTTTACTTTTTTAAAACTCTTTCACTCTTCTCACATGCTCTAATATCACTGGAGAATAGCTAAAGGGGAGGAGAGATAAGGCCAAAGCTTCTTCCCTTTCATTCAAAACATCGAAGTCTTTTACAAAGACAAATACATAACATAAAACACCACTAAAATAGGACTCATAACTACCCATGTTTTGCATAAAGCACTTACTACTAACTCCTAAAAACTATGACAACTAACACACAAATTAGCTAAACGTGACTCCATTAACTCCTAGAGACTTGGATAACTGAAAAACCAAATCAACAAAACGTGCATAAAGAAATGACTATTATTTCAACATAAAAGACATCTCATGTACAGTCGACAGATCGTGGAAGCTTTTGCTCGAAAGGTGCTTCTGACTCGGTAAATAACGCTCGACAAAATTTTAATATTGTTAGTTCTTTAGCTTGCAATGTTACAGCAAGGTGCTCGAAATTTCCTTGCGAGATTACCTTATTCTGTTGAGCTCCTACTCGACTGTCTCGGAAGTTCCATGCGCACCTAAGCTTCCGACACTAAACATATAAAGACAAAACACATCAAAATTTAAATTGTATAAATCTTAGCTATTAGTTTGGATCATATAAGACACATCTCTACCATACAAATAGAATCTTGATGTGTTTAAGGAGACCAATGACCGACAAGCAAGTAAAAGACGGAATGTAGAATCTAGAATTCCAAAATTTGAGCAAACTTCGACCATACACTTGTCCTTCGTGAGCTTAAACTTCGACCATACACTTGTTGATCATATAGTGGAATCCAACCAGTAGATTGTTAGTGTGGGAGAATGGACATAGGCTAGATCTAAGTCGAATCACTAGAAATTTCGTGTGCAATATTCTCTTCCATTAACTCTCCTTATTTAAGTTTGTTTCACACTTACAGGTTATTTCAGAAGTTTGTTCCATCACATAACAGATTATGAACATCTACCAGAAGTTTGGTGGCTCGTTTATCAGACCTTGATCCTTATTCAGACTTTGCTCGCAACTTATTTTATTTCACATTTATTTGTCAAAACTTCTTTTAAACACCTATTCACCCCTCTAGATGTTCAACTGGCATCATCAACCATCTCCATTTGTACATTTTCAGGTTTATTTAAATTAATATGAAGTTATACCAAACAATGGACAGTATAGGATATGAAAATCGGACTTTGTTATTGTGATTTCTTATTATATCATATCTAGTCTTATTCTGACTAAAATTTAAATGACTAAATGCAGCTTAAGAATATATAGTTTTCTAAATGACATGCATTATGTAATATGTACGATACGGTATTAGTTAACCTCATACTCAATCAGAATAGAATTCTCAAGACATTTTTAATTTGGTTTTCATTTAATAAGAAAAAATGAACATTGCTAATAGACATCCTAACGTTACCAAGCATCGCATAGAGTAATGAATTATGAAAGTACCTGAACACATCGAAATGCATGTTACATTGAAGTCATCAGAGTCATTAATGACATGCTATTCCAAAGCAATCGAAATTTGACTAATATTTAGCCACTAAAATAGCATACACTTAGAAATTATATAATAAAAGGTAAATTTACCATATAAAACTCAACTTCCCTTGCCCAGACTAACTGAGAGTGGCGAGAGCTCTTGGCTAAAGGGAATGACAATTGCGAAAAATTGATAGGCTACCGATTTACGGCGACGAAGCTGCCAATGAGTCGTTCGGCCACTGGTGGAAGTCCTAAGCAGCGGGGAGCGTGACAGGGAAACGCAAGCACGGCGGAGGGAGACTAGGATTAGCGAAAGCAGCAATTGCTAGAAAATGTCGGCGGCCGAATCGTGCAGACTAGAACCGCGAGAAACCAGTGACCACAGCTGCAAGGACGCTGTGGCAGTGGTGATTCACCGGAGTCTCCGACGCAGCGAAGCCTAACGCAGGCTGGGACACCTCGCCGAGCCGTTACGGTGACTGGATACAGCAGCACTGGATCCATGCAAGGAGGCAATGCAGGAAACGGAGCTCCTGGGACTGCTACTGCTGGCAGCGCGTTGCGCAAATGCAGCCTTGACGTTCTCTGCAAAAAGAACAACGCCTAATTTTTCCTATGCAATGAATGACTAATCGAGGTGGCCAAAATTCAGGTATTAATAGATTCTAATATTAGGACCAGATTGAGGTGCAATTATATTGAGGTTGGTGAGAGTTAAGACTCCACTACAAAAGTTTGTAGCATTTCGACCCTTTGAACTGTTAATGATGATCAATCGATACATCATTAGTGATTACTTTGTGAAAATAAAATAAAAAATGAATCTGGCGATTATGAGAATGTAGATCATTAGCCGAAGAGTTTGTTGCTGCCAATCGATAGCAAATTGATTCATCCTGCGAAATTAAATACAATTAGACTCTATTAATTTCGTGAAAAATGACTTCTAGGAAAATGTTCCGAATTTTTAGGCGTTCAATTCATGAAATATAAAAAAGTCAAAGAAAACATTTTCTATCAATAGAAAAGGCATCTTTAAAAGAGTAGGAAATGATTTTTTCTACCCTCCTCTTACCACTCAATTTAATTATTTATTATTTTCTTATTCTTTTAGATTCCTTTTTTTTTTCTTTTCTTTTCTTTCTTTTTCTTTTTTCTTCTTCTTCGGCCGATTGTCAGCCACGATGAAGGTCGGCGACTGGCCATAAGTGAGCTAGAGGGTCACCAAAGGGTAGTGAAGCTCAAGCCTTGTCAAATCAACATCACTCGATCGACTTCGCTTGAGTATTGCTAGAAGGCAGTGAGGCTCTACTCTTGAAGATCAGCGAAACTCGAGCATTACTAGAGGCTAGCAAACTCATCCCTTAGCTTGTCGGTCGTCGCCATGGTCAAGGACTTACCAAGGAAAGAAAAAGAAGAAAATAAAAAATAAAATAAAAATAAAATAATTTAAAATTTGATTTCTAAAAAGAAAATTAAAAATTAAAAAGATCAAAAGGAGTGCATGGAGGAAAATTAAATCAAAAACTAAATGGAAAAAAATATTCCACTTTAATTTCATATTTCAACCAAACATCGGAAAAATATTATAGAATAATGGTTATATGGAAAACACTTTTCAGAAAAAACACATTTTTTTGCGAAACAAATGGATTCTTAATTTCTCAAGAAACAAAAATTTCACAAATCTATGAGATGAAAAATTTTATAAGTGCATGATTTCAAATGACATGAAAATATCATCATCTTATATCAACTGAATTTCAAATTCTCATTTATGTCAAAAATGAAAAGTTGCATGAGAAAATTTTTACCAAAAAAAAAAAAAAGTTGCGTGAGAAAATGAGAGGGAGAAATTTTTCAGAAATTCTTAAACCTATTGTATATTTTCCAAATCAATCTTAAACCTTTAATTTTTTCCATTTAAATCCTAAACATTTTGGCAAATTACCAATTAAGTCAATTCAGCCAATTTTGGTTAGAAATTGCTCTCGTGGACACTGATTGTCCCATATAGGAAGGCCAATGCAAAAATTTTAAATAATATTTTGATATTTTTTCCTTTCTTTTTCTTTCCCTCTTCTATTTGCTAGTGGCCATACCAGCACCTCATTAGGCCTCGACTGGGTAGGCTCCCCTCGCCAGATTTGGTAGAGGTTGACCTTCGACAAGGTTAATGCAGCATCGCCAAGCATTGCCTAAGCGAGACCATGGCTGCCACAAGGCCTTGCCATCATGCCTACATCCACCATAAACACTAGCCTCAGGCCCGCTTGAGTCATTGATCTCTCTCTTCCCCCCCCCTCCCTCCCTCGTACGCACCCGCACACACCCCGCACAAAGGTTGCAAGCCCCAACAATGGAGGTCTTAAGTCGGCCTCACGAGATTTAGCCTAGGCTAGGCCACCCTAGCTAGGATAAGGCCAACCCTTACCAGGCCTTGCTTGGGCGACAATGAGCCTTGCTAGAGTGAAGCCTAGTGAGGCCAGCCCTCTCGACATGCAGCAAGTGGCCAAGTCATTGGTCATCGGCAAAAAGAAGAGGGAAAGAAAAAGAAAAAATAAAAGGAATAAAAAAATAAAAATATTAATTATTATAAAAATATTATATAAAAAAAGTCCATATTAGCGCCGATTATGCCATGTAAAACAGTTGGTATTCACATCAATAATTTTCAGCCAAATTTGTGACATCATGATTTTCCATTTATGTTTTCAATTGAATGAGTCGGGCTTTTCATCGACGTGTCTATAGTCTTTTTCTCTGAGTTGATCACTCACGAAATAACTAGTCTATCTGGTGAAGCTATTAAAGGATTTTAATGCATTAGACCTGAGAATTCGACCAGAAAATAACCACTCAACCATGCTAATCTGCAATGATCATTACGGCACTGTCAAAATCGATCAGAAACCGGAGATAGGTCGATTCGATAGAGGTATATGATTAGTGTGTGGGTGATTTCACTTAATTGCAAAATATCTATCGAACGGCACTAGACCGATTTTTCCGTCGTTTCTATACCCTGTATCTGTATTTGAAATCTCGAGATTTTCACAACAACCGAGAGTCGCGAATGTGTCAAAGATGTACGTTGGAACTCGAAAATAATCGACCATGGGTCAATTGCACTAAAAATTCCTAAAAGCTACCCGGTAGGTTAGGTCACGCTAAAATCGCGTCAGATTGAAATTAACTATGAATTTGAATCCGATTTTAGAAATTGAAAGTTCTGTTATATCACGATTTATTTTAGGAATGTTGACTCATCCCTTGAAGAATTTTCGGTGAGCTCAGGATTTTTACGAAAAATCAATTCGGACAACTCGGAAAAGAACGGAAATTCGGATTGGCCAAATTGAAGGGATTTTTGGCTTCCAAAGTGAACTAATTAGTGAAGGCAAAGTGTGGAAATTGTGTGGGCTTTTTCCTCAACAAAATTGGACAACAAATTGGGAAATTTAGTGAAGAAATTAAAGTCCAAATTTGTGAAATTCGGAGCCTTAGATGGGGGCTACAACATTTTGGCTTCAACTTTGTTATTTATGAGATTTTATAGGCAAGAAAGTATTTGGGGACAAGAGAGAAAAGATTGGAGACTAGGGGGGACCCAACATTGATTAATTGAGATAGTTTCTTTAACTTTTGCCCCCCTCTCTCTCCCAGCTTCTCGAGCACGCCTCCACCGTTCCCTCCTTCCTTCGCGCGTCGTCTTCCCCGATCCCTCTTCTGTTTCTGCTTTCCTTCTTTCCTTTCGTCCAAGTAGCCAGCCCCACTTTCTCTCTCTCTGCCACCTGCTCCTCCACCAGCCCCTGTCTCCCACCACCGACTCTCCTTCACGTCGCCACGAAGCTGCCGGGTCAACCCAGCAAGTTCTACAGCGAAGCCCCCCATCATTGACCAAAGCCAGCTCGCGCGTGCCGATTCTGCTGCTCCATCTTCGCTGCTCCCCTCCACTTCCATTTCCACTGAAATCCCATCCTGCTGCCACGTCCAAGTTAACCTCAACTGCACCCCCACCTAAGTTGACTCCCCTTTGTCACCAGCAACGAAATCACCTGCCAGCCTTCCACCCCCACTTGTCTCCTTCGACCGAAGCAGCTCAACCCATGGGCTTTGTGGCCTTTTCGGCCTGATCCAAGCCTCCGTCGGTGTCGCCATAAACTCAAGTTTCGGCTGCCATCGCATTATTGTCGCCGTGAACCGATTTTCGCGCTAAACCGATGAATAAGTTCTAATCCCTAATTAGTAGGCTAATGACATTTAGAAGTGGATTATAGGCTACTAGTGGGTTAGTCAAGTTAATTAAGCTTAGGATGATCTAGTTAGAGCAAGTATTTAGTTAGTTAGTTAGTTAGTTAGTTCAACTAGAATAGTTAGGTGGATTTAGTTAGGAATTAGTTGGATTATATAATTAGTGTAATTAGATTAAATTAGGTAGAATGGTTAATTGATTAATTAGCCTAGTTAGTTTAGGTTGATTTAATTGAGTGCTTTAATTTATTTATTTTGTAATTTATTTAATTGCCGGTAATTTATTTAATTATTAATTATTTTCCGGAATTTAGATCGGGATAGCCGGTGACTGGAATTTCGTGGCGATTGCAATAGTGTGGTTAATTTTTGCAATTGAGTGTTAATTTGTGCAAATTGAGTGCCGATTGGATTTTTGGTCATTTATTCCAAAATTTGTGAATTTCCAATATTTATTCAGAAAATTCCGAGCGTCGGATTTTGACACCGATAATGGTTTTAAGTGCCACATTAAATAGTGAGATTTTAAAAAGGAGGATATCAATTTTTTTCGGGTCCAATTTGACTGTGTACCCACACACAACTATTTTACCGTGTATTTCTAATATGAAGAAAATAGGCTAGGTTTACTATTTTAATTGAGATATTTGAGTGCAATGTATGGTGTCCTGGGCCGAGATTGAATGGTCGTGTGTTAATTAAGAGAACCTGTCCCGGGCTATTAAGCTGGACGTTACCCTTATATGAAATGCCCTTGGATAACGGAAGCCAATCGCAGTAGATTCTGGACCTTTGCTCCTTTGGAAAAGCCATCTGATAAAGACGTAGCCGTGCTCAATGGGGTGAGACGACGTCTGGCTATACCAGAAGACTACCAAACATAGAGTAGGCCGTGCTATAAGCCAAGATCAAAACTAGGAACGCATGATTAGTTGAGTTGAACGCGCCGGATTATGGGACAAAATTATGTGACACGGTATGGGACATGTCATAACAATTTGGCCCTATAATCAAGACCCATGTGCTTGTTTGAAATTTGAGTGTGGCGTTCCAGTTGATGAGCTTATTTGCTGCTCATGTTTTCGTGGCTATCTATGATATGAATTGTACTAACCTATAGGGAGGATTTGAGACGAGATAAGTCTCTATGGTTGTGTGATTGTATGGTTAGGACACCTAGGCATATTACCCTCTAATCGGGGTTTAAAGCGTGAACTCACTGAGATTTATATCTCACCCCGTCATTGACTCAATCTTTTATGGGCTGTAGAGTGGAAGACCTGGAATTGAGCTAAGAGGGATTTGAGGTGTAGGTCAGATAGAACAGTTTCTTTTGAGAGGGAGTCTTTTGAAGTCTTTTGGTGGTAGACTTTTTGTACATGACTCAGTGTGTATATAAAAGCATGTTTTGTTTGTGAATCCGTTGTCCTACTTTTCTATCTCAAGATGGTTACTATCAAGGGATTTGTTATTCACTTCCGCTTGTGCAATAAGATGAAAAGAGTCGGCAACTTGTCCTAAGAAGTCGCAATTTTAATCGACCACCGAGGGATGGGCATGCGCTCGAGGATCGAAGCGTGACAAAAATTTCCCGGAAAAATTCAATTGACAAAACATAAAAATGTTTAGAACTCAATTGTCAAAATTAAAATGTTTATGACCAAATTAATAAAAATGCAATAGATGTATGGCCTTTATGACAATTTTTCCAAATGGGCAACAACTATGGACATATCATAAATTGATGAAGACGTATGTCTACATGTGTTACGCTCCGAACCCCGGGCACGCGCACATCCCTCGGTAGTCGACTAAAAATGCAATGTCCCAGGATGCGTCGCCGACCCCTTTCTTTTTTCTTTTTTTTTTCTTTCGATTAAACATATGCATAAGTGTCGCGACCAATTTTTCAGGTGTGAATCACCTAGGATTTGGCTAATGGATTGTTAAATCTAGACTTAACTCGGGCTCTCCCAAGCCCATACCAATTCGCGACTTAGGTTCAAGTTTATAACATGCAAATGATTTTTAAATAGGAGTCACCACTAATCTATTTTTGGTGGGTCGATTAGAAACCCAAGTAAAGTAACGGGAGATTCACTTTACTTCTACGAACCAGAGACTATGGATACGGGGACTTGGTTACACTAGATTCCTCTAATGCCCTTTCGGTACCTTTCTTTTTTATTTTGAAAAATGTTTGGCAAGCAGTTTTGATTGATTTTAAATTTATTTCCCTAACATGTAAGGCGATCATGTGGGTGCGCAATCCATCAATTTAACACCCAATAAAGCAAATAAAAAATGCAGGACTTACCAAAAGCATCTGCAATGTTAATTTAAAATACACATCAACAACCTTGGATATGGTTTCTAATTACCACGCAAATTCTCTTTTTTTGTTTTCACTTATTTAATGAAAATTATGCAATATGCGATGCAATATTAACTAAATAACCTAACTCTAATGACATGTAACTTCTAGTTGAATGGGCCTAGCAACAACTACCACATGACATGCATTTCAATGAATCTAATCCTAATGATGTGCATGAGACATTTTCCTTTTCTTTTCTTTCTTTCTTTCTTTTTCCTAAAAGAATGCAATCTATCCTAGAAAATAAAACTAATTCAACCTATGGCATTTTTTGTATTTTTCATGAAATTCGAAATTAGGTTAAATGTGAAAATTATCTAGCTAGATTAAGATCCTATTTAATTTATATTAGGAATTAGATTGAGCCAAATCCTAATTTAAACTAAAATATTATCTTAACCTAAATAATCCTAAAATGCAATATATCTAAAAAATGCCTAAACTTATAATAAATTAAAAAAGAATTATCTAAATTAAACTAAGTGCAATTTAACCATAGTATGCAATGACATGCAAAATATGCCCTAATTCTACATGACAAGTGTATGATGATTTTTTTATTGTTTTATTAATTTTCGAAATTTATAATTGCCAAATAATTAAACATGCAACTCAATTTAAAATCTAGCAACCTAAATTGATTTTTTTGAATTTTTTTAAATTTGAAATAAAATTCTTATTCTAAACATATAAACCCTAAAACATGCAATATTCTAACTCAAACATATCTCAAGATAAAGAAAGCAATTAAGACAAGACAACTTATTCAAAATCATCAAAATATCACACACCATTCAAATCAAGGGATAATATTTTGCTAGTAAAATCGATAAATTGATCTTAAGCCTTAAAGATCAAAATATCAATTTTAATCCCACTCGATTAATTATTTCATTTAAAGCCTTATAGATGAAATAAAAAAATCACGGCGTGATTGCGAATCAAGTGACATATTGAGATTTCCAATTATGCATTGAGAAATATTTCAAACAAAGAAACCAAGATATAAAAATAAAATAAGATAAAATAATCCAGCCTAATAAAATAAAGCAAATCTACATAATTCGATTTTTCTTTTTTCTTTTTTTTAATAAAAGAAAATCTTGACCACCGGTTTGGGACTCCGGCGAAGGGTTCCGGCGAGGGAGAGCTCGTCAGCTAGGGTTCCGGCGAGGGAGGCAGGGGCGGCACGTCGGAGTCGCGGCACCGGGGCTTCGGGATCGGCACGGAGCGGCGAGATCGGGACGGCGTTGAGCTGCGGCTTCAGGGCGGTGCGGCAGTTGGCGCAACCTGCAGAGGGGGTTGCTGCGGGAGCATGGATCAAGATGGAAGGACCGGCGAGCGGCGGGGCGGCGAGGCAGCAGGGAGCGTCGCGGGCGGCACAGCGTCGGATGCGCAGGCGCGGCGTCCGGTGAGTGGAGACGGGCGGCGAAGGCACCAGGTGCTGGGCTAAGGCAAGCGGCGCGGTGGCGCGGCGAGGTCAGGAGCGGCAGGCTTCGGAGCTCCGGCGTTAGGCTGGGCAGCAGATCTGGTGCAGCAAATCGGGCAGTGGCAGACGCGTTGCTCGCGGGGGCTGGCGGACGCGGTGGAGGTGAATCGGTGGTGGTGCGGCCGCGGTACTTGCGGTGGCGCGGTGGCGAGCGGGCTTCGGTGACGTCGTGGGTGGTGCTGGTGCAAATGCTCACGGACGGAGGAGGTGCGACGCGAGCATGGGCAGGGGCTTCCACGCGAAGAAGACGAACAGTAGCTCCTGCTGCTTTTTTTCTTTTTTTTCTTTTTTTTCTGGCCACTCAGACGTCCCCTCACACGTCTCTCTTACTGCTGCATCTTCTGGCTTCTGCTGTAGACTTTTTTTCTGTTTATGCTTTTTTGTTCTTTTCTCTGTTTTTCTCTCAAAAACCGAAGCTTCTTCTTTTGGCTGAAATTTTTTCTCTTTTGTCTTCAACTTTTGAGCTAGAAAATCGAAAAAAAAGCCCCCCTTCGACGTGAAAACTAAAAACCCCTCAATGTGACCATGTATTTCTATTGTGTGGCCTCCCCCTTTTCTTCTCCGTACGCAGCTCTTATATAGGTGAATAACTTTGATTTTCGTGGATTATTTCACTTCTTTTCTCAGCTCACGCACAAAATCTCCTTTGATTATGAAATATTTCTTGTCTTGAGACATACAATATATCGCTCAAAATATCCCCATGTGTGATATTCTTCTTGATATTTCATGCTTAAACTTCCAATCTTCTGTAATATATCGCCTAATGTGAATATATGAAATAATTACCGAATATTGGAAGAATAATATGAATCATTTGTGAAAATACCGAATTGTCAACTCGTAAAGGTGAAGCTCATCCGCCGCTGATCAAATGCAAAAGTGATAAAAGAATAATGTAAAATGCTTCTAAACTATATGTTATGCAATTAATTTTTTTTTTTTAGAGATAAAATTAACCTTTAATTTTCTATGCACTAAATAAATAAACAAGCCGCCAAAATTTAGGTGTCAACAATAAGCGAATTAAATAAACACCCGGTCAACAAATAAACAATAGGGATAGTCAATCAAAACAAAAGTTGCCGAAAACAACTTATTCATTTAATCACTATTGTCCTTAGGAAATTTAATGATTTACAAGTCCTTACACTGCCGACTTCCAACCGACCCTCTCAAAATCCTTAGGGATCAGGGTCACCATAGACTTCGCTAACGGCAAAACTAGCCAAAAGGTGTTGCATCTCGCGTCCACCACATCCGCACCTAGCAGATCTCCATGCTACGGCATTGAAAAAGATTAGCCCACGACGGGGTGAGATAAAATCTCAGCGAATCAAAACCCTAAACCCCGATTATGACGCAAATTCATCTCGAATGAGGTCCTAAGCACACACCATACAGAACTTACCTTGCCTCGGTGCGTACCTACACGTTAGCTCAACATATATACCACCATCAGTGTAGCAAGCACAATTTAATAATTGGAACACATCATTTCAATCACATGAGTCCCGATTATAAGGCCAAACCATTATGACACGTCTCATACCGTGCCACACAATTTTGTCCCATAATCAGGCGCAACTATCACAACCATTCCAGCGTGTTCCAATTATTACGACCCATCGGCCATGGCTAACTTGAAAGTCAGCAGTCATCCGGCATAACCGAGCATTGTCCCACCTCGTCGGGCACGGCATCATCTAGAACCCCCGCCTTGATGGCATTCCACACGGGAGCATCGATCCGGCCTCCACCGCGACTCGGCTTCTAGACCCCGCCAGTCATCCGATAAAAATCGGGCATCATCCCCAAACTCCCGTTGGATGATGGGTTCCACTTAGTGACCATGCATGCATGTCATCAATCAAACACATTTCTTATCTTCCATCAATTAGCCCAAAATACCAAAATTCCTTTTAAAATAATAAACCTTGCAACTCCTTTTCTTTTCTTTTTGTTCAAAGCTTTCCGAAATAAATTCGTACGCGGTCACGTACTCAAAATCAAACCGTCAAACTTTGCACACTTCTATTATAAAACCTCCTTATTTTATTGAGTATATAAAATTCGGTGTCCAAACCCGACACCTAATTTATTTTCTATTTTCTTTCCCGACCACCCTTTTTAGAACTAGACTTGAGTAAATCCCTTCTTTTTTTTGTTCAAAGCTTTTGAAACGAAATTCATAGGTGCTCACATACTCAAAATTAATCGGCCAAACTTTGCATGCACCTAGTTTAAAACCTCATTGTTTTATAAATCAAATAAGTTTTGGTGTCCAACCCGACACCTAATTCTTTTTCTAATTAAAAGCTCATAAGGTCATCTTTTGCAATAATAATAAACAACCACCATAGAATAACCATTCTCATAAGATCATGCACAAGTCCTAAGCATGCCAAAAGTCAACCACCAAATATGCATTGTCTAGCAAGCACAACATCAAGAATAATCACAAAACCACTACCGGTCCTAACTGGCAAAAACCAGGCCACTCGTGCGCCTCCAACTTTAATTTTAGAAATATAATCAAACAAGCTTAGAAAATTCTTAAATTTGAATATATTCTAAAGAACACTTAAAAAACACTTTTTATGAAGACACCATAACCCAAATCATTCTAGAATGAGAGCAGTAAATCTCCCAAACCGTTACAATAACTATGTCCGTGTCCAGAAATTATGTTTTCCAAAATCAGTTTAGTTTGAGATCTGAAACTTGTCTATTTGATCTAAAATTTGATTATGTTAAACTAAAAGATGTGATGAACAACTTTTGTGAAGAAACTCTTTCGAAAATCGAACTTTAAGAATTGATAAAAATCCTTTGAACACCAAAAGATCACTATTTCCAGCATAATCCAAAATTCTATTTTGCAAATAACGAAACTAAAATCTCATTCTTTTAAATCCCTAAAATCTTGAATAAAATATATGTCATAAATGAAAATATCCAAAATATTTTTCAAGAATTAATCAACCTCAAAATCGTAACACATTTTTCCCCACAAAAATGGCAAGCGACGAGCATCCAGTAAACTAATCCATGAGAAATCCACTAAACCAAGCTAAATCACCCTCATTAGTACTAATCCAACCAACTAGATCAATACTAATCTATCTTAAGGCTAATTTAACCAAACTAGATTAACACTAATCCATCTTAAGGCTAATCTCACTTAATGCTAATTTAAGTAAGCTAATTAACACTAATCTAATCCCCTAAGCGCAATTAACAAACTAATCAAAGATTAGGGAGTTCACAGCAATGGCGGCGCAACGGCAGTGACAACCCGAGACTAACGTATCTCCAACGGAAGCTTGGATCGGCAAGGAAACGGCCTAACAAGCTCACAGCTAGGGGCACAGTTCTACTTGGCTTGGTTGCTGGTCGGTTGCTGGTGGAGGCGCTGGACGCGAGATGGGCGGCTGACGGTGAGGTGGTGGCTGTGGTTGCTGGCCGCAGGCTGCTGGTAGCGTGTGGTGGGGAAGCCGCTGGACATGTGGAGCTGGGGGTTTTGTTGGGCGTGAGTGCTGCTGGTGTGGAGGTGGTAACGTGAAGTGGGTGTGAGGCGGTGGAGTTAGCGTGAAGATGCTGGTCGTGGGTGTTGGAGTGCTGAAGAAATGAAGATGGTGGCAACAGCAAGGAGAAAGAAAGCTGGAGAGGAGAAGGAGAAGGAAGAAGGCCTGAGGGAGAGATGGGGCTGGTTCGCAGCTCTTGTGTGCGTGGAGAAAGAGAGAGGGAGGGAAGAAAGTCCAAGGAGTGGCCAATTAGAAAGCCATGCAAATATCCAAACACTCAATAGAAAGCCCTAAAAGTCTTCATCCTTGATGTCAAGCACCCCACCAATGAGGAATTAGCTTCAATTCTTCACAACTAAACCATTTTAGGGGTAGAAATAATCCAAATCTTCAGCCATCCGAATTTCACTTAATCTCTTTTGTCCGAAATCGATTTTTCCGCAAAATTCCAGACTCGATGAAATTTCTCCGAAAGATAAGACGATGTTCTAAAAATAAATCGTGACACGCAAGAATGTCCGATTCCCGAAATCAAATTCAATTTCGTAGTTAAAATCGATTGGACGCGATTTTAGTACAACCTAACCTATTATGTAGCTTTTAGGAATTTTAGTGCGTTTAACCCGTAGTAGATAATTTTCGATCCACGTTTATGCATCTTCGACTTGTAGGTGACTCTCGATTGTCATAAAAATTGCAAGATTTCAATTACGTGTCCCGAGTACAAAATCGACAGAAAACCAGGTTAGTGCCATTCGATGCGAATTTCTAATCACCCGCAATTCAATTACGTGTTTCCATCAAATCGGCCTATATCCAATCACTAATCGATTATAACAGTGTCATATTGACCCTTGCCGATTATTATGGTCAAGCAATTAATTTCTGATCGAATTCTCAAGTCTGCCGCGTTTATATCCCTTAACGGCTTCACCTAATAGATTAGTTAATTCGAGAGTGATTAGCTCCGAGAAAAATGACCATAGGCGCATCGACGAAATGACTATTTTATTTATTTGAGACGAGGTCGAAATTCAAAATGTCACAACATGTGTAAACCGCAACTTGCTTCTGTACTTGCCAACTACCTAAGCAAGCAAGGCACTCGAGGTGTGGTCAAAGTAGCTGATCCATGGGCATTCTTGCACGAGGAAGTGACTGTTTTCCCAGGCGTCGATGATGTGATCATATTGTTGTCCAATCTGATATCCAGGCAACCTACGCTGGAACAGCTGAATATGATGGCTTGATCCGAAGCACTGGTTCCCCGAAAGCCGGTGTACGTCACGTTGCTCACCGCCACGCTTGATGCCTGCATCGATGCATACATCGTCTCAACAGCACCCAATAGAGGAACCTTAAACCTATTACTGATAAACAAAAGTCTCCTGTGTATACAGGTCGTGGAAGCTTTTACTTGAGAGGCGCTCCCGCCTCGGCGAGCAACGCTTGACAAAAAGAAACGTTTTATGTTGTTAGTTCTTTAGCTTGCGATGTTACAGAAAGGTTCTCAAAATTTCCTTGCGAGATTACCAAATTATCTTGAGCTACTTCATCGGTATAAAATTGGTCGATGATGATTGGATTCTTCACTGCGTTGAGCGTGATTTGATCAAAAGTAATACCCTTGGCATATCCCGAACCTCCCTATATGTACACAAAAAGAAGAGAGACAGGTTAGTGGGAGCAAAAAGAAAAGAGCAAGGAATCTATATGATCGTGCTTTTTTTTCTTTATTGAGATCTATCATCATTCTTTTTAAGCTATGGACCCCATGATCACCTGCCAAGTCTTGATCCTCGCTCCATTCGTAGATCCAGTGAATGTGCAATGCTGCACTTGTACCTCTTCGACCGTGTCACTGATTCCATGTTCACCTAAGCTTCCAATGCTATACATGCATAGAGACACAACGCTTCAAATTTCAAATGTATGTATCCTAATTATTAGGTTGGATCAAATTAGGCTCATCTCAACCACGCTGATAACATGGCAGCTGACCTTATACCATGGCCAGGTCCACATGAAACTCCAGTGATAGTAATATAGCTGGAGTTACCATTTATAGCAATGCAATCATCCCCTACATTGCATAGCATTGAGCAGCAGATCATCACCATGTATGAAAAAACTTTACTGCAGTATAATTAGAGCTTATGTACCTGTTTGAATATTAAGGTCATGGATGTTAAGGTGGTTGGTGCTAGAAATGTCAATTCCATCTGTGTTAGGGCTAGTTTCAGGTGCAGAAATTCGAATATTGGAGATGGTACCGCCATCACAGCCACTGATAGAGATGTGATTCTTTGGACTGTTAATGTGTTGCAGTCCACTTAGCACTAGATTGATGCAATGAAAAAAGGACAGGGCCTGCGACACAGTATTCTTGTTATTCTTATCCACAAAAGCAATTGGAAAAGCAGGCCAAATAACATAGCGCAAGCAAAAGTTCCAAAATTTATGGAGATATAGAAAATCATGAGTTCTTTATTTTATTTTATTTTATTTTATTTTATCGTAAGAATATCATATAAGTTATCATGCCCTCATATCCATCACTATATCAACTAATAGAAAAATCTAGAATCGGTTCAAGGCATTGGACAATGGCATTTTACAGTTGGTCTATTCTCACAACCCATCGATCCCTGCAAAAGAAAGTCATAATTCTATTTAGATTGCATAAATATATGACGGTGAAAAGTAAAGTTGAACTTACGTCTATATTTTGACATTACACTTATGTAAACGTGATGATGTGTGTTGACTGACCTTAGCTCCACCCCACCAAAGTGAACCCTGGCCGTCGACTTGTCCTGATCCTTCGACATTGAGATTGGCCACGTCTTGGAAAACCAACCAGCTATCCGATGAGCAGCCTTTCCATCCACTTAGTGAACTAGGAGCAACTAAAGTCCCATCAATCTGTTCTCCAAAAAGAGAGAATCATATACATTATGCTATGTTTTGGAGCAAGAACGTTGTGGCAATGGGAAATACTTTATTAATAATTGATTGCTTAAACTTAAAAATGTAAAGATTGAAACCCTTAAATATTGAATTAAGTTCTTTTGCCCTAATAAGATTGGAAAGTAAGCTTATTTCGATGTACTCAATCAAGTTATATCCTCTTTGAGTCGGAACTCATATCGAGTGGGTTCGCTGTTTGAGGTAAATCTAGTCGAATAGCTCGACAACCAATCTGGCATGCATCATGATGCAACCAAAAATGATGGAGAACCTTGCTTGTGTAATTTTCGCCACCAATTTCAACTATTACATTGTCAGACTCGAATGAGTTTTCTGTTAACAAAACATTAACTAAATATATTAATCCTCCAAGATATTTGTCCCTCTTACCTTTGCGATAATGCTTAAAGACTTGCACGGGCCTTTGAAAGAGACAGGAGATAGTTTAAACTTCTTCCCACCAGGAACAACTAAAGTTGGCGTTCCTTGTGCTCCGCTGTCTCCACAACTATCTACCCAAGTTTTCACAAAGGCCTGAAAAGAACAAAGGAAATCATGACATAAACACGAAAAAATTAATCTAGACAACAAAGAAATAATGAGAAGACAACACAGGCTTTTTTCAATAGGAGTGGAGAAAGAAAGAGAGAAATTAAGCTTTACCAAAAAAAAAACAGAGAGAGAAAGAGAGAGAGAGAAATTAAGATAAAAAAATGTACCTGGGTATCATCATCGACTCCATTTCCAGTTGCACCATAGTTTATCACGTTGTATGTGGGTGATGCTGCAACGATTCCATGGCTTGAAAAAATTGACGGAGCAGCGAAGAGGACCAAGTATATTGCAGCTACAAATCCCTGCATGACCAAAACAGCTTTTGAAGTTGAGCTGGGGAGGTGACCAGTCCAGAGAAAACTGGCATTTTTCAAAGGGAAACGGGAGGAGTGACAACTTAGACATCGGCAAGAAAAATGCTAGATACACTAAAAAGTGTCGCTAGATTTTATTATTAAGCAGTATAACAAATTATTTTCATTGGGAAATTTTCAAATAAAATTTTGAAGTGTGGTCATTCTTTGAAAAGAGAGTTAGAATTGACCTTATTTCAAATAAAACCTCGAAGTGGCAAACTTATAAATAAGAACTTCAGCTCACCGGCTAGCAAAATCTTCATTGGCAGGCGAGAATGTATATCTCACAAGCATTTCACGTGCCACTTTTGTGCATTTCACGGAAGTGGCACATTAGTTGCATGCGTTTGTCAAGATCTTATTTGAGACTAGGTTGTCCACGTCGGAGTTCTATTTGAAATAAAGTCCATCTTGTGCTCTTTTTTGAGAAAGTGGCTTAACTTCAAGCCCTTACTCGAACTTTTCCCTTATCACAATGCTTAATTTGGTCTAAGGGGAAATAAGAGTATGGTCGATGAAAGGCCCTGCTCAATGCTTCACTAATTAAAGAGCTAACGATATAAAATCAACGAAAATGTGGCATTAAATAAATACCTAACAAACCCTCTCCTTGTAATGAAGTTTCACTACTGATCAAACCACAGTCATTGAGACTATCCTTTTGAGAAGTGGTATAAAAAAGAAAGAGCAATTTCTTTTTTCTTTTTTTCTTTTTTTAATTTAGAGAAGCATGTGAAAAGATTGGTTTTCGTAAATTGTATTAGATACATGCTATTTCTCGGATGAGGTACAACCTTCATTAATACAACCATCCACATGTTTCATGAATTTTCACATGTTGCATATGAAGTAAAAACATAAGACAAAAGCCAAAGACATGGCCAGTGAAAATTGAAAACCAATAGAACAGTAAGACTGCCACTGTCCCTAAACAAAGAGAAAATCAAATCGTGCTCTTCAAAGATTTAGAGGTAGAAATTCGTCAAAAGATGCATAAAAAATAAAAATAAAAACCAACGGAAAACGCCCCCTAAAAATATGACACTCACCATCTTGAACACTAAGATGATAAAGGACCTTCTTGACTAACAGAGAAGACAAACAACAGATGAAATGCGAGATGGAGAGATGTACGGATGATGTCCTAAACATCTTCCTAGAGCTTTTATATATAGGCGGAATTGTAGAATCGCTTAGGTACCGACAATCCCAGCAATTATTATTACACCTAACAGGAAAAAAAAAACATCTAATCCTCTCCAACTCGGGCACCAAAAGAGGAAAAATCCACTCATCTCGTTTCATATTCTTAGTGTGTATTTTCCCATTTATGGCAAAGCTTAGGAGGTTTTGCCACCAAAACAGCGCATCATATGGTAACTTAACAAGATATATCTTAATTTCCTATATTTGACGCTAATTTGGATAGATCAAATTGATATGTCTATCTGAGCAATTGATTTTTGTGATCAGCATGTTACTTTACCTTCCAATTTCGAATTGTCCTATTAAAGCACACTAGAATGTTATCCCCACGATAGCGATTAGTCCCCACTGTCAATAGATCTGGAGCATCGGATTGCTTTCTATTCCGGGAAGGAGCAAATTAGATTAATTATTGAGACACCAGTCTGGGCCACCTTACTTACCTAGGAAAAGTGCCTGGTCCCAAGGTCGCAATTTCTAGTGTAGTTGTCAAGTGTTGGAATGAGAAGTAGAAGAAAGTAGTTTCTTCAAAAATGGAAAGAGGCTATCTAAGAAATTCGACTAAAAGAAGTGGTAAAATATGGCAAGGTCAAAAGAGAGAGAGAAAAAAAAAATTAATTCGGATGGATCGTAGATTTTTCTTAATTGGTCCTGTTCATTTCAAGAACTTGGGGGATGGGAAGAAATTACGAAAAAAATTCTAAACCTATCACACTTGGTCAATTCAGTTTTAAATATTTCAATTTGGCTAATTTAGTCATGAACATTTTGACAATTTGTCAATCTAGTCTTTTCTATTCAATTTTGATTGGACATCGCCGATACTGAAATTGGTCATCTTATATGACATAGCCGGCATTGGTATGAGCAATTTCAATAATTTAAAAAATAAAATTGAATTTTTATGTTTTTTTCATCTCTATTGTTATTTTTGTTTCTTTCTTTCCTTATTTTCCTTCTAAGTTCGACAAAGGTTACAAGCGAGGCTCGGCAAACCCTCAATAGACTTTGTAGAAAAAGAAGGAAAATATAAAATATAAAAATATTTAAAAATTCAAATATATATAAATGATAAAATTACTCATATTTACGATAATGTACTATTAGATCCACGTCAGTAATTTCCAATTAAAATTGGCCAAGATGACTAAATTGACAAATCGTAAAAAGACCGGAACTAAATTAGCCAAATTAAAATATTAAAAACTGAATTGGCACGAATATAATAGATTTAAGTCTTTTTTTTTAAACTTTCTTTGGTGATAACTATACTTTTTAAGCAGAGCAAGAACTGTAGAAATGATCTCTCTCTGGTACAGAGGGATGTAGGGACCCAGTTCGATTCATTCGGGCGAAGTTCCTTAAAAGGAGTATTCAGCTCTTGATCATTTGGCTCACGTGAACGGGTCGCATCATTAAATACAATATTCGAACAACACATAAGTTAAAAGAAAGTGCGGGACCTATACAGTGCCATGCGTCACAAATTGCCACGCTGTACGATCCACCTCCTGAATCCAATCGAGACAAGATGCTACATGGCCGGGGCTGTCTTCTGAATTCACAGGGCCACCTCTAGAATCTTTACCTATTTCGCATAACGCGACGAATGCTCATTAGCTACAAAATCTACGCAGAGACCGTTGAAAAACTATGTTGGGCCGGTTGAGATTACTTCGCCGCTTTGCATTTTTACGTACCACCTTCTCCTCTTTGTATCAACAACAAATCTTGGTGGAACGTAGACGACAGCAAGTTTCGTATCCGCGATTCTTGACGCAATTCGTACCATATGCTAAACATAATTTTAATCATTTGAAAATCCAAACGTTCATTCTTAACTTTCTTTTAGTGAGAATCCTATTGACACTCTAAACACAAGACCCCACCAAAGACCCTTCACACCTTTCTCTATTCTGGACTATGCACACTAACAAAATGGTAGAAAGTACGCATACCCATCCATAAACAATTAAACATCAAGAAAACCTGCTTTCTTAACAATAACGATAACGATAACTTTGACCACCAAGAAGGTTAACTTTGCTAGTTTGCAAAGTCCTGCAGCTTCCTATTCATGAACCTTCAACACTATTAAGTGCAAAACTCAATTAAGGAACTCCATTTATATGTAATTCAAACTGTCAAATATGATTAAAAATCACGCACCAACCCAAATCACGCAACTAAACTCAAAAACGTTAATCCATAGCTCTACAGACAACTGTTCTAGTACGCATTAAATCAAGTCCTCAAAATCTACAGCAGAAAGACTAACAAGGACGTAAAATACGCATCCAGCTTGAACCCATCCATGTCCAGATGTGTCCAGAAGTTGTCTATCCAAACGACCCTCTAGGATGGCACTGCACAAAAGCAACAAGATACATGTTAAGACCTTACCATGCATTGTAATGCTAGAATGGCCAAGAGCATTAAGCATGATGTACATTTCAGAACATCATTGCACAAGGAAAAGCTGAACAGAGAGCAGAAGCCAAAGAACTAAATATGATATCCCCGCCATACAATGGAGACAGTTTCAAAAGATTTTTACTCTTCAACATGTGAGCAAAACTTAAAATAAAGTGTCAACCCATTAAAAATAGGGTTGGGTAAAAAGTTCAGCGGTCCTAAGCAAGTAGGCTAGACAACAAACTGTTGAGCGGTCTTGGGCCTCTCACCCAAATGCTAACTCAAGAGATGATGAGGCTTTCCCTCACATTACCAATGTGAGACAACCTCAACAATTTTCCCCTCATACATCAGGCCTAGGTCAAAGCCATAACAACCCAAACTCTCTTGTGTGACTACTGGGTCCAGACTTCTTGACACCCCAAGCTCTGATATCAGTGTTGAGTGGTCTCGGGCCTCTCTCACCCCAATGAGGTTTTCCCTCACATTTATAAATCAACCACCAACCCCTTCTAGTGAGACAACCTCAACACTAACTTGGTGTACAAAACAAGCATCCGATAAACATACCGTATGTAGACCATTAAAATAAAGCCGGGTAGAAAGTTTAATGGTCCTAAGCAAGTAGGCTAGACTACTAACTGTTGAGTAATCTTGGGCCCTCCTCACCCCAAAAGCTAGCTCAAGGAATGAGGCTTTCCCTCACACAACCGAGATGGGACAAGCTCAACAATCTCCTCCTCTTATGTCGGGGCTTAAGTCAAAGCCGAAACAACCCAAACTCTCTCATGTGACTATTGGGTCTAGACTTGTTGACAAGCCGAGCACAGATACTAGTATTGGATGCTCTAGGGCCTATCTCACTCCAATGAGGTTTTCCCTCACACTTATAAACCGATCACCAACCCCTTCCACAACTTATGTGAGACAACCTCAACACTAACTTAGTGTACAAAACAAGCATCCGATAAACGTACTGTATGTAGAGGTATCTATCTGTTCAGGAAGCTCCTTTATATCCACCTCGAACCTAGCTTGAACCTGGCATAAGATATTAAATATAATGAACACTTGCATGGAAGATACCCTAAAATGACAAAAGAGCACCAAAGAGCACCAAATTGCAACCTGGTTGAGTGTGTCAGAATCTGAAGCAGAAGAAACAAATGTGATTGCCAAGCCTTTAGTGCCAAACCTTCCAGCTCGACCAACCTGTGGTAAATTTAGTACAAAAATATGCTTAAATTTGTTCAGGAATCCTAATACAGCTAAACCAAATATATTTGTAATATAAGATTACGAAGGATACCCTGTGCAGATAAGTGTCGGCAGAATCTGGCATGTCATAGTTAATCACAATATTAACACGTTCAATGTCAATCCCCCGACCGACCAAATCTGTCGCAACAAGAATCCTTTTATGACCTTCTTTGAAACCTTTGTACCGTGTCAACCTACAAAACACATCCTATTATAATAGCTTCTAAAACTTTAAAATGCCGCAAGGCAACTACACTGCATAATGGCAAGTGAAGAGAGACGATGCAATATCAAGCAGAACAAGAAGTTCATAATCTCCCAAATACAATTAGAAAATAAGCACCACTTAGGACATGTTTGGAATGACAATATGGAATTGAATGACAGATGGAATAGAAACAAACAAAGATTTCATTATTTTTTGTTTGGCAAGTTTCTGGGAATCAAATAAGAGTGAGATTTCTTTTGTTTGGTTTATATGAAAATAATACGCAAAAGGAATCAGTCAAAAAATAAAACTTAAGGACACTCGCATTTTCATTTAAAATAGTACTTACTAAAATTATAAAATCATTTGAAAAACATTAGACAATTAATAATTTAAAATAATTATTGAAAAAATTTATATATTGATAAATAAAATTCTTTCACTTTCATTTATTTTATGAATCCATATGGCTCTAGCCTTGGAAGTGGAATGGTGATTCCATGGCCTATGGTTTTATATGCCAAATTTTAAGGAGTTGGTGGAATGAACATTCCCCAGAACCACCATCCCATTATTCACATGCTGATCCAAGCATGAAAAAGGGAATTGGCACCTGAAATTGTGATTCCATTCCTACTCATTCATGTAAATCAAACATGCCATAACCACAAATCTTGTCTAATTGCTTATCAACTTATTGTTGTTTTCCTTTGCATTTTGGTAAGATAGCCTCTCAAGATGCTTTCCTACTCTAGGAAGGCATCATTGCTCATTCTTACAAATCTAGGTCCTCTTCCTCACCTAGATCACTAGTAAGAATAATTAGGATGAACAAAAGCCACTATCATATCCACCACTTCACCCCAAGCATCCATGTCCCGATGAAGCAAACTTTCAACAACCTGAAATCGTGGCATGCCAGATTCAACCTAAGTTGCCTTAGCAGTAAGGGCGTTCCTTCAACCATGCCTCAAGAAGCAAAGGTCAGCATTTACTTCTTATCCTAAATTTTGCACCATCAGAGTTTGCTTGATCCTAGATAAGGAATCTTGCCAAGTGAACACAATCTAATCAAGGGCGATGAACCTAAGAGCTCTTCTTTGGGAAGGTGCTCCGTATTTTCAAAAAGAAAAAAGGGCGTGAAGTAAGTATCATTCTCCTCACTATTCAAACTGAAATGCTGTTGTCCGAGGTAAACACATCACTATGATTATCCATTATAAAATAATGTTGACAGAAGAAGGCTATCAAGAGCAAACTCATAAGATTGGCAAAAAAAATTTCTAGCAACGAAAAGCAGGTGCGGGGGCAGACAGAGAGAGAGAGAGAGAGAGGAACCTTTCCTCCTGTGACATGCCAGAATGGATGCATATAGAAGGAAAGTTGCAATCCACAAGTAACTTGTTTAACTCAGCAGCTCGGCTGACACTTTTGACGAAGATTACGACTTGATTGAAGTCCAATGCATCAAGAAGGTCATTTAGCTTGCGATTTTTCTCCCCTTCACTTAATTTGATGTAGTGCTGACAATTCAGCGTGATTTTCAGTCAGAACACTGGATATTTAACTTTACAGAAAGGAGCTACACAAGAAAACTCGAACTATATATACCTGTACAAGACCATGAAGGGTCAACTTGGCCTCGTCAACATATATTTCCATAGGCTGAAAGGAACAAACGTCAGCAAATTCAGTAAATCAGATTAAGCGCCCTCCTCAAGCTAGGAGAAGCCACTACGAATTGAACAATGCATCATCCATCGAATTGCGACCCTGTTGCATCTGATTTGCGTCCTTATCAAGCTCTCCACTGTCGCAACAAGCTGAAGTCGTACTTGACAAATTCATGTTTCAATTAACGACCCCAGCAACCGATCACCACAACCATCAACCCTCCCCCACCCCCAAAAACCCCAAAACCACCACCACCACCACCCCCACCCAAAGCCAGGAAAAAAAGAGATAAAAAGACGCAGTGAGATAATCCAACCACTTCACCCAGGGAACGGGGGAGGAGTAAAACGCCCACCTTAAATCCATCCTCTGACCAAACCATCAGAAGAAAACATCAAAGATGCCAAGAACGACAAAGAAAAGCAAACAGAAGCTTCACTGGAATATTCCCACCCTTCATGGTTGACAATCTTAACTTCCACCAATTTCCCCCATCTAGCCGGATATTCCGCGTGATGAAGTTAAAGATACAGCAGATCGGTGCCACACACACAAGTTGCCCAGGGGAACATGGAGTTGCCATGCTGCAAACATCTACTCTAGCCGTAAAAAAGGCCGCTAATATCAAGTTAGACTTCAAATTCAAGTTATAATGGTGATGAGACATTACATCTTGCATAAACTTGTGGCAAACCGGGCGGATTTCTTTGCTGAGCGTTGCTGAAAACATCATGACTTGCTTATCGTGAGGCGTCATCTTGAATATCTCCTGCACATCTCTCCTCATGTCTGCATACGATACAAACAATGTCCACAATAACTAAGCTGCAACCTACTGCTTGAAAGAAGAATCATCAACTAAGTACTATCAGAAGGCAGAGCTTCTTGTTTTCTGTTTCATTCTAAGAAACACATAAATCACCAGAAACATCATACCGAGAGATTCGAGCATCTTGTCACACTCATCAAGGATGAAATGCCTAACATTCTTTAAAGAAAGGTCCTTGTCCCTTGCCAGAGCCAAAATTCTGCCAGGTGTGCCAACAACAATATGGGGGCACTCATTCTTCAACAGCTCCTTGTGGATTCTGACATTGACGCCACCATAAAAGACTGCAATCTTGATTTCTGGCAAATACTTACTGAACCTCTCGAACTCGTGACAGATCTAGACAACAACAAAGAATGACTATCTCAAAAGGATTACAAATGCAATATAGAGGAAAAACCCCCACAAACCTACTGACGGAACAAGATCATCCATAAAGGAGACTGAAAACAACAACCTTCTTTTCCTCATTGAGTTAAGACATGGTAAGATAATTAAGAAGTACCTGATAGGCTAACTCCCTCGTGTGACAAAGAACAAGTGCAGCAACTTGCCCAGCAACCGTTTCAATTTGTTGCAAAGTTGACAAAACAAAAACAGCTGTTTTCCCCATCCCAGATTTTGCTTGGCAAATGACATCCATGCCCAATATAGCTTGAGGAATGCATTCGTGTTGGACTGATGAATCAAAGAAAGTTGCATTGAAGGAACCTTTGGTAAGTAAATATTATGTTCCTGCTCCTTTCACTTGAAAGGTTTACCACCATAACTTTTTCGCTGAAAGATTGTGATGCTAGAATATTACCTGAAAGTTTAGATGTAAAGAAGCATAAGACATTGAAAGTGGCACAAAGGAGAGAGAAATGCCAATTCTGAAGAAAAACTTAAAAGGGGAAAATCACAGGAAAACTAATATTCATGGGCTAAAGCTAGGCAATTATGCAAGTCAAAGGTATCTTTTTCTCCAGGGAAAAGTTAATTAATTGCCTCAATTTTCATTCAGAAGCAGAGTCATCCAAAAACTAGAAAAAATTAGAAGAAACATCCACAGTAGAACAAATTCCTTAATATGCTCGGCAGGTGAATACAGAAGAACTCAAAAGGGGAAAACTACGTAAGATGTGAAAAAGATGAAGACAAGAGCCATGGATATATACATCATCTTCCATCACAACTGCTATGAGAGGTTCATAAGCCTTCCTAAAGTGATCAAAACTGGAGAGAAGCATGAAAAAAGTTCAATTTCCCTTAAGAATTTTCTTACACATCAAGATATCCAAAGAAAAAGAATACTTTTCATTCATCCCCATCCAGATTTCTTTTTCCTTCCCTCCATCTGCCGTCATCCGCTCTTTGCTTCCACAATATCTTATCCAAATATATAGAACTGATAGAACAAAGAAAGACACACACACACACACACACACAGCACGTAAACGATCCAGTCGATGACCAATACATAAACACAGAAACAAGTTCAAAAAGTATGAAGTTTGCCTTCGGATGGGTGCTCGAAACCGGAGTCCACAATAGCACGAAGCAACTCTGGCTTCAAAAGGAAGTCTCTGAAACCGGAGCTGTGAATCCCGACGTAACCCCTGCGCACGACATCGAAACAACAATAAGCTCTCCACGCAAAGAAATCGGCAATTAGCTCGACATCCCGATCCTCTACGCCTTTCACCGGCAAACGCGAGCTCCAAAATCCTCAAGTTCCCATCTCTCCCTACTCTACGCACACAAACGTCGCAAGTTCCGATCCAACGCCATACCCACGCTCGCGCGAATCAAACCTCGAGCGAAGGAAAGCAAGGAGGGCGGGAGAAGGAGAGAAAAGTACACTCACTTCTTGGTGGCTTCGCCGTTGACCTTGGCGGAGGCGGAGTCCATGGCCTTGTCTTCCTCCTCCTCGTAGTCGAGGAGCTCCTCCTCGTACGCATCGTTGTCCCTCGTCTCTCCCATTGCCTGCCTGCAGCGCGAACGCAGCACGAGGATTCGACCGTTACTCCGGTGCGGGGAGAGATTCGAGCGCGACGGATTAGGGTTCGAAACGCACGGAGAGAGAAAGAGAGAGAGTACCTGAGTGAGTAACGGTTCTTCTGCTGCTGCTGCTGATGCTGCTGCTGCTTCTGCAGAGGAAGGAGAGAGGAGGTGGAAACGATGTCGTTGAGGATGAATTTTGCAGAGATTCTCTCTGCTACGAGACGAGACGAAGTGAAGAAGGAAGAAGAAGAAGAGGCGGAAGAAGAAGGAGGCGGCGAGTTCGGTTCGTGATCCGAATTGGGACAGCGCGATGCGTCGTCCGAGGCGACTCGCGACCTGTCGGCCCGCCCGAGCCCGTCGGGCCCGAAATGCAAACGGGCGGGCCGGGCTGGCGTTCGAGGAAAAATCCAAGATGGGGTCGGGTCGGGTCGGGTCGAGATCGTGCCTCCATAGGTGAAATTACCAAGGAAATTACCGCGTGATTTCTTTGTTCCCGCACGCGATGATAAATGTTGCACATCTTAACATCTTTTCACATGACAAAAATACTATACATTAATCTTTTTAATTAAATTTCCTACTTGTGCTCACAGACCCTATAAATCACGTTGACGAAATATTAAAAGTAAGCAGTTTCAAATTTCGTCTAAGTTCTATTTGCGTCAGAGTAAGTTCTTTAATTTTTAAAACTTGGAACATACCCTACATATTAAAAAACCTAAAACCTACCTTATCATGAATTTCAAAATCAATTACAAGATTTACTCAAGTTTCACATGTACTCTTAATTAAACAATTGTGTCGAATCATCGTTTCTAATGACCATTATGTAATATAATCCACTAATCACAATATATAGTTACACGCATAATAAAGTAAAAATCTCAATCATAGATACTATCTAAAATGAAAACTCAAACATATGGATTCATATTACGTACTCATAGTTGGAAATTATAAAATACTGTAAAATCATGCGGAAATATCAAACAATAAAAAATACAATAATTATCCCATATTTTAGATCTAGATTTCATAATTTTTGAAACTTGAAATTAATACTACATATCATAGATACTAAATCGATTAGATATGATTCTTAAATTCTCAGTTTTACCCTAAAATCATATTCATCTCTATGAAAGATCATGCTCTGTGAGAATTTTCTCTCTTTTTTCGCTTAATGAATTTTCCACTTGTAAGTAGCTGTACGTTAATTTGGCCAAAGAATTATGTTAATTATTAAAGAAAACTGATAATATTTTTTTAAAGAAAATAAAATAAGAATATTGGCTCGGACAGAACCAAGTAATTTCGCTAAAGCCCCATTTTTCTCCTTTTCGGCCCGGCCTACACCAGACCTTAAAAATCTAGCCCGATCTGTTCAGGTCGGGCCGAAGATCCCCTCTACGCCTAGCCCGCCCGGCCCGTTTGCAATCCCTATCGTTTGACAAGATATTTTCTCCAAGAGGCCAAAAAGGAAGAAGCCATTATCTTCTACGTTTGTTTCTTTCGAGAGACCATCACCTTAATTGCTCAGCAAGAACTTGCTCGCTCTTTAACTCTTCCATGGCGTCTGCACCTTGGAGCTCCCCTCCTTCTCCTTCATTCTATGCCAACTCAAGATCAGGTCTCTCTCTCTCTCTCTCTCTCTGAGAGTTTGCTTTGCTTCACAGCTTATGAATTTGCTTCCATGATCAGAGAATCAGCTGACCAGTCCTGTCCCAGCACACGGAATTCGTCCAAGAGACCGCGGCACCACCCATCGTCATCCTCCAGCTACCACGTTTCGACTGGTGAAAGCTCAGGTGAAGACATCATTATAACTTCGATGCAGACCGGCTCTCTACTCCATTCAATCTTTGTCTGCTCCAGCGTAATTCAGCAGCACGCATCGTACTTCTTTGCTCATCCGCCCGCTCGGGTTAAACTCGATGTTTCCTTGAATTTTGCCCGTCCAGGCTGCGAAGGGCGACGGGCGCACGAAACCGAAGAGCATGATTTGCACCGACTGCGACGGAAATGGTAAGCTCGTTGCTGCCTTGTGATTGAACATCAGAGGGATTGTTACTCTCTTTCTGTCACTTCAGCTTGCTAGTTCGCCTAGTTCTGATCTGCACCACCATGCATAGTCCTATGAATAAAATCTCTAAAAGAGGGACATAATGCTTGCCTGAGTTGGGCCCGGCCGCCGCTAACCGTCGAGGTCCGAACCGGTAACCGCCCATTTAGGTATCGAGACTAGGATGACCACAAATCAATCCTCCCCGTAAATTTTCAATTGGACATGTTGTGCTCTATAGACAGAATTCGATGAAAGAAATGATTGGTGACTTTTTTTTTTAAGATAACTTACTAGTAACTTATAAAACTTTTATGATAATATGACTTTTTTTCGCTTGCAAAATATTAGTTTCTACTCGTTTTCAACTTTTATTTTATAACTTACCAACGCTTCTAATTTAGTAACTCTTATATGAAATTCACAATGCAAATTAATGTGATATACCAACTTTTGTTAGACTAACTAGTTTTAAATATCAACCCCATTTGAGTTTATTATTGCAATTCAATGATTTTTCTATTGAGTTACCAATTCTTATTTGCCTTGATTGGCAACCCTTTACATTTACAATTATTTTTAGAGATTATCAACCTATATTACCCTCACCAGCCAACTATTTTCCCATTAAATTATCACTCAATATTTGTTTACCAACTCTCATTGAGTTTAGTAAAAAAAAAAAACTCTCATTTGAGTAAATTACCAACATTTATTTATTTATTTTTTAAAATTCAACTTTTCTTATTGTTTATAAACTTTTATTTGCATTTCTCAGAAAATTCTTAAATGTACCACCATTTAAGATGGAGTGGGTAGCTTGTCTTATGATTTAGTAAAAATTTACCAACATTAAGTAAAGTGACTTATCAACTTTTGTATTTGAGCTACCAACTCTATTTAAGTTTTAAAATAATAATAATAATAATAATAATAATAATAATAATAATAATAATAATAATAATAATAATAATCAAAAGCCACTCACATTAGAGTTACTTATTGAGTTCATTCTTTGTTTAATTATAAATTTTTCTTCTCTTTTACTTCACTCTTAGTTGCGTCTTCAAGTTACTAACTCTTATATGAAATTACTAATCTTAATTTAAGTTATTCATCAAATTTTTTTACAATATAGTGATCACCTATTTCGTGATACCAACTCTCATTTAAAGAAAGAGTTAGTTACAGACCTTTTTTTGGTCATTTTTAATTTACCAATTTTTTATTGGATTAATATGGAGAATATAATTAATAATCACCAAATAAATATTGGCAGCTTCTTATAATAGATGGTAGATCCAAGATGTTGGTAGGGAAGTTAAATAAAAGTTCTGTAAACGTCTTTTCTGTTAGATATAAAGACGGTGATAATTATAAAAATATAAATGTAAGTTACTAACTCTCATATTAATTGGTAATTTAGTGGTAGCAAAGGGTTGGGGAGTAAGAGAAACAAAAAGTGTAAGTCAGTAGTAAAATTGGTGAATTAGAAAACCAAATAAATGTCGGTAAGAAACTCAATTAAGAGTTGGTAACCCAATTGGTCACTCAATCGGAAAAAAAAAATGTGGGTAATTTACATTAAAAAGTTGGTAGTTTCATCAATAATCGGTAAACTTAAGGAGTTCTAAGAAAGGTAAATAAATTTAGTAAAAAGATAAGAGGAATAATTTTTTTCAAAAATAAAGGAAATTGGTGATTTACAAACCTTAAAAAAAAAAAAAATCACTTTGGTGACGCAAAACTAAATGAAGACTAGATCAAGAAAAGATTGGTAATCAATCTAATTAATATTAATGATTTCTAAAAAAAAGTAGGTAAATTTTAAAAGTTAATATTAAGAGGTAGACAAAAATGGTAACTTAATAGAAAAGTTAGCAAGTTTAAGAAAAAAAAAATAAATGTTAGTTAACAACTCAAATGAGAGTTTATAACCAGCAATTACTTATTAATTTAGTCAGACATTTGCAAGGTACACAAATCATGGTTGATTAGTTCAAGTGATAGTTGATAAATATATTAGGAAAGTGGCACATACTGGGGGTGGCAACTGTTTATTAAAAGCACACGTCTCTGTTTAAGTGATAAGATGATGTTGATGCGGCATAACTACTGGAGAAGCTGGGGTTGTCAGTAAGAAAAGTCAATAGAGGTGGGTTAATGATATGACAATTTTTGTTGTTGTTAGATGTAAGAGAAGTCAATATTTAAAAAAATATATATATCCAATTAAACATTGCTAACTAACTCAAATAAGAGTTGATAATGCAAAATTGATTGGTAATTTAATCGAAGAAAAATTAATACTCACTCTAATTGGAAATGATAATATTTAAAAGAGTTTGGTCAATCTCAAAAGTTAACAAGCATGTCAAATTAAAGTGGTAATTCAGTTGATGGTAAATTAAATAAAAAATAAATATATGATAAGTAATTCATATGAAAGTTGATAAACCAAGATGTTGGTAAAATGGTGAATAAAAGTTTATAATCTATAAGAAAAGATTTTTTTTTAATAAAAAAGATAAGAGAAGTTACTCCGTTAAGAAAATCATATAAAATTAGCAACTACAATTAAAGATGGTAACACGTTAGTAACTTAATCAGATTAGAGGTGGTAACTTTTCTAATTAAGGTCAGTAATTCAAAAAGGAATTAGTAAATGCAAGGGGTGGCTAAATAGAAAAGATTATAAAAAAAATCTAAATAGATGTTGATAAGTGACTCAAATAAGAAATAAGGAAAAGTTGATAAGTGACGCATGTGATAGTTGATAAAATTTATATTGTATGAGAAATAAGGAAAAGTTGGTAATGATAATGAAAGTTCATGAATTACGAAAACCAAACAAACCTTGGTGAGTAACTGAGATGAGAGATGGTAGACCAATGTTAGTTAATAATTTGAAAGAAAAAAAAAGTTGGCTGGATAACTTCAAATTGAAGTAGGTAAATATAAGGAACTGATAAGAAAAAATAAATAGAAGTCGATAAAAGATGAGATAAGTAGATAATTCGTAAATTTTCTAAAAAAGTAACTTCACTAAAGTGTGAATAAGTTACTAAGATGCATTGGCCGTTACTGGAATAAGTTACTGGAATATATATATCGACAATAGAAGATGTTTGTTTGTTGATTGACTGTCGATTTTTGAAAATGTAGATAGGATTATAGAGTGGGCTATGGAGGTAAAACCCTCTTGATCTCAGTTTGAACATGCTTACATTCGGAATTGTCTCCCCATGGAACCCAATTGAAGAAAAAGGCATAAAAGATATGCCTTAAGTCTTCTTTAAGCTACTGCCAAAACAGAGACTTCCTAAGAAACAAGATCAATTGCAACAGCCTTCTTCGCATCTTTCATTTCGGTCACCTTCCTTGACTGTCAGCAGAGCGAAACCGCGAAGTTCCATCAATCGGGACGGATCGGCTTTTGAAATCTCCATGGAATTCTTACATTACGCGTGCCGATTACCTCATCGGAAACTTGCTGTCTGATCTGAAAATGGTTTCGTTTCGTGCTGCTGTCTCAATACGCAGGTGCAGTCATGTGTTCTCAATGTAAAGGCAGCGGTGTGAACTCGGAGGATCTCTTCAATGGACAGTTCAAAGCCGGCGACTCCTGTTGGCTCTGCGGGTAAGCTCGACTTCCCCGAAACGAAACATCGGTCGCGGGCAATGCTGAAAACCTCGGGCCGCAGAAACCTTTTCCCGAATTTTCAAGAACGCGGACTTCAAAACGTGCCGGTCCTTTTGGCATGCTGTGTTCTTGTAGTTGTGATCGTAAGCTTTACGCATGATCTTTGCATGTGCAGAGGCAGGAAGCAGATGCTGTGCGGAAACTGTAACGGGGCGGGATTCATCGGCGGTTTCATGAGCACTTATGACGAGTAGACGAATCGAGTCGAGGCCGCATCTGATGAATGATGCTGCATCGGCAAGCTCCGTCAGGCTCAAAACGAAAGCTGATTCAAGGTGTTACGAGGATGGATCTCTCCTGGCAATGTGTGGCTTACGAATGTGTAGATTTAGCTGTTTTCCTTTTACTAGTCAAGTTGTAAAATGACATATGAAATGCATTCCAAACGAAGCACACCGATACCTGCAATTGATAGCTTTTTTCCCCATATAGGAAGCACACTAGATATCGAATCTAGTAAGGATCGAGAGAGAGAGAGGGATTGTGTTTTATTTTAGGGTTATTAGGAGAAGCAATATATAGAGACAACCTTATACTTATAAAGATAAATGGGTATCCTAGTATCGTGGTTCATCAAGTTTTATTTTCAGAGTACATGAACCGCCGCGAACTCCAAATATGTTTCAAATTCTAGGATTTTCTACTAAATGTGACCGCGAATAATTTGGACTACTCGGTGGATCTAATTTGATATGTTAATGGACTCAGACTTAAGCTTTAGGTCAAAAAAAAAAAAAAGTTGGACTACTCGCCTTCTGTTGCTATCCTAAGTAATAATGATGGGATCGACACCTGATAAAATTCGTCTAAACTTTTAGGGTGCACGTGACAAAATTTCTGAAATAGAAATTAAAATATTTAGTTTCTGATTTCTTCTTCAAATCTATTTCTAAAATAGAAATCTGTTCAAGAAATAGAAAAATCAAATTGCATTACTAAACGGATTTATGTTTCAAATTTGTTTAGAGGAACAAATAAACGGAAAGAGAAATAGAGAAGTAGAAATTTTATCATGCGCGTCCTTATAGTCAATAGGGAGAATTGTCCAAAAGTCCTGCTTTATTGCGGTTTTACGGTCAGTCCTAAACCTTTTAATTTTGCCAATTGAGTTCTACACATTTTTACTTTTTGCCAATTAAGTCCATCCAGCCAATTTTGGCCGAAAAATGCTGACGTGGACGCCGACGATGCCACGTAGGATTTGCCGGCGTTGATGTGGATAATTTTTAATAATATTGAAATTTTTTAAAAAAAAATTTGAATTTTTTGAATTTTTTGAATTTTCTGTTTTTTCATTTTTTCTTCTTATTCTTTTGGCCTTTTCCGTGGCCGGCCACCGGCCACGTACAACGGCCGGCCACAGGCGAGGCCCGGCCGGCGGCCGGCGTGCCAAGCGAGGCCGCCGGCCCGGCGAGGGCCAACCTCGCCGTCGGGCGAGGGGCCCTCGCCGGGGCTCGCCCCCCCCGTGGAGCGTCGGCCTCACCCGCCACCCGCCACGCGAGGCCCCGCCGGGGAGACGGCGACGCCGGGCGAGGGCCGGCCTTGCCGATCTGGCGAGGGCTCCCCTCGCCCAACGTCATCGTCGCCGGCCGGGCCTCGCCTGTGGCGGCGAGGCCCGGCCGGCCGGGCGTGGCGGTGGCCAGCCGTCGTTTGTGGCCGGCGGCCAGCCACTGGAAAATGCCAAAATGAAAAAATGAAAAAAAAAAAACAGAAAAAAAAAAATTCAAAAAAAATTCAATTTTTTTAAAAATTAAAATATTATTAAAAATTATTCACGTCGCACGGAGTCATTTTTCCGGCGTCCATGTCAAATTTTCCGGCCAAAATGGTCGGATGGACTTAATTGGCAAGAAGTGAAAAGGTTTAGAACTCAATTGGCAAAATTAAAAGGTTAAGGACTAAATTGGCAAAACTGCAATAGGTTTAGGACCTTTTGGACAATTCTCCCGTCACAATAGCACCTACCTAATGAGAGGCGTAACTCTTTTCGTATGTTCGTATGTGTGTATATAAATAAATAAATAAATATATATATGTATATATATATATGAACCATGGTTTTCACTCACAGAAAACTCAACACACCCCTCTTACATTATCTATTTCTCTCGATCAATCTCACTTTTGGCTCGTTCTCTCCAATCAGCAACGGCGAAAGCACGGTTCTGAGGTAATTATCGATTTTTGACCCTTCTCCATTGTTTTTTTTATTTTAAAGCCAAAACGTTGTGAATGAGCCTTGTCTCCGTTATGTTCAATCTGTAGTTTGGTGATAAATCTAATTCCGTCTTGTAAATTTAGGGTTTTGTATTTGGGTGGGCATCTCTTTTAAATAATCTTGAAAAGATGGAATATTTACAGAAATAGAGACCATTATTTCAACCTAAATTAAAGCAAGAAGTAGTCGACAAATCATAGAATAGAATCGGTATGAGGGTTCCAAAACATTGGAACCAACCATACCAGAAAACTACGACAATAACCAAGTTCAAATAGTAATTAAAAAACTGAATATTAGAACTGACAAAAATAAAGAGAGTGAAGGATCTGTTGTTTATTGAAGCATTGAATCTTGTATTTAGGTTTTGGGTGACCCTTACATTGTTACTTTTAGTTTTAGGTTTTTAAAATGGATAATAATAAAAATAATCCCTAAATTTTGACTCGTAAAGAGAGTGGAGGATATTAGAATTGCCAAAGATAAATGAAGTGGACGATTAGTTGTTTATTGTATGATTGAATTTTGTATTTAGGTTTTGGGTGCGCCTTGTGTTGTTACTTTCAATTTTAGGTTTTCGAAAGGCATAACGACACATATGGTCCAAACTTTGGCCTAATATGCAATATGGTCCATTAACTTTAAATTTGCTTAACACAGTGCCTGAAATTTAATCCAATGTACAATGTCAACCATGAACTTTTTATTTATTCAATGTGATTCTTGGACTTTTAGTATATATTCAATATTCACATTGAATAAATTAAAAGTTTATAGACGGCACTATACATTGAGTTAAAATTCAGGCACCATGTTGAACAAATTTAAAGTTAACAGATCACGTTGCATATTAATTTAAAGTTTAGGAATTATTTTTGTCATTTACCCTTTTTGAAAAGTCATTGTCGGTCAAAAATTACATGTCATAAACATTAGAAGACATATACATAATAATTAAAAAAACATGCAGATGGAAGTAAGACAACTAAGAAAATAGTAAAAAATCTAATACAAACTTAATAAGATAAAATAAACTAAGCGTAAAACAAATTAAAAATGATAATTAGTATATTAAAATATGGAATTTAAGTTGTCCAGAACCAACTAAAGCCAAATAAGAGTCTTAGACCAAAAAAAAACTGGTAAGGCCAGCATCTAATAAGGAAAAACTAGAATTGTGATAATAATAGAAAAAAAAGTAGGTTTAAAAAACTAAAATATTTAAGCAAAACTACACAAAATTAAAAAAGTGTTTAGCAATCAACACAAAAATCAATGTTAATTATACATAACTTCGAATCAATGTTGATTTCACTGGCCAAATAACGTTTTTTTTTTTTTCTAAATCTACTCTATATAAGGGTGAGCGTGATTTTAGGATATAACCTAAAATCATGCGTTGACATAGGAATCTATCCATTTCAAGATTACAAAGTATGCAGGATAGATTCTAGGTTTCAGAAATTGAATTACTTATTTCGATGGGTAGGTTTCAAGTTTTAGGTAGGTGAACCTAAAGCCTTCAACAACCTTTTTTATATTTTTCTAGATAGTATCCAATTATGAGTGTATAATTTGGAACCACTGATCCGATATTTCATTTTATGATAAAGACTTTTACTTTGTTAATGGTGGTCATTAGAGATAACTCTTTATTACAATCATTTAATTCATAATACAAATGGAACCTAAGGAAAACTTGGAACCTATGAAAAAATAGGTTTTAGGTTCCAAAATATAAGAAACCTATTCAAGCGGGTGGATTCCAAGTTTCAGGTAGAACTTGTACGAAATTTGAAACCATTCACTTATAATTCCATCTATGCATTTCGCCACTCCACCAAAATTTCTCTTCGCCCCTATTATACTCCAACTTGGTAATATTCACCACTCATTCTCTCAACTGCGATGATCGTATGCCCTTAACTAAAAATCTCAATCCAAAAGGGGTTTCCCTGGACCTTTCATTTCCCTGTACCATGCCCCCTGGTTTCAGAGGGGGAAGGCGTCGCGGGGATCCAGGCTGCCCCCCTACCCCGTAAGGGGGTTGTGGACGGGAGGAGCAATGGAGTTAGAATCTTTTTCGAGGCCTGAACCCGCATCTACCCAGACTTTCCTGGTGGTCAGAACCTTTTAAAGTCCTGCTCAGGACCGAAAGAGAAGAAATATATGACAATCGAAAGCACTCCGCAGTTCCCGTGGAGCCCAACACGTTATCACAAGAGCTTCTCCAGGAAGTCATCAAGCAACCCCCACAAGGAAGCTGGCGACTCCATCAAGTTATCACACTTTTCTTGGGCCATTTACGAAATAGTCCTTCTACTATGTCACTACTCAATTTTGGTCCATGTAATTTTATCTCGTGACCGATTTGGTCCTTAAGCACCTTCCATATTCTTTCCAAATGTCCATGGAAAATGCTGACTTAGCATCAAAAATGGACATGGTAGAAGCAAATAAAAAGTCGAGGGGAAAATTACAAAACTGGTCCCAATATCATTGCCCGTGTTCAATTTGAGTCCCTAAATTAATCTTCAGCCTTGATTTTAGGACTTTTTTTTCTTCATCCAAATGCAAACAAAATGATGTTGACTAATTGCTGAAGATTAACATTTGGCTGCGAAATTTGAATTGATTCTTCCCAAATGATCACCGCATGAGCATTACTTTCAAGGGATTTAACCCATGTGGGCCGGGAGAAGCATCATGACTCTAGCCTAATACATGTTTGTTTTGCTATAGATCGACAATGGTTAGGACAAATGTGCTAGCAGCCAATATAAGTAGGGTTATTAAATACCTATAAGAAAGTCTGACAAGAACTGCACATGTAAGTTTCCTTGCTTCTAGTTCATACACAATAAAAATCGTTCGGATTTGCTCAAGTCCACCACAACACATCAATCACAGTATAAGGATCATTCTTGTGATTTTCTCGTTAAACTTTCTTTTTATATCTCCAATGCTTAGTTAGCATCAACGTCGACATTTTGTCAGAAATACGGAATTTGTCATAAAATTGTGATTAGAGATCACTTTAGGGACTAATTTTCTCACAAGAGAGAGCAGCGGGACCAAATTGAATAGTGGCAATAGTGCATGGATCATTTCTGTAAATTCCCCTCCATCCTTTTCTGCTCCAATCTCAAACGGAGCCTTTTTGTGTGATAGCTGTAACCAACAATGCTATGGATGTTTTGGGCTAAAGGGTTAAGGGCAGATAAAGACATGCCTCCATTTCGTTTTGATTCTCGTTGAAGAGTTGATGTATAAATAGCGCTGCTTTGGTGTTGTTGATGTCTGAAAGATAAGGAGCCATGGAATGTGTAAGCGTTGATCAGGGAAAAGAAGGGAAATAACTTGGCAAGTACGTTTGGGTTAGAAAATAAAATTTCTCATTATCATTTGCTTGCTGCCACTGGGCTGACTGGTTTGGTCTTTAACGTGAGATGACCATGTATATATATGGAATCGAGCGGAGAATTTCTTGTGGCTTGGTAGAGTCAGGCTGTCTTTCTCTCTGTTGCAGAGAGGAATTAACCATCAATACGACAATGGGGATAGCTTATACTACTGCCTTGCTTACATCATCTATTTTCCCATTTTTGTGCTTCACTTTTACTACTGAAAGCTTCTGCTCTTTTTGACTTTGTTCCATTCCGTGAACCTGTCTTTTCTGCTCGAGATAGTAACTGGAAACATAGTTATGATCTTTCATCCCTCACTAGAATACTGTTTGGTGCTGTTTGGTATTGTTGGGAATGACGGATCCCCGAAAACCGGATTCGACACTGAATCGAACCCCTAAATCAATGCGGAAGACGAAGCCCGGGAAAACACGTATCACCGATCATAAAACACACCACGGATTCGAGCGTACCTTGTTAGTCACAGATTAAACACCAATGCTGAAGAAGATGAAGAAATTTGGCCCGGTTCAATCCTGTTCGATCCGACGAGGAGAGAAAAACACTTACTGTTTTTCTTTTCTTTTCTTTTGGAGAGGGAGAAACGCGCGGGAGAGGAGAGCGTACGTTGATTGTGCCAAAGGGTGCGTCTCTCTCTCTCTCTCCCTCCCTTTATACCTTCCTCCATCCACGGGCCCTATTCCCGTGGGCCGGGCTTTTGGGCCCAACTTGGGCGGACGGGCCAACTCGGGCCCATCTCATAAATCCATCATCTCCCACTCGCACATGGTGGTACAAAACCAACATGGGCGGACGGAGGCCCTACTCATCCTCATCGAGAAAAATCCATCATAGGCTCTCACTTAACATGATGGGCCGAACAGAATCCTCTTTTCCCCTCTTCAACATTCATACCGGTGAATAATCCGTGCGACCAGCATACTTTGAGAGCTCGTTGCCATACATCTGTTAGGAATATATAGCAGCTCATAATGGGCATCACATCCCGAGTAGATTTAGTATGCGGTACCCTAGATCGATCGATCACATTTATATCTCTCTTGATCTCTTTTAAACAATGATATTTATTGTATTCACAATTATGATTATCACAAAGACAGTCATAATTGGTTAACCGGTGAATACAAAACTACAATGTGATTCTCCAAAATCGATCTTCCTCTTTCCTTCAAACTCTCAATTTCGGTCAGCTCGCTTTTCTAGAAATGCCCCATTAGATCGAATCAAATACATGACCATTGGCAACATCCTAAGATAGCAAACACTAAATTGAAATCTTGAGAATAAGTCAGAGTCATGAGGGGACTAAAAATTGAGGAACTCTTTTCCTCAAGAGTCTCACACGACATAAAAGTTGAGATCAAACTTTTGCCACTCTTATTGGTCGTCTCATGCATACGTAGTATGAAATACGTATTACGGTATTAACTCCTTTCCCATGGAGCGTATGTCTACACCTTTCAATACCGTATAGATGATAGTTCGAGACATACCCAATGTCTAACTTGAGTTCACCTATCTACTCATTCACAAAATCCATCGAACTCACATCGGCATCTTAGGCAGGATAAAGTAAAATATGTGGGGTATTTTACTTTCGGACATCACAAGTATTATGTCCTCATCTTAACACTTAGTTAAGGCGACATGTGTATTTTAAGCTTGAGCTCTCGATTATCACCTAGATAATAAGCTTAAATACAGTCTCATCTCTATTTATCACATAGTAAATAGAGACGATTACCCGTGTGAGTGGGCTAATCTTATATCTGTCTGACATACTCCTCAACTTAAAGTAATGCACTGAGCATTAAGATGCATAAAGATCATACAAAGATTCATAGGCATTAATGATTAAAACACAAATTCATCAAATTGTGAACACTTAGGGAAATTGCAATATTCAGGTACATCGGCCTCTACGCAATCCTAGAAATTTCATATAGCCACAAAACACATCTCTAGGTATTGGCTTTGTCATAGGATCTGCTACCATTCTATGCGTAGTATGTACTCTAAGTTCACATCTTTTCGTGCAACCATGTCTTTGACAAAAATTATACTTGGTATCTATATGTTTGGTCTTGCCATGATATTTTGGATATTTGGTGTACGCTTTCGCTGTTTGGCTTTCACAGTTAACGAATAACAAATTTGCAGCACTTCCAATAACACCTAAATTATCCAATAATCTCTTAAGCCAAACATCTTCATGTACTGCTGTTGATAATGCCACGAACTCAATTTATATCGTGGACAATGCTATACACTTTTGTTTCTTACTGCTCCAACATATGGTGCCATTATTCGGTAAGAAAACAAACCCGGAGATAGATTTTCTTTCATCTAAATCTCCTTCCCAATCTGTATCAAAATAGCCTTTGAGTTGCGAGATCATTTCCTTAATAACTCATCGTATTATCAGCAGTCCCTTTAGATACCTCGGTATTTTCTTAACGGCTTTCCAACGTGCTTGACTGGATTGGATTGGTAACTACTCACCATTCCAACTGCAAAACATATGTCGGTCTTGTATACATCATAGCGTATATCAAGCTTCCAACAGCACTAGCATAAGGAACATGCTTCATTTGTTCCTTCTCTTATAGAGTCCTTGGACACAGTCTATGGCTCAATACTTCACCTTTTGTAATAGGAGTGTCTATGGGTTTACAATTTTGAAATCTTAATTCCAAGAATATATACAACATTACCCATGTCTATCATCTCAAAGTTGGAAGACAACGAATTCTTCACAGTACTAACAAACTCCATATTACTTCCGACAATTAGTATATCATCAACATATAATGATATGATCACAAATTGATTATTGGATTTTTTTGATATATACACAATGATCCTCGTCAATCATTGTAAAATCATATGCCATTATGGCATTATGAAAACGTATATACCATTGTCTTGACGATCGCTTAAGGCCATATATCGACCCCAAAGTCGACATACATTTTCTTCTTGGCCTTTCACTATGAAAACAGCAGGTTGTTCCATATATATTTCTTCCTCTAATTCTCCATTGAGGAACGCAGTCTTTACATCCATCTGATGTAACTCAAGATCCATACTAACCACTATTGCCAGAACTATGCGAATCAAGGTAAATCACACTATAGGAGAAAATGTACTTTCATAATCAATTCCTTACTATTGATTATACCCCTTCGCCACAAGGCGAGCCTTATGCCTTTCTATCGAGCCATCAGCCTTTTGCTTTATTTTGAGAACCCAGTTGTTCCCAATAGCTCTGCGTCCTTTTGGAAGTTCAACCAATTCCCAAACATGGTTTGACTTCATTGACTCAATTTCCTCTTTCATTGCATAAATCCATTTTTTTCTTATTAGGGCAATTCGAAGCCTCATTAATATTTCTTGGCTCATTCCCATCTTGCGGAGCAATCATAAAGTTTCCCCTTCAATGTCAAAATGTCGACGAGGAATACTTTGGCAACTTGTTCGCCGTATGGGAAATTGCACACTTAGCACATCATTTCACATTATGCTCCCACTTGGATTAGGTAATAATGATCTCATCTCATCATGTGGTTGTAATTGAGAATGAGTTTAATTCAATTCATCACTTCTCATATTACTCCCACTCGGATGAACTCCACTAACATCATTATCCTGATCCAAGGTCTCAAATAGGGAGTGATCTTCTCCTATTTCGCCCTTCTTAAGAAATTCATTCACTAAGAATGTGACATCCCGTGATTCAAATTCAGTTATACTCCCACTTTCCTGCTCACCTATGAACACATACCATTTCGAGTGTTCAGAGTATCTCATTAAAATACTCTTATTTCCTTTAGGACCTAATTTCCCAAACTTGTGAGAGGACTCATGAGTATAGGCAGCACAACCTCATGATTAAGAAAACTTAAGTCCGGTTTTCTACCTGTCCATAACTTATATGGAGTGGAAGTAACTGATTTGGAAGTCACCCGGTTAAGTACATATACAGCAGTTAACAACGTATCACTCCAAAAAGTGATAGGTAAGTTAGCATGCGTCATCATGGACCTAATCATTTCCAGTAGGGTTCTATTTCTTCTCTCCGCAACACCATTTTGTTGAGGAGTATATGAAATAGACAACTGTCTTTCTATTCCTTTTTCATCACATAATTTTCTGAACTCATCAAACAAATATTCTTGACATCGATCGGATCTAAATACTTTTATTTTCTTGTCTAATTGATTTACTACCAAGTTCATAAACATTTTGAAACAACTTATGCTTCAGATTTATGAGAAATCAAATAGACATATCCGAATCGAGTAGAATCATCTATAAAAGTGATGAAATAAACAGCCTATTGCCTTCCTCTCACATTCATTGAACCACGTACATCAAAATGGATTAAATGCAGAGGAAATTCAGCTCTTTACCATTTCAAATGGTTTTCTTGTCATTTTCCCTACTAGGCAATGCTCACATCTAGGCAAATCGACTTTTTCAATGTTGCCCAACAAGCCCTCTTTGGCTAGTCTTTTCATATGTTGTTGGCCCATATGATCAAGTCTAGCATGCCACCATATTCACATCATTATCATATAAAGTAGAAGACGTGAAACAAGGGAATAACATATTGACATCATCATAGTCAACATCAATTACAATGAAACCATCCAGAAAGTGACCACAACCATAGTAGTTTGTATCCAAATACAAATCTACACCTCTATTATGGAAGTTCATTTTAAAATCAAGCTCAACCAACACCAAAACAGACACTTGAATTTCGACGAATCTCCGGAGCATATAGGATATCATGTAGGAACAAGGTGCGTCCACCACGCATGTTTGATTGGCGGTGCCAATCCCTTTAACTTCAGCTCAAGTTATTTCCCACATAGATCCACATAGTTCCGGTTGGTATCGTCGGAATTTCACGAGGATCCTCTATCCTTTCTTACACACCGTCTCTCTTGAATCTACAGTCCACAAAGGATTGGATTCAGCTAATAATATATCGAACTTGACACATAAGCAAAGTTCTCAAATGTACAAGAGGTGTCTACTTTCTTTAGCTCACGACAGTCGCGAGCATAGTGACCTCTCTTATCACAATTGTAACACATCACCCTTGACATTTTCTTCACTTGAGGACGTTTTCCTCTCTTGTGCTGGTTAACTCTTGATTTCTTGCAACAAGGACTTAATCCTTTGCATTCTCACATATTGAACGAATCAATACGCTTGCGTTTAGAGCATAAAGCCCTTTCTGAGCTAGAACCAGCATTGCAAATATCTATTACCGACTCAAATGCCGATAGGCAGTCCTCTACTAGCTCAAGGTGGCGCACAATACCCTCAAGATCTTTCATGATATGGTCAAGAGCTTCTAGTGCTTCTTGCTTTTCCAGCACATATTGAATCTTCATATTCAATATTTCACAATTGTTGCCGTTCATATCAGCAATCACGTTATTAGTTGCTGAAACCATCAATCTGAACACATCAGACATACATGCACGAATAATTAATGCCTATCATTTATGCATCCCTATTTACATAGACCCATCATATTAATGAATAATTTCAAGTAAGGTTTCAGAATTAAAAGGTCACTACGTTTCCAATCATCCTCCAAAAATCCTAACTTAAAATTATCATTAATATAATTGCCTTATGCAAAATCAATTCTATGAAGCTACAAAAACTTCTATAACTACCCACAGCTAATTACCCACAGCAATCAGCAATAACAAAAAGCAACAATATCTAATATCCAATAAAATAAATAATGCTTTCACATAATACAATTATACATTACACTAAGCAATATATACAGAGAAAAATATAAATATGGAAAGAGATATTTACACTCATAAAACATTTCATAATTAATCTAAGAAATAATTAGGGAATGTCCCTTCTAATCTATCAGTCAAAACATCTAAGAAAACTGAAGGCACATTTGCCAACCATGGAAAAACTTTTGGAGAGCTTTCATGTCGCCACCAAGGCGCATTCACCCTACGCCATGTGGCGCTCATTCTAAGGGTTGAAGTTTTGGCCAACTCAATCCTATAATACTCTCTTACAAAGCTTCCACTAGCTCCCTATAACCCGGGACCACATTGACCTCCCATAACCGATCTAACACTGCTTGCCATTCAGGTGGAAGAGTGTTCATCATAGCCGGCACCTTCTCAAAATCCGGCATAAGATAACAATTCCAGATGATTTCTGTATCATCGATTGACCACGACCACATGTGATACTAAATCACCGTCATGCCATCGATAATTAGCTAAATCGACATCGCCTTTTAAGTCTTGCATTTCCCTCGTCCGTTCTCGGGATTGCGGTATCCGTGCATGACGCATCATAGTTCCCGCAACAAATGCGGAACTAAAAATGGATCACTTATAATCCATAATGCACATACGGGAAAATACATAATTTTAAATAAAAAAAAATTCATGCAACAAATGCAGAATAAAAAAAAAATTAAAAAAATGGATTACATATAAACCACATAGGCATACATGAAAAAGAACCATTTTTTTCCAAGTCAACGGTCAAAGTCAACGGTCAACGGGTCAGCGGGTCGAGTCAACGGGCGTGCGGGTCGTCGGACCGGGCGGACCCGATCGCGCGCCGTCGGGCCGGTTCGGCGAACCGTCGGCACGTGCCACGCACGTGCGCGGGATGACGTCACGCGACGCGTCATCCGGCACGTGCCTCGCGCGTGCCGGGCGTCCGTGGGTCGGGCCGGGTCGTGCCGGTTGGACCGGTCGGGCGGGTCGAACCGCTCGCGCGGACCAACCGCACGTGCCTCGCGCGTGCGGGGATGACGTCATGCGAGCGTCATCCGGCACGGGGCCGGCGCGTGCTGCGTCCGCAAGTCGGGTCGCGCGGGTCGGCCGGGTGACCGGCGGCGAACGTCGCCCGGCGATGACGTCATCGATGGCGTCATCCGAGCGGTTACCGACCGTTTGATGACGTCACGATGACATCATCTCATGACGCGTCGCACGCGTCGGTCCGAGGACCGGCGCGTGCCGTTTCGCCGGCCGCCGGCGCGCACGTGCCGGTTCGTCGCCAGCGTGTGGCGCACGCGCTGGCCATTGCCGCGCTTCCGGGCGCGTCACGCCCACGCGCGCGCCCCCGCGCGCGTGTGGGCGCGTGCGGCGTCGCCGGCGGCGGTCGACCACTCCGGACTCGTCTCGACGTCGCCTTTCACCCGTGCTTTCAGATTTCGATTTCGACATACGCAAACACAGAAAAAACGACGTACGGTGCTTGGGTGTCGGGATTTCACGCCCAATCCGTACGGCCGAACGTTTTTGCGAAAATTCAATCAAAAACATCAAAACCATATCGATACCTTATAGGTCTTTTGAGCAAAAAACCTCACTACAGTGGATATGTTATGGGACTTACATCTAAGGATATTTCATGCATATCTATCCACGGGCCCTATTCCCGTGGGCCGGGCTTTTGGGCCCAGGACGGGCCAACTCAAGCCCACTCATAAATCCATGCTAAGATGTCACTGTTTTAATATTTTTCCTATTATCTCAGAGCAAGGCGTGGTTTTATAGTTCTTAAGTTAGAGAGATTTTTTCCAACAATAACATTGTATGAGAAAGCGTTTTGATTGGGATTTGGATACCGTTGCAGATGATCATAAAGCTACATCCATAGTTTTATACAAGACCAGTGTGTCCGGAAGAAAAATGGAGACAAAAAGAGCTAGGAAAGACATAGTGATGGCCCAAATTAGTGTCAGTGGATTTGATCAAAATGTGACAGCAAAGGAGCTAGTGAAATATTTGGAAAATACAGTTGGCCCTATCAGGAGGTGTAGATTGAAAACTTCCTGGACGCCCCCAGATTCTTATCCAGATTTTGAGGTCACGAGGTTTGATACCATGCATTTAGTGAATGAATATAGAAAGGTGGAGCCACATGCTTTTGTGCACTTTGCTTTGCCTGAAGCTGCAACCTCAGCTTATGAGCTTTCACTGCACAATGGGCTCTTTTTGAACAATAAACGGTTGAAAGTCAGCCTGGGACCTGAGAATCCATTCCATGCGAATCAAAGGAGGAGGACTACCACTCCTTTTAAGTTGCCTGAAGTGTGCCTAGAGATAGGAAACTTGATTGCACCGAAGGAGTTTCTGGTAGGGTGGAGAGGACCCTCATCTGGGGTTCATTTTTTTGTTGATCCTTTTGATAGTAAGTGCAGGTTCTGCTTCACCAGGAAAACAGCGCTTTCTTTCAAGGACCTGTCCTTCTATGCTGTGATAAATTGTGAATTTAAGATGGAGTTCTTGGTGAGCGATATCAATGAGATCAGTCAGTACAGAAAGATGTCGTCTATTGTTATATTCTTGCAGCTGGCTTCAGCTCCTCGTGTGTATTATAGAACTGCTGATGATGACATGGAAATACCAGTTTCACTTGACCTGTTGGATGATCAAGATCCTTGGATTCGAACTACAGATTTCACAGTTAGTGGGGCTATCGGTCGGTGTAATACCTACAGAGTGTCAGTTCCGCCACACCATGGACTGAAGTTGAAGAAGGCCATGGATTACCTTAGGGGACAAAGGGTGCAGGAATGCTCCCCTAGACAGTTCATGAAGATCCAGGATGAGGCTAATTTTGGGAGGCCTATTTTTGATGTCTTCTTCTCTATTCATCAGGAGGGGATACCTTTCAATGTCATGTTACTGTTGAATGCTGTCATCCACAAGAACGTGTTCAACCAACACCAGCTATCAGAGAGTTTCTATGGACTACTGAAAAGTCAACCAAAGGAGGTGAACATTGCAGCACTAAAGCACATTTGCTCTTTCAAACGCCCAGTCTTGGATGCATACAAGAGGCTGAAACTTGTTCAAGAATGGCTGCTGAAGAATCCCATACTTGTTAAAAACCAGAAAGAGTTGAACGACATTGTTGAAATAAGGAGGCTCATTGTAACTCCAACCAAAGCACATTGTCTGAAGTGGAGCTATCCAACAGGGTGCTCCGGCACTATAAGGATGTTGCTGACAGGTTCTTGAGGGTGACCTTTATGGACGAAGGCCTGGAGACGATCAATGCTAATGTCCTCAACTATTATGTTGCACCCATCTTAAAGGATATCAAGTCGGTCTCCTTTTCCCAGAAGACCACAATTTTTAAAAGGGTGAGGACGATAGTGATGGATGGGTTTTCTCTTTGTGGCCGGAGATACTCGTTTCTGGCTTTCTCACCAAACCAACTTAGGGACCAGTCCGCTTGGTTTTTTGCTGAGGACAAAGACATTGATGTGAAAAAGATCTGGGCGTGGATGGGAAAGTTCAATAACAGGAACGTTGCAAAATGTACTGCTCGGATGGGACAGTGCTTCTCATCCACATATGCGACTGTGGAAGTTCCGCAAAAGGAAGTACATCATGATCTTCCAGATATTGAGAGGAATAGCTATTGTTTCTCTGATGGAATTGGCATGATAACACCTGATCTTGCCAGGGAAGTAGCAGAGAAGCTGAAACTGGAACTCAACACACCTGCTGCATATCAGATTCGTTATGCCGGTTACAAGGGCGTAGTAGCCTGCTGGCCAAGAAAAGGTGATGATGGTATTCGACTGTCTTTGAGCCGTAGTATGAACAAATTCCAGTCGAACCACACCACCCTGGAAATATGTTCCTGGACCACATTTCAGCCTGGCTTTCTGAATAGGCAGATTGTGACATTGCTTTCAGCACTGAAGGTGCCAGATGAGGTATTCTGGGACATGCAGGAAAAAATGGTTTTCAAAATAAACCAGATGCTTGTGGATTCAGATGTGGCATTTCCTTACATCTTCCTGTGCCCAGCAGGGAAACACTGCGGCAATAATGTTGAGTGCTGGTTTTAGGCCCCAATCAGAACCTCATTTGAAAGGGATGCTCATGTGCATACAAGCAGCACAACTGTGGGGCCTCAAGGAAAAGGCTAGAATATTTGTTCCCTCTGGGAGGTGGTTGATGGGCTGGTTGGATGAGCTAGGAGTCCTTCAACAAGGTCAGTGCTTTATTCAAGTGTCTAGTCCAGCCTTGGAGAACTGCTTCATAAAACACGGCTCCAGATTTTCTGAGACTAAAAAGAACCGACAAGTGATCAATGGGTGCATTGTAGTAGCCAAAAATCCGTGTCTACACCCTGGTGATATAAGGATTCTGGAAGCAGTCGATGCTCCAGAGCTACACCATCTGTATGATTGTCTTGTTTTTCCTCAAAATGGGGAGAGGCTTCACACAAATGAAGCTTCAGGGAGTGACCTTGATGGGGACCTCTACTTTGTCACGTGGGAAGAAAATCTCATTCCACCTAGTAAGAAGAGCTGGACTCCCATGCAGTATGATTCTGGAGAAGAGAAAAAGCTACCCCGTAATGTTACCCAGAAGGTAATTGTCATTTAGATGTGGTATTTGACAAGCATTTAGAGTTGGTAAGATAGGAACAGCTTAAGTATAGGAATTATGGGCCTTGGCATTTGATTTATACTCCTGCCAGTGACAGTTATTTTGATTATGCTTAAATGACTCACAATGAATCTTGTGCAATTAGTTTTATTTTCTTTTCTAATAATTAGTGGAATATTGGATCTTAAGGGGCTTATTGCAGTATCCTTCTTTAGAATAGATAGAATAAAGCAAAAGTCTGTGTGCATGAACATTTTTTCAGTTACTGAGGTCATTTTCTTTTTGCCACCTTATCTGACCAAGTTCGATAGCACCTGATAATATTTTTCCCTTTCTGGTTCATTTTCAGAAGGTGCTTGTAATTTGGAAGTTTCCATTGGTTTGATCTGAGGAGTAGCAAAAGCGTCTTTAAAACTAATCTCCTATAAAATTTTCTCGGGAAGCTGTAAACTTACTAGGACATGCACTCAGGATAGTTAAAGAGCAGTAGCATTTTGTGCCACTAGGCAATCAGATATGTAGCGAGGGATGTTTTAAATTCTTTATTAGCACTTGATAGGCCTGATCTCTAATTTTGCTGCTGAATGACCCTCACTTTCTATGTGGCTCTATTCCGCAGGACATCAAAGACTTCTTTGTTAAGCATGTTCTGAATGAGAACCTGGGGACAATCTGCAGTGCGCACATGGTTCATGCTGACCGTAGCGAACATGGGGCTCTGGACGAGAACTGCATTCTATTGGCCGAGTTGGCTGCCACTGCTACTAATTTTCCAAAGACTGGAAAGCTTGTCACTATGCCTCGACATCTGAAACCAAAACAGTACCCAGACTTTATTGGGAAGAGGAATTCCAAACCTACAAATCAACTAAAATCTTGGGCAGACTCTACCGCCAGATTAAAGATGCTATTGATGAAGATTTGAATTCCTCCGAACCGAATTGCATCCCTAAGGATATTCCCTATGATAAAAGTACTGAGGTCCCGGGTGCTCCGAATTTCATTTATGAAGCATGGGACCATAAGTGCTCCTATGATGGGCAGCTGAGCGGGCTCCTGGGCCAGTACAACGTGAACAATGAAGTAGAGTTAGTGACTGGTCATGTTTGGGCCATGCCAAAGTATGCAAGCCGCAAGCAAAGGGAGCTGAAGGAGAGACTCAAGCACTCTTACACTGCATTAAGGAAAGAATTCCGAGAGAAATTCGAAATGTTGGATTCCTATTCCGAGTTGTTGAGTGATGAAGAGAGGAATTTGCTGTATGAGCAAAAGGCATCAGCCTGGTACCAGGTTACCTACCATCCAAACTGGGTGAAAAAGTCAGTGGACTTGCATGAGCACGATGATGGAGGTACAAGTGCCTTGAAGTTAAGCTTTGCTTGGATTGCTGCTGACTTCCTTGCTCGGATAAAGATTCGGAAGCAATACGGTAGGAACCTTGACTCAGCCAAGCCCATCAACTCTCTTTCCAAGTACCTTGCAGACCGTATCTGAAAGTGGTGGTTAGCTGTAAGATCCATGGTCAGGTGTTGGTCAAGAATTTTGTGGTTGCAAGGCCACTCTGCCAATTATAGTGGGTATACATTTCATATTTCAAGTTGTTTGTTTTGTGAATTTATCAATTACAAGGATTTGTGGAAATTAAGGACATTGGAACGAGCCTTTTGGAAAGCATATAGATATGGAAAATGTGCTGGGGATGGTTGAAAATGCAGTAGTCATAAGCTCTGTGAAATCAGTTGAACTCTGCTTTTGATGATTCAATCCCCAAATTTCTTGCAGATGAAGTTTGATGACATTGACGTTTCTTAATTTGCTCGAAGAAGCTTGCACAACTGGCTAACCTGTATTCACTTATTTTTAGATCAAAGCATGATGTTTTTAATTTGCTCGTCCTCAGCTCCGATTGTTTTTTGATCTGGCCGTCGATTCTCTGTAATCAAACATAGAATTATATTTCTAGTAAAGGAGGCCAAACGTCTTAATCTCAGTTGAAATTGCAAATGCTTGCATCCTGCATTGTTTCCACATGGAACACTATTCAAGAAAAAAGCATAAAGATATATCTTGCTCTCTGAGGCAAAAATTGTATCAGTCCATTTTTCTTTAGGTTGATCTCAAAACAGAGACGTCCTAAGAAGCAAGATCGCAACAACGTTCTTTGCATTTTTAGTTTCAGTCACCTTGGTAGACTGTCAGCAGAGCAATACTATGAAGTTCCGCCAATCGGAGATGGATCAGATTTTGAACTCTCCAATAGAATCCTTTTACGCATTTCGCGTGCTGATCACCTCATTGAAAACTTGCTGTCTGATCTGAAAATGGTTTCATTTTGTTTGTCATGTGAACTCATAGAAGTCTTGTGTTCTCAATGAAAAGGCAGTGGTGTGAACTCTGAGGATCTCTTCAATGGAGTTCAAAGCTGGCGAGTCTCGTTGGCTTCGCAGGGTAAGCTCGAGTTCCCCAGAAATGAACGTTGGTTGCAGGCAATGCTAGAAGTCTCGGGTTGCAGAAAGCAATTCCAGAATCTCCAAAAACGTGGACTTACGAGCGTGCCAGATCTCTTGGCCTGCTTTATTCTCGATGCAAGATGACAGACCACGATTCAATCCCTCTTGTAGGTTTGATCGTAAGCTTACGCGTGATCTTTGTATGCGCAAAGGGAGGGAGGAGCACTTAAGACGAGTGGACTGCGAATTCCGGTGGTCGAATTGAGGGCGTGCATGACGAATGATGTTGCATACGCAAGTTCAGTCAAGTTCAAAACCAAGAAGCTAATTCGAGGTTTTACCAGGATGGATCTTTTATAGCAATGGATGGCTTCTCTTTTTTAATTTTTATGGGTGCAAATGTGTAGCTTTAGCTGCTATCCTCTTGCTAGGCTTCGATTATTAGTAGAAAGAGGTTTGTTTCGTGAAACATAAATAATTCGAAAAATATTTTCTTTCAAATGATTGATTTTATTGCTTGAAATAACTAATTAATGAAAAAAATTCATTACCAATATTAATTTATGTTTAAACATATTCATATTTGATGAAAATATTTTTCAAATCGTTTATTTCTTGAGAGATAAATGACTCCTAAATCTAAAATTCTAGTCAAGTTTTAAGATGATATTCGCATCCCAATCTTAATGACGTGCACAAAAAAAAACCTGCCAATTATTATATAGGTCAATAAACTGATATATCTATAACGAATTTATCCTAAATTAATTTTTTAACCATAAAAAATTCTAAATCGAAAATCTGTGACAAATTTACCCTCTATTAATCTTCATTAAATTTTACCGTCAAATTACTAAGTTGAATAACATGTGGTAGTTGACTAATATACTGATTTAGAATTTTACCATTAATTTGTCACAAGTACACTAATTTGGGATTTTTCATGGTATCAATCTAATTTAGTGGAAAATAACGAAGAGCGAATTTGTTACAAATGTAGGTTTGAGATTTTTGGTTTGTCACAAATAACTAGGCTCGAGTTATTTTCACCCATTTATTGGCTTTTGACACCCTCCTTTATTTTGAATTGACAACATTATCCCTTACATGTCTCATTCTTGATTAAAATTATTTGTGACACCCTCTTTTATATTGAATTGACAACATTAGCCCTTGCAGAGCCCACCCTTGATTTGAAATTATTTCTTACATTTTTCCTTCTTCTTTTTCAATTTCACTAAAACAAAAAATCTATCCATCCTTCCAAATAATTTTTTTTCACCCTAACTGCTTCTTCCACACCCATTACATTTCAACATTTGTTTATGCTTGTCTTCTTTTAAATTTATTCTCCATTATTATAATTTAAGCAAGTACTAATCATATATCGGAGTAAAAACATGTTAATTTTATCGACAAATTGTTTACTTGATTTCCTTAGAATATTCTCATGATTGTGATCTTTTCGACTCTAAATTTTAGTACAAAATTGCAATAATTTACTCAAAAATTGAATATTGTAGTTGATGTATGCATTTTACACAATTTACTCAAAGGCTATCCTCTCCCTCGTGCTTAAGTTTTTAAATAATATTTTCCTATTAAAAAATGCAAATATTAACAAAGTAATTATTTTTTAATCAACACACAATGATCAGTTAATTATTTACAAATAAAATATTTTTCAGAGAAAAAGTAAACAAATTTTGTTTCAAGTGAGAAAGAAAAAAAAAACCGAAAAAGGAAAAAATAAAAAGAAGAAGAAGGCAAGCATTAGCCTTAAATTAAGAGTAGGCCTCATATTTAACCTTAATAATTATTGTTTGTCAAGAGCATGGTAATTTTGTATGTAGTAAAATTAAAACAAAAGAAAAAAGAAGAAAAAAATGTAAGAAATATTTTTAAATCAAGAGTAGAACCTATAAGGGATAGTGTAGTCATTTCAATGTAAATTGGGGTGCGTGAGCCATAATTAATCAATGAAAAATGTTTTCATTACCAACAATAATTTATGTTTAAACATTTTCATAAATTTGGTGAAAATATTTGTTTTTTAGTTTATTCATTTTTATATCAATACAAGTGATCGTTTGCTTGCTACAAGATAAATGGAGCCTCAATCTCAAATCTAACAAAGTTTTAAGATGATATCCGAAATGCAATCTAAATGGAGCGAACAAAACCTGCCATTTATTATATCTTCTCTCCATATAACATTTACTCTAGATATCGAATCTAATTGAGGATTGGGAGAGAGGGATTTGGGTTTTTACTTTGGTGTTATTGGGCAAAATGTTTTATCCTAGTATTGTGGTTAATCAAGCTCTATTTTCGTACCCCGCGCCACAGCGAATTTCAAATACATTCAAAATTTTAAGATTTCATACTAAATGAGGCCACGGATAAAGGCCGACAATTTGATCTATCCCGTCCCGGTTGCCATCCTTGATAAATAATGGCAGGACCTAAGCCGGATAAAATTAATTTAAATTTTTATTGCCGCGATAGCATCAACCTAATGAAAGCATGTAACCTTTTTTCGTACGTGGGTATACATACAAGTTTTCCATTCATTATTCCCTCACACAACACTCGACACACCCTCACGCATTATCTTATTCTCGATCTCGCTCTAGGCTCTTTCTCTTCGATCAGCAACGCCCAAAGCACGGCTTGGAGGTAATTATCCATCTTTGATCCTTCTCCATTTTTTTTTTTTTAACGCCCAAGACATTTTGAATGAGCCTTGCTTCCGATATCTTTGATGTGTAGTTTGGTGCTAAATCTAGTTTTGTTCTGAACATTTTAGGGCATCGTTTTTTTTTTTTTTTATGGGGGGGGAGACATATCTTTTCCTTCAGAATTTGAAAAGGATGAAATTCCTACAAAAAATAGAGACCCTATTTCAGCCTAAATCAAAGCAAGAGTTGGCCTTAAAATCAAATTCGGTATGAGCAACTATAACCTAAAACTACAACACTAACCAAGTTAAAGTAGTAATTAGAAAATTAGTTATCAGAACTGGAAAAAAAAATTAAAAATTAAAAAAAAAAAAAAAAAAAGAGAGAGAGTGGAGGACCTGTTGTTCATTGTACGGTCAGATCTTGTGTTTAGGTCTTCGGCCTGCCTCGTATTTTTAAATTTAACCTTTTCTTTGATCTTTTAAATTAAAAATCATACTCTTGTGCGTTTATTTCAATTGGAAAAACGAGAAACCATGCAAGGAATTTTTAATTTTTGAGTTAATACCCTAAAAAAACCTAAACTGGTATACCTATAACAAATTTATCTCAAACTAATTTTTTTACCACCAAAAACTCCAAACTGATACATTTTTGATAAATTTATCATAAATTGATACACTTGTGACAAATTTACCTTATGTTATTTTCATTAAATTTTACTGTCAAATTACTAAGTTTGGTGACATGTGACAGTAGACTAGAGTACTAATTTGGGATTTTACTATATATTTGTCACAATTGTATTATTTTTGTGGTTTTTTCATGTTATTAATCTAAAGGTTAATATCCTGAAAAACCCCAAACTGGTACACTTGTGACAAATTTACCTCAAACTATTTTTTTGACCATGAAAAACCCAAAACTGGTATAACTGTGACAAATTTATCCCGACTGACTATAAAAAACCCTAAACTAGAACATTTATGACAAATTTACCCCAAACTAATTTTTATTCGACTGCAAAAAAACCCCAAAATGGTAAATTTGTGACAAATATACCATATGCTAAATTGGATTAATACCACAAAAAAATCACAAAAATTGTAAACGGTGACAAACGGAGTGTAAAATCCTAAATTGGTATACTGGTCAACTGTCACGTGTCATTTAGCTTAATAATTTGAGAATAAAATTTAACGAAAACTAACAGAGGGTAAATTTGTCACAAGTGTATCAGTTTAGGATAAATTTGTCAAATGTATACCAGTTTGGGGTTTTTTGGTAGTCAAAAAATAGTTTTTGGTAAATTTGTCACAAATGTACCAATTTGGGGTTTTTCAGGGTAGTAACCCTTAATCTAATTTAACAAATGGTATATTATACTAGTTTGGGATTTGTGGTGATTAAACAAATTAGTTTAGGATAAAATTTTCGAAAGTGTACCAGTTTAAGATTTTTTGTTGTCACTTGGGGTAAATTCGTCACAATTATACTAGTTTTGGGTTTTTCGTGGTCAAAAAATTAGTTTTTGGTAAATTGATCACAGATATACCAGTTTATGATTTTTCATAATATTAACCCTTAATTTTTTGACGAGTAGGTTCTAGGTAAGTCTAGATTTGGTCAAACAGAGTGCCTTGTAAACACGGGAAGTCAACGGATTTTTCATAGATGGAATGATAGCAAGACAGATCGTCATTCGCATAATGTTACTTCTAATTTAGGTTTTCGAAAAGTTATCAATTTCATCCGTCAAAATAGTAGATTTGTCATAAACGTAAGAAGAAATACACTAAAGAACATGCAGATGGAGATAAGGCGCAATGGGAAATAGCAAAAAACATAATACAAATTTAATTAGATGAATCACGTTAAAAAAAATGATAATTAGTATTTTTTTATCCTACTCTACTCTTACTCGAACTTTCATTCTCAAACTTTTGCTTACCGTACCTCATTACAGAGTGTGAAGTCGAACTCTACACCTGAATTTAAATCATCTCCAACCCCACCCCCAGATAAAATGGGAATTCAAACTCCCTACCTCATTCTTCTCATGTGGAAATGGTAGAAACTCAAGTGGTTACAATTAGTAGTATCCATAATCAATTAAAGCCAAAGAAAATAAGAGATAGCTTTGACTAGGGAAAAATTGGAACTACAAAAATAATAGAACATAAAAGCATGTAAAAGAACACTAAAACATTCAAACCATGGATACACAAGAACTAGAAACTATTTAGCGATCAACATCGAAGCCAATGTTAACCGCATCAACATTTGAAATCAATGTTAAATTTCGATTACAAAATAATAGATCTTTCCATTAGTTACTCCATCTATGCATTTCACCGCTCCATTAAAAATTCTCACTGTCCCTACCGTACTCCGGCCTGATAGTTTTGAGGATTATTTCAAAACCATCTACTTGAGCTCTTTTTTTTTTTTTTTTTGCCACACTCATGTTATCAGTACCCCCTTATATGAGAGAAGCAATCAAGTAAAGAGCAATGCAAGACAAGACCTTCTCAGGGAGGTTGTCTTAACTCAAAAAGGAGGTTATCAAAGCGCGTCTTCTCAAGGAAGCTACCAAGCAAGCATCCACGAGGAAGCTGTGGACTCCAACAAGTTACCGAACAAACATTCTCCCTCCATCTAACTATTGTCGCTCTTTGGATTTTGACCCCGTGCTTTCTCTCGCGACTTCTGATCTGGTCCTTAAACCAATCTTTCGTCGCAATCCCGTCCCACGTTCCGTCCAAATGCCCATGAAAAATGCCGGCTACCACGGAGACAAGCATGTGGCATCGATGTGGTATATGCAAATAGAGAGTCTAGGGAAAGTAACGGAACTTGTCCTTGTATTGTGTGCCTATTCAATTTAGGTCTCTGAACTTTTCTTCGGTCTTGAATTTGGGGCACATTTCTTTCCCATCCAAATGCAAACTAAAATAATTTGGACCAAGGGCTAAAAATTGATATATGGTGCTGAGATGTTAGAACTAGTGCAAAAATCGAACCGGTTCTTCATATATGATCACCACATGAGTATTACCTTCGAGAGATTCGACAGGAAATATGTGGAATTTGTCTGTGAAATTGTGATTAGAGATTAGTTGAGGGGCCAAATCTATCATAAGATAAAGTAGGGGGACCAAAAATTGAATAGAAGCATCTTTTTTTCTTTTTCGTTAAATGGCTTCCTCTCTCTCTCGTTTCATTCCAGGCGTGCCTATATATTCTCTTTCCTTTCGTCTTTCCCTCTCTCGAAGCTCACTCTCTTTCTCTCTCTCTCCCCTCACACGCACACGCTCATCAGCTCTCTTTGAGCGTCTGCGTGGCCGATCGATCTTCCAGTGGATCGGTTCGGCCACCACGGAGACGCGATCCCCGAGGTAATAACTGTAATTCAGCTCCTCATTTGCTGCAAATCGATCGCTTTGCTCAGTAGGCCGATTCGCGGGGTAGCACGCGCAGGGACCAGCTCTTCGAGTTCGGTCCGAAAGCAATGCCTTTTTGCATTCGGCGCTGCTTTTGCAGTTCTGGGTCGTCGTCCGATCGTCCGTTCGGGCCGTTCGTCCTCGCCTTTCGACGGACATTGTGCGGTTCTTTTGTGTGTGTGTGTGTGTGTGTGTGTGTGTTTTTTTTTTTTCCTCTTAATGTGGATGGTGGTCTCTTCGTTTGTTTTCGCCTTTCTGGAGCAACGGGGCCTTTTATTTTTATTTTTTTTCGCGCGGTAGCTGTAACCACGGTGTATTTTTGGATGCTTCGGGTAAAGGGTTGAGGGCAGATAAGACATTCTCAGTTTCGTTTGGCTTGTGTATATTTTAGCTGCTTTGTTTTGCGGGTGCCTGAAAGATAATTGAACCTTGAAAAATGCTAGTGTTGATCAGGAAAATAAAGGGAAGATAGCTTGATGAGTAAGCTTATATTGGGTTAGAGAAATGAAGTTTCTCATTGTCATTTACTTGCTGCTATTGGGGTGAGTGGTTTGGTCTTTATCGTGGTGTGCTATAGATATGAAATTGAGAAGAGAAGTTTCTTGTGGCTCGGAAGAGTTGGGCTTTTGTCCTTTGGTTGCTGCAAAAAGGATATAATCATCACTAGGACGCTGGGGATTTATCTTAGACAATCGCCTTACTTACATGTTCTATTTTCCCATTTCTGTGCATCGTTTTTACTAGTGAAAGCTACTGTTCTTTTTTACGTTGTTCTATTCTGTGAACTTGTCTTTTCTGCTTGATGTACTAGCTGGTCAACGTAGTTACCATCATTCATGCCTCACCTGAATATGGTTTGGTTTTATTAGATATGATACCTTATATTTCTTTTGAGCTAAGAACCTCACTATGGTAGACATGTTATGGAACTTACATCTTTTGATGTTTTGCATTTATTCTTTATTAGTTCACTGCAAAGACATCATTCTTTTACCTATTTTTCCTGTCAAATCAGAGCAGGGTATGGATTTCATTCTTAAGTTTGAGAAAAAATTTCCATCAATAACATTGTTTGAGAAAGAGATTTGGTTGGGATTTTGATACTGTTGCAGGTGATAATAGAGCAACATCCGTAGTTATTTTCAAGAACGGTGTGTTTGTTGAAAAATGGAGTCAAAAGGAGCTGCGAAGGACACAGTGGTGACTCAAGTTAGTGTCGGTGGATTTGATCCAAATGTGACAGCAAAAGAGCTGGTGGAGTATCTGGAAGATACGGTTGGCCTTATCTGGAGGTGCAGATTGAAAACTTCCTGGACACCCCCAGAGTCTTATCCGGATTTTGAGGTGACAGGGTTTGACACCATCCAGATAGTGGATGAGTATAGAAAGGTGGAGCCGCATGCTTTTGTACACTTTGCTCTGCCTGAAGCTGCGACTTCAGCTTATAAACTTTCAGTGCATGATGGGCTCTTTTTGAACAATAAACCATTGAAAGTCAACCTGGGACCTGAGAATCCATTCCATATGAATCAAAGGAGGAGGACTACCACTCCTTTTAAGTTGTCTGATGTGTGCCTAGAGATAGGAACCTTGATTACGCGGGAAGAGTTTCTGGTGGCGTGGAGAGGACCCTCATCTGGGGTTGATTTTTTTGTTGATCCTTTTGATAGTAAGTGCAGGTTCTGCTTCACCAGGAAAACAGCGTTTTCTTTCAAGGACCTGTCCTTCTATGCTGTGATAAATTGTGATTTTAAGATGGAGTTCTTGGTGAGGGAAATCAATGAGATCAGACAGTACCGAGAAATGTCGTCGATTGTTGTACTCTTACTGCTGGATTCACCTCCTCATGTGTCTTATAGAACTGCTGATGACAACGTGGAAGTCTCGGTTCCATTTGACTTGTTGGATGATGAAGATCCTTGGATTCGAACTACAGATTTCACAGCTAGTGGGGCTGTTGGTCGATGTAATACCTACAGAGTGTCAGTCCCACCACGCCACGGACTGAAGTTGAAGAAGGCCATGGATTATCTTAGGGAACGAAGAGTGCAGGAATTCTTCCCTAGATGTCCCTTGAAGATCCGGGATGAGCCTAATTTTGGGAGGCCCATGGAAGACACCTTTTTCTCTATTCATCAAGAGGGGATACATTTTGATATCATGTTCTTGCTGAATGCCGTCATTCACAAGAACGTGTTCAGCCAACACCAGCTATCGGAGAGGTTTTTTGAGTTACTGAAAAGCCAACCAAAAGAGGTGAACATTGCAGCACTAAAGCACATTTGCTCTTACAAACGCCCGGTCTTCGATGCATACAAGAGGCTGAAACTTGTCCAAGAATGGCTGCTGAAGAATCCTAAACTTCTTAAAAACCAGAAAGAGTTGAACGACATTGTTGAGATAAGGAGGCTCGTTGTAACTCCAACCAAAGCACATTGTCTTCCACCTGAAGTGGAGCTATCCAACAGGGTGCTCCGGCAATATAAGGATGTTGCTGACAGGTTCTTGAGGGTGACCTTTATGGACGAAGGCCTGGAGACGATCAATGCTAATGTCCTCAACTATTACGTTGCACCCATCTTAAAGGATATCAAGTCCGTCTCCTTTTCCCAGAAGACTAAAGTTTTTAAAAGGGTTAGGATGATAATGACAGATGGGTTTTATCTTTGTGGCCGGAAATACTCATTTCTGGCTTTCTCATCAAACCAACTAAGGGACCGGTCCGCTTGGTTTTTCGCTGAGGACAAAGAAATTAATGTGAAAAAGATCAGGGCGTGGATGGGAAAGTTCAATAACAGGAACGTTGCAAAATGTACTGCTCGGATGGGACAGTGCTTCTCATCCACTTATGCGACTGTGGTAGTTCCAAGAAAGGAACATCATGATCTTCCAGATATTGAGAGGAATGGCTATTGTTTCTCTGATGGAATTGGCATGATAACACCTGATCTTGCCAGGGAAGTAGCAGAGAAGCTGAAACTGGAACTCAACACACCTGCTGCATATCAGATTCGTTATGCCGGTTACAAGGGCGTAGTAGCCTGCTGGCCTAGCAAAGGTGATGGGATTCGACTTTCTCTGAGGCGTAGTATGAACAAATTCCAGTCGAACCACACTACCCTGGAAATATGTTCCTGGACCAGGTTTCAGCCTGGCTTTTTAAATAGGCAGATTGTGACATTGCTTTCAGCGTTGAAGGTTCCAGATGAGGTATTCTGGGACATGCAGGAAAAAATGGTTTACAAATTAAACCAGATGCTTATTGACTCAGAAGTTGCATTTGATGTCCTTACATCCTCCTGTGCCGAGCAGGGACACATTGCTGCCATAATGTTGAGTGCTGGTTTTAGGCCCCAGTCAGAACCTCATTTAAGAGGCATGCTCATGTGCATACGAGCGGCACAGCTGTGGGACCTTAGGGAAAAAGCTAGAATATTCGTTCCCTCTGGGAGGTGGCTGATGGGCTGTTTGGATGAGCAAGGAGTTCTTGAACAAGGTCAGTGCTTTATTCAAGTGTCTAGTCCAGCCCTGGAGAATTGCTTCATAAAACATGGCTCCAGATTTTCTGAGGCTAAAAAGAACCGACAAGTGATTAAAGGGTACGTTGTAGTAGCCAAAAATCCATGTCTACACCCTGGCGATATAAGGATTCTGGAAGCAGTTGATGCTCCAGATTTACACCATTTGTACGATTGTCTTGTTTTTCCTCAGAAGGGGGAAAGGCCTCACACAAATGAAGCTTCAGGAAGTGACCTTGATGGGGACTTGTACTTCGTCACGTGGGAAGAAAATCTCATTCCACCGAGTAAGAAGAGCTGGACTCCCATGGATTATGATCCTGCAGAAGAGCAAAAGCTGCCCCGTGATGTTACCCAGAAGGTGACTGTAATTTAGTTGTGGTATTTCTCAAGCATTTAGTCTTAGTGACAGTGAATTTCGTTATGCTTGAATTAACATAAATGGCGACTCTTGCAATGCGTCTTTTCCATATAATTTAATTTAATTTTTTTATATGTTGGCGGAATATTGGATCTTAAGTGGCTTGTTGCAATGTCTTTCATAAGGATAGATCAAATAAAGCACAAGGCTGTGTGCATGAACATCTTCTGCATGTGACATATTGGTAGGATCACTGCGCACTATTCTAAAAGCTTAAGCTGTTAGATGAAAACGTTATTGATTATTTAAATACTCTTAACACTTCCCTTCATGCTTAGTCTGGTCTTTTTGCCTACTAAACATGGAAATTTGATTGGGGAGGTAAATGGGACTTGGAAAAATTTGAACTCAGGACCTCCAATTTTGATACCATGTGAGATTTTGATAGGACCATTGTCAATTGTTCTAAAAGCTTAAACTGTTAGATGAAAACATGGTTTATTATTTAAATATTCTAACAGCTTACTGTGGTCATTTTCTTTCTACCACTTTATCTGTCCAAGTTTGATAGTGCCTGATAGATGTTTCCCCTTTTTGGTTCATTTTCAGAAGATGCTTGTAGTTTGGAAGTTCTCGTTGGTTTAATCTAAGATGTAGCAAAAGTATTATTAAAACCCGTCTCCCAATTAATTTTCTTTGGACACTATAAACTTACTACAGCATGCATTCAGCATAGAGCATTAACATTTTGGGCCACTAGTTTGTCAGATATATCACGACAGATGTTTAAAGTTCTTTATTAGCACTTGATAGGCCTAATCTGTAAGTTTGCTGCAGAAAGACTCCCACTTTCTCATAATGTGGCTCAATTCCGCAGGATATCATAGACTTCTTTGTTAAGCACATTGTGAGCGAGAGCCTGGGGACAATCTGCAATGCACACGTGGTTCATGCGGATCGTAGCGAACATGGGGCTCTGGATGAGAACTGCATTCATTTGGCTGAGTTGGCTGCCACTGCTGTTGATTTTCCAAAGACTGGAAAGCTTGTCACTATGCCTCGCCATCTGAAACCAAAACAGTACCCGGACTTCATGGGGAAAGCAGAATACCAAACCTACAAATCAACTAAAATCTTGGGTAGACTCTACCGTCAGATTAAAGATGCTTGTGATGAGGATTTGAATTCCTCTGAACTGAATTGCCTCCCTACGGATATTCCCTATGATACAAGTCTGGAGGTTCCGGGTGCTGCAGATTTCATTTCCAAAGCTTGGGACCATAAGTGCTCCTATGATGGCCAGCTGAGCGGGCTACTGGGCCAGTACAAAGTGAACAATGAAGAAGAGTTGGTGACCGGACATGTTTGGTCCATGCCGAAGTACGCAAGCCGCAAGCAAGGGGAGCTGAAGGAGAAACTCAAGTACTCTTACACTGCATTAAGGAAAGAATTTCGAGAGATATTCGAAAGGTTGGATTCAGATTCCGAGTCATTGAGTGATGAAGAGAGGAATTCCCTGTTTGAGCAAAAGGCATCAGCTTGGTACCAGGTCACGTACCATCCAGATTGGGTAAAGAAGTCGGTGGACTTGCGGCAGGATGATGAAGGAGGTACAAGCGCCTTGATGTTAAGCTTTGCTTGGATTGCCACTGACTTTCTCGCTCGGATAAAGATTCGAAACCAAAAAGGTGGCAACCTTGACTCGGCCAAGCCCATCAACTCTCTTTTTGAGTACCTTGCGGACCGTATCTAGCGATCAGCTCCGTAAGATCCATGGCTGGGTCTTTGCGAAGGATTTTCTTGGTAGCAAGTCCACTCTGCCAATTATAGTGGGTATCTATTTTATACTTTAAATTGTTTGTACTGTGTATTTACCAATTATGAAGGATTCTGGAGATTGAGGACAACCATTTTGGAAAGTGTATAGATATGCAAACTGTTCTACCCATGGTTGAAAATGCAGTAGCCCTGAGCTCTTTGAAATCTGTCGACCTCTGATTTTAATGATTCATTCCCGGAATATCATGCAGATGAAATTTGATGACACTGACTATCTTAATCTGCTGAATGAAGCTTGTATAAGTGGCTATACATGTATTCACATCTTATATTTGAGAGCATGGCCCAACTCCCCTTCTTTCTCATGGGGAAAAAGCTGAAGGTGCTCTAGCTTCTTCATACAGGTCCCCTTATGTGGTCTCTAAATGCATTAGATGCCTTTAGTTTCGCTTTCAAAAACATGAATCAATCGATTTGATCCTCTAAGTACGAAGGATTTGCTAGAGCTGAAGTTTGGTTATTTCGGTGTATAACATCCAACATATACCCACATTCTCGATATAGCATAATTATGCTTTTCTACTTGGACATTAAAGATCAAAGACAAGTTACATGCAGCACACATTTTTACATCATCTTTTTTGAGATATATCTAAGCCCCTTGCTTTTAAACATACGTATGTATATCACATAGTACGAGGAGCCCAGAGACCAAGAACATATATATTAGTCGGGAAAATTATCCAGAAAGTTATAAACCTTTTTGCAATTTGTTGATTGAATCAATCTGGTTAATTTTTGTTGGAAATTATTGACGTAAATACTGATGACACGGTCAATGTTGATATTGATAATTTTTAGTAATTTTTTAATATTTCTCTTTTTGCTAATTCATTACTAGGCGTCCTATATGGCACGACTGGAAATCATTGACATGGGCTCTGGCTGCGGATAATGAAAAAAGGAAAAGATGGAAGGAGAAAAAGAAATATTAGAGAACAAAGAGAAGAGATATATAAAATAGGATTTTCTTATATGGCCATGAAAATAGAAAGAGCTTTGAAAACAAGACCTTCTCAAGGAAGTTAGCAAGCACTCCATACTAAGGGTGAGCATATCGGACCGTCCAAACTAGGTATCATCCTGACCGAACTGAACCAGCTAGTTTGGTCCATTTCCCGGAGGCATCGGTCTAGTTCCTAGTTCTATAAAAATGGAACCAGTGATTTTCGATCGGGTTCCTGATTTCGAAGGGGAAACAGACCAGGCCAATTTTTTTTCAAATATATATATATATTAATTTCTTAAACATAGCAATAAACCCTAAAATATTACCAACTCCAATATTTTTTTAAAAAATTTTATAATTTTTTTGCTAAGTAATCAGTTCTTACCGACCAAAAAAAAAAATTAGTTCTCGATCCTAGGACCATTTGGTCCGATCCCCGATCCCAAAAATTGGGAATTGGTCCTCATGGTCCAATTCCCGATCCTAGGTAGGATTAGACCGAGAACCGAGAACCGATCACCCCTACTCCACACGAAAAATCGTGGATCCATACAAGTTATCAAATACTTCTATGCACTATCGTCACTATTCAATTTTGATCTCAATAATTCATCTCATGATTGATTGGATCCTTAAAAATTGACTTTTAATCACAATTTATTTCATATTATGTCCAATTATGCATGGAAAATGCCGACTATGCACCAGAGATGAGGAGTGAGTATGATTCCATGGTGGGACCGAGAACCGGAGAACCAAATCGATAAGAACTTATTTGATTCCAAGTTCTAGAGGGAGATGGTTCGATTCCTAGTTGCACTTCTATAGGAATTGCCGATTCCCATAGGAACCAAACCAAAATCGAGATCGAGAACTGAAACTTGAAGTAAAATTCCTAATTTTTCTCCTAAACCTAAACCTAAAATGATGTTTATATTTTTTTATATATATTAGTGAGTGACTATTTTTAGTCTCTCTCTCAGATATGGATTATCTTAACAAGGAGATTATAGAGTTTACTAATTGAAACCAAATTGTTCTAACAATTATTTTAGTTTAGTCAATAGTAATTTAAAATTTATTATTATTATTAAGTAATTAACTATGATCGCTATCTCTTTTGATTTCAAGTGATTAGAATTTGGAACAATTTCTCATAAAACAATTGATGATTTAAGTTCTATAACTTGTCTTTTGAACATTTTATTATTTATTTTATTTTACATGTTCATCTTTTATGGATTGTTGCTATTGATAAATAAGAAACTTTTATTTGTGTTGTTACGTTTACTTTCATTTTGAAAAAAAAAAAAAAAAAAGAAAACCGTTAGATTCTAGAACCTATGACAACGTCAGTTTCAGGTATCAAAAAATGAGAAATACATACCAATGGATTGGTTTTAGGTTCGAAGTGGCACTTATAAGAAACTTGGAACCGATCGCGGCCCCGAAAATGAACATGTGGCCCTCGGGTGATATAAGCAAATAAAAAGTCGAGGGGCAAATTGCAGAATTCGTCTCATGCCGTGCTCCTGCTCAATTTGATTCCCTGAACTGGTGTTCGGTCTTCATTTAGGACAAAATTTTCCATCCTTCCAAATGCAAACAAAAATAATGCTTATAATTAGTGCAGTAACCGGAGCGATTCTTCCCAAATCATCACCACACGAGTATTACTTTCAAGAGACTTGGCACACGCGGCCTGCAGGAAGCGTTGCGGCTCTAGGCTAAATCGTTGCGAGGAACAATTGAACATCGACAGTAGCACCGGGATCTTTTCTTTTTTTCGATTCTCCTTAGTTTTCTGTTCATTCCAGATAGGGAAACATTGCTGCGATAATGTTGAGTGCTGGTTTTAGGCCCCAGTCAGAGCCTCATTATAGGGGCATGCTCATGTGCGTAGGGAAAAGTACTAAAATAGCCATAAACCTTTTGTATTGGTACCAATTCAGCTCTAAATTTTTCAATTAGACAAATTTAGTTCTAAGCCTTTTCACATAGGTAAAAATTTAGTCCATCCGACTAATTTAAGTCGGAAATTGCTAATGTGGCCGTCGGCGATCTTATGTGGCACCACGTGGACAAATTTTATAATTATATATATATATATATATATATATATATATATATATATTCATATTTTTTTATTTATTTATTTTTTCTTTTCTCCTTATCCCTTGGCTGGCAAGGTCGCCGACCGACCATTGCTGGTCAGGGTGAGGGGCCCTGCGTCCTCATCGGCTGCTGTGAGGGCCGTATGCCCTCGTCAACCAAAAGCGAGGGCGCGGGTCCCCTCGCCCCGATCAGCCTATGGCCGGCAATGGTCAGCCAGCGAGCAACCACTTTGGCCAAGGGGTAAGGAGAAAAAAAAAGAGGAAAAAAAGAAAAAAAAAGAAAAAAATAATTTTAAAAATCTAAAATATATATAAAAAAATTATAAAATTTATCCATGTGGCGCCACATAAGACTGCCGGCTGCCACGTCAACAATTTCCGCCTTAAATTAGCCAAATGGACAGAATCGGTAACCAATGTAAAAAGGTTCAAGACTAAAATTGTATAATTAAAAGTTTAGGACTAAATTGCTATCAATGCAAAAATTTTAGAACTATTTTGGTACTTTTCCCATGTGCGTACAAGCAGCACAACTGTGGGCCTCAGGGAAAGGCTCGAATATTTGTTCCCTCTGGGAGGTGGCTGATGGGCTGTTTGGATGAGCTAGGAGTTCTTGAACAAGGTCGGTGCTTTGTTCAAGTGTCTAGTCCATCCATGGAGAACTGCTTCATAAAATACGGCTCCAGATTTTTTTAGACTAAAAAGAACCGACAAGTGATTAAAGGGTATGTTGTAGTAGCCAAAAATCCATGTCTACACCCTGGTGATGTAAGGATTCTGGAAGCAGTTGATGCTCCAGAGCTACACCATTTGTATGATTGTCTTGTGTTTCCTCAAAATGGGGAGAGGCCTCACGCCAATGAGGCTTCAGGGAGTGACCTTGACGGGGACCTCTACTTTGTCACGTGGGAAGAAAATCTTATTCCACCAAGTAAGGAGAGCTGGACTCCCATGCAGTATGAATCTGGAGAAGAGTAAAAGCTGACCCGTGATGTTACCCAGAAGGTCATTGTCATTTAGCTGTGTTATTCAACAAGCATTCAGACTTAGTTGAATTGGAACAACTTCAATTTAGGAACAATGTGCCTTTGCATTTGATTTATACTCCAACCAGTAACAGTTAATTTCGTTATGCTTAAATTAAAATAAATGGTGACTCTTGCAATGCATCTTTTGTATTTAGTTTTATTTTCTTTTCTTAAAAGTTAGTGGATGGTTGGATCTTGAGAGGCTTGTTGCAGATGTCCTTCATAAGGACAGATAAAATAAAGCACGAGCCTGTGTGCATGAACAATTTTTGCTTACTGCGGTCATTTTCTTTCTGCCACCTTATCTGTCCAAGTTTGATGGTGCCTGCTAGATGTTCCCCCCTCTGGTTCATTTTCAGAAGATACTTGTAATTTGGAAGTTCGCATTGGTTTAACCTGAGGAGTAGCAAAAGTATCTTTAAAACCTGTCTCTCGATTGATTTTCTTTGGACCCCATAAACTTACTACAACATGCAGTCAGCATAGTTAATCCAGCAAAGAACATTAGCTTTTTGTGCCACTAGGCAGTCAGATATGTAGTGAGAGATGTTTAAAGTTCTTTATTAGCACTTGGTAGGCCTGATCTGTAAATTTGCTGCAGAAAAACTCCCACTTTTTCATGATGAGGCTCAATTCTGCAGGATATCGTAGACTTCTTTGTTAAGCACATCCTGAATGAGAAGCTGGGGACAATCTGCAACGCGTACGTGGTTAATGCTGATCGTAGCGAACATGGGGCTCTGGATGAGAACTGCATTTTATTGGCTGAGTTGGCTGCCACTGCTGTTGATGTTCCCAAGACTGGAAAGATTGCCTGACCATCTGAAACCAAAACAGTACCCGGACATCGTGGGGAAAGCGGAATGCCAAACCTACAAATCAAATAAAATCTTGGGCAGACTATGCCGTCAGATTAAAGATGCTTATGATGTGGATTTGAATTCCTCTTAACCGAGTTGCGACCTGCGTTTGGTTGTCCGGATTTCTAAATGGGATAGGATTGGATAGGATAGGATAAGAAATAAATGAATTTCTTCATATCCCATCAATTGTTTGGTGAACTACGGATTTAAAGTCGAATATCCTCATATCCTATCAAATCTACTGTTTGGTGAACTACGGACAAGAAAAAGATCAAAGACAATGGAAGATTGAATGGCACGAGGAAAGATCAAAGAGACGAGGCACAAACATGATTATTTTTTCTCGTAAAAAACCTTGCTATCCTTCAATGAACCAGACAGACCAAGAAGGACAGCCTGGAAAAATCACAAAGAAGAAGTGACCCATTAAACATAACACCCCCAGAAATGCAAATATTTCTTTGTCTCGATCAGAAACAATTAGACCCTACAAAGGCATTGATCAAATAAGCTCTTATCTGAGAAGGTTGTGATCGCAAGGATGGCAGACCCTGAGGAATAGAGAAGCTAACCAGACGCCACAACAAACAGTACACCAACTTTCCTTCCAAGTCAAAAAGCAAGAAGAGACCAGGACGAATGAAACAAAGTTGCCGAGAGAGAGAGGAAATTTGAAGGCAAAAAGAAGGCAAAAAATGTACCCTAACAAGGAGAAAGCAAGCAGAGGCAAACGAGGAGTAAAGAAACAAAAAGCTTGAGTGGCGGGGGTGCTGCGGTTGCTCCAACCAGAGCCATTGCAAAAGCAGACGAAAGCACAGAGAAAAGCAGAGGCTCGCACTGACTCCCCAACACAGCTCAGAGAGGAGCTTGTTTCCTTCAAGCGCAATGTGGCTCCCTATGGTTGGCCTTGTTCCGTGTGCTCCTCTAAACGAGTATATATGTACCCACTAATCGAGCATCCCGCTTCGATTGCGCCTCGGCTGCCGGGGTGCAATCGAAGCGGGGAAAACATCATGGTGGGGGAATCGATCAGGAGGGCGATCGGCGGACGGGGGGTCTTACCTTGGCGGAGGAAGAAGGATTTCGTAAAATTTTGATGAGGATCGGAGAGCTATTGAGGAGAAGGCTTCAACGTCGATACTTTGGAAACAGAGAGTCGTTTGTGGATAAACGACGGAGAAAGAAAAAAAGCGTAGGGTTTTATGTTTTGGATAAAAGAAATCCTATCCGACCTTATCCCACCTCCTCCCTCGGATTTTTTTATCCGGTCTATATCCCATCTATACCCGACCTTATCCTATCCTAGACAGTTACCAAACACGGGATAGGATAAAACATATCCTATCCTAGTTTTTATCCGGTCGACCAAACGCAGCCTAAGGATATTCCCTATGATACAATTCTCGAGGTCCCGGGTGCTGCAGATTTCATTTCCAAAGCGTAGGACCATAAGTGCCATGATAGGCAGCTCAGTGGGCTTCTAGGCCAGTACAAAGTGAACAACAGTGAAGAAGAGTTGGGGCGCATTTAGTAACGATTTTATTCCCGAGAACAGATTCTGATAAGAAATGATTATTTTTTATTCTGTTTCCGGAAACTGATTCTGAGTAAAAGAATTCGTTTGGTAATTGTCCAAAATTTTTTATTCTAGAATAGAATTACGTTTTGTACCGTGTTAATTGATTCTACTCCAAATCAATTTATTTTAATTTTTAAATATTTTTTTATATTTTTTTCCTTTTTTATTTTCTTTTTATTTTCTTTATTTTCCTTTTTTATTTTCTTTTTTTCCTTTTTTTTTTCTTTTTTTCTCCTATTCTTCTTCTTCAGTCCGTCGTCGGTCCTCAGCGAGGTCGGCCCTCATCAGCCAAGCCTCACCGGCAGCTGGGCGAGGCTCACCCAGCCCTGTCGAGGCTCGCTGGACCAGTTGCCGGCGACTGGCGGCAGTGGATGGCAGCGACCGGCGGCAGCGAAAGGCGGCGGGCAGCGGTCGTGGGATGGCGGTCGATGAAGAAGAAGAAAAGAGAAGAAGAAGAGTTTTGATTCTCAATTTTGTTCTTGAAACAAGAATCGACTTTTTTTTTTATTCTCAATTCTCTTCCCAATCTGTTTTTGGGAACAAATTTGGTTTTGGGAACAAAAATTTTACCAAATGCGATTCTTGTCCCAAACCGATTCTGGGAACAAAAAATCAGAATCAAGCATTATTTGGATGGTTACCAAACAGTGCCTTGGTGACCGGACATATTTGGTCGATGCCCTAGTATGCAAGCGGCAAGCAAGGGGGGCTGAAGGAGAGACTCAAGTGCTCTTGCACTGCATTAAGGAAAGAATTTCGAGAGATATTCGAAAGGTTGGATTCGGATTCTGAGTCATTGAGTGATGAAGAGAGGAATTTGCTGTACAAGAGAAAGGCATCAGCTTGGTACCAGGTCACCTACCATCCAGAATGGGTGAAGAAGTCAGTGGACTTGCGTGAGCACGATGACGGAGGCACGAGCGCCTTAATGGTAAGCTTTGCATGGGTTGCGCTAACTTCCTAGCTCAGATAAAGATTCGAAACCAAAAGGGTGGGAACCTTGACTTGGCTGCTTAAGATCTGTGGTCGGGTCTTTGCAAAGGATTTCTTGGTTGTAGGTCCACTCTGCCAATTGTAGTGTGTATCCATAGTATACTTCAACTTGTTTGTACTGTGTATATAGCAATTATGAGGAATCTAGGAGATTGAGGACATTGGAATGAACCTTTGGGTAAGTGTACAGCTATGCAGAATGTGCTACAGATGGTTGAAAATGCCAGTAGTCATGAGCTCTGTGAAATCTATTGAACTCTGATTTTGATGATTCGATCCCTGGATTTCTTGCAGATGAGATTTGATGACACTGACGTTCTTAAGTTGAGTCCCTGAACTAATCTTTGGTCTTCATTTTAGGATGAAATAATGCTTACTAAGTGCTGAAAATTAACATGTGGCGCTGACATGTTATAATTAGTTCAGAAATTGAAGCAATTCTTCTTAAGTCATCACCACATGAGTATTACTTTCAAGAGATTTGGCCCATGTGGGCTGCGCGGTGGCTAAATTGTCCCTCCTACTTGGTTATTTTGTTATAAATGGGCAATAGTTAGGATAAATGGGCAAACGGGTAACAGGAGTAAGATTATTAAATACCCATAAGGAAAGCCTGGCCAAATTGATAAATGTTTTTTTCATTACCAAAAAAAAAAAGTGCGAGGAACAATTGAACATCCACAATAGTTAGTATAGGGATCATTTTTTTTTTTTTTTTGCAATTTCTCCCAAATTTCTCTTTTATTATTTCATGACAGTGCCACCTAGATATCTCTTATGCGTAATAAGTATTCATGTCCGCATCTTGATAGAAATATAAACAAATTTGATAAAATTGCAATCAAATATTAGTATAGGGATCAAAACAGTCACAAGATAAAAGTAGGGGATGAAAATTGAATAGCGACAATAGCGCAGGGATCATTTCTCTAGTTTCTTTATCTTTCTTTTTTTTTTTCCCGCTCTCTCATTTCATTTCAAGTGTGGCTATATATTAGGGTGAGCATAAAGGACTATCCGAGCCGAGGTGAGCCTGATTCTAGAGGGTCTCAATCCAGTGCCCGATTTCATTTTTATAAAACTGGTTATTTTTGGGCTGGTTACTTGTTCAAAGTGGGAACTGAACCAATTATATATTTTTATTCATTTAATTTCTTAAAATACTGTTTTTCCTTCAGTTTTTTTTGTCATGGTTTGAAATTTACTGCTGAAAAAAATTTGATTTAAAGCATGTATTACTATTCTGTTTCAAAAATCAATTTTTTGCTAGAACTTGATTTTTCTATTTCTATTCACCAAACAAATTTCTGAGCAAAAATACACATTTAATAACCTTATAAAATTTCCGTTTGTGAAATAAAAATTCATTTGATAACGATACAAAATTCTTTTCTCCTAAGTGGTGGTAGGAGGTGTCAAACATCCAACAGCCAGCGAGCAACTAGCGGCAGGTAGCCGATGTTTGACAACCGACGATCAGTGGCGAGAGGCAAGCGGCGACGTCCAGCGATCGGCAGCTGATGGTGGGGGGACTAATGATCGGCAGCAGGAGGCGAGCGGTCGACAATCTGCACCAGTCGTCCAGCGTCCAAGGGCCATCGGTCGACGTCCAATGTGGCCGGCAGCCATCCGGCACCCCACGAGCAGTGGGTGGGCAGCAGGCAATGACAAGAGTAAATTATGAAAGAATTTTCATTTCTAACTTTTGTTCTAAAAAGTAGAAATTTTTTTTGATTTCTAATCCAAATCAAAATTTTAAAATAGAAATCAATTTCAAAAATAGAAAAATGAAATTGCATTATCAAACGAATTTATGTTCCAAATTAGTTCCAAGAAATAGAGAAATATAATGATTATTATGCGCATATCTAACATTGTCACGAAAGATACTAGACGGTAATTTTGGATTTTCCTTTTGAAAGTTGTAGAATGTACTTATTTTATTGGACTGCTCTAGAGCTGGTCCAATTCTCAGTTCTGAGATGGGACCGGACCGGACCGGAACCGATCACTCTTTGCTAGTAATATTCTTCCCTTTCATTTTTCCACTCTCACAGAACTCATACTCCCTTTCACGCTCATCATCCATGGAGACGCCATTCCCGAGGTAATTACTAGCTCTCGTTTCTGCAATTTGATCTCTTTGCTAGGAGCCGACTGAAGGCAACGTGCAGAAGCCGACTCTTCGAGTTTGGTCTGATAGCAATGTCTTTACATTTGGCGCTTTTTGTAGTTCTGGGTCTTCGTCCAATTGTCTGTTTGGATCGTTCGTCTTCGTCTTGACGACGATCGTGCTGTTCTTTTGTTTTCTGAATGTGGGTTGTGGTCTCTTCGGTTACTTGGCATATCCGGAGCAGCTTTGTGCTGTCCCATGCTAGAATCTGTTTGTTGGTATCTGAAAGATTAATCAGGAAAAAAAAAAGGGAAGAAGATAACTTTTTTTCCTGTTAGCTTGGAGCAAGGTGTTGGGTTTCTGTTCTTAATTCTTGAGAGATTTCTTTTACAATAGCAACATGGTTGTAAAAGAGATTTGGTGGCAATTTGGATACTGTTGCAGGTGATAGTGTAGCTACATCCATAATTAATGTCAAGAACAGTGTGTTTGGAGGAATAATGGAGTCAAGAGGAGCTAGGAAGGACGCAGTGGCGACTCAAGTTCGTGTCGGTGGATTTGATCAAAATGTGACTGCAAAAGAGCTTGTGAAGTATTTGGAAGATACAGTTGGCCTTATCAGGAGGTGTAGATTGAAAACTTCCTGGACACCCCCAGATTCTTATCCAGATTTTGAGGTCACGAGGTTTGACACCATCCAGATAGCAGATGAATATAAGAAGGTGGAGCCACATGCTTTTGTGCACTTCGCTACGCCTGAAGCTGCAACCTCAGCTTATGAGCTTTCACTACATGATGGGCTTTTTTTTAGTAACAAACTTTTGAAAGTCAGCCAGGGGCCTGAGAGTCCATTCCAAAAGAATCAGAGGAGGACTACCACTCCTTTTAAGTTGCCTGACGCGTGCCTAGAGATAGGAAACCTGATTACCCTGGAAGAGTTTCTGGTGGGGTGGAGAGGACCCTCATCTGGGGTTGATTTTTTTGTTGATCCTGTTGATAGTATGTGCAGGTTCTGCTTCACCAGGAAGACAGCATTTTCTTTTAAAGAACAGTCCACCTATGCTGTGATAAATTGTGAATTTAAGATGGAGTTTTTGGTGGGGGAAATCAATGAGATCAGACAGCATAGGGAAATGTCGTCTATTGTCATACTCTTGCAGCTGGCTTCACCTCCTCGTCTGTTTTATAGAACTGTTGATGATGACATAGAAGTATCAGTTCCATCTGATTTGTTGGATGATGAAGATCCTTGGATTCGAACTACAGATTTCACGACTAGTGGGGCTGTCGGTCGGTGCAATACCTACAGAGTGTCAATTCCACCACTCCATGGACTGAAATTGAAGAAGGCCATGGATTATCTTAGGGAACAAGAAATGCGGGAATTATCCCCTAGACGATCCCTGAGGATCCAGGACGAGTCTAATTTTGTGAGGCCTATGTTAGACACCTTTTCCTCTATTCATCACAAGGGGATAGGTTTCGGCGTTATGTTTTTACTGAAAGCTGCTATCCATAAGAATGTGTTCAGCCAACACCAGCTGTCAGAGAGTTTCTTTGGGTTACTGAAAAGCCAACCAAAGGCGGTGAACTTAGCAGCACTAAAGCACATTTGCTCTTACAAACACCCGGTCTTTGATGCATGCAAGAGGCTGGAACTTCTTCAAGAATGGCTGCTGAAGAATCCCAAACTTCTTAAAAACCAAAAAGAGTTGAACAACATTGTTGAGATAAGGAGGCTCGTAATAACTCCAATTAAAGGGCATTGTCTTCCACCTGAAGTGGAGCCATCTAACAGAGTGCTCCGGGAATACAAGGATGTTGCTGACAGGTTCTTGAGGGTGACCTTTATGGATGAAGGTCTGCAGATGATCAATGCTAACGTCCTCAAGTTGTTCTCCATTTCCCAGAAGACTGCAATTTTTAAATGGGTGAGGACAATAATGACAAATGGATTTAATCTTTGGGGCCGGAAATACTCATTTCTGGCTTTCTCATCAAACCAACTTAGGGACTGGTCTGCTTGGTTTTTCGCCGAGGACAAAAAAATTGATGTGAAAAAGATCTTGGGGTGGATGGGAAAGTTCAATTGCAGGAACGCTGCAAAATTGGCTTTTCGGATGGGGCAGTGCTTGTCATCCACATATGCGACTGTGGAAGTTCCACAAGAGGAAGTATATCATGATCTTCCAGATATTGAGAGGAATGGCTATTGCTTCTCTGATGGAATTGGCACTATAACACCTGACCTTGCCAGGGAAGTAGCAGAGAAGCTGAAACTGGAACTGGACATGCCTTCTGCATATCAGATTCATTATGCCGGTTACAAGGGCGTGGTAGCTTGCTGGCCAAGCAAAGGTGATGGGATTCGACTTTCTTTGAGGCATAGCATGAACAAATTCCAGTCAAACCACACTATGCTGGAAATACGTTCCTGGACCAGGTTTAAGCCAGGCTTTTTAAATAGGCAGATTGTGACATTGCTTTCAGCATTAAAGGTACCAGATGAGGTATTCTGGGACATGCAAGAAAAAATGGTCTTCAAATTAAACCGGATGCTTGTTGACTCAGATGTGGCATTTGATGTCCTTACATCCTCCTGCACCGAGCAGGGAAACATTGCTGCAATAATGTTGAGTGCTGGTTTTAGGCCACATTCAGAACCTCATCTAAGAGGCATGCTCACCTGCATACGAGCAGCGCAACTGCAAGGCCTTAGGGAAAAGGCTAGGATATTCCTTCCCTCTGGGAGGTGGCTGATGGGCTGTTTAGATGAGCTAGGAGTTCTTGAACAAGGTCAGTGCTTCATTCAAGTGTCTACTCCAGCCCTGGAGAACTGCTTCATAAAACATGGCTGTAGATTCTCTGAGACTAAAAAGAACCGAAAAGTGATTAAAGGTTGCGTTGTAGTAGCAAAAAGTTCATGTCTACACCCTGGTGATATAAGGATTCTGGAAGCAGTTGATGCTCCAGATTTACACCATTTGTATGATTGTCTTGTTTTTCCTCAAAAAGGGGAGAGACCTCACCCAAATGGAGCTTCAGGAAGTGACTTTGATGGGGAACTCTACTTTGTAACTTGGGAAGAAAATCTCATTCCCCCAAGTAAGAGGAGCTGGGCCTTCATGCAGTATGGTCCTGCAGCAGAGAAAAAGCTGCCCCGCTATGTTACACTGAAGGTAATTGTCTTTTAGCTGTGGTATATGACAAGCGTTCAGACCTTGTAGAATAGGAATGACTTCAATATAGGAATGATGTGCCTTGGCATTTGCCTTGTACCACAACCAGTGACAATTATTTTATTATGCATAAAGTAGCATCGTGTGACTCGCACAATGCATCTTTTGCGTTTAATTTTATTTCCTGTTCTTATAATTAGTGGAACGTTGGATTTCAACAGGCTTGTTGCAGATGTCGTTCATGAGGATAGATTAAGTGAAACTTGAGTCTGTGTGCATAAACATTTTTTCGCTTACTGTGGGCTTTTCTTCCTGACACATTATCTGACCTATAGTTTGATAGTACCCCGTAGTTTTCCCCCCCTTTCTGGTTCATTTTAGAAGATGCTTGTAATTTGGAAGTCTGCGTTAATTTGATCTGAGGAGTAGCAAAAGCATCTTGAAAACCAGTCTCCCAATTAATTTTCTTGGGACACTATAAATTTACTCCGAGGTGCACTCAGGATAGTTAATACAAGACAGAGCATTAGCATTTTGTGCCACGAAGCAGTCAGACATGTATTGAGAGATATAAGTTCTTCATAAGCACTTGATAGGCCTGATCTATAAGTTTGCTGCAGAAAGACTCCCTTTCTCATGATGCGGCTCAATTTGGCAGGATATGATCGACTTCTTTGTTACGCACGTTCCGAATGAGAATCTGGAGGCAATCTGCAACGCGCACATGGTTCATGCTGACCGTAGCGAACATGGGGCTCTGGATGAGAACTACATTCTCTTGGCTAAGTTGGCTGCTGCTGCTGTTGATTTTCCCAAGACTGGATCACTTGTCACTATGCCCCACCATCTGGAACCAGAACAATACCCAGACTTCATGGGGAAAGAGGAATACCAAACCTACAAATCAACTAAAATCTTGGGCAGACTCTACCATCAGATTAAAGATGCTTATGATAAAGATATGAATTCCTCTGAACTGAGTTGTGTCCCTGAGGATGTTCCCTATGATACAAGTCTCGAGGTACTGGGTGCTGCAGATTTCATTTCCGAAGCATGGGACCATAAGCGCTCCTATGATGGGCAGCTGAGCAGGCTCCTGGGACAGTACAAAGTGAACAATGAAGAAGAGTTGGTGACTGGTCATGTTTGGTCCATGCCAAATTATGCAAGCCGCAAGCAAGGGGAGCTGAAGGATAGACTCGAGCACTGTTATGTTGCATTAAGGAAAGAATTCCGAGAAATATTTGAGAAGTTGGATTCAGATTCTGAGTCGTTGAGCGATGAGAAGAGGAATTTGCTGTATGAGCAAAAGGCATCGGCTTGGTACCAGGTCACCTACCATCCAGAATGGGTGAAGAAGTCAGTAGATATGCGTGAGCATGATGACGGAGGTACGAGTGCCTTGATGTTAAGCTTTGCTTGGATTGCTGCTGACTTCCTAGCTCGGATAAAGATTCGAAACCAAAAAGGTGGGGACCTAGACTCGGCCAAGCCCATCAACTCTCTTTCCAAGTACATTGCGGACCGTATCTGAAAGCAGCGATCGGCTGCTTAAGATCCGCGGTTGGGTCTTTGCGAAGGATTTCTTGGTTGCAGCATGTCCACTCTGCCAATTCTAGTGTGTATCCATTTTATACTTTTAAGTTGTTTGTACTGTGTATATAGTAATTATGGTAAATTTAGGAGATTGAGGACATTGGAATGAACCTTTGGGCAAGCGAACACCTATGCAAAATGTGCTACAAAAGGTTGAAAATGCAGTGGTCATGAGCTCTGTGTAATCTGTTGAACTCTGATTTTGATAACTCGATCCCCAGATTTCCTGCAGATGAAGTTTGCTGGAAGAAGCTCATGCAACTGTCTATGCATGTATTGTTTTCTTACAAACCAGAGCATGACCTAACACACCTTCTTCTTCCAAGGTCCCAAAATTTAAAAAGGTACTCTAGCTTCTTTGTTTAGACCAGAGCATGACCTTAATGGAGTCGTTAAATGCATTAGATGCCTCAGAGTCTCGCTTTTGATTTGATCCTCCAGTATAAGGCAAGAATCTTGAGATCTGCCAGAGCTGAAGTTTGGTAACTTCGTTGGATAACATCCAACGTACACCCACAACTTTGAAAATTGCTTAAATATGCCTCTTCCTGCTTTATATTATTAAGGATCGAGATAGGTTACACGTAGCACAAATTTTCATGTCATCCTTTTTTTTTCCAGGTCTACTTAAAACCCATTACAGAAATCAAAGCCGGAAGATGTGCTTGCCAATCAAACATCCTTAATTACTTGATTTAGCCAATAGTTGCTCGCTGGGTCGGGTCTCACGTTATTTCCTACCTAATCTGTTGTTGTCATGCATTTCTTCCACTTTTTAATTCTCCGAGTTGATGCTTTTCGATGCATTTTCCTGGCAAAAGGGTTGATCAATTAATTAAACTAAAGTCCACCGATTTAGACTCCCAAATGACAACTGATATTATCGTCAAAGTCTTGTCTTCTAGTCTCTGTCTGCTTCCAGTTGTACCCTTCTTAAATTAATAGTCAAATTGGGTTCCTAGACTTCCCCTATAGGATGCTTCTTCGAAAAGGTATCCTAAATAGTAATCAACTATGCCTTGTATGTACATGTACGCACTAGCGCGCATGTATCTATACTATCATATAGTGAAGGGGCATACTCAAACTCATTTTATCAATTCGTCGTATAAATTGGATACGGACACCAACCGATTTTTTGTTTTTTCGCTAAAGTGAAGGTACTCGCATTAGTGATAAGATCGGCAAATTAGCTTCAATATGTCAAAATCAGCTACTTAATCACACTTATCATGCATAGTTAATATTAACACAGTAGAGATCAGAAAAGAAAAGGAGAAAAAAAAAAGTACAGTCTAAATCATGAGCTGTAAAAGTAATTAGAAAATCATCAAGTTGAGCTTAGGACGAAAATGTGATTAGAGTTATTTAAAATCCCAAAGTAAATCGAAGGTACAAACCATCCTTAGCAGGAAATGATTATTGTATTGATCAGATGCATGACTCTTGGAAATTCACAGGGCCAAGGCAATCTTTTAGGGCAAGTGGGAAGGTCCAAAAAGATTCACTCCAATCTCTCTGTCTCTCTCTCTGAATTTGTGCATGTTTGTAGAATTTAATGCTACTTGATGCCTAGGAAACCGAGGACCAGACAAGCTCTTATCCGGAATAAGGTTGTCCCAGTTCCTGGTCAAGATCTCTGCCCGTGTTTGGCTTGAAGTTGGACCGGTCTTAAAGCCACTTTGGAGCTGATTTTTAAAGGGGTGTTGATCTTTTGAGTGCTGGTCGGTCAATGGTCGGAGGGTACTCGTTTTGGAAATGAAGAGCATGTTCTTTTAACCAAACAGGCCAATTTCGACTACTGGGTCCTTTTCACATTACCCTAAAAATCCTCAATGGAGCAATTATTAGATGGTGGGTTCCACTTTTATATTGCTCAATAATCTATCCCTTACTTCACGTGGGACCCAATGCGTTACAATACCATCACGATATTAATTCTTTTCGAACCCATATTCCACCTTTTGTAATTATTTTAAGAAATGTATAACAGTGATGTGATAGATATCTTATTAAATTTGACGATCACAATTGAAGGCACGCAAAACTTGTGCTTTTGCGACCATGAAATTCCAACGTGTATCATTGACAGCCAATTCTTCTAGCGAGAAGTTTCCCAATCACAAACTTAATAAAATCACAAATTCTCATAATTAATATTAAAAAAAAAAACCCCAAAAACAGGGAGCAAAATTAAGCAGGACGTCCACCAGAAGTTTCCCAATCATCAATCAGCACCAAAAAGAGATTAAATAAATTTTAAAAAAAAGAGAGGGGATAAAGCAAAACCGAAGCCTGGGATTGCTTATCCCGGAGTCCAAACACCCCCCCAAACTTTCCGGAAAAGGACACGCTAATGCTACCTGGCTTCTGATGATGTCCACATCGGCGCTCCTCCACCAATTTTTTTTTTTATAAAAATAAAAAAATAAAAAATAAAATCGCCATAAAATCAGAATACGCAATTACGAAAACACCCCCTTCCCCACCAACGCCCTCGCCCACATGCATTGCACCTGGGCGGGGCGCCGATCCGGTGCTCCCCTCGGCACGATCTCCCAGAGATAAAGAAGCATATTTCGCCATCTTGACTGGTCACATCCCCCCACTTTCTCTCTCCTCTCTCCTCTCTCCTCTTCTTTCTTTTTTCTCTCTCTTCTTCTTTTTCTTCTTGGTCCTCGTCTTCCTCCATCTCCACCACCACCACCACCTTCCCTTCCTTTTTTTTGCCCTATCTGATAGGGTTTCCAGCGCCATCATCCGCCATCGCCACCACCCCACCGGCGGCCGCCGTCGGCGTCTCATGCTCCCGCGCCCCCGCCGTCGTCATCGCGCCTCGCCTCGCCCCTTTTTGCTCTCTCCGGAGGGTTCCCGGGCGCGATCCCGTGCCGATCCGACCTCCCGGGGTTCCCCTTGCGTGGCCGATGTCGAAGGTCTTCGAGTTCACCGGTAAAGTTCGCGAATTTCGTCGGTTTTTCTGGACTTTTCTTTCGGATCGAAACTGGGTTCTTCTCTTTTTCTTTGGGGGTGCTTTCCCGAGCTGGGTTTCTTGTTAGAGTGGTGGAAAGTTTGCGTTTTTTGGGATGTTAGGCTGATATGAAGGCGGATAGGTGCTGAGAAATATTTCTTTTTGTTTTTTTTTTTTTGGGCTTGTAAAGTTCTTGCAAGATGTTTTTTCGGAGACTAAGCGGGGATTGGTTTTTCGGAAGTACAGTAATGGGTTTTTTTGCCATGATGTTCTTTCTCTTGGAGTCTTTTGGCTGGATGTGGGTTAGATCAGATATGTCTATCGTTGGTCATATGGGTCTTGTGGCTGCTTTTGTTGTTGATGTCGCTGGATTTGGAATTAATTGTTTGGGGTTGACGTTTTTAAGGTAGATTCAGCTTTATGGGTTGACTTGTTTCTGGGGTGATTAGCTTTCGCTCGATAGATCTGATAAAGCAGTTCTGCTTATGAAATTTGATTGTATTTCTTTTGCGGGCTTTTGCGCTTTCTGGTCTTTTTTCTCGCGAAATCCACATCATATGTTGGATTTCTTTTTCTTTCTTTCTTTCTTTCTTTTTTTTTGGGTTTCGCGACTTATGTTTGAGCAGATCCGTTCTATATCGTTAGTAGTTTATGAAAATCAATATCAAAATTCCGACCACAGGGTTGTAGCCCGTGAACTGCTCAGTTTTCTTGCGACCGTGTTGGTAGTTTGGGTGTTGTAATCAACAATCTTGTCTCGGATTTCTGCAAGTATTGAGTATTTTGGCTGATTAGCCTTGTGCTATGTTTGCAGGAGATGGTGATTTTTGCCCTGGGGGGTCACTTTACCCGAATCCCAAGGAAACGAGTCTCTTTTTGTCCCTTGGTCGCCATGTGGATGTTTATTTCCCTACTTGTAAGAGGTCTCGCATCAGTGCCCCGTTCGTTTTCAGTGGAGACCAGCTCAAGCAGAAAAAGAAGGCCTCGATCGATGTTCTTCCAGACGAGTGTCTCTTTGAGATCTTCAGAAGGTTGCCTACAGGCCAGGAGAGGAGTGCCTGTGCATGTGTCTCAAAGCGCTGGCTTATGCTTTTGAGCAACATCCGTGGTGACGAATTAAGTTGCAACAAAACCACCCTGCCTTTGAAGCGGGAGGATAACCCTGGTGAAAATGAAGAAATATCAGGGGATGAACCTCCTGCCATCAAGGATGATGGATACCTCACAAGGGTCCTGGAAGGGAAAAAGGCCACTGATGTCCGTCTTGCTGCTATTGCTGTGGGAACTTCAAGTCATGGGGGACTAGGCAAGCTATCAATTCGTGGAAACAACTCTATTCGCGGAGTAACAGATCTTGGTTTGAGGACTGTTGCACGTGGCTGCCCTTCACTCAAGGTTCTCTCTATCTGGAATGTTTCTTCCGTGGGAGACGAAGGTTTGATTGAGATTGCTAATGGTTGTCGGCAGCTTGAGAAGCTTGAACTCCGCCATTGCAATGCAGTTTCTGACAAGGCTTTGATTTCGCTTGCAAAAAACTGTCCTAACTTGACTGATATAAGCATAGACTCTTGTTCAACCATTCGGAATGAAGGTCTTCAAGCTATTGGTCAGAACTGCCCCAATCTGAAGTCCATTTCTATCAACAACTGTCCCCATGTTGGAGATCAAGGCATTGCAAGTCTCTTGTCTAACACTTCTTGTGTCTTGACAAAAGTGAAGCTCCAGGCACTCCATGTGACCGATTTGTCTCTCGCTGTTATTGGACACTATGGCAAAGCAGTCACTGACTTGATCCTTGCCAACCTTCAGAATGTGAGTGAAAGGGGCTTCTGGGTCATGGGCAGTGGTCATGGTTTGCAGAAATTGAGGTCCTTTGCCGTCACGTCTTGCCAAGGCATGACAGACTTGGGGCTTGAAGCGTTGGGCAAAGGCTGCCCAAATCTTAAGCAGCTTTGTGTCCATAACTGTGCATTCTTATCTGACAGGGGACTAGACTCTTTTGCAAAGGCAGCCCTATCACTTGAAAGGCTGCAATTGGAGGAGTGCCACCGGATCACACAGTATGGGCTTTTCACTGTACTCGCCCACTGTGGTGATAAGTTGAAGTCTCTCACCTTGGTGCACTGCTTGGGCATGAAGGACCTAAATATGGGATCACCAATGCTATCTTCTTGCAAATCTCTGCGGTCATTGTCTGTCCGTCACTGCCCTGGGTTTGGTGACGTTAGCTTAGTCATGCTGGCGAAGTTGTGCCCCAATCTGCAGCATGTGGATCTGAGTGGCCTTCAAGCGGTAACAGATGCCGGTTTCATACCACTGCTTGAGAACTGTGATGGTGGTCTCATGAAAATTAACGTGAGCGGATGCACTAATCTGACAGACAAAGCCATTTCGGCTGTTGCAGAGATGCATGGCTGGACGCTTGAGGTGCTCAATCTTGAGGGTTGTCGGAAAGTTGGAAACACAAGCTTGGTGGCAATTGCGGAAAACTGTCCATTATTGAACGACCTTGATGTCTCTCTGTGTGCAGTTACAGATTTTGGTGTAGCTGCATTGGCTCGTGCAGACCAGCTTAATTTGCAGATACTTTCTTTATCTGGCTGTACTGAGATATCAGAGAAATGCTTGCCTGCTTTGAGGAAATTGGGCCAGTCACTTGTAGGTTTGAATCTCCAGCATTGCAGTGGAATTAGCAAAAAATCAGTGGACCTGCTTGTGGAGCAGCTTTGGAGGTGTGACATCCTCCATTAAGCAGCAAAGGTGACTAATCACACACTGAGCTAGTACAACAAATGCTCAGAGTGGGATAGGTTAAGGAGTTCTGTATGACAGTCAGAGTTGGCTTCTGTGAGTAGCAGCATCAGTGTAGTTTTTGGGTCCATAGGATATGGGTCTTTCGAGTTGTCGGGAACTTGGTCCCTTTTCCAGAAGATTTGGCCGAGCATGCTCTCCTTTTTTTGCAGGTTTCTCAAACCTGTTCCCAGCTTTTTGGCTCCTAATGGGGGTGTCAAAGTTCGGCCAGATATTTCTGAGATACAGTAATCAGGTTCTCTTAGGTCTACATGGTTTTTTTTTTTTTTTTTTTTTTTTTTTTTCAATGATGTCAGGATTGGCAACTGGTGTTTGAGCTCAGCTTCATGTCACAGTTGTCCTGAGCTTTCTCGCCATTAGTCTACTTTGCATTGTGTTACCTGTTGATTGTTAGTGTTTGAAGTCCGGCATGTTTTTGACAACCCTTTTCTCGGGGGAGTCGCTACTTGACGGACAGGTCTCTGTTTTCCTCAAAGGTCGGGTTAGTACGGGAATCATGGTCAGTTTGGCAGTTTGAAGAGTGAGGTCCTGTGTCCTTAGGGCTTTGGCTGTGGCGTCTGACTGTTTAGTCTGCCACGACACTTCTTTTTGAAGGGTGTTTTTTCATCTTTTGCCAAAGCCTAGTTTTCCAGGGTCAAACTCTTTTGTGAGCCGCGTTACCGTGTCTAAATTGTACCACCCGACCTTTGTGTTGTAATGCTTATCGTACCGTTGAATGACATGAATAAGTGATGCCTTTGTATACGACTTCAACTGTGTAATTCTCTTCTTCACCTGTACTCATCAAATGATCAGCCAGGAACTTGCTGGTAAAACACACTTGAGTTCGTGCTGCTGGAGGACCGTTCCTGTTTGTGCGACTTATGCGTGAATTGCCTTCACCTGTCAATGTTTATATATAGCTGGAAACGCAATGTTGAATGTATGACGTAACTATATAATGTGCTCACTCCTGTTCACCAATTTCGTTAATTTGGTGTTAAACCTCCTGAATTTGCAATATGAAATTTGCGAGTGGTTTAGCAGAAGGCGAAATAAGGAAGAAACTGTTTCTCTAAGTGGTACTTATGGCTGTTCCTGTCAGGCCTGAGTCTTGGATGAATTGGAAGAGGGATGATTGTTGATGGTGCTGGGTATGGCTTGATCAGAAATGGAAAAGCCATTCAAGTTTAGGAACCAAGAAATCTTGTAACTACTGTATTTCGCTAGGATGATATGAATAATGTGGACGTGTATCATGATGAGGGTCGACGTGTCGTTGTCCTTTAGCTAAATTAATAGATATGGCGTCACCGTCTTGGACCAACGAATCAACGGTGTGACTCCTGCGCAGAAATGTTTTATGATATTTTATCAGATGGTGATGGGTTCATGCACCCGAACTTATAGTACATAAAAAATATGTTGGTGAGATAAGCTTTTCAAGTCATGATAAGATTGAGGATTAAGGAGACATTAAGCTCCTATAGGATGAAAAATTTGTTCCTCCCCCATGCTTCGGCAATTATCAATGGAAGTGGGCCCCTTTAGGGCTACATCAGTTGCTTCAATTATTGGCTAAATTGCTTCAATTATTGGCTAAGCTCCAAAGTTGGATCAAAGGGATATTGTTATGTTTCGAAACCCTTATCTCAATTGTACTTACCATAAAAATTATAGGTTATGTTTAGCCACTACGCTCTACTTTTTTTTATTTAACAAAAATGAATCTCTCTCAAGAAACTAAGTCGAATGGAGATTTTTATGGTGGAAATAAGTTTCTAAAGAATCTTTTACTTAATCGATTGACTCGTTTTAAACCTTTGATCATCTTCTATTTTCCTTGTTTCTTTCGTATTCTTATTGACTTGCTATGTGGTTTCGGACCAAACAAGATCTGACATCAACCTCCTGTGCTCTTTGCTGCTTCTTTGGTTGTTGCACCATATCTTTATAATTAGTTTTTTTTTTGTCATAATCTTTATAATTAGTTGAGTTCTCTTGTTTTTGTTTTTTTTTTTCACAATGGCCAGCACCAATGTTACCGCCAATTTGGGTTGCTCGTAACTCGAATGAAATGAGCATTCGATTCACATCTATCCTTTTTAATGGTTGCAATTACCTTCCATGGTCTTAGGCAATTATAATCGCTCTTGGAGGCACATCAAAATTGGGGCATGTTAATTGCTTTGATCAAACCCCCTCCTATCACTGATCCTAAATATGCTGAGTAGAAAGTTTCTCATGTCATAGATTTTAATTCCGTGGATCCTCACACCTATGAGATTTTTGCATATTTTGAGACTACAAATGTCCCGTGAGACTCTTTTCATTGTATGTATAGGCATCAAGCCAATGCTTCTCGAATTTTTGAGTTGCAATAGGAGATAGCAAGCCTCTGGCCAATCTCGATCTCGAAGGGAAATGAGATGAACTCCAATAGTATCGTTTTCCAGTTCAATTTGTCGATTTGTACACTTGGTAAGAAGAGTCGTATATCTCAATTGCTTGCTAGTATTTGACGTGAGTATAAAGATCTTAAGAGATAAATTCTTATGAGTGCTACTCTATCATCATTTACTGATTTTTGTGCGACTATTCAACGAGAAGACACTCATCGAAGGGTGATGAATACTAAACCCAAACCAAGGGGAGAATTGGTAGGGAGTTCGGCTAATGCACTAAACTAGTATTGGCATTCGTTCTAATGGCAGCAAAGGGATAGGCCATGGCCATAATACCAAGCTTCATTGTTCCTGTCGCAGCAAAGATAGGCATACAAAATCGTTGTTGGGATTTGCACCCTCACTTACAACCAGCAAGGAAAAGGCTACAGATAAGACTATGGTTCCTAAAGTTGCCAGTCGAGTCACTACTACAGATCTTCAAACATTTCTAGACAGATCGCCTTGCAACTCCAACAACTAATATCCTCCAAATGGTGTGTCTCGGATGAGTTCTGACTCGGAAAACACGGCTCAAACTTATGGTAATGTCTTTACCCTCTCTTCATACTCTATAAACTATTTTATGATTGATCCAAGAGCAATTGGCCACATGTGCGGTAGTTCTCGTTGGATAACTTGTGACCGCAAAGACAAGGCTACAGATAAGACTACGATTCCTAAAGCTGCTGGTCAAGTCACTGATACAAATCTTTAAACCTCTCCAGACAAATCGCCTTGCAACTCCAATATTGTCCTCCAACTGCGTGTCTTGGACGAGTTCTGACTCAAGAAACATGGCTCAAACTTCTAGTAATGTCTTTGCCTTCTCTACATTCTCTATGAACTATTTTATGATTGATTCAAGAGCAACTGACCATGTGTGTGGTAAGGTTTGTTGGATAGATCATCTGCATGAGGTTCTTACTGGTTCCTACTCTCCTGTTACAATTGTTAATGGTGAAAAGGTCTCTGTTTTAAGGGGTTGGGAAACTGGATTTATTTTCCAACTCTTTTGATCTATTACTTGTACCCTCATAATCTACTAACTTGTTATCGGTCAATAAAATTATTAGGGATCTACATTGCAACGTTTCCTTTTCTCGTAATAAGATTATTTTGCAGGACAGAATCCCATAGAGGAAGATTGATGAAGATCCGTTTCAAAAAGGGCTACATACTATTGATTTTTCAAGTACGATTTTGGTTGCTAGCGAGGATAAAAGCTTAGAGTCTCCACTTTGGTACTAGCATATGGGGGCCATTGTCAGATCGGATGTTACACTCCATTAATCCTACTTTTCCTCTAGATTCAAGCTTTTGTGAAAATTATCATTTTTCCAAACAGCATAAATTGTCATTTTCTATAAATAAATAAAAAAACAAATAACGCATTTGAGGTATTTGACTTGATTCGTTATAATATTATGGGTAATGCCCCAATTGAATCTAGAGATGATTTTAAATATTTTATTACGTTCATAGATGATAAATCTCGAACTACTTGTTGTGTTTACTTATCTCTAAAAGTACAGTACTTGGATTAAAATATTACGTTACAATGGGACCAAGTACACCAATCATCCCTTTGAGTCTTTTCTCAATAGTCTTGGTATCAAGTATTAAACTTCCCTAGCAAAATGGGGTTGCAAATAGGAAAAAGGTCATGTCCTTGAGGTGACTTAATTCCTTTTGTTTCCTAATCTTGACAAGTTGCTGTTTGATCAATCGTCTTCCTAGTAAGGTGTGGCAATACAAATCGCGTATGAAAGTACTCCTCAACCAATCGATTAATCCCTCTCATCTCTGTGTATTTGATAATGTGTGCTATGTTCACACTTCATTAGGGAGTAAATTAGTTCATCGTCCACACAATTGCGTATTTTTTAGATATTCTAACGTTAAAAGAGTTATAAATGTTTGGATCCCTCTACCCAAAAATTGCTTATCTTTCCAGATGTTATGTTTGATGAAACCTACGTGTATTTTCCTTCAAGGGATCAAATTCAAATGGAGAATAGTGGCAATAATACTAACAATTATGATTACAGTAGATTCAATATAGAATTTGGTCCATTACCGATTGTTTCTGATGATTTGGTGATTAATAAGAACTATATAAATGGGAGAGACTTCCAATCAAGGTACGACTTCTTTATTCCCAACCCTATTCAAGAAATAACTCCCGTTCGTCGATCAACCCAAGCATCTCAACCCTCAACTCGTTTTCAGGGTTTTGTCATGCATCAGCCGTCTACGGCCTATCTCATTTGTTATTTTGTACCTTCCTATTAGCTATAAAATCAAGCATTGAGCTTGCAAACTTTATTGAAATGCAATGATCAATTGTGTGGAAGAAGGCCCTGGATGAGCAACTCCAAGCCCTTGAGAAAAATAAGACTTGAGATATTATTTCATCACCTATATTAGAAAATGTCTTGTAAACTTTCGATGGATTTACAAAAACAAGTACAAAAGTGACAATTCCATTGAAAGGCATAAAACTAGCTTGGTGGCCAAGAGATACACCCAAACATACGGAATAGACTACAAAGAAGTATTTGCTTTTGTAGTGCAGATAAATATTGTCAGAGTTCTCATGTCAGTTGCAATCAGTTGTGGTTGGTTTTTTTTTTCAAATGGACGTTAAGTTTCGTAATGGAAAGCTTGAAGAAGAAGTGTCCATCTCCCTCCGGGTTACCCTTTAGAAAATCAAGGATTTGTTTACAAACTCAATAAGGCGATCTATAGTCTCAAGGAGTCACCTCAAACATGGTACAGAAAGCTGAATACAACCCTTGTGACATTTGGATTTAAAATGGGTAAGTCCAACCATTCTCTATTTGTTAAGAAAAATTATAAACAAATAGTGGTAGTATTAATCTATATTAATGACATTGTCCTCACTGGTGATAATTTACAAGAGATTAAAACTCTCAAAAAATATTTGCATCAGAAGTTCGACATCGAGGATTTGGGTCATTAAAGTTGCTTGTTCTAGTAAAGGCTTGTTTCTCGGCAAAGAACATAACAAGTACCAAAACTTAACACGAAAATACACATAAGTGTCAAAAGTTAGGAAAATGATACTTAAGTGTCACTTTTTTTGAAAAATAGAATAGTTGAATGTCACCTTCGGCAAAACCCATTGAAAATCCTACATGACAACTATTTTATTAATTTTGCTAATTTTGCTCGCCTACATAGCTTGTTAGAGAGCTAACTCAGTAAAGAAACGCAAAAGTGACATCGCCATGGAGTGAATTTGAATTTTAATATAAAAATTAATTAAATTAAATTTAAAAAGAAATTTAAAAATTAAAAAGAGAGAGAGAAGATGAACAGTTGGAGGCAGCTGAGGGCTCAACCCTCGCCACCACCGCCTCCATGCCGTCGACAAGAAGAGCTGGCAACAATGGGGGGAGGGTCAACCAAGGTCGCCAAACCCTAGCCCACTATCATCGGCCCTTCCTAGCAATGACAGGGAGGCGACGACAGCAAGGGCTAAGCTCTCAATCACCTCCAACTATTCATCTTCTTCCTCCTTTTTTAATTTCATTTTAAATTTAATTTAATTAATTTTTATATTAATTGTTTATCCTCATCAATAGTAAAACGACGTCATTTTTGCACTTGTCTAACCACGTCAACATGCAAAACAATATCATTTTGTACTTATCCCATCGAAAAATCACCACATTAATATTTTAGTTGATTTTTCTTGTTATTAACACTTAGTTAATCTATTTTGCTCTGATTTTGACAATTAAATGTCACTTTCCTAACTTTTGACACTTAGGTATTCCTCCTCCCAAGTTTTGACACTCTATATGTTTGACACTCCTTATTTCTCTCACAAAAAAAATATGCATTCGATCTGTTAAAGGAAATAGGAAAATTGGGGATCAAACTTGTAAAGTCTCCTACAGACTTTAGGAACAAAGTGATAAAAAATACTACTCTTCACAATGTTGGCGAGTTTCAAATATTAGTCAATCAGCTAATTTATCTAACTATCACTCGACCAAACATTTCATATGCCACTAGTTTTGTGAGTCAATTTATGCATGTTGCCACCAAAGGTCACGTGGAGCTTGTTGACCGTATATTAAGATATTTGAAGTCATGTCTAGGACGAGGCATTCTAATATGAAGAAACATAATTACACACAGGTCTTAGAATATGTTGATGTTGATTATGCTGGCAATCCCATTGATAGGAAGTCCACCACTAATTTTGTACTAATGTAGGAGGTGATCTCATTACATGCAAAAGTAAAAAGCAGAGTGTGGTTACTCATACGGCATTGAAACAGAATGCAAAGTTGTGGCTTCTACCACACGTGAATTAGTTTGGCTTCGCTTGCTATTGACTCGGGTCTTGAAAGATTTCGTGCTCCTATGAATCTATTTTATGATAACCAAGCAACAACTCACATTCTATCAAACTCATTCTTACATGAAAGAACAAAACACATAGAAATCATCCATTGATTTGTTCAAAAGAGAGTTCATAACAAAACTATCAAGACTCCTTATCTTCCAAGCGACGAACAATTTGTTGATGTGCTTATCAAACCCCTTCTAAAAGAGTCTTTCAATAAATGTTGGCTAAGTTGACCTCACAAGACATCTTTGTCCCAACTTGGAGAGGGAGTGTTGACAAAGATAAGTTTGTCAAGTTATGATGACTTGATAAGATGGAGGATCAATGTCCACTATGTAACAGCTAACGATTGTAATTACCATAAACCTCTATGTTTGCCGCTATGCTGTACTCTTCTTCGTGTAAGGAGGATGAATCTTCTTCAAGAAGTAAAGTCAAATGAGGATTTCTACCATAGAAATAGGTTTCCAAGTACCCTTTCCTTTGTCGATCGAATTAGTAAAACCTATGTTTGTCTTTTCATTTCTTTGTCTCTTCCATCTTCGTATAAATTCGATAAAAAATACTACCGTGTACACAGAAGTCATTAATGGATAATTTAAAAGGTACTCTGGTTTAAAAGTAGGTCATCCTCTAAAAAAATTAGTAATTAATAACACCATTAATATTAATATCTAACAATTCAATTTGACTTGAAATCCAACCGATACGCATCCATCAAGCAAATCTATAAAACATCAAATCGCAAATGAAGGTATCGATTTACACCTAACCGACAATTTGATACGTATCCATCAATTTTTCAGATTCATAATTTGTTATATTTCCACCTACCGAAAAAATGTAGGTTCTATTTTCATTTCTTAGTGCATACTAATTTTATCATAGTTACACAATTATATAATGATACAGCACATACCGACCGGAAAATATATATATATATATGATACAGCACATAAAACTTCCTGTTTATGTTTAAACGCCATAGTATTTAAAGAAAAATAATGTGCTACATCTGTCTTACAACATAATACTCGAAATTTAGTTACACTCTCACTAGCTTATTCAAAACCCGTACTCAGTTTACACGTTTCCACGTCAAGAATTACATTTTCAGTTAATTTTTACGCATCCCGATTAGTATCTCTGTTAGCATCAAGACGCTCACAGAAGCAAAACAGGAGAACAGGAAACCCTGTATAAAAAGGCGTTTCTTGTCAGTCAATATAAGCCTTCATCAGATATACTTTGAGTTGCTCTAAAAGTTCTGATCTCATCGGCATATATAGAGAAGAAAATCGGGACAATAGGTTATTTTCTTTTCTAACTAGATGGGTTATCAATTATCATATGACAACCTACAGCGCCGATGGGGGCTGAGAGCGAGCTACAAGGGGGAACAAGAAGAACACTGAGGGACTGAATAAAGAAGGATAATGATCAAGACAGCATGCGCTGCGGTGAAAGATAGTACATGTTGATCATTAATAGCGCGGACCAATCAGATACAGAATGGGGTGAAGATGAACCGGATTGTTCTGGCGGTAATTATATACATTACCCATCTTCTGAGGACCCAAAGACGAGAGAATCAGATTTGCGTCGGCACTAGCGCCAACATCTGCGTCTTCAGTCTGCCCATGGACATCTGAATCTCCCGGTAAAGTGGGAGGTTCTGGGGGCAACAAGGGTGCAAACTCGTCACAGCAGAATCAAGTATCTGGGCCACATCAGCTGGAGGATAGTGTCGGTCCGTACACGTCTGCTCGTTGGAACATCAAACTTGTCAGCAACGTAAGATACCACAGAAAGGAACAATTAAGAGAATAATTTGCTTCACAAGAATCATAAGGAAAGCATCAGGAGTTAAAACATAGACATTCATTTAAATTGGGAGATATTGGTTGTTCCATAGCATTCTGTCTTCCCACCAATGCTGCTTCCTTTTACTTTTTGGTGAATAGCTAGTAACAATTGAGTTGACACTATGCACATTTATTTTTTCAGAAAGGACAGTAAACCCAGGCAAACAGTTGCAACTGGTTCTTTTGGAAATCATCTAAATTGTCTTCAGCTGCTCTTGCTTCAATGGATCATAGAAGCACGAGATATTTGATTTCTTAGACCTTACCTGTATCATGAGCAAAGTAGCGACGCACGATGTGATCAGCTCAGCCGGTATCTGGGTCTCTATCTTGTCAGCGTCAGTACTAGGTTTTGAACCAGATAGCTGGTTGGTCTCGGATGAGCAGGCATTTAACTGATTGTTAGGAACCAAGCCGCCATTGACCTTCTCTGGGGATGCGACACCTGATAACTTGATGTCAGAAGCTAGCTGTTGGTCATTTATCAAATCAAGAGCCTCTCCAATCCTTGTAAAAGCATCTTCCCCCTCTTTCAATGATGAAATCGCCTGAAATGAGATAGCACCATAAGGCATCAGTCAACAGCTGATCCAAACGACATGCACAATACAGAGAACTACACACCCACACAATATACATCTGCACTACTACCAGGAGATTCACTTGTTTTTCTTATTTTAACAGGCAACCACAAAGAAGGCACACTCTACCACCAACATCTCCATAAATAACAAATAAGGAAGCCACAGCCCAGTGAAGTTTAACAATGCATCTCAAGATTGCCAATTTTATATTTTAATGCTGTTGAAGCAAACCCACACTTTAAATTTTAGGTTAGTGTCGTTTCATCTTGTTTGTGGGCGTGTGTGAGTGAGTGAGTAGGTGGGTGTGTTGGGAGTTGCATGTGCATATGGGTGCCGGAAAATTCTTGTCAGACCTGAATAGCTTTATCCACCATCGTCTGTGCTTTCAATCTTGAAACCTTCACGATTTCATGAACATTACATCCTGACTCATGTGGATATAAGTATTTATCAAGTTCTCTGGGAAGGCCAATTGCGGCACCAGAATTCACTGGAGGCTTGAACCAAGCAGGCATCGGATTTCCTGGATAAGTATTCCGTTCCCTCAGATGAACCAAAGCAGAAGAAGCCTGTGTATCAGACATTACCTGTTATTAAAATGTCAGAATAAAAAAGAGCATGCCACTTGAGAAAAAAAAATGACAGATTCAGAGAGAAGCGTGCAGGTGTGATACAAAAATTCACGGAAGCCACATGCCTGGCCACCGGCTTCCTTTAGCTGTACAAGTACCGTGGCGTAATGCTTCTTGAAAGACTCAGAATCCTTAAGAGAGCCATCTCCATTTATTTGGTCATCCAATACATCATTATTCATGTTTCTAAGCTCCATTAACAATGCCTCCTATGATTCACCGAGGAAGGAAAGAAAAGATGTGTAAGCTCTCTGAGAGATCAATCTCTGTGCACTAGCATTATTTCTATCTGTAGCATACTTGTCTGTAAGCCCCAAGATGATGCGACAAAAGCTGGTTTAGATATGCAGTTGCAGAATGCTAAATTGGGGCGCAGCATGCAAACATCAAGATCATATAAAACAGTCATCAAAAAATTTAAAACTGATGATAAATGTGCTATTCTGAGTAAACTGTCTAATCAGGCACCTGAATTATCAAAATCTCCATGGAGTAAAAGCTTAACATGGTAAAGTGGTAAATGCTTAATAGATAAAGACACACCTTCTTATCTAAAGCATGAGTTAGGTCAGAAAGAGCCCGAATATCAGCTTCTCTTGCCTGGCTATACACCGTTCTGCAAGGCTGACTACAGAATGTCTGTTGGGTACTGACAACACCTGGAGCAGATACTTTGCCTTGTAAAATTGCATGGTTCGAGTCCTGATGACATGGAAAATAAGTTCAGCTTAGTCACTCCAACACACAGATATATAAGCTGATACAGAAAGCCACAGCAACCTCCCAGTATCACACCAGTGTAATATAACGCATGGTGCCAAAACAAGAGACTTCCGATAATAAATTTATGCACCATTAGACACCAACAAACCATCGAAATCATTTTATCAAGCATATTGCCACAGAGGCAAAACAACCGAGATGCGAGAATTTTTTGTTCCGTAGTAAATCGTGACCAGCATAGATCATAAAAGAGTGCAGAATTCCCAACAAGAGTTATCAATATCTGAAAAGTGTCATTTATTCAAGCTGCTGCACACCGCGGTCAGATCATAACTGATATGAACAAATGCTGGACCACTAAGAAGAACATGACATCAGCCAAGGTCCAGCTTGTCACTTTCCAGCAGCTTAAAGCTGACCAGATACAGCAGCAGCATTGGATCCTCATTGAACAGGAGCCAACAGTCTTGAAAGAAAAGTTCAAAAGAAACAACTTGAAAATATGAAGGTAAAAATAAATGATCTAGCGAACCAAACAGGAAAGGTGAACTTCCAAATATCAATAAACAACCATCAATTGGCATGCTCACCTTTGCTTGCCTCATCAAATTACTCATGGGACTCCGACCACTTGCTAGATGCCCACTAGAATCATAAAGAAGGGCCCCTCCAAATGATATATTGCCCTCGATTTGAGGTTCTTTAGATATCACAGGAAATTTGTCAACAAAGAGGCTCCGTCTCCTAAGAGCCTCTGGCATATTCTCCAGCGGATTTAGAGGCATGCAATCAACATCCTGCAACAACCCCATTGACGTCATCATATAATGCATGATGATGGCTTATTGAAGGTAAAAATTGTTAAAGTACTTATGTATTAAACACATACTCATCAAGCAATTTAAACTATTAGATCAATTGAGAATGATCCTACAATTTCCAAAATCATGAAACATTCAGGACATTTTCTATGATTTACTTTATTGCTTTTGTAAAGAAGAGGACAAAAAATTTTCCTATGTCAGAAAAATCTCAGGTTTTTCTTAGATAAATAAGCATAAATGCTCTGCAAACAACTTAAACTTCTTGCACATCCCGAAGAGACTTCAATCAAAACCTTTGAGCAACAGCAGGTTTGGCTAATTTATTTCATAGAAGAAAGACCAACTCAACTCCTCAGTTTCTCCTCGGTTTCTATAACATCCAAGGTTCACTGCAATAATTCTATCAGTATCATAGGCAATTTTACAAAAGAGTGCAGGAGATTCCCCAGATAGATTATATAGAAACTAACTAAAACGGAATCTTAAAAATGTTGTTACCATCACAAATTCAACTCCGATATCAGGACGATCAAACTGAATCCTGCACTTGTCATGATCAACTGTGAGAACACTTCCATCATGAACTGCTCTTGTTTTTGGATGAAGGGCAATTACTCTTTGTCCAACAGATAATGGTCGCGCTAAGTCTGTGGGAAGTCCTTCCCTAATACCAGTGCGAAGTTCAGTATAGTGCTTTCTCACAGATTCACGATATTGCTCGAGTTTCTTCCTCTCTTCACGCAGGAAATTTTCAGAAAATCTACGAGGCTTGCCAAGTGAGCTGCATGACCATTTGTGTAATATTAGTATCTATCAATCCTTTAAGCAGTTTTTTACATACGAAAGGGCGGAGCAGTGATCATAGTGAGTTTATCTACCTTCTTATAACACTCCATTCAACGCGAGTTAACCTAGGAATGTGCCCAAGTCCGACATGATTTAAGTAATCGACAAACTCCCTCTTTGCAAACCACGGATAATCGATTGCACTATAAAACCATTCAAAGATACACCACCTCCGTGCCAGATCGGATGACAGGCAAGACGACAGTTTGTCCTGCAAACCCAGTAATTTTTCATGTCAGAATCAACTCTTCAAGAGTCAAATTCCAATCCAAAGTAAATAACAAGGGAAACACCTTTAAATAAGGTGCTTTATCTTGGACATATATTCCACGTTTATCAGTTCGGTTCCTCAGTGTGTTATCAGAACCACTCATCTCTTTTGGTTTCAGTGCCTGCCGCAGATCTTTCTTTCTTCGACTTTTTGATTTAGTCGGTAAATTGAACTGATTATCAGCAGGAACCTGAGTGATCAACCCCATCAAATCAGTTTCCGTTCCTTTCTGATCGATATCAGACAAGTTCTGTGCAGATTTAGCTGATTTCTTCGTTTTTGAAAGTGATGATCTACCCTCTCTTGTAAATGCTGATTTAATCTCTCTCAAAGATTGTTGACTTGCAAGTGTCTTTCCTTCCTCAGCTGAGGCCTAAAAAACATGGAAAGGCAAAGGAGAATCAACTGAATTGATCAGAAAAAAGAGGGTAAGGAACACCTATCACCACACTCGTGTTGACAAACCAACAATTCTGCAATCATAGAAGTGGCGTACATGCAAAACAACCATACAATTCAAATATTTTGATTCATTAAATACACATGGCTACATTCAAAAAGCATTATGCTTTTTTTTTTAAAACATGTCCAAACACCATCACATTGGCCTATACCTTCTCTTCAAGGTCAGCACAGAACAAGAGCCCCTTAGAATTAGCTTTAACTTTGACACTGTAACTTAAAAGCTCTATACTGCAGCAATGCAGCAATAGTTCTCTCATAAGTGACATCTAAGAGTGTTAAAATCGTAGGAAGGTGCAGAGTTATGTTTTCAGCAAGTAGTGTTACACTATACTGTAGAACAAAAGTTTAATATCTTATTCATGCCAGCAATTACTTTCTCACAACTCTGTATAACTGTTGATATGAAATTACTTTTTGGAAGTAATAGCAAGAGTACTAGAACCTACAGAAACATCCCTTGCCCAAGAACTTTAAAACACTTCTTGTTGCCTTCCAGAATATCATAAAAAAGAGAGAAACAAGATCCTTTTCATTTGTAGACCATTCACCTACCTTATTTATTTAGATTCTAGAAAAGTGGAAAAGCCCAAATTATCAGAGGGTTACCAGAGGTGAACCCTTTTCAGGAAAGAATACAATCACAGCAAACTTATAAGAGTGTTGAGCATCAAAGATCATGAGCTCACCTCATTTTTCAGAGGTTCACCTAGATGAAAATTATCGTGAGCTTCAGCATTTATAACCTGCAGCCGATAAAAACCATTTCAGAAATAAAAGAGCAGCACTGAAAGTTATAAGGGATAAGTTCAGTTGATATATATCAAACCATGCAAATTAATTTTTCATGCTGCTCACCTTAGATGTTATTGGCTTAGATTTTCTTTTTGGTTTGTTGTTCGACAGCAATTGCCCTTTTGCTTTGGAGATAGTATCAGAATTGATATCTGAGGCCCTCACAAGATTCAATTTTCTACCGTCGACTGCAGAAGTTTTCTCCTTCCCTAAGGCTTTATCTCTTTGACGATCTTCAGATGTGGCTTCAGGCACGGTCAACTTATCATCTATATCCCGAGTTGTTTTTTCCTCCTTCAACTGGACAGAGGATTCTGTGCCACAAAATTCTACAATAATAAAATGCAGCAAATTGAACAGAACCATAGCAACAGCAGTACTGCACTAATAGGAATTGAGAGCATAAGACAACACACCAATAAACTCAGAAATGTGTTACGCATGTACGTGTCATGTGTATGTGAACTACAGGATATAAAGCACAGCAATTTATAAAACTAACCAGACTCCATGGTGGAAACTGGCATCATCAATGACAAATCAGCCAATGTCTGCAGAGCATCAAGATCAGAGCTTTCATCTGCATATAATACCAAAACCATTTAGTAGATAATATCAGACAGACAGCAACGAAAAATCTGGAAACAAAAAGCTGCAAAGATCTATTCAGTGTTAAACTATTCACGAATGACTTGTAGGGCTTTCAATTCATGTCATGCCATGTATAGGCTTCTCCACTAGGTTCATATTGTATTATAGTTGTTTTTATGCCAAGACAAGAATTGAATAGCCACCCCTACCCAAAAGCAAGTCAAGGATGCCAAATGTATAAAAAATATCTAGTGTTCACATTCTGTTCCTTTATCCTGCAATTGTTACTCAGACTTTAGTCTAGGATAATGGTCTACCATGGAGGATTCTTACAGTGCTCTAGTGTTGACATGTTTCTAGTCAATGGTCCACCAATAGGCTATTATGCTTTCAAACATCACCCAAGTGCATGAATGCACATAAAAGAAGCAGAGGAGAGGAAAAGTGAACAGCATCCCAAATCCTGATAGCTGTTGTCTCAAGATTATTGACTAAATGAAACAGAACAATCATCTAATCTACTTGTCACATGTATGTTTCCATCTTTAGAAGCTACTCACCAGATGTCAATTGAAACCAGCTTAAAGAAGTTTTCAATAACATTGTCTCCCTCGAAGCCTCACCCCCCCCCCCCCCCCAAAAAAAAAAAAGAAGGAAAAAGAGAAACCCCGTAAAGAAAACCTTAAAAAAAGTCAACTCTAGATTTTAAAGTCATTTATTGATGCCGTTAGCAAGTTGACTATTAACATGACTACAACAATCCAGACAAGATTTCTAGGTGCATTTCCGAAAGATATAGTTTTGGGTTAAAGTTAGGTATGTTACGTAATATGACTACAAAGTAAAACTGAATGCCGACCAAATTTCAACAAAATATGGCCACTTTTTCAGCATTTACTTCCTTTTTCAATATCACAAAATATAGAAAGAAAGATTTAATACTACTAGCAAACTTCAACTATGCATGCAGGTGGAGAAACCTCAAGCCAAAAAAGTGGCCTAGATGAAAATTTCAGCTATCTTTGTGAAGGTAAAGTAAAATGGAGACAGAAGAAAGAAGCAATGACATGTTACATTCATAAAAGAAACAGATGAAGCACCTCCAAAGAAAAGCTTCTTGCTTCTCTTTCTCTGAGTTTGATGAGAATGCCCTCTTTTCTCATTTGAAACTTCAAACTTGACTTTTCCCTTCAGTGAATTATCATTGCCTCCCTCTTCTGTTCCGCTGCAAGCTCCACCACCATCTTCAAACTCTTTCTCTACCATCCCCTCAACTTTTTCTTTCTTTCCATAGAATTTCTTCCCTTTCCGAGAAACTTCTACTGTGCCAACTCCTTCTATGTCTGTTAAGGACCTTGTATATTTTTCATAGTCTCCATTTTCCGTTCCCCTACTGCCAATGCTCCCTTCCAGCCATTCTTCATCCAGAGAAGCATCACCATACTTGGCTGCGTCCGATTGTGAATGCTAAATGACAAAAAAGACAATTATTAACATATCAAACGCACAAAACTGCTAGTGGAAGAACATGCAGATGAAAGCTGAATACCATCCTTTCCCAGCTCTGAACAGGTGATCCTTTTAACTGCCCTTTTCTACCATAAGGACTTCGAGAAACTTGTGGTGAACCTCCCCCGTGAGAAGCCGCAGTTAGTACTAATGCTGCTCCATGTGCAACATCATCATCTGTAGCATCAGCCTCTGACTTCCGGCCCCTCTTGTTCAGTGAAACGTGATTTTCTCTTCCATCTTTCTTGTTCAAGAAAGAAACAGGAAAACGAGGAGTCCTTTTGCCAACAACACGTGGTAGGCTATCTGGATCATATAAACAGCTTCAGTAAAATCCACTTGTTTAACGACAAGACGTAGTAGAATTAAGCATTCAAGCTTAAAAGTAAGGTCTATGTTGAATTACACTTAATATATTAATTAAAAAAAAAAAAAAAACCTCAAAACCAGACTTCATGAAGGGATTTTACAATAACAAGCAGCAAGCCCCTTTTGGGATAAAGGTGAGGTACTTACTATCAACACGTCTTCTTTTCAATAATGACAGACAACCATCACTAGATAAGTCAGCTTTGGAGTGCAGATCTTCTCTTGAACCACCAAGCTGAACTTTACCACGCTTGCGTTTCGGTGTGTTTCTGATTTCTGTTCCATCATTGCTCTCTTCTTCATCACTTCCCTCCTGTCAATTTATAATGAACTAGGAACATTTAGTTAACATACCAGGAAAAGTGCCCCACATACAAGGCTTTTAATTCCAAAGCATGTAACAGGAGACCGCTATCATGAGAAAATTCATCTGATCCAAACAATGAACATAGACATTTGTCTTATATGCTCCTCATTCCGGCAATAAATTTTTCCATCTTTTGGTTTCCACGTGATAATATAAGCAAATGTAAAACAGGAAAAAATTCTCTGGGAAAAAGACTACAGGAAAGACCAATATCTAGATATGTGTGCATTCGAAGAAGCTAAAAAGAGAATATTCTTAGAGATATCAGTGGAAAGAAGGTCACAAAACAGATGTGGCAATACTGAACTCCAGAAGTGAGAAAGAGAGAGAGAGAGAGAGAGAGAGAGAGAGAGTATGCTGTTTCATCAAAGAGAAACATCAATTGAAGACGTACCAGAACATTGTAGTGATCAGTCATCATTGCTACAAGACCAACCACAGAAGCTGTACCCTCAGGAAGGGATAAATATGCCTAAAAGTAGAGCAAGAATAATTTAGAAATGACCAAAGAAACACTCTATCAACACATGATCTTACTCATCAACTAGAAACAGCTAGTTTATAGTTAATATGTCAATATTGGAACTTATAGCTCTGCAAGACATAATTCATAAAACAAAGAGAAAAGTAAAAGTTAGAACCATTTATTCAAGAAAGAAAAGAGAGCCAAGAGAGGAAGCAGACAGTCAAAGGACATCTTGCCAGCAATAATGCAAAATAAAACATGTCTGGACTTCCATCCCACAATGCCCATGCTTGACCATTTTAGCAATTGCGCTGCTTTAAGTAGAAATTCCAATGTTTAAACTGCATGATTACAAAGTTTGACTGGAACAAGAAAGTAGTGGGATAAAGAAGAACCCCAAAATAACAACCGATTTGGGTGCAGACTGACATTTGTCAGCATGCTTTGTGATTTGTTGCACAATATGTTACTTAAGGCTTAATGCATATTATACTGACTTGAAGCAACACAAACAACACTACAACAAAGAAAATTTTAAAAAGAAATCACCCTTATGTGTAAGACACTCCAGGCAGCTATTGAATTCCTCCAAAAAATGGAGATATTTTAATCAACGTCATATTTGCATAGAGAAATCCGACTCTGACCATTATGGATACAAACAGAGGTTCTTACTCTGTTCATGTTGTAGAGAGCCTCAACCATATCGACGGATCTGTTACGCACAGCAGCAGCCACCTAAACACGGAGGACAATAAAACACGGTTAAAAGGAGTGCAAAAGAGTAGAAGAGGGAGCAAAGCCGTTTACAAGTCCAGCAGATGATCCAACAAATGGAGGAAATGAAAGGCAAACTGAACATTCACATAAATATGAGGGGTATACAAAAAACAGGACCGCCCTAACTACCTAGCTCGAGGAATTGAATACTGGTCAACACTAATGCACCATCAACAGCTCATCGTCTCCCCTCAATCAAATCCAAACCAGCCAAGGCCAATGCCATCTATCGACTCCTTGGCTATTATCATTGTGCGGAACCAGCATTGTACTGACCGCTATCAAAATTAGAAGCGGGACCAACAGACATGCAACCACCATTGGAGACCAGCTGAAGGAACTGCCATCAAAATAAACAAAGCAAACTAGACACCAGACAACAGCATACCTTCTTCCAGTCTTTCCCGTGTTTCCTATAAGCATCGTAGAAGCGCTCGAGCTCTTCCTTGCTCCACTGCGGTCCCAGCAGATCAGACAATTTCTTCTTCTACAGCAAAGACACAACTTTTTCAATAAACTCGTACTCGCCGCGACAAAAGCGAGCAATCTCGATACGAAACTCAAAGAGGATTAGCCACGGGCGCAGAGGCTCCTCTACACGCAAAAAATCGAACAAACCTCTCAGCTCACTCTCTTGCCCCAACCCCCGCCCCTCTTTCCCAGTCAAGAAAACGAACGCCGCTCGAGCAGACGCGCAAACTCACCCGATTCCGGCTGCTCTTCGAGCTCCCGACGTCTTTCTCCGGAGAGACCTCATTCAAATTCGAGTACCGCTTGTACACGCTCCTGGACTTCCTCGTGGGCGCCATGCCGGATCAATTCGCCCCGGGAAAGAGAGAGCGGGGACGAAGACGGCGGCGGCGGCGGCGACGCCGATGACGACCGGCCGCGCCGCCGAATCGGAGGGTTCCCTTCCCGAAACCGCCCGCCCCCGCGCCCGCGGTGGGGGGAGGCGTTGCAGATCGCCGGCGATCCGGATCGCCGCGCGGCGAGAGGAGGCGGCGGCGGCGGAGGAGGCGGCGGAGGAGGGAATCGGAAACCCTACGGCGGAGCGAACCTGGGGAGGAAGAGGGGGAAGAGGAGAGGAGGAGATGGAGATGGAGATGGGGAGACGACCTCCCGCGTGTTTGGGCTCCTTCGCTCTTTTGGTTTCAAGATTTTTAAAGCGTTGCGGTGGTGGACTGGTGGAGGATTCGAATTCGAACGCTTATTTCTTTTTATTTCTTTTATTTTTTTGGCTTTTTTACTGGATTTTTTTTTTTTCATTTCGGAAAAGAGATTTAAAAAAAAAAAAAAAAAGAGACGAGCTTTTTCCCTTCTTTTTTTTTTTTTAATTTGACCGAAAATGCAGAAATTGAATTTCATTTATCTCACGGTGCATTTCAGTGAATAAAAAAAAGTCTCTGTTTAAAGGAAAAAAGCCGCCAAAAATTTCCCGAACTATGCCACGGTGGCACTTTCACCCTGAACTTTTTTCTTTATGATATCAAGAACCACAAACTATGTCTAACATGACACATTTACCCTGAATATTTTATCTATGCAATGATTTACCCACCGTAAAGGTTTTATTAGATGATTTTCGATCAAACCAAGGTCGTTTTTATCATTGGGTGCCATGGCAACACCATTTACTTTTGGTTACGTGGATTTTTAACAATGCTCTTTAACAGAACCTTGATGAAGCATCGGATGGTAAATGTCCCACACAATTATGAACAAAGTTTAGGTAAATGTGTCATATTATGTGTAATATAAAGTTTTTTTGGTGGCTTTAAGGATGAATTAATGAAAACCTATGAGTAATATTGATATTTACGATATTATTTTGTCATATTTATTGGAATGTTCATGTTATGTAAATATATATTGTGTCCGACTATAGTACTATATAATGCGGAGAGATGCTTACCTTCCTTTCTCGCCGAAACGTTCATTTTCTAGGAATTCTGATAGATGTTCGAAATGAAATATTATGCAATATTTTAAACGTCTAAATTACACGTATAGTCCGTCCAAAAACGAAAGTAAATATATAGAATAAAAAATAAAAAGTATAAGATAATCACGGGCCCCATCTTGAAGAGTGCGCTTTGGATCTGACTTATAGCATAAGGAGGCTGAATGGGGTAACACAGCCAAAACAGTCGCAGTCCACAGATAATTTTGTTTTTCGAATCATCTAAAATTCTGTAATTGTTTTGCGGTGAAATCAAGTGTAATCTGCATTATACTTATTTAATAATTAGTAAAATATTTCCATTTATGTTGTCTCTTTATATGGTTGACAGATGTAAAGAAATCAAACTACAATTTTCAATGACAAATTTAACTTGCAAAAAATTACCATAAAAATTCTGAACTTATTGCAATTGTGTTTATTCAATAATAACCTCCTCTCTTTTTTTTTTTTTTGCCTAATTAAATCTCGAACCTTTAGTATTTGTGTTAATTTAGTCCACTAGGCCAAGATTTGCCTACAAATACTATCCATTGTCTATCCTATATAGTACCACTAACGCTAATGTGGAAATTTTTTAATAACGTTTTTATTTTATTTTTTTTATTCTTCACTTTCTTTATCCTCTAGTAGGTCTCCACTAGCAACCAACTAGAGGCAAGGCTGAAAAGAGCCTAGCCATGGCTAGTCGAGGCTTGACTTCACCAGTCAAGCCTCACCCTCACCAAAGTTTGTGAGGGCAGCCTCGCCCAAGTTGCTTACTGGGCTAGCGAGGCTCATCCTTGCCGAATCTGGCAAAGGTGGAGCCTCGCCAAATTTGACGAGGTTGTGCCTTACCCAACCACAAGTGAGGGTCAAGCCCTTGTTACAGGCTATGAGGTTGAAGGTCGCAACCTCATGTGGCCCTTGATAAGGGCGAGCCTCGCCCATGGTCAACGAGCTCGACCTCACCAAAGTCAGTGAGGTCGTGCCTCACCCAGCCATGGCCAAGCTTCTTTGAGCGTGGCAAGACCTCGCTAGCTTTGATTCTAGCTAGTTGCCAACCGATTGGAGGAAGAAAAAGTGAAGGAAAAATAAAATAAAATAAAAAATGAAAAAATTATAATTTTATTTAAAAATGTCAATGTCAACGTTGATCGACTAATTTTGGGTAAATGGATTAAATTGACATAAATACAAAGAGTTTAAAACTCGATTGACCAAAATAAAAATTTTAGGACTAAATCGATACAATTGCAATATATTTAAGACTTTTTTGGGTATTCCCTTTTAACTTTTTTCATCTTTCATATCAAGATATTTCCAAATTAATCTTACATAAAATACTCTTAGAGAATTCTTCAAGGTAAATTAATTATAAAGTAGGTGGTGAAACATATAAAATGAAGACAAATTTTCTTAAAAAGCCACCAACTTTAGGTTTAGTCTCAAATGTGACATGAAAAACCCCAACTTTAGGTTCAATCCAAATATGCTCCAAACTTTTATTTGTCCAAAAAATTAATAAATAAAAAAAGCCTCCAACATTAGGTCCAATCTCCTAAACTTTTTTTCTAAAAAAAAATTATCAATTTTAACTGTAGCCCACATCTGCCCCCATAAACTTTACATTGGAAAACCTCCTTAGTCATCCCTAGCTTCCTTAATTTTCATGTTTCATTTTAGAGATAATTTTTCACGTCACCTTAACGATCGATATGGATTTGTTACCGTCGTGAAAATGCCACATCAAATAACTAATAGTGATTTTTGGATAGGGGCTCACGTGGATAGATTTGATATTAGATATAAAATTTGTAAATTCAAAGAGACAAAAAAAGTTTAGGGCAAACTCTGGATTAGAGTTAAAGTAGGAGCTATCTCTTAGAAAAAAATTTTGGGGGCGGTCTTTGAGTTGGACCTAAAGTGGGAGTTTTTGAAAACAAAAAAAGTCGGGGGCATAAACGAGACTAAACCCAAAATTGGGGGTTTTTTTTGGGGAATTTGGACAATGAGAAATTTTCAGATTTTAACCGCTATCCGACTACAAATGTTATTTTGTCAAACTTTCATATCAACTGATGTGCTAACACTACAAAATAAACTTTTTTATGAGGAAATTGGGTTCTTAATTTACATAGTTCGACACAAAAGTAAACGATTACAAAAATATAATTATATATATATATATATATATATAAATATTTTTTTGTCGGCCCTCATCAAGGTTAAGCCTTCCCGGCGAATAGAGGTCGGCAACCCTCGTCAAGACTGAGCCTCCTTGACGACTAGGTGAGCTTGGCCTCACCTAGCCATCGGCAAGGCTGGATTGACGAGGTCGGTAGCCCTCCTCTGGCTGGTCGTCGAAGGAAGAAGGGAAAGAATAAAAGGAAAATAGAAAACAAAAATATTATAAAATTATTTAAAAATTAAAAGAAATTTTAAATTACAAAAAAATTTGAGGCTTTACCAAATGCATTTCTATCCCAGGAATAGAAATTTTAAACAGTTTCCAAACCTATTCAAATGCTTAGAAACTCGTCTAGAGAATAGAATTAAAAAATCATTTTTAAGCAAAAATTGTTTGTGGAAATTGAATGGTTATCAAAAAAGCCTTGATAGGTGTCCGCTGAAAACCCTCCTTTAATATTTAGTACTATATCTATACTATATACACTCTCTCTTGATAAAGGAAATTCAAAATCATTTTTTTCAATAAAATTCAATTAAAGATCATGTAGATTGCTAAGATGATTTTGGGTTATAAACCATAAATCATGGATAGAAGTTAACAGGAAATTAAAAGAAGATTCTCAAATATCTCACCCTTGAACTAAATTGATTTACCGATTCCACAAAATATAGTCAATTTTTAAAGTAACCTTTTTTTTTGGTCGAACATTTTTTAAAGTAGATTAAAAATTTAAAATATATCTCTTTTTTCACTATTTGAATTGTCTTCGCTACTTTCCTCACATGCAATGCGCCTTTTTTTGCCAATCGCACACGGATGGACTCGCCAGATTACTAGTTTAACTAATTTTCAATATAGATATAGTTCTGACTTCTCAAATTATTCATGTTTAATTTTTAAAATCGTTGATCATTCTAAGAATTTAATTCCACTAAACATTCGAAAAGGCCTTCCCTAACTTACCATATTCTTAGATGGTGCAAATCAACGTATCCATTTTCATGTTTGTATTAGGACGATCCACATTTCTGATAACTCGGATTCCAAATAATAATGTCCAGAAATGGCAACATTACATTAATTGCGATATATACCTGTGGGCATGATAAGAAACTCGATAATTTTTTGAAGGGATAACCGCACCAAAAAACTTGAAACTTATAGTGATCGAGTCCAACAATTTTCAATTAATGTAATCGAGTTCTATAAATTTTCAAATAGTGCAATCAAATCCCTTGATTAACTCCATCTAATTTTACTAGTGAAAATTGTGAAGGAAAAAAAACCCATTTATTGTAGATTTTTGTTCATTGATCACGTTGAGGCTCGCTTGTACCCTCTCTAGTGTCTCACTTTTGGGTTATACAATAATACTAATAAAAGAAATGACATTTTCCCCTCCTAATGTAATAAGTTCATAGACAAAATTGTTGCAAATTTTCTAAAACTAGGATTTGATCATAACTATTAAGACAAGCGAAAAAGAATCAAGAGAAATTTTTTTAGAGAGGATATAATAAAGAAATAACATAAAATGTTAAATGTATAGAATGTATTTAATATATTAAAGAGAAATATATAAGATTTTGTTGGATAAAAAGAAGAGTAGACTAACTGATTCATTATAATTTCACTAAAGTATGACATTAGCCCGTAAAGTGCAAAAGAGAATGTAAGGGGCATACTTGACATCTTTAAACTGAAAATGAAAATAAAAAAAGACGATATAGTGTAATAGAAATTTAAAAAAAAAAAAATGGTAAGAGAAATGGGGAGACAAAGAGGAAAAGAGGGACGAAAAAAAAATTAAAGATGTAACCATATACCAAAATACATATTATAAGAAAAAATGAAGAGAAAGGGGTGACAAAGACATGAAAAGAGTTTTAGCAAAATTGAATTAGGATTAGAAAAAGAAGTGGAAAGGAGGGAGGGAGGGACATGTGTCCTCCCAAACGGGAGAATTACCAAAAAAGTCCTAAATTTTTTATAGTTGTACCAATTCAGTCATAAACTTATTTTTTTGGTCAATTGAGTTTTAAACATTTTACAATTGTGTCAATTTAGTTTTTCAGGCCAAAATTGACGGCCCCAACGTGGCTGTCGGCTAGCACCGGTAACAATTTTTTTAATAATATTTTAATACCTCTCTCTCTCTCTCTTCCTTTGGCTCCGACGACCGGCTAGCCCTCGCCGATCACCGAACTAAGCTAGCCTAGGCGAGATCGCCTTGCCGTCGATAGGCGAGGGCGAGCTCGCCTAGCCACTGGCAAGGCGAGGGGTGAGGGTTTCCTTGCTAGCGCTAAGTGAGGGGGAGCTCCCCCAACCACTGGCGGGGCAAGCTCACCCGATCGTCTCAATCCTGTGATCGGTGAGGGTTAGCTAGTCATCGGAGCCAAAGGAAGGAGGGAGGAGGGGGAAGGAAGAAGGAGGAGGGAGGAAAAAAAAAGTAAAAAAGATTAAAAAATTAATAAAATAATTCGAAAAAGTAAAATATTATTGAAATCTATTTTGTTTCACTAAGTGTCCTCCCACACATTCAATAACTCGCATTGATTCACATGTTGATATATTGCACGATTTGCACACCTCTTCTTTCTTTATCACGATCCATACCTCCCCATTCGATTGCAAACCGCCCTGCCGGGTTTATCAATCATGAAAAACAGGGTCCAATGCACATGCGAAGGCAAGGACAAAAGAAAGTTCTCATCTCCGTGTCTTATCTTACGCGACTCTAATCTCACGATCTTACTCGTTATAAAGAAAGTAGGACTATCGCAGCCGAATCCTGCATCAGATGAGAGCTCGCAAGAGCGAGGCACTCCGATTGTGCCGATACAAAACATCATCTAAACTCCCCTTTCGGCCTGCCGAGAGCTCTGTACAGACCACATTCGCTTGGAGCTAAGCACACCAAGGAATGAACTAACCATGTTCTAAAGCACTTTCAAAGGGAGTTGGGCGAACATCTTCTGATCGGTTCACTCACACGAAAAGAGACAGAGAAAGTGGAGGACAAAGGCGTGTCAGCCCTTTCGTCGCATGCAACGTCCTGCTAAAGTGCTAAAATCCAATCCAAGGAGGCATGGGAACGAGAGAGAGAGAGAGAGAGAGGTTGCCATGCTGGTGAGGGATGGCACTGATCGGTAGGCGTCGAAAGAGGGGGGGCGTTATCTTCATCTCTTCCGCCTCGATCTCTTTGGAGCGGCTCGCTTCACGTTCGCACCATCGCATCGCGTCGAGATCATAGGACGTGCTCGGAAGACACGACGTCGAGAGCTCATTGGCTCGAGGCTTGGCTACGAGCGACCGTTAGCTGGTTTGACAGTGCAATGTCAAACAGCTCGCGACAAGGAGGATTGCATGAGTGGCCCTAGAAGGGTCGAGCTTTTTTGGTGACAAGGCATATATATGTTGTGTCGCATTCCACTTTTCGTATGTATTGACTCGTTGACAAGGGCGGCATCGAGGGGACAGTTCGTGAGAAGTCTGGCCTCTTAGAATTCATTTGAAGTGACAGCTTTTGGGGAGTACAACCTTTGTTTCTTTAACGAAATCGGGAGTACAAGTTTGATACCAATCCCAAGAGTGAATTGAGGCATCTTAGGGTACGTATGATAAAATTTTTAGAACAGAAATTATTTCCGATTAGAAATTGATTTCTTAATTTTTATTTCAAAAATTGAAAAATTAAAAATTTTAGCTTCTGATATATTTTTCAAATTTATTTCGGAATAAAATGCATTGAAAATAAAAAATCAAATCGTGTTACCAAACGGATTTACATTCTCCAAACCTATTCCGGAAAACAAAGAAATAGAGAAGTAGAAATTTTATCATGTGTGCCTTTATAGTTTTCAAATTTTAACAAAATTTTAGTGAACTCCAAACCTAATGAAATTACTTGTGTTGTACTATCATTAGTTATAACAATCGAGGACATTTAGAATGGTCTCTTTCTTGCATGGGGGAGCAAGTAAATTTCTTAAAGAAAGCGACATTTTGTAAGGCAACTAACAATTATTTTAAAAACTGAAATTGTTAAATGAAAGTGTGATTTAATATTTAAGTATTTTAAAACTCTTCCTTAGGTGTAAGCTAGATTTTGGCTTAAGCCAAAGTAATTAGGGATGCAAAAGGGGCTCGAAAAGATTTCAATTTGGAACCTTCTCCTCCGATACAATGCATTCATCTAACAAAGAGAACGAAGGTTCCACAAAAGTATTTTGGATGCACATCCTTTTCCTAAGTCGCAAAGCAACCTTGGGCACACACGTTCGGAATAACCCTCGCATGAAGCAAGGTTTTACGATTCCAATCACAACCTTGGGTCGATTGCTAGCTTGATCGATCCAAAGAGTTTAGCAAAATCTAGAAAATAGCTACAATTAAGGAATTCGCTTGCACCACCCGCTAGGGTGGCTCTGCTGGTAGGGCACTCCCTCTTCCGCACAGGAGGTCGAGTGTTCGACTCCCTTGGGCTCCCGCAAGGTGATGCGCAGGAGGCTGACAGAGACATCTAGGTGACTTACCCGGTGCACGTGTGTGGTGGCTAGCACGTGTACCCCCAGGGTTTACTCTCCGGCTGCTGGCCGTGCGGGGTTTCCTAGGTCACCAAAAAAAAAAAAAAGGAATTCGCTTGCCATGGAGAGGTCGGTCGACGCTCCTGCAGTGGAGGCGAGGTTAGCAGCCCCCACGGTGGCCGGACGATGGTCATCGGCCCATCCCGCTGCTCTTAGAGGGTTGGCAACCATGCTACCCAAATCGGTGCGGCGGCACGGCCATCTTCAACACTCGGACTTTGCTTTCTTGCTCTGCGTTTTTGTTTTTACTTTCTTTTTTTTAATATTTGGATTTCTTCCTTTTAATATCTTCAGTCTCAATTTCCCTTTTTTTACAAAATTTTTGGCTTTTTCTTTTTTCCTTTTAAGCCTTGTCTTTCATCTTCTTTTTCAAGCTTCTCAATATGGCTCCAAAAGTACAATAAAATGCCGATTTTTTTTTTTAAATGGCCGATGTGGTGACCCTCTGTCAATCACCTCTATCTTTGAAAAATAATAAAAATACCACATTAATATTCTTCATTACTGAAATTGGACGAAGTCAATGGAATTACTCGATTACGCTAATTTGATAAGTTTCGGAATTTAATTGTACCACTTGAAAGTTTTAAGACCAAATCACATTCTCTCAACATTTTTTAATATGTCTAATCCACTTATCCTGATCCTTTTATCGGATTGTGTCCTACTGTCAAAGGATAAAATTATGCTGATCACTCTTAGAAGAATGATACCTATCTTCAACCAAAAAGTGGTGATTTGATCGCACTACTTTCACTTTTCTTATACATAAATTTTATAATTGGGGTCTCTCACGTAACTTTAGTAGTTTGATCAAATCCATCACGTGGAAAATACGATACCACTTTGGACTAATAACTTGAAAAATAAATACAACTTATGAATAAAAGGAGTGGTTAATTTCAGCACATGCACATATAGTCAAGTGGGCAAATATTGTGCCTTGTCTACCTACCATTGGATTGACTGTCTAACAGCCAATAATTTTCCCTTCATATAATATTCTATTTTAATAAACTAAAATTGATGGAATCATCGTTTTGAGAAAAAATAATAAAAAAATTGCAATTCTTTTTTTACTCTTGCACAATAAATACTTTAATGATATTACTTTGCGTAATTCATTTTCTTACCTCAAACTATTTAGCGAAAATCTAAATTTCACGGGATGATAATTGGTCGATCCAACTTTAACATGACTTGAAGGGTTACAATTAATTCGTGAATGAAAAGTAATTTCTTCTCACGTCGAATCAAAGTTTTACCATGTTTTTCTTACATGGATCACATGAATTGACATGCACGAAGATTATCTCCCGTGGATCTTAAAAGAAGGAAGGATGTTGTATTTCAACTGTAATTAATTTTCATTTTCGTTAGCATGTCTCGCGTAGAATTCTTGAGTTTTCTTTCCCACGTCAACCTTATAAAAGCGCTCCTCCCTCAGTTAAAGCAATGTCAGGCAGAGAGAGATCTGAATCTTTGACTCTCTCTGTGTGAAACCCAGGGAGAAGGGTTTCAAGAGGGAAGAAAAGGAACAAGAAAAGCTGAGAAAACGAGAGAGAGAGAGCGCTAAAAAGATGCTTCTGAGAAGCACGTCCACTCCCATCCTCAAAGCATCCTCGTGCATTCATCAGACACCGTCTGAACCGGAACTGACCTTTCGGCTGCCGACAGGCCGACCTTTTCCCCGAATGTCTCCTCCTCCTCCGCTTTATCAGACACGGAGAAGGAGAAGAAGAAGAAGAAGATATCGGTGACGTCACCGGAGAATGGTGTGAGAGAGTCGCTCAAGCCAAAGAGGAGACTTTCCTCAGAAGGGTCCTCTTTAATTCTGATACAGGAGCCAAAAGATAAAGAACGGGAAGAAGAAGAGGAGAGATACGATGCGGATCATCAGGTTTGTGACAAGACGTCGCCGTTGCAGAGCGTGTGGAGCTGTTCTGGCGGCACGGGAAGCGGCGGGGATGGCGGTGGAGGTGGGGATGGAGGGAGAGATGGGTGTGGAGATTGGGGACAAGGGAGGGAGAGCCTGGATGGGTACTATCAGAGGATGATCAAAGCTCATCCTGGCGATGCTCTTCTTCTAGGAAACTATGCAAGGTTCTTGAAAGAGGTGCTAATTCTTGTAATCTCTATGATTTGTCGTTTGTAATTTATATGGCGTTGTCATTATAATTTCTAAATTCATCTTGTTTCACGCACTTTCTAAAATATCTCGAACTTTTAATTCTCATATGAAAATTAGATAGGATTTGCATTAGTCGTGGGAAAAATATGTTAATATTGAGTTAATTGCCTCATGTTCTTTACGAGTTTCGCGTCAAATTAGCTTATCGATTCAAAATCTAATATTTATGGTGTAAATTTTTCTTTTTTAGGTACAGAGGGATGCAGAGAAAGCAGAGGAGTACTGTGAAAGAGCAATACTGGCCAAAAGGAGAGATGATGAGCCAACAGATGGCGACGGTGATGTTTTATCTCTCTATGGGGATTTGATATGGACTACACACAAAGATGGCCCTCGTGCTCAAAGCTATTTCGATCAAGCTGTTCAATCTGCTCCTGGCGACTGGTAAATTACAAGCATAAATGTAATGCAAATCTGTATGTTCATACTTTAGTATTGATAAATACGACAACGATCCCTGAAATTTGTGTTCTTCGGTTTTCTGGTTGCAGTTACGTTCTTGCTTCATATGCTCGATTCCTGTGGGATGCTGGAGAAGAAGAGGAAGATGATGACGGTGGTGGTGGTGATCGTGATCATGAGGCAGAGGATGAACAAGAACAAGGAGTTAAACACTAGTCAAACTAGCGCAACTGATCAACCTCATACTAACTGTAATTTAACTGCTGCTAAAGAGCCATTTTAACTCTCCTAATTATTACCTTTCAGCAACCCTCTCTTTCACCTCTCCCAGCATGCATGTACAATTCTTCCAGATTGAAAGATTCGCAAAAAACAATATAAAAAAAAAAAAAAAATTGTGGGGGAATGCTTTTCTGGATGAAGTTCTCAAGGAAAGTGCTTTTTCTTGGTTTAATCTGGTTAAGAAATGCTGGAAACACTGGAAAAGAAATCTCCTAAGGATAAGCCTACCCTTGCATGTTCTTTCATGGAAGCATTTGATAATATCTCAAAGCAACATGTCTCCTTTGATGGTTCAAGCCAGAAGGAAAGGATAAACCAAGAAAAAAAAAGAAAAAAAGAGTAAATAGAAAAGGAGGCAGAGGGAGACCTTTCTTTTTCGTTCCCCTATTCCTGTCTTGTGCTATGGTTCACTCTTGTTATCTCAATTAAGTTTTTAAATTTTCATGAGGCTTGTTGTGACCTGTTCTTCTTGAATGTCATGAGGGAATATTCTTTACTTAAACGAGAACAAAGAGAAAGAGCCAAGCATGCATGCTTCAACTGACCCTAAAGCGTGGTTTTAGCCAACTCCAGACAATATGATTCAATTTTTTTTTTTTTTAAAATGCCGTATTAACAATTGAGAAAAAAAAAATTGATAGGCAATATCAACCATATGCTAAAATGAGAAAAAAAATGAAACAATACATTCACTTTCAAAATAGCAGCTTCTGAAACCCAAAGAAAATGGCATCTTAGGTGAAATCTCCAAATTACAATATACCATGATCCTTGGACAGGAATGGGAATAGGTGCATAGGCAATTCTGTATGTGGGTATAAGGGATAGGAGAGACATGACTATTTACCTAAGATGAGTTGAATTTTGACAAAGTAACATAGACTAGGAGGCATCACTGGGGTTTTACCAATCAAGAAAGTGCAAGTCACGCAATTTCTGTGCGGTAGTCATAGGTTCAGACATATTTGAAGCAAATCCATTCTCTCCAACTACCACAAAGAAAAGGAAAAGAATCGCAGGAGTAAGTAAATCACAATGAATTCTATCCTTGTAACTTTAAATAGCAAGAACCTATCAGCAAGATATGCCACTGGCTATAGCAACATAGGTTAAACGTTAAACCGATATAGAACCTCTTATTGAATGGCATAGAGTGGAGTTCACCATTCTATACTTGGTAAGAAACTAGTAAAGTTTATTGTTCAATTTTCACCTATTAGCAATCCTTTTTAACATGACTTCAGTCGCAACAAAAACAAGCATTAGCACGTAATGACCAACTCACATAGCCAAGACATTGTTGCATTGCATATCCATCATAGTTTAATTGACAGACCAAGCTGGACAAGAAAAATGCTTTAAATAAAATTTTGGCTGACATTGTAGCGACCATTGTCCCAAAAATTTATCACAGACTGCAATAAGAGGAACAAACAGAAACTACTACAGTAGTATAAATTGGCACAAAAGGTGTAATGTAGTGACATCAGAAAAAAGAAGAGCCTAGTGAAGATTATATCAGGGAGAAGCAATCTTCAGAAGCACAGACGAAGCAACCCAAGTCTGCTGTGAACACAAAGGCGTGATCTTCGAAAAAAGAAAATTCTCCACCTGTTCTTATAGTACAATTTGATTCTCATACCTCTCTTACTTTTGTCCGCTCCAATTCTACATTGTGATTCCCATGTCTCAGAATCTATGATTCCTCCACAAAGGTAGCCTATGGTTGCTCCTCATGGACCAGCGGCACAGTTTCTGAGTGAACATGCATTGCATTTGATTCGGCATAAGGAATTGCCTCCTGCTCTTGATTGGCAGCAGCAGCTTCACAAATCTCAGTTAAAGTGTCAAGCTTTTCCTCCATTCTTGTGCTTGACGAGTTCACTCCTTCTGCATCTTTTGTTTTCACGGTTCTAGCCGTCCCACCTGACAAAGTTGTCTTTTCAGAAGGCAGTTTAGGAAGTGACTTTCTAAGCGGCTTCTTAGAATTTGCAGGAGAAGGTCCTTTGGCAGAATTGTCGTGAGACACCTTCTCATCCAGGCTCAAGCGGCTGAACCGCTGGCTTGCCCTGCCATTTTCTTTGGATTCATCCATGCTGGAGGTCTTCCTTCGACCGAGCTTGGGAGACTTGGCCCTTGTTGGTGGTATCTGAATCAATTTGCAATATTGAGAGTTGAATGGACGGATAATAAAATAAATTGCAGCTAACAAAATGATTGCAGCACATATTATAAAAGTGCAATAATCGGAGAAAATTATGATTAAGTAGCATCATGATACTAATGCTTTGCTAGGGAAGATATGGAAGGGGAGAAATAAGAGGTGGGATGAGAAGATAAATCGGAAATGGGAAAAGAAAAAAAATCCAACGCTGCAGGACGTAGGACACAGAAAAAACGCCCACCACTCAACAGGCATGTATTTCACAATGAAGAGAGCCAGTAACCAATGTTCTGGCACTTGCAATTACAAGAAAAGAAATGCTTCTACCTAATGGCATTCATGAGAAAAGGGAGTAGAGGAAACCTTCTTTAGTTCTGCCTTTGATGGAGGAGGTTCTTGATAGAAGCTCGGCATTGGTGTAGCTTTAAATGTCAAACTCTTCCTGAGCATCTTAATTTCAGCTTCAAGAGTTTCCTAAAGGAAGAAACAAGAGACAACCTCAAACAAAGGGATTTTATAAGTAACTTAAATATCCACGTGATTCTATAAGTAACTTAAATATCCACGTGATTCTATAAGTAACTTAAAAATCCACATTCCATAATAACTGTTAGCAATCACAATTATGACCTTGGACTTTTCTTGCAATGTAGTCCTCTCCATTTCCTTAGCATGAATCTTCTCCTCGAGCTTAGTATAGTACTGCCAAAGGTCATGATTGAAAAACTATATCAACTGTGCAAATCTAGCTCAAGTAAAACCACAGAAAATAGTCATAAGGTTTGCAATCAGAAACAAACCTCTTTTCGTTTCTCAGCCCGCTGATCACACCTAAAACTGAACCCGTAATTAGGAAGTGCACCAACTCTGCGTGATTTTGAATCTCCTGCAGTAGGACTTCTATTATATAGTCAAGGTTAAACAGATTTGAAACCCATCTGTATGTTCTGACTGCTTGGAAAAATTTCAGATGAACTCATTCTACTGATTTGGAAAATTTATATATCCAGTGATAGAAAGGATACGGAGAAGATTGAGCATCGGCCTCTGGTTTATCACGAGATCCTTTTTTCAAGGGCTTAAGTTTTGTCTTCTCTCTGTATATACAGCAAACCACCATTCAGAAGAAGCTCAAGAATACAATTCCCATTATTTGACAGAAAACAAGGAAATCCAGTTCTACGTTAAAAAGAAACAAAACCATTGGCAAAAACTGGTAAGCATCCAGGAACTTTCATAACGATAACACTATGGACACCAAAAGTTCACGAATGGTTGACCACTTCACTAAACTAGAGATAAAACTGTACAGGTTAGATAGACCTACGCAAAGCTTTCTGACGTTGCTGCATCAGATTTTCCACCATGCTGTTGGAAGCAGAAAAACAGCAAAAGATAAAGATAAGGCAAGAAAACAACAACATGATTGACTGAGGACCATGACATTGGAATGTAGAAGCACGAAAAAGGAAAACAAAATTGACATATCATGTCAACAATGAGAATTACCTTTGATTGAGTTTCTCTCTCATTAAATGATCTACTTACAGCAGGTTGTTTTGTCTGTGAACTCACACCAACAGCTTCCACATTCTTTCCATCCTTACTCTTCCTCGCCCCAATTGTTGAAGCAACTTTGATATTTGAGAGCTTCCCATTGCTTTTCTTGCCTTCAATCTTCTGAGGTCCAGAAACTTTCAACTTATCCCCAGTAACTGTTTCACCATCCTGCGAGGCCATGCATAGATGCATTTTAGAATGAGATATTAAGGTGTATATTGAAGAATCTTAAGCTTATGCAAACAGCCAACCTTATGGGTTTCTGATCCACCAATCTCTCTTGCACAGCCAGTAGAAAAACTGTTGTCATTGCCACTGCCATCCAACTTAAACTCATGTAAGTTCGCGTCTACTGCAACAAGATCTGCAGTTTCTGCAACGATGTCAGCATTGCTCACAGCAATAGCATCCTCTCCATTGTTCAAAAATTGCTCATGCATGCCATTTTGATGAACTGGCTCAAACCCATTGGTAGGCATGACATCCTCATAATCCATTGGTATATACTCTAAGGACAACAGAATATGAAAATGTGAGCTCATATGTCAAGTGGAATCTTAAACAAATGAAAATAACTGATCCCCGTATAGATAATAAGGCATAAACACTCTCAGAAATAAGCAAAACACCACCCTACTCAAAAATTGAGTGAAAATTCAGCAGAAAATAAGCACAGAAGAGTTGCCACGAAACCAACTATATGTTCAAACTTCCAACTTACATATAACACAGAATCTTAAAAATGAACCATAAACCCACGAAAGCAAGAAGTGAGATAATGCAATTGCACATCTGTCAAAGAATGTCTCTGATAAAGTACCCATAAAACATGACAAACCGCTGAACCTAGAGTTCTAAAGAATCTACATACTCCCGATAACACTTCTACTAGTTAGAATGATTTATATCATTCCAATTTTCCAACTGTTACTTTCTTTCGACACTCAGTTGCCTTTTTTTCATTGAAAAGCAAAAAGCAAACACCGAGATAAGATTCCATATGCACTTGGTGAGTTCTCCGAGCAGCTAAAAGCGCATTACATAACCAGTAGCCAACACCCACAAAATCAAATCGCCACCTAACCTCGGAAAATCGGGGGTTATCAGCACAGAAAAAAGGTACAAAAACACAAGCCCAAAAGAGGGCTCGAGCCAAAAAGCACAAAAAACCAGATCTTTTCCACTCCAATCAGCCAAAAAAGCTCTCTTTAACAAAACCCACTAAAGATTCAACCGGCAAACCTCAAAAACACGAAATGGGGGCGACATTCCTAAGGATCACTTCCCCTCATTTCCACATTGATCTTCCCCCTTAACAACACGCAGCCCTCCTGGAAAATGCGACACCCACTACCGAAGCAAAAGCCAAGAACAGACGACGACCCCGAGAACCGTTCGGACCCGGCGCTTCAAATGCAGTCAAATCACAGACAAACACAACAACACTTTCTGGCAAAACCCAGAAAGAAAGAAAGAAAGAAAGACATCTTCTTCTTCTTCGTGTACCTTAATGAGCGTGCGGGATAATCAGGATTCCATTGCAGCTGCGCTTAAACCGATAGGGTAATGAGGCAGGGGAGAGATTTGCAAAGGAACAGGGAAAAATACCCGAGGAGAAGGAGGAGGCGGGGGATCTGTAGGAAGAGCCAGGAGACTAGGGGTGGGATGGAGGATGACGGATCGGAGGATCCGAATACTCGGGGACAAAAACAAATTATGTCGGATTCAAAAATAAAAATCGGATTTTTCTTTGTTTGAAAACTGTTGGTGTACGCAATACACGACCCGCACGAGTACGTTTGTACGACCCTGTCAACCCCGTAAAGTCATCAAATCCAGTGTTTTCTTCGCTGAGCAAGGATTCATTTTAGGCCGGTCAAGCAAATCAGGTCATTGACAGAGACACGAAATTTAAGTGAATCATATTCAGATACTAAAAATTTGTTCGTCGTAGGTTGATTTTGTAAATTGGTTTTAATGCCTAATATATTTTTTTTGTCTAGTAAAGAATGAGAATACCACGTAATGATACAGCTTTTATGATCGAGTTAAATTCGATAATCGTGATTAATCTGAATTTGAGTTTGGTTCGTGAATTGCCAACATTTCAATTTGAGATGGGTTGTCTTAAAAATTCAAGATAAATTTTATTAATTGTCTTTGACATCTACTGTACCATTCCTTTTTATGATGAATTATGGATACCATATAACGTTTTAAGTTCTATAGTCAAATCAAATGTTTAACTTGATAACCGGGGTTCATCTGGATTCGAGTTTGTTCGAAATTTATTAGGGCTTTAGTTTGGGATAGGTTGTTAATAAAAAAATGAGATGACACATATTTGAATCGCATGGCAGAGGCATCATCCTTAAAATAATTAAATTTTGTTATGATTTTCTTTTAGAACATTATTTTCAATAATTAACGATGACACACAATAAACTAGAGAAAATAAAATAAAGTGAAAATCTTACATCAATCATTAATAAAATGAAATAATATGACCAAAGGTTACTAGCCTCTTCATTTTGGTTCAATTCCAAATTGTGAAAATCAAAACTCCTCATTGTCTCATTTGTGCTGCAAGATTGAACTCCATTTGGATTCTTGTGTAAAGTTGAATTCTAGCACAGCTCAATATAACTCAAGCTAGAACACTAATTATTAATATTTATTTTGCAAAAAGCGAGGATTTCAGGGAACCAAATAAAAGCATGTTGATCGTTACTATCAACCATACATCGAATCCAATGAAAATTAATTATCAACTTCCAAAAATTGTCTTATGAAAACCATGCTACATCTTGTAGCATCTTGCTGCTAATAAGGACAAGGCTCTAGAGCGCTATTCAAGCCAATGTCATGAAGTTTCTCATCACCAATAAAAATTACCTATAATTGGATATTCTAGGAATTTAAATTTGAACATATTTGGCCATTCTAGCTAAAGTTAAGATGACATCACGCAGGAAGCAAAGTAATATGATCAATCGCAGATCAAGAAATTGAGGCTGAGGAGAGGGGTGAGACAAACATTTTTCACATAAATATTAAAATAAAATTTTAAATTATTAGACGAATGTATGATTTAATATTTAGATACTCTATCAATTTTGAATTAAAAATTTTGTTATATAGGGGGCATGGGGGCCACCACTTGCCCCACTAGGACTGCCAATGCATATGACGTGTACTGGCACCACATGTGGTATTTTGTATTTATCCTATGCTCTCATCCAATAGCCGGTAAAAAGTATTGTTGTTGTTATCGTTGTTAGAATTGTGCTGAAAAAAAGATCACTGAAGATAATTTTTTCAAATATAGCTTTGTAACACCTGTTTATGGATTGTATATACGCCCGTCATGCTAATGATCTTGAGAGTCGGCTACATAAACCTTCGTAAAAAATAAATTCGATTTTTACATAATTACACAGCCTAACTAATTGCAAATATTACATTGTCCTTTTATTTGTATATAGCTGTCATCCCCTCCATAAACCTTTCTATATCGGACCACTAATTCCAAAAAATTAGAAAGTTCCTGTCCCAAAAAGTATGTCCCAATAGTTTTATTTATTTATTTATTCATCATGAAAAATCCCTTTGAATATTATTTTATTGCGCGTGTTCATTTACCAATCGATTTGGGAAGGAGCAATTACGTAACTCTAATTTCTTTTTTTCTTTTTTTAATGCATGGCTAGTGCCTTCTTACTTGAGAGCGTGTAGGCATGACCTGTGCCTGACAAACCGACCAACAGAGGCTCAGCCTGTCGGGAGGCCTAAAAATGACAACGTGTGGCATTAAAATGCAGCCGACACGGTATATATCGGACCACAAAAACCTCGGGCGGTCCCTAATTAAATTCACTTTTTTGCTATATTGCATTATTATTTCCTCAAATAACCACGCACAATTATTTATCGAAGGATGCGTACGCATAAATTGGTGTTTCAATGTTTTCTTATTTTTTGCTAGGGAAAATAATAGAAATGATCTCTTAATTTTGGTCATCAAACTTTTAATATATTCAATATGATCCATAAAATTTAACCTGATATATAATGTCGTCCCTGAACTTTTGGTAAATATTCAATTTAATCTCTAAACTAGAAGAAAGTATCCAATATTATCATTCTATTAATTTAAATTTAGGGATGACATTAAATACGTTCATATAGGTTGGGGATTAAATTGAATACACATCAAAAATTTGAGGATCACATTAGACAACTTAAAAGCTTACAGATCACGTTACACATTAGGCTAAAGTTTTCAGATCACTTTGAATAAATTAAAATTTTAAGGATGAAATTGCACATTATATTATAATCCATAGACCATTCGTGTCATTTTAACTTCTCATTACGTTTAAGATATATGAATACGCCGTTTCTCATAAATCCACAAAATTCAAATCATTCGCTTTCATTTAGAAGAAAAATTAGACGCAATAATTGTGAATAGACCCTAGAATATATCCACATTTATTTTCCAATGGTCCACGACGTGACTATTGAACCCCATTAAACAAAGGGCATAAATAGATGGTAAGCATGGTGGAAATAAGTTGGGCAATCCTTATCTCTTGTCATCCCACCTGTCTTTAAACTTATTATATGGTGACTTTAGCTTATCGCGAAGGCAATTTAGTCCATTAAGCAAAGAAAAAGATCTTGGTTAGTCCACGCATATCCCGATGTAGTAAATATAACCATGATTAAAGTAACCACTAGACTTGACTTCATCAGAGTTTTTTGTACGATGATAACAGGCGAAATATTTGAAATTAAAGCACTTAGCGACGAGAGATAACGCATTCGACGGGTCAAGCACGCTGGGAAAAACAAATCCGATTTCGGGTAAGATTAATTTAAATTAAAATGCAAAATCAAATTAGATGCACATCGTGTAAAACGGTGCGTGGGGGATTGCAAGGAAACATTGTTGATTGATTGTGCCGCATGGTATTGAATTTCGTTGTTCCTTTGGTGTCCACCTCGCAAGGAGGACGTCCTACAGCAGGTGCACGTGCGGTTCAGCTCCTCGCTGAAGCCTGATTGGCCGAGGGCTTTGACGTTGGGCCCCCCAACACGTGGCGTGTTTGGATATTTCTGCCACTGGGACCGGTGCATCCATGTCCAGGTAGGCAAAAAATAAAACCTTTAAATTGCCGAAGAGATGAAAGAAATTATTATTTTTTGGTTTTTTTGTTTTAAAAAAAATGAATATTTGGAAATTTTTTCTTAAATATAATCAATTATATCGCTTATAAAAATGAATGAATAGAATATATTTTCAATGTTTATAAAAATGTTTAGATATAAATTGCTATCGATAATAAAAAAAAAATTCACTGACTAATTATTTTATATAATACAAGTGATCAATTTTAGGAAAATATTTTTAAATTATTTATTTTATGCAAACCAAACAAGGTCTAAACTCCTTCAATTTACTTATGCAAGAGGATTAAATTGATCAATTATGCGATGGTGCGGCCATCATCACTTGGCCATGGTAGCACTAGTAGGAGAGGTCGGCCAAGTAATTTCAGAGGGAGAAATTATCAAAAAAGTTTTAAACCTATTTTATTTATATCAATTCAATCATAAACCTTTCAACTGTGCTAACTGAATCTTAAACCTTTTGACAATTTGCCAACTTAATCATTCCAGACAAATTCGACTAGAAATTGCCAGTATGTCACTACGAGCATTGACGTTGATAGTTTTTACAATTTTTTAAGAATTGATTTTTTTAATTTTCTTTTTTCTTTTCTTTCTTTTTCATTTTCCTTCTTCCTTCGCCTATCACCAAGCTTTGACAATGGCTAGCGATCTACTATACTATAGGCAAGGCTCAAGCTCATTGGGATCTATCGAGGCTAAGCCTGGCCAACCTTGGACAAGGCTTTGCCTTGACAAATCCTGGTGAGCTCAAGCTTTGGACACTAAGTCTTCAGTGCGTCAAGCCTTATAAATTAGCCCAGGACTTCCCCTAAGCGATGTGGGACTAGAGAGGACCCCTCCCCTTCCTTCCTTGGGCTGTCACACTCTCCACCCCTTAAGGGCACAGAGTCCTCGTTGTGGCTTCCACACGCGGTCGGAAGTCGGCTCTGATATCATTTGTAACGACCCAGGTCCCACTGTGTAATATTGTCTGCTTTGGACACTGAATCCTTACGGCTTTAAAACGTGTCACACAGATTAAAGGGACCACAAGCCTTATAAACTAGCTCACGACTCCCCCCTAAGCGATGTGGGACTAGAAATGACCTCTCCCCTTCCTTCCTTGGGTTGTCATAAGAAGGAGGTCTATTCTTTATTTTCATTTTTTTCAATTGTAAAATTTGTCTGAGTTAACGTTGATCATGCTATGTAATACAACCGGTGCTAGACGTCGGTAATTTCTATGAAAATTGACAAGAAATACTAAATTGACAAACTGCCAAAAGGATTATGATTTAATTGGTAAAATTAAAAGATTTAAGATTAAATTGACACAATTGCAATAAGGTAATTTTCTTAAGTTCCGAGAGACGTTTCAGAGCTTCATCAACGAATCACTTTTTCTTAACGTACAAAACGTGGGTCAAGTCGGGTCGGGCTGCACAACCCGCTGTGAAGAATTAAACCGTGATGAATTTGAAGTCCGGATTCCCGTGGGATTCACGAGTCTAAAAGAAGAAAAGCGATGGTAACGATGGAATTTAGCAGACTTTTGTCGCACGGCGAGCCAACGGATAATTCTTATCTCCGCGAGCGAAAGCAATGGAAGCATCATTTCCCTATCCCTTTGAGAAACTGTCCCTTTGAGAAAGAGATTGAAAGAGACCACATGAGAAGTAGAGTTCATTTTCTAAGAGAAGCGTCGTTGTTGAGTAGGGAGGATGATCTCTTTGGTCACTTTCATCACCTAATGAATGTCACCCTACATTCCTATATTGTTCCATTCTCCTTTTACCCTTTTCGCTTAGCACCCAATTTTTCCCAATGGTTGGTCTATTTGGTTAGTCTATTTAATGGATCGGAGTTTGAGATCTTTTCGATTGAGAAACAAGTTATGAGGTACGTTTTTTGATCGATTATATCACTTATAAAAATGAATGAACGGAAATTATTTTTGTTATTCACGGAAATATTTAAACCCAAATTGTTATTGGTAATTAAAGTATTTTTCACCAACTGACTAGTTTAAGTGATGCAAGCGATTAATCTTGAGAAAAATTTTCCGAGTCATTTATTTTCTGCGAAACAAACGGAATGGGGAAAGTATTAAAAAAGTCATAAACTTATTGTATTTGTGCCAATTCATTCTTGAACATTTCAACTGGGGTAATTTAGTCTTAAACATTTTCATAATTTGTCAATTTAGTTATTTTGACCAATTTTGGTCGAAATAATTTGTGAAGGCCCCTCGGGCCAAGCAACCCTCACCTAGATCTGGCAAGGGCCTGTGCAAGAGCCACGGCCCTTGTCAACGGCCGATGAGGGGCTTGTTAACCCCTTGCCCGGTGGCTAGCAAAATGAAAGGGGAAAAAAAGAAGAAAGCAATAAGAACAAATAAAATACAATTCAAAATTCAAAATTTTAAAAATTGTTCATATTAGTGCCGCTCGTGTTATATAGTAAGGCTGGCATCCACATTAGATTTCTGGCCAAAATTAGCTCAAATGACTCAATTGACAAATTGTATAAAGATTTAGGACTAAATAGACACAATTAAAATGTTTATGATTATATTGATATCAATATAATAAATTTAGAATTTTTTTGGTGATTTCTCTCAAAAGGATCTCTAGTTATCGAATATGAAGTCTTGAGTTTAAATCTTTTGAGGCATAATTCCACGCTGAGTAAACTAGACTAAGCATGAGGGATATGTTAGAATATTAAATAATAAACAACACATTCATTTAATAATTTATCACGGAATTTGACAATTAGTATTTTTATTACTTGCTACTTTCGAGCCAGCGCCTTCTCCATTATTTAAGTACATAATTGGAAAAGAAAAGAGAAATTGTAAAAGAAAAAAAAAAAAAAAGAACACACGACTTTCCCAAGATGAGGAATCAGAATTATTTTACTGACAAGATTCTTTTATTTCTTCATTATTTCATGCTGTTTTTCTAGGAGTATTTGACCGGGCCGGTGATAGGAACAACAGGAAAAGTCCACACGACATGTGCCGAGGCTTGAAACGAAGGTGCCGAAGGATAAGAAATTGGCATTGTTTTTCTTGTACGTACTGTCATGTGTTGGAAAAATTATACATCGAACGAGGCAAGACTCCCTTGTTTAGTCACTTTCTCCCTCAGTCTCAGGCATCGATACACTCATTCTCTTCACCCCTTTTTTATTTTTATATTTTTATATTTTTATATTTTTATATTTTTTTATTTTTATCTTGATATTAAGATAGAAACAAAAAATTTGGAAACCCTTACCAAAAAAAACAAAAAAACAAAAAATTTGGAAAAGTTTATCATTTATGTAATTTATTTTTTTGATATGGAGCGGCCCACAGCAGTTTTTAGTTTATATGTTAGTGTTTTTTCTCTCATTTTTTCGATATCCAACCATGAAAATTCTGATCAACAATATTGAACTGAAAACATTGAGTAGTTGTTGTATTTTCTTGTTTAAAATGTAAAGAGTGGAGTTGTACAAAGTGATGAATACTTTTCTTGATGGTACGAACCCAATTTCCTAGTGTAAAATGTCATGTTTGGAGAAAACAATTCAATGTAATAACACTTATTTTCATATATATATATATAAAAATATAATATAATATAAGTACGTGAGGTTTAACAAATAATAATTTTTTTCCTAGCACTAACCGATGTTTTGAAAGGGCAATTCTGGGCATTGGCGAAGACTTTTTAAAAAGAGGACAATTTCATATCTTTAGTAAATTTCCAAGAAATGGACATGTTAGATGTGGAAAAGGACCCGTCATAAAAGTTAGTGTCAAGGCCATTGAATGCGACAATGCATGAGCTCTAATCAGAACTCACTCTAATCAGACCTGAACTTTGACCAGCAAGTTACCAAAGTTGACCGTTCTTTCTGCCTATTATAATGTGTTCTCAGTTTCAACGAGGCGGTCCCATTCTTCCGCAACGCGGTTTCTTTTATGTCAGACCATTTGTTGTTTCTTCCTCTGCACTTGAATCTTGATCCACGCCATGAATATATATCTCAACGAGGGATCGGTTTGCTGAGATCTTCAAGTAACTTTGGCTAGAATTAACGAGCTATAGCAATTTTCTTTGTCTCGCATCAGGTGGTGATCCTGACTCGCTTTCATGTACTTCCCAATGCCATCTTGGGCATGTCCCTTAATGATTGTTTCTAGGTACGAGTTTTGTTAGTACTAACAAAAGGCAACACCACAGGTACTTTCTTGCCGTTGATCTTGTGACCCAATGAGGTGGGTCTTACAGCAATTTAGTAAGATCTTGTTGTGCAATTTCCTGAAAGAAAAGTACTTTAATTCCCCTTTTGCTTTGCATCATCTTAATCAACAACAAAAGGATGGGATCAGAAATGTCAATTAATCACAAGTTAGGGCCAAGTTGAGAGACTTTCTCATGAAGCGACACCCTTATCTTGTTGAGTGTTATCCAGAAAACTGTTCTCAAGATTAGGCAATCAGTGACAGCTGAGAATCTCCACGAGACATAGAGAAGATGCTAATATGGGGGGCCCGCTTTGGCCCATTATTGTCCCAAAAATATCTGAGGAGATTTAAAAATGGGTTATTTGGTTCTCTTCCAGGTAATGAAATGTCTTCTATCCACAGAAAAAATGGGGAAATAATAAAAAAAAAAAATCATGTAGGTACAATACAGCAGTCTTATATAAAAAAACAAAGCCTTATGACTAATCCAGTTTGACACCACCAATGATACTTAATGAGAAACCCTCCACACACTTTATGGCATAATCAACTAAAAAGTGGGACTGAACTGAAATAACTCCCTTTTCTCTGTTTAATATAAAATTCAATTCGCAAAATTGATATACCTAATAATGGGATTAACTTTTGCAGAGTCTTAATTCGTTGGTTTGAATGATATCTCTTTAAATATTATTGTTCATAATTTGTAGGCCAAGTTATACGATAGATTCAGCATTTAAACAAACGGGTCATGTTCAACACCTGATAAGAGTCCGCCACATCTCTTATACCAATTTAGCATGCCAACCTTTACATACTTTTCTCTTTTCCTAAAAGACATTTCCTTTGTGTGAATGTCCAAGAACTAATCAACCCTGTTCAAGTTTTCGGAAGAGAATTACAACAGTATAGTAAATCTTGATTCTTTTGGGCGATCCTTCATCAGAGCTAAGTCTAGTGAACAGCTGAAACTTGTGACCGTCATTGGACGCGGACAGACACCTAAACCTGATCTCGTGTCAGCTCGACAGCTAGGAAATGTCGCTGATCTCAGGGAGAACTTGTGAAGGTTATTTACTAGGCTACTTGTCTGGGTCATCAGATCATTTAAACAAATCTGTGGCCTAGTCGAAACCGCACTGGTGATTAGCATGAGAACTGAAGGAGGGATTTCGAGGCTAACCAGAAAGAAGACAACCATCTTGAATCCCCATATAATCTTTCGAGTCTTTATCGCACGCTTTGACGGTCAGGTCGGGAACCCATGAGCTGCATACCTGGAAAATTAAGCGCTTGCCTAGTTCATAGAGATCTCTCTTCCTCATCATTGCAATCTGATCAATCCTCGGTGCAAGGGGACTCGAACTTCTGCAGGCAAATATCTGTCGGCATCTCCCATGTGACGGTTATGCCTCTTTTATACTTCGAAGGACCCCAAAACTTGCAGAGTCGATACAATTTTCGATGTCTCGAGTTACTGATGCAACTCTTCCCATATTACCTCTCGAGAGTAAGAATTAGCTCTAGTTAACCCTATGTGAAGTGATACCGCTTTTACATTGTGTTAAAATATTTAAATAATAAATCACGCATTCATCTAATAGTTTAAGCTTTTGGAATAGTTAGCAGTGGTCCCACAAAATCTCACATAGTATCAGAGTTAGGAGATCCTGAGTTCAAATCTTCCAGGCTTCTATTTGCCTCCTCAATTAAATTTCCACGCTTAGTACAGACCAAACTAACCAGCTTGGAAAGCTGGAGATGTACACCTACAGTGTTTTCTTCACTTGGAGATGTACCATTTCTGGTTTCACTATTCACTTGCTAGCATGGAAACGCGGTATGACCTGAATGGCCATGTAAGCTCAACAGACCATGCACACTCTAGCCATGTAATTTGGTTCAATGCATCAACTGTCATAGTTTTTTTTTCCTTCTCTCTGGTCACTGTCATAGTTGAATCATCAACTAGTTGTGCTTGAATTTCTGGAAGCACTTGCTACACGCAGCAAGGAGGAAAAACAGTGATCGTCCTTCCCTGCAGAAAAATTCCCAACGACGTACAACTTGCTGTTACCTCGGACCTGAAAGCTGAACAGCTGAAAGATTTGTGTTGCTGTGGTCTTCTGGCTTGAAAAACCTCGGAAAAAATCCACAACCTTGTGGGGAAGAAGTCAGCGGCTGAGGAACCGGAAAGACACCTTCAAGCATCTGGACGACTTTTAACATTGACGGTCTCAGGTTCATATCTTCTTGTATGCACCATGATGCAACTTTAATAGCAATAGAGACCGTCTCGTCTCTTTCGTTGATCTCAAAACCCGCATCAAGTATCTCTCTCAGCTTCCCTTCTTCCATCATCTTGAAAGCATAGAGGGAGAAATAGGATTTCTCCGATGTTTCCTCGGGGTTGTAGTTCCTTCTTCCGCCAATTATCTCAAACAGAACCTTCCCGTAACTGTAGACATCGCTCTTCTCAGATATGGCACAGCTGGTTATCCACTCCGGGGCGAGGTAACCTCTCGTGCCTCTGAGCATTGTAACAACACGGCTCTGCTCTCTTGTCATTAGCTTTGCCAATCCGAAATCCGAGACTTTGGCTTTAAATTTGTCATCCAAAAGCACGTTTTCTGGCTTTATATCGCAGTGAACGATCTTCACATCACATTCTTCGTGTAAGTAGGCCAGTGCTTTCGCCGTTCCAATTGCAATTTTATATCGTGTTTCCCAATCTAACATGCCTTCCTTGTCTTTCTTAAAGATCCATTTATCGAGAGACCCGTTCGCCATGTACTCGTATGCTAGAAGCCGGTGAGTTCCTTCCTCGCAAAAGCCCTTCAGCCTGACCAAGTGGTGATGATGGATGCTTCCGATGCTGCATACTTCGGCTCGAAACTCTTTCTTTCCCTGGCCGATGCCTTCCAATTTCTTCACAGCCAATCTCGTCCCATCTGGTAGAACACCTTGGTACACTGAGCCAAACCCGCCTTGCCCTAGCTTCATGGAAAAGTTGTTAGTCGCATCTTGAAGCTCTTTATACCTGAAACGAACCAGTATTTCCGATAAACTGCTGAGAAAGTTGTCCTCCTCCTCCGCAGTCTCTTGAGCAGCTTCGGGCAATGTCCGCTTTGCCTTGGAATATCTGAATCCGGCACAGATCAGACCAAGAACAAGGAAGAAAGTGGAAACCGGAAATAGGCCAGCATATAACAAACGTTTCTCGTTGCGTTCGCTGTCTTGAGATTTTCCGCCATTCTTACCACCCCCGGTTAATACCTTAATGTAAGAGACAAATCCAGAATTCTGATCAGAGCTCTGCAAGGCCCCAATACTGTCAAACAAGTAACAACCTCCAGAACTATTCTCATAAAATATTGCGAGACACGAACAATTATCCAGGCAAGAGGTTTTGCATCCATTGAGATCAGCATTCAGCGAGGGTGAGACAAACTCGAGCGCAAAGTACCCGATTCCCTCCCCAGCATTAACAAGATCAATTGAAGCCTTTGAGTGATCGCAAGGAGAACCCAACCCTGAACCACAATTTGGATGAGAATCGAGGGCTAAGAGACATCGACAATCACTCCCATTATAACAGACTTCAAACGGGTCGCAAGATTCAGGCGTGCTGCATGTGTCATCAATTGGTATTTCCACGGGAGAAGCATCAGTCGATCCTTCACTGCTCAAGCTGGAAAATGAGATGATCCCGTCCTTCCCTAGGACAGCGATCCAAGTGTCGTTAGGTTCGGTATAATTCCAAAAGAGGAATTGCCACAGCAAAGTTCTGTTCTCATCGTAGAATCTCCATGAATTTGCGACCATCGTGGCAGAGGCTACGGGACCGCCATTTTTGTTCTTCACTTTTCTTAAGTCCTTCCCCATCGACCAATAAGGTTGAGGCGTTTTATAACCGGCAGAAAGGATCATGTCGCCAGATTTAATCTCGAGAGTGTAGGTCAAGTTCTTGAACCCACGGCTCACGAGCCGCATCCCTTGCGTGAAATCTTGGTTCAATAATAGCGTATCGGTAGGATAGTCAAAACTCTGCCAAGCCACTGTACTGTCCTTCCCAAGCAAAACCAGATTTCCTGAATCCTGCATTTCCATTGCAGAAAATCCTATCCCACTGGTATTCGTCGACCACACAGTGCTTCCTGCTTTCTGTAGAAACGCGTTGCCATTCTCATCGAAGTCAAAAGTATCGAAATTCGTGACCAAAGCGTCGTTATTTGCGGCCCATACTATGGTCCCGCTGACGAAATGAACCACAGCTAATGAGAATAGAGTAGGATCGGAGGCTGGGACAAAGCCGAAGCTGAAAATTGAGCTATTGGACAAAAGAAACAATCCACCATTGTCGATTGAATCCATTTGAGACGTTTGGAATCCTGGGTATATCTTGTCTTTATATTGAGCACCCTCCAGTGAGATGCTGGATATCAAGATGAGACACAGCCACAAATTTCCAGCAACAGCCATTGACTTTGAACGGACTATTGTTCCACCTTCAATGATAAGAGACAAGAACTTCAATTGAAGGAACGTATCAGTGATGATAATCGAGGATTTAAATGGGAGGCTAATCTTCTCATCGGTATCATATACATCATCTGTTCTTTTATATAGTCAGAAGAATTACCAGCTGAACGACTTGAATTCCATTGCACCATGCTGCTCCTGGAAACTCTGAAAGTGCTCTGCAAAGTGCAGAATTACAGATGAATTTGCAGTATCTATACAGAGGGAAGCTTATAACACCCAAGTGATCAAATCAAAGCGACCCAAAATGACAAATGAAGAGCTCATTACCCTAGCTTTCTCAAGAAAATTTCATACACTGCAATTCATTCACACGGCTCTTGAAATTTCAAAATTAATCAGAAGCAGAACCAAGCACACATGGCAATGCAAAAATGTTTGTGCTGAAGAAACAAATTGCAGAGCCACTTTGAGCCCCGAACTGATGCAAAAGATAAGTTTTGGCATCCGAATCTGAAATGTTATATTTCCAAATTTAAAGATACAACCAATGAGAAGAGAACAATATGGAGAGACGGTTAAGGGCTCTCTTCAACTGCAAATCCTCAACTAGTGTTTCAATGAGATCCACTAAAAAAGCACAGAAGGAAAATAGTAAGAAAATGGAAGTTGATAAGGTACTCTTGACCTGGCCATGAAAAGAGAACAGATTGAGCTCTTACCTAATCAAATTGCCGGAACTCAGAAAGAAAACAAGACTCCGGATCAGGTTCCTTGTTTTTTCTTTCAATTTGATCCTGTTTCTGTCTTAAGGTAGTGACTAGAGAGACATTAAACATTCATTACCAACTGTAAGGGAGAGGGCCAGTACAACCATGCTTGGCCACACCATTGACTTGCCATAAAGCCAGGCAATTACAATGACTTGCCTGCCAATGAAAATCGGACAATTACAATCATTGACTGGCCAACCCAGAAAAATACACAATTTTTGTCGGTTTTTTGGAGCGAGGGCCAGACGTTTGTGCGTCAGGTCAATAATTGCTGACAAAGAAAAATCTGCCAAGAGCTTGATGTGCTTTTTCAACGCCATAACATGGTATATCTTAAGCTCTTACAAGGCCGACAATGTTGAGAAAACCTCCTGACAAATTTTGAAGTTGACACAACCTTCCTTAATTTATTATGAATATGAGTATTCTTCTTTAGGAATTGCTTTTGAAGAAAAAGGTTATTCAGATTCAACTTATTGATGTTTGAACATCATGTCTAAGAAAGGTCTAGATCATGAAATGTTTCAAACTCTTTTTAATGTTGTCCACAATATTACTGAAAAAGACAATCACTTACTAAATTGTTTCCCAACAATTATATGGATCTTAGGAAACGATTGGATATGGAGTTCATCAATATCGTGAAATATCTTCAGAGTTTACTAAGACTAAACAACATCAAAATTTGAAGTTACACACACATATAAATGTTCGGACACAAGCTAGTGACCTAACTTGGATTTTCAACACGGAAAATATTGATTGATCTTCAATCTCAAAGATTGTCTTGCATCACAAGATTGTCTTGCATCACTTTACTCAAGACATCTTTGATTGATTACAATCTTTTTTTAATACACGCTACTTCCCTAAAATTGAAGAACTCTACTTATGAAAATTGGTGATTTGTTTGTAAGGTTGACTAAATCAACTTGGATTCAGATCTTATCTCTTGATGGCTATTCCATTTTCTTTACACATTTTGTCAAATAGGTTGATTGGAAAAAGATTCTTTGAAGGCTGTCCAACAGAAAAATTGGAAGTGGACGAGTATGAAAAGGAGACCAAAGTACTAAGAGAAGGACAAATCGGAATAAAATGTTCCAACATATCTTATCTCTCAACGGCTATTCAATCTTCTTTACACATTTTGTCCAATAGGTTGATTGGAAAAAGATTCTTCGAAGGCTGTCCAACGAGAAAATTGGAAGTGGAGGAATATGAAAAGGAGACCAAAGTACTAAGAGAAGGACAAGTCATAATAAAATATTCCAAAGTTCAAGAGAGCTTTGGACTTACTTGTCTTTTGCGAGTTACAAATTGTAAATCTTTGAGAGGCATTGAAAAAGTGATTGTGTGATATTGTGAGACTAATCATGCACTTTTGTAACATATTAGGTTATATTATAAAATAGAATTAAATTCGAATGTGTAAATAAAAATAAGATTAAATTAAGAAATTAAATTGTTATTTCTTTTTTTTTTATTTTAATTTCTTATATTAGAATTTTTATTTCTTTCTTCCCCTCTTAAATATTATTTATATTAAAATATAATTTTAATTTTGTTAATTTAAGAAATTTTGTTATTTGAGAATAATAACTTTCTTTCTATTATGGATATTAAAAATCCTATTAAATTTATCTTACCGACCCATGGGATAATTTAATTCAACCTATATCCCATTTATGCATGATTTTATTCTGTTTTGAGCAGGTGTCAAACATGACCAAACCACTATAAATTTTGTGTATAATTTCCTCTATCTCTAATCTCTTGTTTGCTATTTATTTAATAGACTTTTGCACACTAACTAATATCATCATATTTCTCTGTCAATATTTAAATTTAGACTTTTGTGTTCTAGTGAAAATCATATTCAAGCACAGATTTCATTTGAGTCTGACAATTCTTATATTGACTATTTTTATTTCCGCACAAAATCATGCATTCACCCCTCTCTAGGTGATCCCGCTAGTAACAACAAACAACACTGCTCTTTTTTTTTTTTTTGGGTAAAGGTAATAATTTTATAGAGCTTGGACAAAATTACAAAAGATCGGATCCAAAACCTACACTCTTAGCCGATTGGCAAAAGTGAAGGGGAACCGATGTAAAAAGGACAAGGGCATTAACCCGCTAGGAAAACACGAAGAACAACTAGGAGCACCGGCGAAGGATGGAACCACCGAACCTCCAGTCGTCAATCTCAGAATGCGGAACGGAAATGAGAGACAGCAAGTAGTGTCTAAGGATCGGATCCACTAAGAAACACCACCGGATCGAAGCCCCATCCTCTTTGAAGTCTTTTGTTCCTCGGAGAAGGAGAGACATTCTTAAAGGTGATGGCTTTGTCTCTAACCACCTTAATAAGGTGATTTTTAAGCGCCGGGACCACAAGGGATTCACCTCTAAATATGATTGCATTCATTTTCTTCCAGATGAGATGGCAAAGGGCTCCGAAGGAGAATCGAACTATTCTATGATAGAAGTCATTACTGGTTAGGAACTTCCGAGCCCAAGAGAGCACCTCATTCCAGCATCGATTTCTCCAAGGAAGGTTGCATCTGGCAGCCCAGAAGAAGGCCAAGGAAGCCGAGATGCGACATCCGAAGAAAATATGGTCTCTCGAATCAGGGACTTCGCTGCAAAACGCACACACATTGAAGTCAATACGACCATAGGATAGAAGCATGACCTGTGTGGGAAGCCTATTCTTCACAATAAGCCAAAGAATGAACTGGTAACGAGGGGCTATGGCGTTGTCCCATATTAAAGGCGCCCAGTTAACCAGAGTTTTCTTGGCTCTAATAAGGTTCCATGCCGATGATACCGAAAATGAACCCGACGGATGGCCGCACTAGGTAAATCTGTCAATGTTCAAAGACAACTCTGGAAGAGATATACCCATCTCAGCAAGAACTCCTTGAAGGGTAGGCCCAACGGAGTGAATAAGTCAGCAACAACGGCATGATCGGGGATATGAAGGCTGCTTCTGAACGATGGAGGCACGAATACATCAAGAGGGCCACACGGCAGCCAATAATCATGCCATAAGGACACAGAGAAACCGTTTCCAACCTTCCATCTAAAGGAGCTTCGGAAATTACTTCTAAGCTGGAGAATTTTTTTCCAAGACCAGGAGCATGTTCTGGGTTGAGACGCAATCCAGAAATTCTTCTTAGCTAAGAAGATGGAATGGATCCATCGACACCATAGCGATTCCCTATCGGAGAAGAGGATCCATATAAATTTTACCATTGAAGCTTTGTTGCAATCCTTGAGGTTCCGAATACCCAAACCACCTTCAGTTTTCGGAAGACAAACGTCTTCCCATGCAACCTTAGCTCCACCTCGGCCAAGAGCCGTTCCTTTCCATAGAAATTGTCTCATGATTCGTTCAATATTAACTAGCACCGAAGAAGGAAGAGTAAATACACTTGTCCAGAAAGATTGGATGGCATGAAGCACCGATCGGATAAGTTGTAATCTACCCGCAAATGATAAGAATCGATGAGCCCAAGATTGGATTCTGGCAGTGATACGATCCGTCAAGACAATGCAGTCAATTTTATTCAGCTTAGAGGAAATAATAAGGACTCCCAAGTACCGGACAAGGAGCTTACCTTCTTGAAATCCGAATGCCCAGAGGATTCTATTCCGAATGGAGAGATCACCGCAAGATATAAAGATCTCGCTCTTACTTTTATTTGGAAAGAGACCACTCCAAGAGGAGAAGATGTCAAGGCCTCTCTTTAGCATGGACACCGAAGACCAGTCCGCTTGGCAGAAAAGGAAGACGTCGTCGGCAAAGAACAAATGAGACAATCGAACCGGTTTACACCTCCAGAAGTATTTGAAGTCGTGGTTCATCGAGCGGGATACCAACACTTCGGAGAATACTTCCATTACTAAGGTAAATAGGTATGGGGACATGGGATCTCCCTGTCTGAGGCCTTGCCCTCCCGGAAAGAAACCATGGAGGTCACCGTTAATGGCTATTGAGTATCTCGGCGTTCGAACACAAGCCATAACTAATTTGATAAATCCTTCCGGGAACTGGAAGGCAAAGAGGACACTTTCCAAGAAGTCCCAATCAACAGTGTCATAAGCCTTGTGAAAGTCTACCTTAACCGCACACTTAGGAAGATACGGATGAAGATGGAAACCCGCAAAAAGTTCTTGGGCAAGGAGAATTTTGTCCCTAATTCTCCTACCTTTCACAAATGCATTTTGAGATTGACTCACCACATCATTTAACACGACGGCTATTCGATTAGCTAGAATCTTAGTAATAACTTTGTAGATGGTATTACAGCATGCAATCGGTCTGAAATCCGAAACGGCACTCGCATTAGGAATCTTAGGCACAAGAGCAAGGATCGTCGCGTTTACCTCTTTAAGGAGTCTCCCGGATTGGAAGAAGTCACGAACAGCCAGCAACACCGAGGGACCAACAATCTCCCAGTTAGATTTGAAAAACTCCACAGAGAAGCCATCCGGACTCGGGGCCTTGCCCTTTGCAAGGGAGAATAATGTGGACTTGATCACTTCATTCGAGACTGGTTCATTAAAGGCACGAATCTGGTCGTCATCGAGAGGTCGTCGGATAACACGTTTCAGCTCTTCTTGAGACGGCTTAGATAAAGCCTCATGCGGGGATAGCAAGGAAGAGAAGAAATTAATAAACACCTGAGGCAGCACCGAAGGGTCAGATATTACAGCCCCGGAGGGATCTTTGATGGAAAGAATTCTATTAATGAGCTGCCTCCTTTTCACCGAGTGATGAAAGAATTTCGTGTTTTTATCCCCTTCTTTTAGCCATTGAATTCTCGATTTCTGTCGGTAGAAGGACTCCTCTTAATTCCTTAGTTCAACAAAGACCCGATGACAACACCTCTCCCTTTCGGCAAGATGAAGATTCATTGGGTCAGATTGAAGGTCAGTTTGAACGGCACTAAGGGCCTGTCTTGCCTCTGATGCTCTTCCTGAGATCTCCGAGAAAGCTTCCCGATTGAGGAGCTTGAGGCGAGCCTTCAACATCTTGAGTTTGGATACTAGTTGAAACATAGGAACCCCTCTGACCGACGTATTCCAAACCTGACAGACAATGGTTTTGAAGTCCTGGTGATCCTCCCAGAATAAGAAATACTTGAAGGGCTTCCTTGTGCGAGGCGGTTGAAGAACTTTAACCACCATCGGTGAATGATCGGAGATGCCCGGGCTAAGGAATGCCGCCTCAGAGAAGGAAAAATCAACATTCCACTTGTTATTTACCAAAACTCGATCGATTTTCCTCATCTTTCTCGAGCTTCCTGTCGAAGTAGACCACGTATAACGAAGGCCAACAAATCTGAGGTCCATCAACTCCATTTGAGCCAAACATTGATCAAATTCATCAAAATAGGGGATCCAGTTGGTGGAGCTTCCAATTCGGTCGGAGGGGTCTTTGATTGCATTAAAATCTCCTCCAACCACCCACGGCACATCTTGGAAGATCTCATTATAGTGTTGCAGATCTGCCCAAAGCGGCCTACGGCGAACAAAAGAATGTTCTCCATATATAGCGGAGACAGAGCAACTAAGACCAGAATTGTTACACTTAAGACAACCATGGATTGCTTGATCAGAAATAGAAATAGGACAAAAGGAGACAAGCTCCGGGTTCCACCCAACCCAAATCCTCCCACGAGGGGAGGAGTTATAATTCGCAACCCAATTCTAACCCCTAATAAGGGAGAACGAGATATAATCAAAAGAGTCCTCCGGAGCTTTCGTCTCGAGCAAGCCAATATAACAAAGCTTATTAACCGCAACAAAGCATCTAATTTCAGCACGCCTTAACGGATCAAGAATGCCCCTAATATTCCAGAATCCAAAAAATATCAAAAAACACATGACAGAATTGGCTTACCTCCTCCTAGAGGTCTTGGAGCCCTTAATAGGCTTCTTCGAATCAGTAGGAAGGGGCGAGTCCTCCAACAGTTTAGCAAGCTGGTCATGAAAATTTGCAGCCAATTGCAGGGGCGGATTGATAGTTGCATTTTCGACAGCCTCCGAAGGGTCCTCATCAGAGGAATCCTCATGAAAACTTGAGTTGCATATATCTTCGGAGCTTTCTTGGACAACCATAGAAGAGTCCAATCCAGGATCAGCCACATTAGGTGATTGAACATTTGTAGGGTAATGTAACTCATCCTGAGGGCCTTCTTCCTAATTAGAAGGATCTCGTTTCAAAGCCTGGCCATCTTCCGTAATGGGCGATAGACCGAAAGATGCGTTGGCATTAGCCGCCTTTTGAGCAGCCACAGCAGCAGTAGCGGCTTCTCTTGCTGCCTGCTTCTTCCTCATCTTCTTATTCCTTCGTTTCACCTGTTTCCACCCAATCTCAGCATTTTCAGGCTCAACTGGGTCGGCATTGTTAGGATGATCAATCATAAGTTCAGCTGGGCAAAAAGGAGCCATCTGGCGAGAGCTCGATTCCCCAATAAACAGCGATCTATTAGCATTCGCACCAGCAGGAGGATCTGTAGAAACCAGGCCCTGAAGAGGATCATGTGAGTTATCATCATTTTGCTCAGATGAGGCCGGTAAGGCCACTCCTTTCCCCTTGGTAGATACCGAAGTAGGATTAGGATTCGCCTTAGAAGTAATTTCTGCATGAACCACCTTAGCAGCCGCTTCAGCAGAAGGATCAGGAACAGTATTTTTGCAGCTATGGCCAAACATTCCACATTTAATACAAACTAATGGCCTCCATTCGTATTCAACTTCCACCACATTTGTTTTCCCATCAGTAACCAGATCAATAGACTCATACAAAGTTTGCTGAACCGTTATTTCAACACACACGCGAGCAAATGATAGCATGGACATTTGCTCCGTTCTTTGATCGACATATAGAGGCCTACCAACAGCACTTGCAACTTTGCCAATCGACTGAGCTGACCAGTACGCGAAAGGAAGGTTTCTCAGTCTCACCCATGTCGGGACAGCCATATGAGTGTCTCTCTTAAGCTCGACTCCCGGCTGCCATTGCTGCAATATAAAGGGAATTCTGGCCACTGTTATGAGACCGCCCTCCAGGAGTTTCCTTCTGAAATCCTTATCAGTAATCCGCAGGAGAAAGAGTCTTCTTCCATTGGATAGGACTTCGATCAAAGCTGGTCCCCAAGCTCTCTTGAGGGACTCTTCAACAAGCTTAAACGGTAGTTTCCTACCTATGAAATAGCCAACAAGACAGTCATATAGCTTTGGATCCGCTGCCTGCAGATTAGATTCATCCATATGTATAACCGGTTTGTTGCTTACGATCTGAGGAGGAGAGTATTCCAAATCGTAGCCCTTGTTAGCAGCTGCTAGCTACAGACGCCCAAGAGCGGGGAGCAGGCTTCTTCGATCCACCCCTTGAGTTGGGTCAAATGGATTTAGATCTACCCCTATAATCCGATCAACCTTTACGAACTACAGAGGAAGGTCGCGAAATCGCGATACCAGCAGAAGCAGCCGGAGCATTACGATTATCCACAGCCAACGAAGGAACATCCGAAGTAGGACGGTCAGATCCAGGAGAGGAGGGAGTTTGAAAACTCGGCCCCTTATCATTTAACCGGTTCTGCATTGAATCATCCATCACAGCAGAAACTTGCAGACTAGAATCGCAAACCCTAATCCATCGGCCTCACCTTAATCCGCAAATAGGAGACGTACCAGGGAATGCTTAGGAGGGGTTTGTAGAGCATCGAATGGCGCCTCTTGTCGCCAAAATTCGGGCCCAATCGTCGGTCAAACCGAGCGGAATCAGCAGCAGCAGATTCGCAGGAACAGTGCCAGAATCGGGAGTCTAGAGAGCTTCGATGCTAGCTTGTTATTAGTCTCTCTTGGAAAGTCCTCATTCAAATGTTTTGGAGGGGCTGAACTTACAACACTGCTCTTTTTGGCCTACAATAATGTCTAAACAGTAGCACCTGAAGCTATCCCAACTCTTTAATTGTGCATAGCGTTGATACACGATTAATGCTAGTTAAACATACATTACAAGAATATTGGTCCATCTAAGGCTGTCCCTTTTACCTTATTTCCCCCGGTTATATGGCTTGAACTTATTTTGCGGCTAGATAGGCTTTCATGTTGTTGAGAGTTGATGGGTTCAAAGGCAGTTGGAGTATTTATTACAAAGTTGGAGGAAAGCGAGTGAAGTTGATGGGCCAGTGGTCTATGGCTAACAATTGTTGTTCGCAACCATCATGGACAAGCATAAAGTGCAATTTCGATAATTCTGTACACGGGCATACGCGTGATGCGATGTGTGCACAAAGAGCACTAAATATATCACTTGTAGGCTTGATCTTTGATCTTACTTGAAAGAGAATTTTTGTGCACGATGGAGAACGTGGATACCTATTAAATTAATATCTTAAGTTCAAATTCGAATATTAATTTGTTAAATTGAATTTGTTGAGAAAGATTATCTCTTTAAGAATTTGAATTCGGATGAAGAAGCTCTTGTTTCATGGACTTGATTTGGATGTACAAAAGTTTTGCACGAAATGGCAAAAGATGGGCACACTTTCCTTTATTATTTAACTTTTGGAGGGCAAATACGATTTTGTGCAAGAAAAGGAGAAAATGTTTCTTATCTTCTAGGAGTTGGTTTTATTGAAGAAGTGGGGCCCGGGGTCAAAATTGTTAACTCTAGGCCCACATATAAAGCTAAGAAGCCACACACACACATATATAAAATGCTAGGATTTCTCTTCAGCGAGAAGATGTGTCGCTTGAGAAAAGAGAAGAGTTGCATGAGCCAAGAAGCCGCACTAGAAACGTGAAGCCGTGGTACTCAAAAGAACAACTATTAGAGGAGTTCTTGTATTTGGGTGTATGTAAAGAGGCTTGAACACACGGTGATTTTGTACCGTGAGTTTACATATTTATTTGTAAAGATCACGTCTTTACTGATTAGAAAACTGGGTGATTCGGGATTAATACACCACAATTCGTAGCCTTCCACCTCATGTGCATAACCTAGGCAAATGCACTTTTTTGCCCCCAGTTCAAGTTTTTTTTTGTCACTTACATGAGCATATGCAAGACATCTGAATATACGTAATCCTAAGTAATCAACAAGTTTTCCCAACCATAGTTCCGTAGGTTTCTTCCACTAGAAAGCAAAAAATGAGGATCGATTAACTAATTAACATGCCATGTTCACTCTTTCGACCCAAAATTTCTTGCCAAGTTCTGCATGCGAAAGCATGTATCGAGCTCACGTAAGCAAAATTCTATTCTTTCGTTTTGCTACGCCATTTTGCTGTAGTGTCCCACCTACTGTGCAGTGTCTCATAATTCATTCTTTCTCGCAGAACTTGATAAAATATTTATGACATAACTCCATGCCATATCGATTCTCAAGCACTTGATCTATTTATTTGACCGCTTCTCAATCAATGCCTCAAATTTCTTAGAAAATATAGTCATACCTTACTCAAACAATCACCAATAAATGTCAGCATATATCAGGTAGCTCATTTCGAAGGAACACGAGATGGACCCTAAATGTTTGAACGAATGTATTCAATTGGTTGCTTAGTTGAATGAATAACCGTAGTAAACTTAATTTGGTGTTGCTTTCCAAAAATGCAATGCTCACATAAGTTTAGCTTCCCCATCTTTTAACCCTTCAACAACCCCATCTCACTTAGCATTGTCATACCCGCCTCACTCATATGCCCTAAATGCATATGCCATAGCTGAGTTAAGTTAGAATTTGACTTACCTAATAAAACTGCAGTGGTTTTGGTCACGGCCTCTCCTAGTAGATGATAGAAAGTATTCACTTTCATCCCCTTCATCATGTCATGGCACCTCGAGAGATATTTAGTATTCCACCTAAGGCAATGTACCTACACTCGAGGACATGGAGTGTTCCTAGAGAAATGAGATTCTTCTTAAGCTCTGGTGTATGCCGTCAATGTGCGTCCCACCCCATCATGAACCGAATCCGAATTATCCCTATCCCATAGCCTTGTATATTGTGTTATTTCCCAAAAGAACTCTATCACCATCTACAATCTAGTAAGTAGTAAATAAGTTTTTATGAGGTTTCATATGATAAGAACACCATGACTCTAGCATCCATTCATCTCTTGACAAACTAGTAGTTATACGCTTTTGCATTACTAGTGCTCTGTTCAGCAATGTTCACCACATTAGTTGTGGCATTCCAACTATCATCTTTGGTCCTCCACTTCAGACAATCTCTCTTGAGGTGCCATTCCTTGTGACGCTCAAAGCACTTCACATACCTCTTGGACTTTATATGGCGTGATTTTGACTTGCTTTAACCTTTGCTACCACTAGGTTCTCGATATGTTCTGTGCCCCAAATTCCTAGTGCTTGCACTACCCTTTGTGCTAAACCGCAATCTCGCAACTTTATCTGCCACTCCTTGGGCCCGTTTGGTTCGGTTTTGGGGAAATGCTCTTGGGATAATGCAAATACCTTTGAGGTAAATAGGTTTTATGAAATGCTAGACTGTTTAATAAACTATAACTGGAAAGTGCTTTAGGGAAATGCAAGGCTGTTTGGTAAATATATATTTGAAAAGCCATTTAATGTGACAAAATTAAGTTTTTTAGTTTTAGTATTTTTAAAATTGCAAAAAAGAAACAATGACTATATAACCTTTTACATTTTCATGTTGAGAGTAATGTAAAAGATATATATTAATAAATTTATTTAAAAATTATATTAAAAGAATTTAATTATAGATTAGATACAAAGCTCAACTTTTGACCTAGGGTTCTTTTAGGTTTGTTTTCAATTTTGAATAATTTTTTTAAATTATTGTAGTATTAATTATCTTCGTTAATTAATGATCATTCTAGTATATTGATAAAAAGTTGGGCTATTGACTGTCAAAAGATAAAAATGACAAAAAAAAGAAGAAGGTGAACCCAACATTTGCAGAGGGTTTTTATTATTATTTTTAAAATAAAAATAAAATCCAATGAAACTCCGTCGCCGATCAACAGCGGTTGGGGTGTGGGAAGATGATCGATTTAAAAAAGAAGAAGTCAACGAGATGAATAGTAGAGGTGGACTTTGCGTTTCCGAAATCTTTGAAAGCCCAAAGTAGGTCCCCACCTACTTTGGGCTTCCGCATTTCAAAGGCTAACATTTGGCCAATGACACTTCCAAATGTTGAACCAAACATCTAAATTTTTTCCCAAAGGGCTTTCGGGGCTGAAAGTCCCTTGGGAATGCTGAACCAAACGAGGCCCTTATAGAATAAAGTGTATTTTACTTATTCTTAGGTGATTGTAGTATACCCCTACAACAGTGAATCGGTAAAGTGCTCCTATGACTCTAGTAAATAAGCTAAAAACATCATGCCCGATTCTTCATCATCAAGTATCTCACCAACATTCTTCAAATCCATTGTGAGATTTATTGAATTCATCTAGTGGGATCTGATAGATGTTCCTTCAGTATATATAAACTAAAACATCATTTTCAACATGTACAAGCGATTGTTCAAACCCTTCTTTACATAGAGTGCTTAAAATTTTGCCCATAATGTTATGACATCCTTTTCCTCGGCCACCTCTATTAACATCTCATCTGATAAGTTCAACAGGATTGTGCTCTTTACTCTTTCCATTAACTTTGCCCTATTAGAGATTTTCATTATAATCGGCAACTCATCTTCACCATCCAATAGTGTGGCCAAATCTTAGGTTGTCAATAGCGCACGCATCCTGATGCTCCATAACCCAAAGTTGTTCATTCCGTTAAATTTCTTGATTTCAACTTCTGCCTCAAACATAATTGCAATAAAAAAAATTGTAAATAATAATCAGACAAGCAAAAGTCCCAAAGTACAATCAAGAAATATGATTTTAAGTTTTGATACCAATTGTTAAAATATAATACACGAAAATGATAGAATCTTGCAATTTACATTAATGTGAAATCACTAGAGAAATAAATGAGGAATAATAAGGATACCAGAGATTTATGTGATTTAGTCCGAGTATTAATACTTACATTCACAAGGAGCCAACAACAAATAATCTACTATAATATGATAATTAAAGTTTACAGTCGTTCAAATGCTTGAATTTTTTTCCACACCTAGATTTAAGTCCAAACCCAAAGTATTTATAAATAAATAATATAAACTCATAGCATAAAATCACTAATGTTCAAGCCCTCTACATACGTCCAAAATAGAACTTAGCGTGTTTGTCCTTTTCTTTTGCATATCGCCGCTTCTTCTTGATCGCGTTCAAGTCTGGTACAACGGCTCCTCTTTTCCTTCCTTCAAGAACACCCACGTTCGGAATGTGCATGTGGGGGAGGGAGGGAGGCCATTTGAGGAGTCTTCGCCTTCTTCAACGGAGATAAAGATGGGTTTCCTTTTTCAGGCAAAAGATATCTCTATCCCTAAAAATTAAATAGATATAATAAAAAATAGTGTGCCCATCTTTTGTCCTTTAGTGCTTCTTCCTTTATGCAATTTGGGAAACTTTTTCAAGAAAGAAAAATCTCCATTTTGAATTTTTTTATTATTTTTAATTTTTTTTAAATTTTTTAAAATTTTTTAAAATTTTTTTGTTTAACAAATCGTAATCCAAATCTAAACTTGAGATATTTAATACTAGCAATCTAGTTTATAAACAAATTATAGGAATTTTTAACATCGGTTTATAAACTTACAGATTTTAGATCAAAAAAGAAATTGAACTTTGTAGTCATAACGCAAAGAATTCACAGATTGTGCAATTTCACACTTCTTGTTGCAACAATTGTCATGAAGCAAACAAGAACTAAAATTTCCAAAAGGAAAGAATGCAAGAGCATCTCTAATTTATGCATCAACTGTCATAGTTGATTCATCAAATAGTCGTGCTTAAAATTCCTTACAAAAGCACCTGATGATGCTTCAGACAGCAAGGAGGAAAAAATGTGATCGCACTTCTAAAACAGCTAACTCTACAAAATTGGGTAAAATTTTCATATTTTACAGGCTAAAAGGCTAATATGTGCTCAAAATATACAGTAGAAAAATTTCTCAAAAGTTATCACTTGCTGTTATCTTGGACCTGAAAGCCGAACTGCTGAAAGATTCGCACCACTATTGCCGTCTGATGGTCCCGAGGTAGTACCATCCTCACTGGCTGGTTTGTAAGGGGTTGGAATGAAACGAGAACCCAGTGGAGAGGAAGTCGGCGGCTGAGGAACCGAACAGACGCCTTCAAGCATTTGTACTACTTTAGTCATCGACGGCCTCAAGTTCATATCTTCTTGTATGCACCACAAAGCAACTTTAATAGCAGTAGAAACTGTCTCGTTGCTTTCGTCTATCTCAAGACCCGAATCGAGGATCTCTCTCAGCTTCCCTTCTTCCATCATCTTGAAAGCATAGGAGGGGAAATAAGATTTCTCGGACGTTTCCTCGGAGTCATAGTTCTTTCTTCCACCGATTATCTCGAGCAGAACCATCCCGTAACTATACACATCGCTCTTCTCGGATATGGCATAGTTGGTTATCCACTCTGGTGCGAGATATCCTCTCGTGCCTCTGAGCGTCGTAAAGACATGGCTCTGCTCTCTAGTCATTAGCTTAGCCAATCCAAAATCCGAGACTTTGGCAAGGAAGTTATCATCCAAAAGCACGTTTTCTGGCTTTATATCACAGTGAACTATCTTTGCGTCACAATCTCCGTGTAAGTAGGCCAGTCCTTTCGCCGTTCCAATTGCAATGTTATATCTCGTTCCCCAATCTAACGAGCCTTCGTTGTCTTTCTTAAAGATCCATTTATCGAGAGACCTGTTAGCCATGTATTCATATGCTAAAAGCCGGTGAGTTCCTTCCACGCAGAAGCCCTTCAGCCTGACCAAGTGGTGATGATGGATGCTTCCGATGATGCTTACCTCAGCTCGAAACTCTTTCCTTCCCTGACCAATGCCTTCCAATTTCTTCACAGCAATTCTCGTCCCATCTGGTAGGGCACCTTGGTACACCGGGCCAAACCCGCCTTGCCCTAGCTTCATGGAAAAGTTATTTGTCGCATCTTGAAGCTCTTTATAGCTGAAACGTACTGGCATTCCTGATAAACTCTCGAGAAAGTTTTCCTCCTCCGAAGTCACTTGAGGAGCTTCAGGCAATGTCGGCTTTGCCTTGGAATATCTGCATCCAACATAAATCAACCCGAGAACAACAAAGAATGTGGAAACAGAAATGAGGACAACATATAGCAAATGTTTCTTGTTGCTTCCACTGCCTTGAGAATTCCCACCATTCGCACTGCTGCCGGTGAGAACCTTAATGTAAGAGACAAATCCAGAATTCTGATCAGAACTCTGCAAGGCCCCAATACTGTCAAACAAGTAACAATCTCCAGAACTATTTTGATAAAATAATGCTAGACACGAACAATTATTCAGGCAAGAATTCTTGCATCCATTGAGATCAGCATTCAGCGAGGGCGAGACAAACCCAATTGCAAAGTAGCCGATTCCCTGCCCCGCATTAACGAGATCGATTGAACCTTTTGAGTGATCGCAAGGAGAACTCAGCCCCGAACCACAATTTGGATGAGAAGTGAGGGCCGAGAGACATCGGCACATGTTACCATTAGAACAGACTAGATACGGGTCACAAGGCTCGGGCGTACTGCTTGCATCACTAGGTATTTTCACGGGAGAATCAGCAGGCGATCCTCCACTGCCCAAGCTGGAGAACGAGATGATCCCGTCTTGTCCCAGGACAGCGATCCAAGTCGCATTAGGGTCGCTATTATCCGAAAAGGGGAATTGCCACAGCAAAGTCCCACTCTCATCGTAGAGTTTCCATGAATTCGTTACCATCGTGGCCGAGACTACCTGACCGCCATTTTTGTTCTGAAAATGTCTGCTGTCCTTCCCCATCGACCAATACGATTGAGGCGTTATATAACCAGCAGAAAGAATCATGTCGCCAGATTTAATCTCGAGAGTGTAGGTCAAGTTCTTGGACCCAGAGCTCACCAGCCTCATCCCTTGTCTAAAATCTTGGTTTGATAGGAGCGTATCGGTAGGATGGTCAAAACTCTGCCAAACGACTGTACTGTCCTTCCCGAGCAAAACCAGGTTTCCTGAATCCCGCAACTCTATCGCGGAAACTCCTTTGCCGCTGGTATTAGTTGACCACACCGTACTTCCTGCTTTCTGCAGAAACGCGTTGCCATTCTCATCGAAGTCAAATATATCAGAATTCTTAACCGGGTTGTCCCTATTTGCGGACCAGACTACGGTGTTGCTGCGGAAATGAACCACAGCTAACGAGTACAGAGTAGGACTGGAGGCCTGGACAAAGCCGAAGCTGAAAATCGAGCCATTGGACAAAAGAAAGACCCCGCCAGTGTCGATCGAACCCATTTGAGATGCTTGAAATGCTGGATATATCTTGTCTATACGTCGAGTACCCTCCAATGAGATGCTGGACAGCAAGATGACACAGAGCCACAAATTTCCAGCAACGGCCATTGACCTTGAACTAGCCATTATTCCACCTGCAAGGATGAGAAACAAGAACTTCAATCCAAGGAAACATATCGATGGTGAGACTTGAAATTCAAATGCGGAGGCTAATCGTCCCACTAAAAAACTTGAATTTCATTCCACGATGCTTGTCCTGAAAACCTAGAAAATGCTCTGCAAAGTGTAGAGTTACAGATGAATTTGCATAAACTATACAGGAGGTTTCCTCAAAACACCAAGTGATTGAATCTAAACAATCCAAAAAGACAATAGAAACTCATTATATTTGCTTTATCATATAACTTTCATAAACTCCAATTCACTTTCCAATTAAAAATGACTCTTGAAATTTTAAAACTAGTCAAAAGCAGAACAAAGCACATGCGGCAATGCAAAGATGTTTGCACTGAAGAAGCAATCTGCAGACCAACTGTGAGCCCTGAACATGCAAAAGATAAGTTTTTGCATCCAAATCTAAAAGTATTATATTACCAAATTTAAAGATGCAAGGAATGAGAAGAGAACAACATGATGAGACAGTTAAGGGCTATCTTCTTCAACTACAAATCCAGAACCGCTGTTTTTAAAAACAAACGAGATCCCACTTCAAAAAAATTTCAAGGAAAAACATAAATTGTGGAAATCAATAGGGTACCCTTCACTTGGCCATCCAAAGAGAACAAATCTGAGCTCTTACCTCATCAATTTGCCTAAGCTCTGAAAACAACAAGATTGCAGACAAGGGTCCTTGTTCTTTTCTTCCAATCTGGATTCTGCTTCAGTCAGGGGGGAGCGTTTAGAGAGATCTGCAGCAAGAAAATTATTCTCTTTTATTTATTATTCTATCGAAACTTCATCTACCAACTGGAACGAAGAGGGCCACTGCATAGAAATGACATTTCATTTTTTTTTTTTCCAGGTAATAAGACAAGGAATTTGTCAACTTGCAATTTATTTTGTTTTTAGCAATTTAGGTTTGACATTAAACATTGACTTGCCAGCCCAGAAATATACAGGCGTCGTCAGCTTTTTGGACCGATGGCCACACATTTTGCGCATATCCCGTCAACACATTGTTAATAAAAAATTTGGCAAGAGCTTCACGCTTGTTCTCCACCAATAACATCACATAACTTAACAGGTCAACGACACTGCTTTTCCATGCCTCTTGTAGTTTGAATTTCAAACGGCACCTGCATACCCTTTCAACGGGGTATTGCACAATAGAGGACTGAGCGTCATAACGTAGAAAAGCAGATAAATGTCATGTGAACATGCTTGATTGATCAATTAAACTAATTAGGATATGAAGAACTTCTGCTCGGCTCCATCCCCACAAGCAACCGATCAATCTGATGAGCTCTAGCAAATTTAGCTTTTCTTCGCCGTAATATAGATACATCCCTTGTCGTGGAAACTTAGAGACCTAAAGCTGTAGAAATCTTTCTGGTGTAAGAAAGGGTGCAACAAAGAACAGTCCTGCGGAGATTATCAAGAAGAACACAGAGAGAGACATTACAAGGACTGAGGCTGTTCTTCAGTACCATCTATCTTTTCCTGGCCGAAACAGCTTGAGCGCAATTATTTTGCAGATAATCCAAGTTGAAAATGACGCTTGTTCAAAGTTGACGGATTCTAAGGCAGTTGAAGTATTTATGACGAAGTTGGAGGAATGTCAGTGAAGATGGGTCGATGGTGTGCGGCTAATACCATTCACATTCGGGTCACGGACGAGTGTAAAAAATAATTCCGACGGCGGGTTCTCCCTCACCACATAAAATTTCCAGTTGCGCCGCACCAAAAGAAAAAATATAGAACGTACCTTATCGAGTGCAAATATCATTCGCAGAATTCACAAAAGCGCTGACAAGTTCATCAAATTGGCCTTTGATCTTTTATCATGAGATTTGTGATTTCTATCTTGTGTGATCAATCACTAAAGCATTCACACGAACAAAAGTGTAGATGATCAGGGTTGAAGGGTTAAATTTCGGCATAAAATTTGTTAGAAGGACCGAGCTTAAGACTATAGGTGAAGGGAATCACATGTATGCAAAGAGCATATATAACCTTCTTTCACATTCATAATTCCAGCTGTACATTCGAAATGAATTGAACAGAACCTGATTTTGATATCGTGTTAGAATATTCAATCCCCAAACTTTAAGTTTATTGGTGGAAGGAAAACGTGTGTATATCCACACGAACAAAAGTGTAGATGATCAGGGTTGAAGGGTTAAATTTCGGCATAAAATTTGTTAGAAGGATTGAGCTTAAGACTATAGGTGAAGAGAAATCACATATATGCAAAGAGCATATATAACCTTCTTTCACGTTCATAACTCTAGCTATACATTCGAAATGATTTAAACAAAACCCAGTTTTGATACCGTGTTAAAATATTCAATCCCAAAACTTTAAGTTTATTGGTGGAAGGAGAACGTGTGTATATAAAAAAAAAAAAATTCATAAATAAAGATGTGGATTAATAAAGTTCTCCGTGCGTGACCATTGCAAATTCTTTTAACCATAGTAGAGATTAGCTTTTTATTTTTTTTCTAAGTGGTAAACTTTTGTGGAGGAAATTGTTCAATCAATCGTAAATTTATTGTATGGATGCCATCTTAATTCTAAATTTCTCAATTTTGTCAATTTAACTTTAAATCTTTATGGGAAATTTTAATACAGTTAATTTGGCCAATTTTCACCAAAAGATATTGAGATGGTAGTTGGTAAATGAAAATGCAGTTAGGTCAATTCTTTAAAAAGCATATTATTAGTTGACCATTTAGCCAAAAAGAAAAAATCTCTCTTTTACCAAGTCTTACAACTAACGAATCGACATATAGTTGACCAAGCTACTTATTGACATGTTTAATGGGAAAATTACTAAAAAAGTCATAAATCTATTACAATTGTGCCAATTCAATCCTAAACTTTTTTTTAGCCAATTGAGTCCTAAATCTTTTGTAATCGTGTAAATTCAATCCTTCAGGACAAAATTGGTTGGCCAATGTTGATGTGGCTGCCGGCGACAATTTTTTAATTATATATATTTTGAATTTATTTATTATTATTATTATTATTATTTGTTTCTCCTCTTTCCTCCTTCCTCTTTCAGCTTTGGTGACTGGCAGTCGCCGAACTGAGGTTGCTAGGCGAGCCCCTGTCAGATTTGGCCAAGGCTTGCCTTGCTGTAGCGATAGCGAGGTGAGCCCTTGCCAGTGCTGGGTTTGGCAAGGTGAGCCCCCATTGGATCCGACTAGGGGGACCTCGTTGTCGCTGGGTTTGGCCCCTCACTAGTGGCTAGGCAAGTAGCTCACCCAGCAATGCCAAGGGCTTGAGGGCTTGCCTTGCCGGTGGTCGGGCGAGCTTGCCTTCGCCCAGCAATGGCGAGGCGAGCTTTCCCAATTGCTGAAGCCAGAGGAAGGAGGAGGGAAAAAAAAAAGAGAAAAAGGAAAATAAATAAATTCAATAAAATAAAATGTTATTAGAAAAGTTGTCACTGGTGGCCACATCAGTGTTGACTGGCCAATATTGCTCGGAAGGACTGAACTGGCACGATTACAAAAGGTTTATAATTCAATTGGCCAAAAAAATAAATTTATGACTGAATTGGCACAATTGTAATAGGTTTAGAACTTTTTTAGTAATTTTCCCCATGTTTAATCAAAATGAGAAAGTTATGTTCAATTCATCGTGTACAGTTGAAATATGTCATCCCCTTCCTTTCCCACGTCTTTAGGCAAATGACAATTTCAACTCAAAACCTTGAAGGGTCTATAAATATGTAAAGTCAATATGTAACCACCATAAGAACGAGATGCAAGTTCGACTTTGATGTTGACGCCTCTCGCGTGCAAATCAAATAACGAAACGTTCGTGTTAATTTAGACCAAAATAAACTCAAGGATGTTCTTTGATATAGAACATACACTTTTATTAAGCTTGTCAAATAGCATTTGTAAGAAAATCCTAGCCAGCAATCATGCCTCACTTTACAACAAGAGAAAACAGAATCCCTGCAACTGCGGTGGGAAACACTTTAAACCGCTGATTTGATTCTACTGCTTCGTCCAAGGTACTCCCTTAGGTTGTCTGAAGATGGACAAGATCCTCAAATTCCGTTCTAGCCTGTTTAAAAACTAACTCAATCAACGGATGTTTAATGCGGAAGGAATGATGCACATGAAGGATTATCAAACATGCTTCACTGATGGAACAAACAAGGATTAGCCTTCAATCAAACCACGTGCTCAAATTGACAGTTTCAAATCGATCGTGTGAAACTCCTCGGAAGGTGGCTTTAGTGTTAGGATGAGAATTGTTTGGACCGACCACTGGAAGCCAGAATTGGGAGTATTTTATCTCAACCTATACTTACGTCCCGAAATATATCTATTTTTTGTTCACTATACTTTGGCACATTTTATAGTCAAGTCCTTCTACTTTTAGTTTATTTAATCAAGTTCTTTTACTTGCATGAATTTTCTAATCAAGTTTACCCGACACCAAATCTAACAAAATTCTGGTGGATGATGCCAAAGTATGATGCAAATAAAACATGTGGATGTCCATGCGAATGTGCGTAGAAATGTTTAACCAATATAGTCATCGCTCAGCACGTATGGTATGGAAAAAATTGTGTGCACACACAAGTGAACGTCCACATTGGAAATATATCATTCATATTACACTACGAAGTCATTTGACCATACCAAGGTCCCTAGATCAGCCTTGGAGAACAAGAGTGTGGTCGTCGATGACCTAGGTTCAAGAGTCGAGTACCCTCGCACAGCTGCCGGAGACCCAAGCATGTTCACTAGGGGGCTGAGCTTAGTCTTAGGGACCTGAAGTCCCAAGCTTGGTTGCAAGGGTCTTGGGCCTAGGCATCAAGGTCAAGTCATAGTTTAGAAAAATGATTTTTCAATTTGTAAAAGAGGAAGTCATTTTCTTGAAATTAAGTATAGGTTTTTCATTGATTATGAAAAGATTTTATATTGACTCATTTTTCCACGCAATCCATATCCGAAAAATGTTTTTCAATAATAATTTTTTAATGAAACAAACCGCCCTTTGATCTAGAATCTATAATAGATTGAAGGAGAATATGTGGAGACTTTTAAATTAGTAGTTGCTATTGTTCATAACATCATTATTCATCTTATAAAAGCGTAATGCCCTTATTGAGATTTCTGCTGTAAAAAAATCAAGGTTGAAAGATACTTCGTACTCATTCATTTGTATAAATATCATTAGTATATCTCCCTCTCTCTCCGCATTCATTAGCTCTTGTTTTGGTCCAACTTCTAATTTTATTTATGTGATATCCTACCTCGAAATTGTTGATTGAAAAAAGACCATTTTTATTTATTTATTTATGAGTGAATGATTTTTCTAATATAGCGATTTAAAGCAGGCACCTCCAGAGTCAATACAAGATCCGGAAGCACTTTAGGTGATCAAACCTAATCAGTAATATGTCATTGTGATTGGTCATGTGGTCAAGAATTGCACCTAATTTTGAAATAATAATAATAAATAAAGGTGATGTCCAACAGCTATTTTCCAAGTGGGGACATTTAAAGCCGCATCATCACCCTAATCTTTCATTAAAAACATAAATAAATCAGGCAACTTATAGACAATTTTTTTACCTTTGACAAAGGGGGGAATTATTTGTTATTTTAGGTAATTAAAAATGAGAAAAACCCTATATAGAGATCATTTCCAGCTCAAGGGCATCTACGACTTCCTTCTCTCGCGGGATATGGCATGCTGAACAAGATACAACGTCATTTTCTCTTGTGTAAATGAATAGTGCTCAACCCCACCACTCCCCTTTTTTTTCGTTTTAAACTTTGGCAATTAAACCAAAGACTTCCTATAAATTAAGGGCATTGATTAAAATAAATTATAGTTAGCTTAGCCTAGTCTTAAGATAAAAGGCCTACTTCTTATTGGATTTAAAGAAAACCATTACTCAATTCCATGCAAGAAGCTTTAGAGGGCAATGGCGCATTTTTGTTCAAGAAATGATATGAAATACAAACAGTAGTGCCGTTTTTTTTTTTTTTTTTTTTCTGAAATTCATCGGATAAGTAAAAGTCTAGCCCCTCACATTCACATATTTTCAAATGCCTAATTATCTTGATTAAAAAATTTACACTTGTAGTTGTAGACAATGTTGACGTTTTATAATAGGAATGAATAGTTCTTGTGGGGGGCAAGGAGTAGCCATTATTGCTGAATTTTTAGACCAAAGATAGGGGTAGTTTACACTATCATAATTGGAATATAATTAACTATATTTGACATTCGTACTATGTTTGATTTAGTTAATCTGCCATCAACAACTCGTTTACAATTTAGGCATAAATTCTTTTATAAAAAATACAAAGATAAAAAAAAGTCTCAGTCAAATAGAACGAATAATCAAAGAAATTTGGACGTACACTTTCTTTATTTTTGTGGGAAAAAGCTAGCTCTACTTTTGCTTTTCATTATTGCTGATTCTTTAAAATATTTTTTATTCAATTAAGTTAATAAATTTTATTCGAATATAATTTTAATGATTATCATTTATTCATATGATCCATTGTTTGGATTAAAATCAAATCAGTAACTATAGCGTTCTTTCCTTTTAATAAAGTGGTTAAACCAGAATGTAATAATCTATGAACGACGTTGTCAAATAAGTCGGGATTTAGTCTTTGTCTTAATTACATAAGAAATTGTTAGGCGTAATATACGTGTTCACATGTAATAATCTATTAACGGCGGCTGCTTAGCGTGCGGCAACCAATGGTTGCGAGTTGGGCTACAGCTAATTTATGCTCTTAAAAATGAATTGGATAGACATATACAATAAAAAAATATATATACTCAGACAACACAATTCGTGAGTTTTCCACTATGTTATAGGTTTTCCATGTTCAGGAAATTGACAGGTTCTCCATCTTTGTTGGCCCACTTCTTACGAGCTTTTAGATTATGTGAATTCCACGTGATCTACAGCATGATCTAACGACTTGTACGATGTGGACTAAAATAGATTAAGAGTATCCCATCACAATCGCCACTACCATAGCCCTCCATCTCCATCTCACGTCAGATCTAAGGATGGTGCCAGTTCACCGTCGACGACATTAACGACTGTCACGACCAAATTTTCGGGTGAACCACCTAGAGTTTGGTTAATGGATTGTTAAGCCTAGACTTAACTCGGGCTCTCCCAAGCCCATATTAATTCGCGACTTAGGTTTAGGTTTTTAACATGCAAATGGATTTTATTTAGGAGTCGTCATTAATCTATTTTTGGTAGATCGATTAGAAACCCAAGTAAAGTAACGGGAGTTTTACTTTACTCCTACGAATAAGAGAATATGGGTACAGGGACTTGGTTACACTAGATTTCTCTAATGCCCTTTCAGTACCATTCTTTAATTTTCCAAAAAATGTTTTTGCAAGCAGCTTAAATTGATTTTAAATCTATTTCCCTAACATGTAAGGTGATTTTGCTGGTGCGCAAACCACCAATTTAACATCTAAGAAAAACAATGAATAAATTGCAAGACTTACCTAGTGACAACGAAAGCATCTGCAATGTTAGATTAGAATTCATATCAACAATCCTAGATATGATTTCTAATTAACATGCAATTACTTAATTTTTGTCTTTGTTTATTTAATGAAAATCATGATTTATGCAATGCATGTCATTAATCTAAATATGACATGGTAACATGACCTAAACTATATGACATAAATAAGCATGCTGCCTATCCTGAAGCATGAGATGAATTTATTCTAAAAAATGATTTTTTGTATTTTCCATGAGATTCAAAATTAAAGAAATGCAGCAATTAAATACGAAATCTAAATTAACTAAATGACCTAGTTCTAATGATGAGTAATTTCTAACTAAATGAACCTAGCAACAATCACTAGATGACAGGAATTTCATGAACCTAATTCTATATGACATGCGAATGATTTTTTTTATTTTTTTTATTAATTTCGAAATTAAAAAAATCACTAAAAAACTAAAGTGAAAAGTTATCTATTCTAAATACCTTCTAGACATGCATTTAAAGAAGAATCTAACTATTCCATCATGTAATTCTATCTAGGAAATCAATTCTAATCTACATTAAATGCAAATGCAATTTTTTTTTGTATTTTGGAATGAATAAAGCAACTAAAAGATAAACACCAAATCATCAATGGTCATCAAATATATTATCCATTGTTCGAGTTTGGAAACGATATTTAATCAAACCTGGATAAATTGATCTTAAGCCTTAAAGATCAAAATATCGACTTTATTCTCGCTTGATTAATTTTTCCATCTAAAGCCTTAATAAAAAATCACACTGGTTGCGAATTAGGACATAAATCCTAATCACTCATGGATATGAAACTAGATATAAATAGATATATATTAGGCAATAAAATATCCAAATATACTAGAGATGTGCATCTTACCTAATTTGATGATATTCTTCCCAAATTTGGACCAAGTGCAATCGGACCGAGGTCGCAGCCAGTTTTTTTCGACGATGAATGGTGGCAAGCGTTATGTGCACGGCGACGATGCTCCACGGCGGTGTGGTTGGCGGGGGTTGCTTGACAACGTATCGTCTATTCTTCCCTCAAAATCTGTAGCCGCCACCCTTCCAACCTCTTCTCGGTCTACTCGCCAGAAACTATTCTTTTGCTTGCATGAAATAAAATTATAACACCCGTAACGTTACTAGCAAATCTGGAAAAACACCTAAAAGAATAAAAATCCACCGAAATTCTTATGACTCCTCTTTGACCGTAGACTTGCGCATGAGTTGGCTTTTGTGGATGAGCCTGGTGAACCATAAACTCCACTGTCCCTCTGCTACGTCCACATATATGTGTCCGTGTGTTGTAGAATGCAAAATTGAAGAAGACGTCAATATGGTGATGATCAAAATGTGGGATCGTTCATGAGACTATGATTAAATAAATAAATAAAAGACATATGGCGAGATTTTAATCAAAGAAGAAGCCAAGGCGTGAATTGCATATCCCGTTCTGCATGTGTCGTGTTCCCTTCACGTCTCTGTGCTGAGCGGGGGTTCATCAGGAAGCAAGCAAGCGCCTCAGGGGGAAAATTGCTGGCGCCAATGGGCTTGGTTCGTCTCAAGGAACACCAAGCTTCGTCTATGGGGGTTAGATCAGATCGGATTTCGCCGAGGAGGGACGCGGCAGCTCTTCGCGTTGCTGATGTTGTGGGAGTTCGGAATCAAAACGTACGTCTTCCACTTGAAGCGGCTTTGAAACTGGCGTGTGGCAGCAACAACAAGGGCACAGCAGCAATCGTGGGGAGCGTGATGGCTAATCCAAGTATTGGTTTCCAAACTTGAATCTACAAACGTTGGCTTGCGGATCTCAAAATCGGGGCTCAGCCTGGCAGTGCACGGCTTGCGGTGTCTACGCTATCGGCAATGGCAAGCGTCTCGGCACGGTGCCGCGGATGGCGTTGGGAAGCAGCGGGAGGCAGCAACTCGAACTTGGTTCAGCAACAGTAGCGGCTCGGGCTTGCGGCGGCGATGGAGATGCTGGCGTCGCGGGCAGCAAGCAGCAGCGTCGTCGTCGGTGTGGGCGTGACAATGGCAAGGCTGCTCTCTCTCTCTCCCTTCCCAATTGTGGCCGAAACTCTTATTTCTCTCTTTTGGTGCCGCCCCCATTCTTCTCACGATATTTCCTCTCAATGTGCCTACTCACGATATCTCTATCCAATAGCCGTGTTTTCAATTGTGTGGCCTCCCCCAAAACCCTACGCGTATTAATCTATTTATAGGCCATAGGGTTTTTAATTTTCCAAAATCATATCCACAAAAATTTCTTTTCCAAACAATATTTGCTTCTCAATTGAAATCTCATAAAAATCTTAAAAGATAAATCCGTAAAATCTTCCCAATAATACGGGTTTTGGATCAATTTGCTCTCTTAAAGTTTATGCAGCATCAATTAACATATCCGTCACTCATCAAATTAAAAATAAATTCAAAACTATATGCTATGCAATTAATTATTTTTCAGATCAAATTAAACCACTAATTTTTTTTTTTTTTTTTTGGCGAACATATCCGTCACTGGCCCAATGTAAATGCAAATTAAAAATAAATGTACCTAAAACTATATGCTATGCAATTAACTATTTTTAACCCTAATTTTTTAATGTAATAAATGACTAAATGAGTCGTCAAAATTTAGGTGTCAACAACGACTTTGGATCCGAGGTCTTTCGATGGTCGAGGCCAATGTCCTCAAGATGGACGACGACCACCGAGGAGGCGTTGCTCCTTCGATTTCTTATCTTTATCCCCACCACTATGTTCTACTTTCATCCGCCGTTTTTGTCATTATTCGCCACCACCTTCATGGCATTAAACCTACATGCGCACATGAAAATAATACTAAAAATAAGTGCATAACCAGCAGTAACGAATGGCTGTTGATTAGGCTTATCACTGTTAGAGTAAATCACACATTCATTTTACAGCCTAAATTTTTAAAATAATTGGCATGAATCCTACAGAATCACATATAGTATCAGAATTGTAGGTCCCAAATTCAAATCTTTCCGGACTTTATTTGTCTTCTCAACTAAAATTCTACTCCTAATACTAAATTGGTCTCACAAAATCTCATTATCAAGTACTTTCGACTTTCGCGGAAATCAATCAATTCACATGAATCGTCCATTAAATTATGCGGGTCCAAAATGAGCTAATGACTTGTGTGGAATAAATTTTGCTAACATGAGTACTCACATGATCTAACGACTCTGTAAGATAAGCCCTACCAAAAATGTGTTCGGATCGCCACCCGATCTAGCCCCTCGTGCAAAGTGAGCTGACCGTGTCGAGAGTACGCAATAGAAAGCTCGACACATGGGTCACCTCACCTCGACTTTGACTCTCGCATAACTTAACGAGAGGTCGATTCGAGCGTTTCGTACCTTACCTCCTTTGCGAGCGTTCTCACCATGAACCATACAAAAAGAAAGAAACGACTCCGCATTTTCTCCATGGAGACGAACCATCTTTGCGCTCAGGACAAGAGTCAAATGGACACGACCACCATCCCAAGACCTCGATATAAAATCAACCCCCTCGCCCCTTCCATACGAGAAAAAGCAAAGAAGCCCGAACCACCCATTCACCCATCACTTTCACGCCCCTTTACGAACCCCAAGAGGCCCTCTCCCTCTCCCGTCACAAATCACATCCGACCATCCGAAAGCAAAAAAGCAAAAGGAGGAGTACATCATCATGCACATCGTCCCCCCACAACTTCACCCCAGAAGGAAGCCCTCCCCGGGTCCATTCTTTTCCATCCCCCCAATGTTCAACGCGAAATCAATCTTTCTGCCCACTACTCGACCCACCAGAACCGGGCCCGCTGACTACCCACTGAAACGACTCCCCATTAGCAGTTTCCCTAGCAAATCAACTGCCGGGCTGCCAGGCTCGCCGAGTAGCCACGTCTCCCCTCCCCTCCTTTCCACATGCTCTCCACCAATTTTCTCTCTTTCTAATTTTGCGTTACTGGTTTTGCAGATGAATCCTTCGGGAACATGCCAAAAGCCAGAATAGGCAGAATCAGCAGGCGGGACATCCCCCAACCGCAAGGATCGGATGGTAAAGACCAGTTTCTGTACCGACCAGTTTCTGTACCAACCCTTCATGAGCTAGCAGCATACAAGAATACATTGCATCTGCCCTCTCTTGCTTTCATTTATGTACACTGTCAAGTTTGTCCACCTACAGCTCTCACATGATATTAGAGCATATCGCCAACAAAAGCAGACATGTTTCGTATGTTCTCCCCACATAATCTAACCTCTTCAAAGATAAACTGTTGTTTCAAAGTACATTCAACTGCTACACCTAGTCACACTTCATCATCTGACGGCAAACAACTCATCAGAAGACATATCATCAGATTTGTTCACTAAGGTTGCATGACTAATGCATGCTAATTTTGTACAACCAAATGCTTAGTCAGGAGCCTACTGAAAAACCAAGTTCAGTATACACATTAGCACTACTGATCCTACCGAAACTAGCAGGTTCATTTGCAACCACACATTAAGCTAGCTCTTCGCAGAAGATTTCAGCCCATACACCAAGCATGATGGATCTCTACAAACCTGAGCTTCTCAATGTTTCATTGTTATGCTTTGGATGCCAACAACACTGGTGATCCTCCACATAATAACCACAAAGAGCACTCTTCTTTCTCACAGGCTGGTCTCCTTTCAATTGCTCATGCTGGAAACTCCTTTTGGTTGAGAACATGGTAGATGAATGATCCGCATTTTCCTGCTGTAAGAATGGGAATTTGCAATCTCTTCCCCGTCTTTGGTCACATAATGTGCTTGCTTCCCGAGCACCATCACAGCCCATGTCTACAATCTCTTGAGGCTGACTTTTTTCAGCGCCAATACCTTCGACCAAATGAGGGCCCAATCGCAAAGACAGATCGCACACGATCTCGGGTGGCGGCTTGGATATTGCTGATGCATCTAAGTTTTCAACTGGGTAGCTTTGAAAATTTCTCATGGTGTTGGAGCGGGAGCACAGTGGTCCAAAATGGGATGGATTTGTTTTGGGTTGTGGGCGACTGCCTTGATAATACAAGGGATAAACCGAGTATGATTTTAATGCAGGGTGAACTTGAGTGGGTGACGTCCGGTCCACATTACGGATAAAAGATGTATAGTTTGGTTTAGCTGAATTAATTGACCCAAGTCTCGAATGATTTGGATACAACAAAACTGGGTCTGAAGTAATAGTCTGATTTCCTGGACTAGCCTTCTCCATAATGCCTTGAGGATCACCTGTCTGTTCCTGATATTTCACGCTCAGATATTGCTGAGGGCTATTGTTCCTTTGGCTCCTCGAGGCTCTTCTTGGCGTGCAGCCGAGAGTAAGGGCAGCTACAAGAAGGTGAAGGGTTGAAAAAATGAACGGATTATACAATTTGACTTGAAAAGGTGAAGGGTTGAAAAAATTAGCTTGGACGCAAACAATATACGGAGTCAAAACATAGACATTGCAAATCAAGAATCCACACCAACTAAGCCATACAGATCATACATTGCAAGAACCCAATCATAGGGAAGATAAAGATGAGAGATTTACAAGAAAACCAGAAAAAAGAAAGAAGAAAAAAGATGCACTCAGGTTTTTGTCACCTTCAATGCATGGCTGCAGTAGGTCTCCAGTTTCAGTACTCTCATCAAGTCTGATTATTGTGTTGATAGCATCGTTTGTACGGTCCAGAAGCGTTCCAAGATCCATGTACTCTGCCTATTTCGAATGCATTCGAGGTAGCCAAAAAGAAATCAATCAATGCACCCCCTCCACTATGTACAAGACTAGGTTCAATTGTTAAATTCTCTGTAGTCTCAGACGAGGTTTGACAGAAAACTTCGAGGTTTGAAACAACCAAAGAACTACTATTACCTCAGAGTTGGCCTTGGAGTACATGATTTCTTCAGCTTTCAGGACAACAACAGGAAGCTTCTCTTGCCATTCCTTGTTCTTCTTAGTAGATGAGCTATGAATCTCGTTCACAACTCTAAATTTCCAACAAAGCAGCACGGATTACCACCAAACAAGACATGCAAATACACAAGCATTTTCAGAAGAAGCCGAACAAACAAATTAAAAAAAAAAAAAAAAACAGTTGAAAGTCAAAGATGGACCTGAAAATGTCTTGGATAAGAGAACCTCTAATGGGTTGGTGTCTCTCACTGTGCCAAGCTTTCCTAACACATTCGTAAGGTCTTGGGCCAGGTCTAGGCATCCTCTTCAAGAAAAGAACAGTAACGCACAGGAATATGGGAAAAAAGAAACAGAGAGCCCTGCTTCTTGCGAGGAATGTGAGGGGAAGAGAGAGAGAGAGGTAAAAATCAAAGCTTTGCGGTAACTTGCGGTGACCTCAGCTTCCTTCTTCTTCTCCTTCTTCTCACTTGCGACTCTGAGTCTCTGAGCACTCGCTCTCACGCTTTTTTGATCAGTTGCAGTACAAAACTAAGCAAAGCGGCATGGGGAAGAGATGGAGAGAGAGACAGAGAGCGAGAGCGAGAGAGAGAGGAAACAAATTTTTTGTACAGAGCAGGGCGCAGTTGAATAGGACCCATTTCCTTAAAAAAAAAGAAAAAAAAGAAGGAAGAAGAAGAAGAAGAAAATGATACATTTGGCTGAAATCTGCTTGTCACATTATCTTTAAACGCTCATTTCACAAAACAAAAGGTACAGAAGACCATTTCCAGAAAGCCATGAATACATAATTGAAAAGTCATGCTTGAGTTACAGAAGAATGATGATCAATTTTTTTCTAGCTCAATATATTGTGCAACTTGATTAGTATTTATCTATTTTTTGATCAATGAAAAGAGGAGTTGGGTATATTATGATTTCTCTATTTTTTAATATTTGTTGTCAAAACCAGGCACTCAATTATTTGGGGGGAGAAGGTTGAATTGATGGCTTGGGCGTGTCCCCCACTCATCCACATGCCTGCTTCCCCTAGCCCCACGAGTCTCTCTCCCTCTCTCTCTCTCTCCTCCCTTTTCATTTATTTTACTGAAAAACATGAAAAGAGATTTTTTTAAGATTTTATTTACTAGTGTTTTAGAAAACTCTTAAAGCAGCTAAGTATAAAAAGTTAATAATCTGTCGTTTCACTATTCTAACAAATCGAAATAAAAACGTATTGATTATGCATTTCGAGGGCACATTAAAATGAGAAATTAAACAAAAAATCTACAAATATGTAGAAGTGTTATTACTAGTGCATATCCCATCTCTTATCTATCTACAAACTAAATTTTTGGGTAGGGCCTCTAACGTAATACGAAAGTCGTTTTAACCCAAAATTCATGTCAAACACCACATGTCAATTTCTGATTCGGCTTACATCTAAAATGGGGACGTTAACGTAATTCACGTGGCTGGTTTTTAAAGATTTACATTATCTTTCCATGAAGGTGGCAACTTTATTATCTGCTGTTTTAAAAATATTCGGGATTGAATATTTTAAGGGCGATGCCGGGTCGCTATCGGTGGGAGGGGGTAGGGGCACTAGCAAACCCCAACCTCTACTCAAGTCGCTTTTCCTTCGTGAGGCTCGCGGAGGCCTTTTGTGACAGGACACAATCAAAAGCCTCTCCTCCGTTCTCACGTGTTCCCTCAACTCGTGGGTCACACAGGGAGAGAGAGAGAGAGAGAGAGAGAGAGAGAGAACACGTGAAATGTGAAATTTAACCTTACCTTCTTTTTGTTCCCTGGACGGGTGACTGAGAATATGTCTGAAATGATTGTAAAATTCCATGTTTTTGTCACTTTAGTTCCAGGTTTGAGGTTAGCGGAAGTGATTCCTAAATCTCGGATCAATCGAGAATGGACGAACATTAAGCACTTTTGAGAAATTTAGGAGGAGAACATGATAAGCTCTCGGAGTGTGCTAAGTCTCGAATTGATCTCCAGCTCACCGGCTGACTAATCTCTGGCCTGCCGGAAAGCGCGCCTTTCCAAGCCATGGCAAGAGGCATTCTCTCGTCCGGAGAGATTCTCTCTTATGGGTGCTTGCGCCGTGGCGATCACGTTTGCTTCCTTATGCGACTCTCTTTTGCTTATGATTTTTGTCATCCTCCTGGATGGAAAGGCTGAGGGAGTCAGGGAGGTCTTATTGCTTCTTGATAAGTTTTATGGTATGTCTGGTTTCAAATCATAGAGAATTATGGTTTTAATCAGGGAGAACTCCTAGTTAAATACTTGGGATGCCTCTAGTACCAGGGAAATAGACAGTGGGGGAGAGAGAGAGAGAGAGAGAGGGGGTGTGTCAGCCATTGATGGACAGGACTTTGCAGAGGAACTGGCTGGATTTCAAGAATCTTTCTTTTGCAGGTGGACTGCAACCGGTTCCACTGTTGCACAAAGCATTGCAAATTATTGGTGCAGTGTCTTCAGCCTTTCGAAGAAAGTTACCAAAAGGAATTCGAAGTAAGTGCAACTCTTTTCTCTGGAAGGGTTGTGTTCTATGTCACGTTTGGTTGGCAATGATGAAAGGCTGGTTCTCTTTGGGTGCCTTGGATTGACATCGACAGGCTAAAGGGAAGGAGCTTTTTAAGCACTTCCCATTGCAGCTTCCTCTTCTTATTCATGGAGAGAAATTTCCAAATTGAGAAAGCTTGCCAAACCTTTGATTGAAAGGATCATTGGAAATGGCAATAATACTTTCCTCTGGCCATGACAATTAGCATCTAGATGGCCCTCCTCTGAATAGAGGTGGTTTTGGGGGATGTACACTGTGTTTGCCAACCTGAATTGGGTGCGGCCTAATGCTCGATCTGATGTTCTGATTCGCATTCAAGCTGCTATCTGTCGAATTCTATTTCCTAATGCTAATGAAGACAGGACAGATTGGACGGCTGCCGAAAACAAGTCGCGCACGGAGTGTGCTAAAGAATCGCAAGACCGAACATGGCTCGGTCTCATCTGTTTTGGTCTCCTTTAACATAACGAAGCATTCTTCCAATCTCATGGCTTTTCATACACGAAGGATGTCCTTGCGAAGATAGAATGATGTCTTGGAGCTTGTTTGTTGACCCTATCTGCTGTTCATGCGATATTGCTGCTGAATTGAAGGACCATCTCCTGGCTTTTCTTTTGCGAGGACCGTATGGATTTCCATTCAGACGCGCCGCCTTCCTAGGACATTGAGCTAGCTTGGTCTTTCCTTGGCTTCGGGCCCGTTTGGTTCGGCTTTGGGGAAATGCCATTGGGAAAATGCAAATACTTTTGAGGTAAAGGGGTTTTTCGAAATGTTACAGCGTTTGGTAAATTGTAGCATTGAAAAGTTACTTAGCATAAATACCGTTTGGCAAAATTTTCATATGTAATGAGCTTTTGCTTTTTTTTTTTTTAATCTAAAAATTAAATCTGGCGGCCAGCTAACCATCGGTCAACCGCTGGACGGCGTCCGGCGGCCAGATCTAGCCACCTGAGGTTGCGACCTCAAGCGACGCACGCCGTCATCTACGGTTGCAAAGGCCAGATCTAGCCATTCGTGTGAGCCGAAGGAGTCGGAGAGCAGAAGCAGGGAGTCAACACAATGTTGCTCGTGCTCGTCGAAGGGGATGGATTTGCCGCAATAGAGGAAGGCGTCGACAGTGGAGGTGAAGGCGACGATGAGGCCGGGCAGAGAACTCTAAGTCTGGGGCGTCCCGCAATGGTGGGGTGGGAGGGCCGTCGGGTTGGTCGAGGGGGGGTCAAGGCCAGATCTAGTGGCCTGAGGCCCGGTTCGCGCGAGCCAAAGGAGTCGGAGCATAGAAGTAGGGAGTCGATGTGGTGCTGCTCGTGCTCGTCGAAGGGGATGGATTTGTCGCAGAAGAGGAAGGCGTCGACGGCGGAGTCGGAGGCGACGACGGAGGCAGTGGCGGGATCGACAGAGAACTCAAAGTTGTGGGGAAGAAGACAAAGATGTGTGAACAGTAGAACTTGCATTTGGAGAATGCCGAATGCTCAAAGCACCTCCTTAGCTGCATTGGGCTTTCAGCATTGGGAATGTTGACATTTGCTCAATGAGCTTTCAAAAATAACTCCTAAACACAAAATATTTTGCCTAAGGGGCTTTTGGGGCCCAAATCCCCTTGGGGAAGCTGAACCAAACGGGGTTGATTCATGGGTCCCTCTTCCCTTATATCTTGTATAAGCTGAACTTGGACCGGCTTCTTCGAAATGTAATTTTCAAAGGTTCTTATGCTTTCACTCGGGGCATTCTTATTGTGCTCATGAGAACTTTGTAAGCAGGGTTCAATTGCTTTGGGTACTTGGTGGTTATAAATTCTTACTTATCATAAGAGATTAAAAGGATAAATCATCGGATGAGAATTTGAAATCCGAACTTTCTTGCTGAATCCGAAATAATAACATTAAATAATAAATATCCAAGAAAATTATTTAAAAAGTCCTAAAATCTATTGCACTTGTGCTAACTCAGTCATAAACTTCTCAATATAGCTAATTTAGGATGCGTTTGGTAATATTTAAATTCTTGAGAACAATTTCTATTCAGAAACAGTTTTTTCCATCTTTATTCTTTGAACAAGTTTTTGACCAAAAAAGAATGCGTTTGATAATCGTACAAAAATTCTTTTACCGAAATAGAAAAAGAACATAAATACATTTGATTCAACCATCAATTTTTTATTTTTTTGTGATATACAATTTTTCTTTTAGCTTTTTAATAATTTTATGATATTTTTCTAATTTTCTTGAATTTTTTCTTTTCTCTTTTCCTTTTCCATTCTTCTTCATCCTCTAGCCAGTTTGCCAAGCCTCAGTGATGGCAAGCAACCAACTAGAGATGAGAGTCAATGACCTAGCTAGCCTCTAGAGACTTTGGCCGCCTCACCTCACTATGGTTGGGCATGGTTGGCCTTGCCATAGCTTGGCAAGGGGCAAGGCCCGACCTTGCCTAGCCACAGTGTGAGGTTAGCTTTACCCGACCATAGTGAAGCTTCCCCAAGGCCGGTGAGGTTGCTAGACCTCATCTCTAGCTAGTGGCCAATCATCACTAAAGCTTGGCGATTGATAGAGGAGGAAAAAGAAGAAGAGGGGAAAAAAAAAACATTGTTTCAAAAATTGTTCCCGAGAATGCAAAAGCATGTTTTTTCTATTTTTTGTTTATATTTCAAATCTATTTCCTATCTATTGATTTGTTCTAGGGAATAGCAAAATTAACTAACGTAACCAAATAAATTTCTTTTCTTTTTTTGTTCCTGAAAAAAAAAACAGAAAAATAGAAAAATATAATGGTTACAAAATAAGGCCTTAGTCATAAATCTTTAAAATTGTGTTAATTTAGTCATAGATCTTTTAACTATTTGTCAATTTAGTATTTTTGGCAATTTTAGCTGGAAGTCGTTGGCATAATAGTTTAGCGAGCAACAATTATCTTATGTGGTACGGCCGGCATTGACGTAAACAATTTTTAAATTTTTTTTTATGATTTTTGTAAAAATAAAAAATAATTCTAACCTTGGTCAACGACCTTCACTAGCCACAAGCAAAGGCATGCATGGTCTAGGTAAGGGCTTGGAGGCCCTCGCCTATTAGCGATGAGGAAGTCATAGCCCTCATCTAGATTTTGATGAGGGTTGCCGGCTATTGCATATGGTCAGTAAGGATTGGACCTCATTGGCCTAAGGGTTAGGATAAAAATAGAAAACAAAAGAAGAAAATAAAATCATATAAAAATAAAAGTAAGGGTTACTAGCTTGAAAAACCCCAAACTGATACACATGTAACAAATTTACCCAAACTAATTTTTTGATCACAAAAAACCCCAAACCGATGCACTTATAACAAATTTATCATAAGTGACAATAAAAAATCCCAAATCGGTACACTTGTGACAAATTTATCCCAAACTAATTTGTTCAACCGCCATAAACCTCAAACCGGTATATTTGTGACAAGTATATCCTCTGTTAAATTGAATTAATAACACAAAAAATCACAAAAATGATACAATTGTGACAAACATATAGTAAAATCCCAAACTAGTACACTAATCCACCGTCACATGTCATCCAACTTAATAATTTGACAATAAAATTTAATGAAACTAATTGAGGGTAAATTTGTCACAAGTGTACCAATTTGGGATAAATTACACGGGGTTTTTTGTGGTCAAAAAATTAGTTTGTGGTAAATTTATCATAAGCGTACAAATTTGGGGTTTTTCAGGATATTAACCCTAAAAATAATGATCATTATAAATTTATAAAATTTTAAAAAATTATTCATGTTAGCATTGGTCGTGCCACTTATTACAACAGACACTGACTAGACCGTTGCATCAATTATTTCCGACCTAAATTGGTCGGAACAACTATATTGATAAATTATTAAAATGTTTAGAATCAAATTTGTACAATTGAAATATTTAAAACTGAATCGGCATATGTGCAATAGTTTTATCACTAAATTGGCCAAATCAGAAGGTTTATAACCATTGTTGCCTGAATTGCTAGAAATAATTAGTCAATAAAAAAATTATCTTAATTGACAATAAAATAAGTCTAAATATTTTTATGGACAATAGAAATACTTTTTATTAATTTGTTTTTCTAGTGATACAAAGGATAATTTTTACAAAAATATTTTACAAATCATTCATTTTTCGCAAAATAAATAGGGTCTTATTAACACGCTCTAAACCTTTTCATAAAACTAATACATATGTGAAATTTTATTTTCACATAACACAACATAACACTCGAATGCACCTAATTATCAGCGATGTCCAAAAATGTTTTTATAGTGAAAATGACGAGTTTAACCAACAACACATTATTCTTACAATTGTGAGTGATCATTTACATAAATTTGAAAGTACGAATCTTGGGAAATTGTTAAATTAAGTTTAGAGAGAATTTCGCCACCCTTTTTACTAGCAAAAGAAATTGAAATCAGTCTAGCTATCCTGCACTGAATTTTCTCATTTAATGTACTTGTACAATTAATTGTGACAAAGTTCAAATAAGAACTTGAAATAGGGTCATTTTCTTAAAAAAGAGTCCAAAGTAAATTTTGTTCACTGGCGGCCAAATTTTCGCAGGCTGGCAAGCATGTGAATATCATGTGCCAATTTTCTTGTCATAACTAGGGGCATTTTTGTCCAAGAGATTTTATTCTTCTTCTTCTTTTCCTCCTCTCTCTTTTTCACTCCTTTCTTCTTTCTTTGGCCTAAGCTTCACTCTCCATTCATCTTCCTCTTTCCCAAACGCAGCCATTCTTCATCAATTGTAAAAGCTTGACATTCATTGACGATGGCTTGGACTTAGATGGTGGCTACTGGAAAGCAGTTGGAGGACATGACAATATCGACAGCCACAAAACAAAGCCCTAGGGCTTGATTTCAATGGTAATTCAAAGCTAGGTGTTCTCCAATAGCGGTAGTGATGATCGGCGAATTGCGAAGAAAACGATAAAGGCAGCTTATCTCACCGTGGTGCATTTTGGATTGTGTCTTAGGACTCGATCCCCACAGCAATTTCCTTGAAGCATCACGGTGAGTGTGGCTCTTTGATAAATAAATTACTTGCGCATGATCTGATTATTGGCGATTGCTAGGCTTAGGTGCGTGAATTGCATGGTTTCGGTTTGGGATCCATCATTTGGGGCTGAGTTGGGATTCAAATGTTCAACTGAATCTAATCAATGCACACTAATATTCGCTCCTTCTCTCATTATGTGTTATTATTCATCCTCTTCTGCAAACGACTTCGTCCCCAGCAAACCTGTCCGCACTTATATCCCCAGCATCGACTCGGCTGCATCGGTAAATCTCCTACCCCTATTTTTCCAAGCCCCCTCGAAGGACTTCCTTTCAGGGCCTCCGTTAAAGACCCGACCAAAACCTTTGCTTGAGATACACACAACATATCTCCAGAAAATCTCATTATATAAATTAAAAAACTTGTTGGGACTTCCAAATTCATGATTTCGACGCCAGTGGCTTTTTTTTGCGAATCGTTTTCCAACTTGTTGGAAGTTAATCAGACAGATATAGTAATGGCGCGTGAAAAAGAACTGAACGAACTGGAAAAGAAAGAAATAAGTGAACTAAAGATTCTAAATTTGTTAAGGGAGTGCAATTGAGTTTTAAAATTTTCAAAAAGTGTAATAAAATCCTAAAACTTATCATGCAAATGCAATCAAGTTTTAAAACTTTTAAAAAGTGTAATCAATTCTAAAACTTGTCATAAAAGTATAATTAAATTCTAAAACTTTCAAAAAATACAATCAACTAAATGACCTAGTTGGATCAATTCAATGAGTATTAGGACTTGATTATACTTTCTAAAAATTTTAGAACTCAATTATACTTTGTGACAAGTCTTTAAGAATTAATTGCATTTTTTGATTGTTTTGGGACTTAATTACACTTTCATGACAAGTTTAAAGACTTTCCATACATTTATCAAAAATAAAAAATGGGAGACTTTGTTCTAATCTAGGTAAGCAAGTTCTCGCCATAAAATAGTTGAAAACATCTTCGATAACCTAGAGCATGAGCAAAGGACTGCAAAAGTAAAGCAAAAATGTGGAAAGTAGAAGTCTCAGTCATAAATATTACTGACAATGGAAGTTCAAATTAGTGGTTTTAAATTACACACTTATTATTAGATGCCATGGAATGTCGCACAATCGTGCTAAGATAGAGAACAAGAAAAATACACAGACTTGTTTCAAGTTCTAAGTTTTCAATTCCACCTAAAACCTACCAATCAAAATAGCTTCCCTAATTTTTGGAACCCAAAGCCTATCCTATATATTTTAGAACCTAGAATCGGACCAATTCTTAAATTCCCGATTCTACTATAGAACCATACTCACCCTTATTGAGCTCCACTCTTTGTTCATCTTCCTCTTTCCCCCAACATGGCTAATTCTTCATCAATCACAGGAGCTTGACAATGATCAATGATGACGGCTTGGGCTTAGAAGATAACGAGTGATAAGTAGCTAAGGGATGTGACAATGCCGACAACCCTAAAATCGAGGCCTACGGCTAGATTTCAGTGATGATTCAAAAGCGGGCAAAGACAACACATCCTCTAATGACAATAGTGATGATCAATGAATGGCGGTGAAGGCTTGAGTAGCTTCCATGACAATAAAGGTGATTAGTCTCGGTGTGGAGTAGCTTAGACTGTGTCCTAAGTGTGCATCCAAAAAATTCCTACATTTATGAGTACAAGGAATTTGGTTGGGATGAATGTCACACATAAGAAATTTATGCAATCAATTAATGTGACTATTACATTTAAGTGATAGGTTAGAAATTCATTATGTTAATTATTTACTTATATTTGAAAAGTTTTACCAAACATTTTAACAGGTTCAAAATATTTTCGGATTTATCGATATTTAGAACAAACACTAATTTTCTTACTTATGTATTGATTTATTTGATTCCTTAGTAATTTAATCGAAAAAGCTACTTTGGAAAGCTGTTTTTTTGGCTCTCTCTTCCTTTGGCCAATGAGACTTTGAACTTAATACTAGCTTTTGTCTATCGGAAAAGTGAAACATTGAACTTAACATATGTTGATGTCATGCCTATTTCATCAATACTAACTTCCGGTTCATTAATACAAGGGGTGACTTACTTCTTTACTTGGCAAAAAAGAAGCCATCTTTCATTTGAATCCAAATATCCCTTCTCTTAACTTATGAGAATGTGCCACTTGCCTAAGCTATTCACCTAGAGGCCACATGAAGATTTTCTATTGGAACACTTACCCCCTCCACTCTTTGATTCAATGATTTCAACCTATAAACATTAAATTCACTAACCAAGGTTAACCCATCTCCTCTTTCATTGCTTGTTATGGCCATGTATAACATCAGGGAGAGAGAAAGAGAGAGAGAGTTCCCAAGACAAGGCCACACTCCGGTACTTCATCAATCACTTTCCACTTTTCTTTCAACTTGCACTTTTAATTCTAAGAGTAAAAGCAAAAGGTCCCACGTTTGTATTTGATTAAAGTCTCCAATTCATTTTCAGGTTTGGATGAGGTAAACTCGTTGATTGCCTCAATGGGTTTGTCATTTTTAAGGCAAAAATCAGTGATTTTGGTTTTGTTTTATTTTGAAGAAAAACTAAAGCCTTGATTTTATGCAAGCTATTATCAAGGTAAATGAAAACTCTAGGCACTAATAGTGATGAGCATATTGAACCACCCAAACTGGGAGCCACCTGGATCGACTAGTTTGGTCCAATTCCCAATTCCATCAAAATAGAACTAGTGATTTTCGGTTGGGTTCCCGATTCTGGGGAGAATTGGACAGGTCCAATTTTTTTTTATAAAAAAAATAGCAATAAATCCTAAAATAGACTGCTTAATTTCTTAAACACACACACAAATATATATATCTGATACCATAAAGGGGTTATGATCGGAGTACTATATGAGAGAACAAGAAAGTATAAAGGATTAACAGATCTATATGAAAGCAGAGAAGGATGTATAACAATAAGAAACAACAAGAAAGTAAATAACTTAAATAAAATCGCGAGAATTAAAAATAATATAAAGACCAAAGGCAATATATAAAATATAAAGTAAGAGTATGCATAAATAAAAACCAACCATGAAGGTGGTATGAACTTGTATTATATAAAGCTGAAAAGCTGAAATTACATGTATTGAGATGCAGAAACTTAGATGCAAAAACTTAAAGCATCAAGTCATCCACTAGGGCGGTAATCCGCACTCCAGGAGTATTGATGTCTCGTATTACAAGAAATGGTTAACCAACTATCATGTAAGTTGGTTACCCCGTATAAAACGATGTATATGAAAACTAACTTACTTTGAAACCAGGGATACAAGGTAAGAGAGCTTGGAGATGGAAGAGATGAGGATGGAGATGGAAGGGATGAAGGATTACAAGTGAGAGAGAGAGAAGGAGAAGAGAGAAATTCAGAAAATTTCGGGGTCCCTTTCTTCTATGTCGAGTGGGTGTATTTATAGCGAGTGCTACAGTGAAATGCTACAAAGGCTTCGAACAAAGTAAAGTGAACAAGATGCGAGTGAACAAAGTGTATGAACAGTGTGTGTCTACTACGCTTGAAGTGTGTAGCCTTTTGCGCCGTTTGTAATAGTAACGCATGTGATGTCTTTTAATCTCTGTCCCGATTGATCCCGTAGCGCTCGTCTTCATTAGTGTTTCCACTATGATATGACTGGGAAGATCCGTCTTGACTGTTTTGAGATTTGGAAGATCCACATTGTGATTCTTCCGCTTCGAGAGCATTGTCCCGAGAATGTTGCGGTATTCATCTCTGTTTTGGACTGCTGCAAGTGCTTTGCACTTGCCATGGATTTTTCCCGTAAAATGATGTATTTGATGGGGATGCGATTATTTGGGTTTTCTGGCTATTTAGCCATGTTTTAACCGCAGCTTCGGATCCTTGATCAAGAAATCTGAATCCATCCCACCATTTGGTTTTGTATTTTCGGACAAGTGTTGGTATACCCGGTTTTTTGATGTATTGTATTCAAATTCCCATGTCATTACCCACGAGATTTTGAATATTATAAAGAAATGCATAAGGCATGGGAACCTTATATCATGAGGTGTTGGTATGAATTGTTCACTGAAAATCTTGTATCCTTGTTTGACCGTGGGGTGTAATATTATGTCCAAAGGACCAAAGAGATCCCACCAGAGTCAAACCAGCTTTGGTGAGCTTTGTCTTGGGAAGTTGTCTTTGAAGAATAATAACCGGGAGTGTTGGAAATTTGTATTCTCGGAAAAAGACATTCCACCAAGCTTGTTGGTAGTCCCAAGATGTATATGAAGAGGAGTATGGTAGACTTTGGGTAAGTCCGGTTTGGAATTTTCTAGGTGTATGGGGTGAGGCTCCCCAAAGGTGAGGGGTGTATGACTTTACCGATGGATATAGTGGAATAAAGGATATTTTCGTATTGGTTTTATCAAGAAAGTGAGTGAACCTTGCCGATTCTGTTTCCACTAAAATTTGCTCATAATAAGCAAGGGTTTTGTTTGTATTGTGTGGTTTGAAAAGCCAATTTCTTGGAAATATGTTTTCTGCAAATTTGATTGGATCTTTATCGAAGAATCCATCTTCCACAATCAATATATTTTGAAAAGATGTTTTGGGAAAGAATTTTGATCTTTGAGAAAGAGGGGTTGCCCGGGGCTTAATAACCACCTCATTCGAAATTCTTTTGTATTCCGCTTGTTTTTGTGTAGCAAGCGGGAAGGATTGTTACTTACCTCTATGGCACTTTGGATGGCTCTTTCTTTACGTTTTGTAAAGACTGGGCAAGTAACAATATTGTTTCTTTTGGAAGTATGTTGGCTAACCGATTGAGGGCTAGCATGGGTTCGGATGTTATGGGTTCTCCGTTGTCAAAGGTGATTGCTGTATGAATGTTTGGTTGTTTTCTGCCATTTGGAGCCATGTTTTGACAGATGTTAAGCCTTTCGGCTTTGGTGGTGTATTGGAGGGTTCGGCGGTGGCTTTGCCTTTGCCTTTGTCTTTGTCTTTTTGGGTCTTGGCATATTGGTATCCCCTGTAAAAATTCTCTTGTGAGAAAATCAGGCAATGAATTTGAAGAACCATTTATAAATTCTATGTCAAAATTGAATACTTTTTTGAAAGTATGGCTTGCCATCCGGCAAAAATTTATTTTGATGCAACATTTAAAACGTCTTTTTGTAAAATGTCTTTGGCTGATTTGCAATCAATTCTCAAGAGAAATTTTTGATTTAATAAATCTCCTTGGAATTTTGATATAGATAAAACTATAGCAAGTATTTCTTTTTTGATTGTCGAATAATTTTGTTGAGTGGAATTCCAATGTTTTGATATAAATTGAATAACTTGTTCTTTGTTGTTATTGACTTGTTTGAGAATACCACCATAACCTAATTCCCGACGCATCTGTTTCTACTATTTTGAAAGTGGAGGGGTCGGCAAGATGTAAGCATGGTATATCTTTGACATGAATTTTTATTTGTTTGACAATGTCTGTATGGACAGAGGTCCATGGTGGAGGATCCTTTCGTAACCTTTGATGTAAAGGTTTGCAAAGAATATTTATATTAGGAAAGAAATCTAAAATATAATTGAGGCTCCCCAAAAACCTTTGTAATTGAGTTTTGTCTTTAATCTCATCGGGAATTTATCAAGTAAAAGAGATTGATCTTTCTATGGGAGTGATGGTGCTTAAATGGATGTAATGACCTAAAAATCTAATCTTGGTTTTGAAGAGTGCAATTTTAGTAGGAGAGACTACAAGACCGCTTTGTATGATTATTTTTATGAAAGTGGATAAATGTTTGAAATGCTGTTCTATATTGGAAGAGAAAACTAGAACATCATCTATATAAACTATGATGTATTCTGAATAAGGATTGAAAATCTCGTTCATAATTCTTTGGAATTCTCAAGGGGCATTTTTGAGACCGAATGGCATAACATTCCATTCATATTGGCCAAAAGGTACTTGTAAAGGCTGTCTTGTATTTATCTTTTCACTAACTTGTATTTGCCAAATCCCGATTTCATGTCAAATTTAGAAAATATTTTTGATCTACAAAGTCTATTCAGTAAATCTTTTTGTTGGGTATAGGGTATCTTATCCATCTAAGGGCTGTATTAAGAGGTTTGTAATTAATAACTAACACAGGAACTCCTCTTTCTAGTTCAGCATTTTTATTAACATAAAAAGCAAAACAACTCCAAGGTGATTGGCTTTTTCTTATGAGTTTTTTATTTAAGAGATCTTGTATTTCTGTTTGACAAAATTTTAAAACTTCTTGGTTCATTTGTGTAGGACGGGCTTTGGTAGGAATTTTGTTTTCAGAAAAATCATGTTCATAAGGTAAATCGACGATATGCTTTTTCCTTTCCCAAAAGGCATTGGGTAGAGTAGAGCATATAGTTTTTTCTATGTGTTTTTGTAGAGAAGCTATTTTTTCTATGATGTTTGGTTTTATGAGATTTTCTTCTATTCTTTTGAACTCTAAGTCTTCTTTTAAAAATTCAAGCTGGTTTTCTTTGTCTTTTATGAGGCAGTTTATTTCTGAAATGGAATGTTCTTGTAAAATATTAAGACTTCTTTTCTGCGGTTTTGTTATGAAATTGAAGGTGATTTTTTTTTTTAAAGCATGAGTTTCTATACCTTCATTAGTAACAGCAAAGGGTTGAATCAATTGTATGAAAGGTGTTCCAAGGATAACCTGTTGTCTCATGTTTTTAACTAAAAGAAAAGATGTTTTGTAAGACATTTGGTCTTTTATTATTAGGGCTTCCGGTAACTTGTATTGTATATTCAGCTTGTCTCCTGAGGCTGATTTTAAAGACTCGGATGTTTTGTCAAAGTATCTTGTTGGAACAAGGCCTTCCTTGATACAATTGAGGTCAGCCCCGTATCAAAGAGTGCCATTGTTTCAATAATATACTCATTATTGATTTTTATCTTAATATTTATTATCCATTTCCTAGATGTGATTTCTGTTAATAGCATAAGAAAAGCTGGATCGAGGTATCCGGAGTACTAGCGATTTCATTTTGGTCTTCAAGTTTTGTTGTTCTTTTTATGACAAGAGACTTTATATCAGAAATTTCTTGTTTCATTTCGATTGAGTTTCTTTTAATGCTTGTATTTCTAACTTTTGTTGTTTTATTTCATTTTGGAGGTCATTAATATTTATAGGTCTGGACTGTGGTTTTTTGTTTCTATTAAGAATGTCTTTAAGGTTGTATGAAGTATTAGGCTTGGAAGTAATGTTCATAGAAGAGTAAAGTCTATCTAAGTATTCTTTTTTCGCTTGGGTCAAGTATTTTGTCGGCGGTCTTTGAGAAGGAATTCTTCTTCTTTTGTTAAGACGTTTACTTCAAGAGTAGGTTTTTTACGGAGAAGCGTCTTCATATTCGGAATCGAAGAGGAATCTATCTCATTAATCAAGACCTTCTTCCTCAAGAAATTCATCGGAAGAAGTATCATCATTTTCTATGAAGATGTTATTTAATTGATTAAGAGTATTGTCATCTAAAGAAAGTTCATTCAATTTTTTATTAATCCTACAATATTTTGAAATATGACCTTTTCTTCCACAAGAATAGCATTTGATGTCTTTAAAAATTTTTCTATCGGTATGAGGTCTATTTTGAGTATTCGATGTCTTTGTTTATTCCTACGAAAATGAGGTTTGTTGTGATGTTTCTTTGTTTCTTTTTCAGGAGGACAAGTTCCCTTACATTTTGATTTTGTTTTTCATTATAGGAGGGGTCGTATTGAGCACAAAAATCTCCTAGACTCCTATTGGTGAGGGATTGTTCTTCCTTGAGTTGTCTTTGTAATTTGATTGTATTACACATTTGTGTTCCTTGTCTGTAAACATAGGAGACTATCTCTCCATAAGAAAGGAGATCATAAGGAATTTGACCGCTTTGTATTCTTCTCTAATTTTATCTCTAACTTGGTCACCTATAATCTGAGGTAAACCGGCTAAGAATTTTTCTTTCCAAAAAGGTTGATTGCAAATCGGATCTAATAAGAACCCTTTGAAAGAAAAGTTCTTTGTATTCTCTAAATCGTCCTAAAGATTTGCAACGCATATTGGAAAGGAGATCTTGGTTTCTATCCCTAATATGTGAAGGATCTCCTACAAAGTGTTGTGAAATGGAATAGATAAGGGTATTGACCGCATCTTGGATGAGATGACCTTGATCATCATCCATGCGTTGTCCAAAATCATCTACCTTATAAGCAGTTAAAATTTGTGTCTTTTGTTCATCTGTGAGGTAGTTATCCCACCAACCTTTTAGCTGTCCAGTGAAGCCAGCTACTAAAAGATTAGCAACAGCATGGTCAGAAACATCTTGCTGTGTTTTGTAGGCATTAGCAAGCATCACCATGTTGTTAAGGATGTTCATGACATTGGTTTCTGCAACACCATCAATGTTCCATTCATAGATGGCGTCGGGAGAATATTTATTCTGTATTTTTGCGATGATTCTTCTTGGGCAATGTCTGGTGGGGTAGCTCTACTATAATAAAGCTTCGAGGTTGTCTCCAATTGAGTCTGTTAATCTCATTAACTGTCTCATTTTCGAGGGTTTGGTTAGGGTATTAATGGTGGGTTGGTCTGGAGTGTCTCTAATGATAAGATTCTGGAATTTAGGAGTGTCTAGTATAGGATCGAGGTTCCAACTTTGATTTTCCTAAGAGTTTTTCTTTTGTTCTATGGCTTTGGCAAACTCGGGCTAAGATTTTTGGAAATTCAAAGGCTTTAAAAATGGGTTTTTTGAGAGTGTCAACTTGTGGTGTAACAAGTTGAGTAGGATTCTGGGAGGTGGATTCCATCCTATTCAACTGTTTTCCTATGGTTACTAAATGTTGATTAGTAAAATTGTTTTGTTCAATAACTTTGTGGATGTAGAGAGAGTCTCCTTTATCTGGAAGTCTAAAAGGAGTGGCTGAAACCTCGCTATCTCCATGCTGTATTTTTATTCTCCTAAGGGGTGGATGATTGGATTCTATGGTTTCACCATTATCAAGTTTCCACTTATAATGATGATCTAAAACAAATATTTCTTTAGGTTCGAGGAATTGTTCTTCTAACCAATCAAAGAAAAATATATGGACTTCATATTCATATATGTAGTCGTAATATTTTTGTTTGATGTCTTTTGCTTTATCAGCAAAGGTTTTGAAGAACCATTCTCTGATTTGTTTGTTGTTTTCAGAATTAAATTCTTTATTAAGAAAAGTTTTGTTTGGCTCAAAATGTTTTTCTAAAACATTAAGCTCGGCATCTATCATTTGTGAATAAGTAGGAGAATGATGAGGAGAGTCTGTATTATCTACGGGTGGTTCGACCGGTTCGGGCTGATTTTGTTGATAAATAGGCCTGGAAATTCCTGATCTATTATCTAAACCACTAATTTCTGGTTCAAGAGGTGTCTCATTATTACTTCTACTGGTGGAAGGAGGTAAAGGTGTTGTACTTCTTGTGGGAGTGTCTCTATGTATACTAGGAGGAGGAGTGTTTCTATGTGTACTAGGGGGGATGGTGATTATAGGAGGAAGATTAGGATTAAGATCTATGGACCTTGTATAGGAATTATGGAAAGAAGGACTAGATCTTGAATCGAAAGATCTCCTGGGAAATCTAATAGTCACTCTTCCTTCTTACGGGTGTTGAATGACATTAGTAGGGTCTGTATTTTGAACAATTTGTTGGGGAATTTGGTTTTCTAATTCCCATTGTTCTGTAAAGTAACTTGATTCCAATTAATAGACCTAGGAATTGTCATATTTGCTCTAGTAATGTCAGTTTGGAGAAGAAGTGTTTCTCCTCGTGGACTATGTTTGAAAGCATTTTCTCCAAAAGCGGAGGACATGGCTTTATAATGGATTCTATAGACAAGGGCTAAGGGAATAGATCCATCTGCTACTTTATAATTATGGGTTTTGATTTGGAGTGTTAGAGCTCGAGAATGTTCTTGTCTTTAAGGGAAACTGAGAAATTGGGATAACAGTCAAAATGTATAGGTCCTTTGCAGAGACTTGTCTCTACAGTGCCAAGAATAGATTCATCATAATTTAAAAGACGTGAATCACGTAAGACTAAGAGAATGGAAGTATCAAGGCCTTCTTTAGTAAGAGGTTTGACTCCTACTTGAACTAGTCCTATATGAATGTAGTTGTATTTTTGTTTGTGCTTTAGGATGGACTCTTTGTTCAAAAGATGTATTTTTTCATAAGAATTAGAAAGAGGAACATCTCTTTCTTCAGTAGTTATGACATAGTCTGATTTTTGAAAAACTTCAATTTAGATTGCTTGTATATTTCCTTAAGCTGTATTTTAGGAATTTCCCAATTTTTTATAGATTTGTTGAAATCTTCTATCCTTACTTCTTCTCTATGTATAGGACTGGGATCTGAGTCCATTTGTGATAGAGAACTAGAGGAAGATGTAGATCTTCTATGTAAACTCATACTTAAGATCGGAACTATTCCTTCTTCGAACCGTTACGTCGCTAAACCAACGGTCTAACAGCCACTCAGGGACTTACGGCCTGGACCACTCTGTAGAAACAAGAAGGATGCCAACGAATGGCTCTCGATCTAAGAGTATGTTTTTACAAAGACTATCTATATTTTACACTTCTTCTCCAAACTGACATTACTAGAGCAAATACGACAATTCCTAGGTCTATTAATTGGAATCAAGTTACTTTACCAGAACAATGGGAATTAGAAAACCAAATTCCCCAACAAGTTGTTCAAAATACGAGACCCTACTAATGTCATTCAACACCCATAAGGAAGAGTGACTATTAGATTTCCCAGGAGATCTTTCGATTCAAGATCTAGTCCTTCTTTCCATAATTCCTATACAAGGTCCATAGATCTTAATCCTAATCTTCCTCCTATAATCACCATCCCCCCTAGTACACATAGAAACACTCCTCCTCCTAGTATACATAGAGACACTCCCACAAGAAGTACAACACCTTTACCTCCTTCCACCAAAAGAAGTAATAATGAGACACCTCTTGAACCAGAAATTAGTGGTTTAGATAATAGATCAGGAATTTCCAGGCCTATTTATCAACAAAATCAGCCCGAACCAGTCGAACCACCCGTAGATAATACAGACTCTCCTCATCATTCTCCTACTTATTCACAAATGATAGATGCCGAGCTTAATGTTTTAGAAAAACATTTTGAGCCAAACAAAACTTTTCTTAATAAAGAATTTAATTCTGAAAACAACAAACAAATCAGAGAATGGTTCTTCAAAACCTTTGCTGATAAAGCAAAAGACATCAAACAAAAATATTACGACTACATATATGAATATGAAGTCCATATATTTTTCTTTGATTGGTTAGAAGAACAATTCCTCGAACCTAACCACCGGCGGTGGTGGCGTAGGTGGTTGAGCAAGGGACCTCCCACGAAAGGGCCCGAGTTCGATCCACGGCGTCGTCGAGTCTTAAGTGCAAGCCGCGTCTTACCCGGGGCACGTGGGTGGTGGGTCCTCACGTGCCTCCCTGGGTTTACCTCAGAACGGCGTGCGGGGTTCCCAGGGTCACCAAAAAAAAAAAAAAAAAAAAAAAAAAAAACAATTCCTCGAACCTAAAGAAATATTTGTTTTAGATCATCATTATAAGTGGAAACTTGATAATGGTGAAACCATAGAATCCAATCATCCACCCCTTAGGAGAATAAAAATACAGCATGGAGATAGCGAGGTTTCAGCCACTCCTTTTAGACTTCCGATAAAGGAGACTCTCTCTACATCCACAAAGTTATTGAACAAAACAATTTTACTAATCAACATTTAGTAACCATAGGAAAACAGTTGAATAGGATGGAATCCACCTCCCGAGAATCCTACTCAACTTGTTACACCACAAGTTGACACTCTCAAAAAACCCATTTTTAAAGCCTTTGAATTTCCAAAAATCTTAGCCCGAGTTTGCCAAAGCCATAGAACAAAAGAAAAACTCTTAGGAAAATCAAAGTTGGAACCCGATCCTATACTAGACACTCCTAAATTCCAGAATCTTATCATTAGAGACACTCCGCACCAACCCACCATTAATACCCTAACCAAACCCTCTGAAAATGAGACAGTTAATGAGATTAACGTACTCAATTGGAGACAACCTCGAAGCTTTATTATAGTAGAGCTACCCCACCAGACATTGCCCAAGAAGAATCATCGCAAAAATACAGAATAAATATTCTCCCGACGCCATCTATGAATGGAACATTGATGGTGTTGCGAAACCAATGTCATGAACATCCTTAACAACATGGTGATGCTTGCTAATGCCTACAAAACACAGCAAGATGTTTCGACCATGCTGTTGCTAATCTTTTAGTAGCTGGCTTCACCGGACAGCTAAAAGGTTGGTGGGATAACTACCTCACGATGAACAAAAGACACAAATTTTAACCGCTTATAAGGTAGATGATTTTGGACAACGCATGGATGATGATCAAGGTCATCTCATCCAAGATGCGGTCAATACCCTTATCTATTCCATTTCACAACACTTTGTAGGAGATCCTTCACATATTAGGGATAGAAACCAAGATCTCCTTTCCAATATGCGTTGCAAATCTTTAGGACGATTTAGAGAATACAAAGAACTTTTCTTTCAAAGGGTTCTTATTAGATCCGATCGCAATCAACCTTTTTGGAAAGAAAATTCTTAGCCGGTTTACCTCAGATTATAGGTGACCAAGTTAGAGATAAAATTAGAGAAGAATACAGCGGTCAAATTCCTTATGATCTCCTTTCTTATGGAGAGATAGTCTCCTATGTTTACAGACAAGGAACACAAATGTGTAATACAATCAAATTACAAAGACAACTCAAGGAAGAACAATCCCTCACCAATAGGAGTCTAGGAGATTTTTGTGCTCAATACGACCCCTCCTATAATGAAAAAACAAAATCAAAATGTAAGGGAACTTGTCCTCCTGAAAAAGAAACAAAGAAACATCACAACAAACCTCATTTTCGTAGGAATAAACAAAGACATCGAATACTCAAAATAGACCTCATACCGATAGAAAAATTTTAAAGACATCAAATGCTATTCTTGTGGAAGAAAAGGTCATATTTCAAAATATTGTAGGATTAATAAAAATTGAATGAACTTTCTTTAGATGACAATACTCTTAATCAATTAAATAACATCTTCATAGAAAATGATGATACTTCTTCCGATGAATTTCTTGAGGAAGAAGGTCTTCGATTAATGAGATAGATTCCTCTTCGATTCCGAATATGAAGACGCTTCTCCGTAAAAACCTACTCTTGAAGTAAACGTCTTAACAAAAGAAGAAGAATTCCTTCTCGGCAAGACCGCCGACAAAATACTTGACCCCGAAGCGAAAAAGAATACTTAGATAGACTTCACTCTTCTATGAACATTACTTCCAAGCCTAATACTTCATACAACCTTAAAGACATTCTTAATAGAAACAAAAAACCACAGTCCGACCTATAAATATTAATGACCTCCAAAATGAAATAAAACAACAAAAGTTAGAAATACAAGCATTAAAAGAAACTCAATCGAAATGAAACAAGAAATTTCTGATATAAAGTCTCTTGTCATAAAAAGAACAACAAAACTTGAAGACCAAAATGAAATCGCTAGTACTCCGGATACCTCGATCCAGCTTTTCTTATGCTATTAACAGAAATCACATCTAGGAAATGGATAATAAATATTAAGATAAAAATCAATAATGAGTATATTATTGAAACAATGGCACTCTTTGATACAAAATGACCTCAATTGTATCAAGGAAGGCCTTGTTCCAACAAGATACTTTGACAAAACATCTCGAGTCTTTAAAATCAGCCTCGAGACAAGCTGAATATACAATACAAGTTACCGGAAGCCCTATAATAAAAGACCAAATGTCTTACAAAACATCTTTTCTTTTAGTTAAAAACATGAGACAACAGATTATCCTTGGAACACCTTTCATACAATTGATTCAACCCTTTGCTGTTACTAATGAAGGTATAGAAACTCATGCTTTAAACAAAAAAAATCACCTTCAATTTCATAACAAAACCGCAGAAAAGAAGTCTTAATATTTTACAAGAACATTCCATTTCAGAAATAAACTGCCTCATAAAAGACAAAGAAAACCAGCTTGAATTTTTAAAAGAAGACTTAGAGTTCAAAAGAATAGAAGAAAATCTCATAAAACCAAACATCATAGAAAAAAATAGCTTCTCTACAAAAACACATAGAAAAAACTATATGCTCTACTCTACCCAATGCCTTTTGGGAAAGGAAAAAGCATATCGTCGATTTACCTTATGAACATGATTTTTCTGAAAACAAAATTCCTACCAAAGCCCGTCCTACACAAATGAACCAAGAAGTTTTAAAATTTTGTCAAACAGAAATACAAGATCTCTTAAATAAAAAACTCATAAGAAAAAGCCAATCACCTTGGAGTTGTTCTGCTTTTTATGTTAATAAAAATGCTGAACTAGAAAGAGGAGTTCCTGTGTTAGTTATTAATTACAAACCTCTTAATACAGCCCTTAGATGGATAAGATACCCTATACCCAACAAAAAAGATTTACTTTGAATAGACTTTGTAGATCAAAAATATTTTCTAAATTTGACATGAAATCAGGATTCTGGCAAATACAAGTTAGTGAAAAAGATAAATACAAGACAGCCTTTACAGTACCTTTTGGCCAATATGAATGGAATGTTATGCCATTCGGTCTCAAAAATGCCCCTTCAGAATTCCAAAGAATTATGAACGAGATTTTCAATCCTTATTCAGAATACATCATAGTTTATATAGATGATGTTCTAGTTTTCTCTTCCAATATAGAACAGCATTTCAAACATTTATCCACTTTCATAAAAATAATCATACAAAGCGGTCTTGTAGTCTCTCCTACTAAAATTGCACTCTTCAAAACCAAGATTAGATTTTTAGGTCATTACATCCATTTAAGCACCATCACTCCCATAGAAAGATCAATCTCTTTTACTTGATAAATTCCCGATGAGATTAAAGACAAAACTCAATTACAAAGGTTTTTGGGGAGCCTCAATTATATTTTAGATTTCTTTCCTAATATAAATATCCTTTGCAAACCTTTACATCAAAGGTTACGAAAGGATCCTCCACCATGGACCTCTGTCCATACGTACATTGTCAAACAAATAAAAATTCATGTCAAAGATATACCATGCTTACATCTTGCCGACCCCTCCACTTTCAAAATAGTAGAAACAGAGATGCGTCGAATTAGGTTATGGTGGTATTCTCAAACAAGTCAATAACAACAAAGAACAAGTTATTCAATTTATATCAAAACATTGGAATTCCACTCAACAAAATTATTCGACAATCAAAAAGAAATACTTGCTATAGTTTTATCTATATCAAAATTCCAAGGAGATTTATTAAATCAAAAATTTCTCTTGAGAATTGATTGCAAATCAGCCAAAGACATTTTACAAAAAGACGTTTTAAATGTTGCATCAAAATAAATTTTTGCCGATGGCAAGCCATACTTTCGATTCGATTTTGACATAGAATTTATAAATGGTTCTTCAAATTCATTGCCTGATTTTCTCACAAGAGAATTTTTACAGGGGATACCAATATGCCAAGACCCAAAAAAAGACAAAGACAAAGGCAAAGGCAAAGCCACCGCCGAACCCTCCAATACACCACCAAAGCCGAAAGGCTTAACATCTGTCAAAACATGGCTCCAAATGGCGAAAAAACAACCAAACATTCATACAAAGCAATCACCTTTGACAACGTAACCCATAACATCCGAACCCATGCTAGCCCTCAATCGCTTAGCCAACATACTTCCAAAAGAAACAATATTGTTACTTGCCCAGTCTTTACAAAACGTAAAGAAAGAGCCATCCAAAGTGCCATAGAGGTAAGTAACAATCCTTCCCCGCTTGCTACACAAAAACAAGCGGAATACAAAAGAATTTCGAATGAGGTGGTTATTAAGCCCCAGGCAACCCCTCTTTCTCAAAGATCAAAATTCTTTCCCAAAACATCTTTTCAAAATATATTGACTGTGGAAGATGGATTCTTCGATAAAGATCCAATCAAATTTGCAGAAAACATATTTCCAAGAAATTGGCTTTTCAAACCACACAATACAAACAAAACCCTTGCTTATTATGAGCAAATTTTAGTGGAAACAGAATCGGCAAGGTTCACTCACTTTGCTTGATAAAACCAATACGAAAATATCCTTTATTCCACTATATCCATCGGTAAAAAGTCATACACCCCTCACACTTTGGGGAGCCTCACCCCATACACCTAGAAAATTCCAAACCGGACTTACCCAAAGTCTACCATACTCCTCTTCATATACATACTGGGACTACCAACAAGCTTGGTGGAATGTCTTTTTCCGACGAATACAAATTTCCAACACTCCTGGTTATTATTCTTCAAAGACAACTTCCCAAGACAAAGCTTACCAAACCGGTTTGACTCCCCGGTGGGATCTCTTTGGTCCTTTGGACATAATATTACACCCCACGGTCAAACAAGGATACAAGATTTTCAGTGAACAATTCATACCAACACCTCATGATATAAGGTTCCCATGCCTTATGCATTTCTTTATAATATTCAAAATCTCGTGGGTAACAAAGATGGGAATTTGAATACAATACATCCAAAAAACCGGGTATACCAACACTTGTCCAAAATACAAAACCAAATGGTGGGATGGATTCAGATTTCTTGATCAAGGATCCGAAGTGCGGTTAAAACATGGCTAAATAGCCGAAAACCCAAATAATCGCATCCCCATCAAATACATCATTTTTACAGAAAAATCCATGGCAAGTGCAGCACTTGCAGCAGTCCAAAACAGAGATGAATACCGCAACATTCTCGGGACAATGCTCTCGAAGCGGAAGAATCACAATGTGGATCTTCCAAATCTCAAAACAAATAAGACGGATCTTCCCAGTCATATCATAGTGGAAACACTAATGAAGACGATCTAGCTACGGGATCAATCGGACGGAGATTAAAAGACATCACATGCGCTTACTATTACAAACGGCGCAAAAGGCTACACACCGGAGCGTAGTAGACACACACTTTGTTCATACACTTTGTTCATACACTACATTGTTCACTCGCATCTTTCACTTTACACTTTGTTCAAAGACTATAGCATTTCACCGTAGCACTCGCTATAAATACACCCACTCGACATAGAAGAAAGGGACCCGAAATTTTCTGAATTTCTCTCTTCTCCTTCTCTCTCTCTCACTTGTAATCCTTCATCCCTTCCATCTCCATCCTCATCTCTTCCATCTCCAAGCTCTCTTACCTTGTATCCCCCGGTTTCAAAGTAAGTTAGTTTTCATATACATCGTTTTATACAGGGTAACCAACTTACATGATAGTTGGTTAACCATTTCTTGTAATACTGAGACATCAATACTCCCCGGAGTGCGGATTACCGCCCTAGTGGATGACTTGATGCTTTAAGTTTTTGCATCTAAGTTTCTGCATCTCAATACATGTAATTTCAGCTTTTCAGCTTTATATAATACAAGTTCATACCACCTTCATGGTTGGTTTTTGTTTATGCATACTCTTACTTTATATTTTATATATTGCCTTTGGTCTTTATATTATTTTTAATTCTCGCGATTTTATTTAAGTTATTTACTTTCTTGTTGTTTCTTATTGTTATACATCCTTCTCTCGCTTTCATATAGATCTCGTTAATCCTTTATACTTTCTTGTTCTCTCATATAGTACTCCGATCATAACCCCTTTATGGTATATATATAATTAAATTTAGACTAAAATCTTCATGGAGTGGCCAGTGCCGTCAGATTAGACCGAACCAAACCATTTGGTAGGGCCATTTGGGAATCGAGGACTGCACCGGTCCCAAAATTATGAACTGGTCCTCCCGGTCCGATTCCCAATTCCACTTTGGAACCCAATCGGACTAGGAATTGATTACCCCTAGGCACTAAAGTAAGTTATTTTAATAAGTACTTAACTAGGTTGTTTGATGGGTGTTTACTTTAAATGAGTTTTATGATTATGTGTGAGTTTGATAATAGCGTATTGGATTCCTCATTTGTGTGAATTCTGATAGTGGTATGTGGGTTGATAATTTTAATTGTTATGATAAGAAGTATGAGTAAATTATTTGGTGATTGATAGTATTTTGGTGAAAATAGTGTAAAAAGGGTAAGAAATGAGAAAGTTATCGATTTCAGCGGTTACCAAATATGGAGATTTACCGATTTAAGCGAGTCAACGGATCTAGAAGTTACTGAATATAGGGGTTACCGATTTTCAAAAAAAAAAAAAAAAAGTTTACATGCTTTCTATTCTCTTGATATCTTAGTCTTTCATATGTTATTAAGCATCATTATACAATAAATACAATAAATACATGTCTGTTACAGTGGAGAAGAGTATGCATGGACTGTTGATATTGAATATGTTCAATGGGTGATGGTTAAGTAAAATAGTGTGGTGCATTGAATGTTGATGTCAATCTTATTTATGTGTAATAGTGTTGCATGATAACATTGAATTTGGTTAAGTAAAATAGTGTGGTGCATTGAATGTTGATGTCGATCTTATTTATGTGCAATAGTGTTGCATGATAACATTGAATAGTGAAAAAGAAAAGTATCGCCATCCATGTGAGGGTGTTGACATTGCCCCATGTGTCGTGATATGTTTCGAGATGCCATGGTGAGTGTTTCGAGATGCCCCATGTTTAAAATTATGTATGAGTATAGAGAGATGCCTTGTGGACGGATGTTGCGAGATGCCTCAGAGTTGAGATGCTCCGAGAGTGTTCAGAAGGAAAAGTGAAAAAGATGATGGATGCTCACGAATGTATATGATATATGCATGTTGATAAGGCACCAAATATTACTTATACGTCAAGAAATTATATGTCATACGTGTGCATTGATTGAATTAAACCATGGATTTGTGTGAGGCACTTGCAAAGAAGGTGAGGCCTATGCTCACGCATTGATTATATTGTCTCGAATGCTTGTAATTGTTATATTATGGCAGATGCGAAAGTGCACTCCTACTATAGAGATTTTACTTGCTATACTTCGGCTCATTTCTTTATTTTTGCAAACATCTAGGATGGCCCTTCTATTGCCGCCACTTTTCGGAGCCTTGGTACACATTAAGTACGGATATGAGGATGTTATGTTGCTTAATTTATTTTTGCGACTCGACTCAATTCGATAATTTCATTTTTCACTTTGATCAGTTTTTTTTTTTTTTTTTTTTTTTTAATGGTACTCGATTCTTGAACCATTTCCAAGCGGGTCCCAATTAAACTGTTCAGGTAATTTGGAACCGACAGATCCAATTTAGCGATCACCAAAGTGCGAAGAGATGGGCGGTTGGGATCAATCCAAGGTCCATGTATAATCCCGAGGCCTCGGTAAGCTTGGCGTTAGGTAATGATATATATCATTATTCTTTTCGGTCAGTGCTGAACAAATTGCACCCCAAAAAGGATCAACCGATGCTTAAATGCCCCGTATAACTCACATGAATCGAATCACACCATAAGATACACACGAATATCCAATTTTGACATAATCTAGTCATTCATAATAATTACTCAAACCTCATGAACTGTCGAGATCGCTTCTTTTGCCCTACTTCCCTTCTTTGTTCGTATCTTTCGACTGTGATCGGTTTTGTATAACCGCGGGTCACACAGTCGGTCCTTCGCTCCTAACCCTCCCGAAAGAACGCTAGAACGGAGGTTCGGGTCCTCCAACAAGGCCGAACCTTAAACGTGACAGCCCCACGATTTTCAGGCGGCATCACCATCCTTTGCTCGAACTCGGCATGGCCGACGCGTGTGCACCGCCGTGGAAGCACGGCGCGGGACAAGGCTCCATCCCCGCATCCCGAGGCAGAAAAAGGGCCCCGGAAAAAGACGAGACGAGCAGGCGTTCGTTCCTCGTCGGCGTGCGGACCGGGGGAACGTGCATCGCCTGAGACCCCCGCCACGTATCGTCACGAGGAAGGAAGGTAGGAAGGGAGGGAAGCGTCGTCGTCGTCGTCGTCGTCGTCGAACGATTAAGGCAAGAGCTTTTAATTTGCTTGGGCGATTTTGGGGGAAGGTTGGACGGTGCTCGAAGGAAAAAGCTCAGCAGTTATAATGATCTGGATCATTAAAGGAAAAGATACTGTGAACTGGAAATCCGCATTATGACCTTCCCGACATGGAAAGCGCCATTGCCGAAAACGGAGCAGGAGTCGGTTTTCGCTCGCTTTCCTCTGTCGCTTTTCGGGGAGTGGGGTTCGTCGAGTGACTCTGCTTAACGTGAGCGCCCCGATCCGAGCCGTGGATTTAGCATAAGTACACCCCGTAACCTTAACCCCACCACCATCTTCTCGCTCCAGTTCCAGATCCTGCTCCTGTCTCTCTCTTTCTTTTCTCTTTCTCTTTCTCTTTCGGTCGCAGTCACTCGCTTTCCCTTTTGCCCTTTTGTCTTTTTGACCTCTTCTCCTTGTCTTCCCACTGCCTGGCGAGCTGAGCTGAGCGTAGAGGGACGGGAGGTATGTTGTCCCCGAACCCGCTCCCTCTCTTCTGTGCCCTGCTTCTCTGCGTGCCCCTGGCCATTGTCTTCACCATCAACACCGGCCCCGCCGCCACCACGACCTCCTCCTCCGCTGCGGCCGACGGCGGCGGCGGCGGCGACCCCGTGTCCATACCCGCAACCCCTTTGCCGAATGCCCGGTTCGACATCAAGGCCAACGTCGAAGCCAGGATCTTAGAGTCAAGAATCCCGACGGACGAACTGCCCATTATCGCAAACGCCAAGAACCCCGCCTCTAACCCCCTGGCGCCGCCGCCGCCGCCGCCGCCGCCAACGCCGCCGCCGTTCAGTTACGACGATGCGGAGGACGAGGATCTCTTCCGGTTGGCGTCCCGGGTCAGCCCGAATCCCACGCGGCCCAAGAAGCTGGCCTTCATGTTCCTGACCACAACGGGCCTCCCCTTCGCCCCGCTGTGGGAGGCCTACTTCCGCACCGCCCCGCAAGACCTCTACAACATCTACGTCCACGCCGACCCCACCCGGAAGCCCGGCCCGCGCTTCTCCGGCGTGTTCGCCGGCCGCGTCGTCCCGTCCAAGCCGTCCCGCCGCCACACCCCGACGCTCATCGCGGCGGCGCGCCGGCTGCTCTCCCGCGCGCTCCTCCACGACCGGGGCAACGCCATGTTCGCCCTCCTCTCCCCGTCCTGCGTCCCCCTCCGCTCCTTCAACTTCACCTACCGGACCCTGGCCGGATCGGGGAAGAGCTTCATCGAGATCCTGAAGAACGAACCGGGGCGGTACGACCGGTGGGCGGCGCGCGGGCCCGACGCGATGCTCCCGGAGGTGACCCTCGAGGACTTCCGGATCGGGTCCCAGTTCTGGGCGCTGACGCGGCGGCATGCCCGCGCGGCGGCGGCGGACACGCGCCTCTGGTCCAAGTTCCGGCTCCCCTGCGTGCCGCGCGCCCCGTGCTACCCGGAGGAGCACTACTTCCCGACGCTGCTCAGCATGCGGGACCCGCGCGGGTGCGTGCCGTGCACCCTGACCCACGTGGACTGGACGGGCCGGAGCGACGGGCACCCCCGGACGTACCGGGCGGGGGAGGTGGGCGCCGAGCTGATCCGCCGGCTGAGGAACGAGCGGCCCCGGTACGGCGACGACGGGGCCAACGGGACGGACCTGCTCGCGCACCGGAGGCACGACCCGTTCCTCTTCGCGAGGAAGTTCGATCCCGGCGCGGCGGGAGCGCTGATGGGCATGGCGGAGGACGTGCTCTTCAAAGACTAGGATGGCATTTTGTTCGGTGAGATTTCCCGTTCTTTAGGGGGGGAGGCGAGATAATTGTATATAGAGATGGAACAAAGCCTAAGCCTTCTTCGCGTCGTTTCCGTCTTAAGTCCAAAGGATAATAATGATGATGATGAGTCATGAAATGTACATCTTCTTCTGCTTAATCAAAGATTTGGTGGAGTGTTTTTTTTGTTTTTAATCCTTCATGGGTTCTGCGGCTAAGCGTTTCATTTGGTATCCAAAATAATTCGGTGTACATTTTCATATGCCTAGTACATTATTTTATCTACTTGAAGTGAAATTCCTCGCGATCAAAGGAAAAAAGAAAAAGATCTTTCCTCTCAAATTTGGGCCGCCATTTTGGGCCGACGGCAGCCCATCTTCACACCGGGCCCAAATCCCGTTCGGAGAGGATAAGGTTCCACTACGCACCGCATATTCTTAATTCTATCTACGACCTCGGATGTGTGCACGTTAGTTTAATCCGACTCAGCTTGATTTAAAGTGTCGATTTCAATGCCACCTTACAATAGTCTAGCAAGGATCCATAAGATTCACTGCTTACTTTCATACAATTGATGCTTGTTTTAGGCCGCTAATCCCCCTCATGTTTAACCTTAAAGGCAGTCGATAGCGTAGCATGAGATCGACACCACACGACACAGCGATCGGACACCTAGACATCAAAAGTCGCTTTGGACTGGGTGGCTCTGCTTCACTTTCTTGTCACCATCCCATCCCTCCCCCACCCTTCCCTTTTCTCTCCTCCTATATATTCAAAGGTGCTTTGAGGACCTTTGCGAGGACCTTTTCCTTTTCTTAGGGCTCTCCAGAGCACAGCAGGAAGCGACCAGTAAAGTTGCCAAGGAAACGACACGAGCCCATAAATACGATATTCCAATACGTGGCGTCTCCACTGAGGAGAGGAATCTAGCATCGATGAAGACGGCAATTCGTGTCCAGTTCCAATGCAATTTTACCCAACGCGAGGATCTTCTCCTTTTCTTACGTCATGTCGTGCTGAACAGTCGTTCTTGTCTGGTCCTATTTTATTAATGCCTGAGTAGCCGGATCCATAGTGAAAGATTTGGGAACCCATCAGCTTTTGGGGGCAAATTGATTCGATTTGCCCGATAAACACCGGATACATGGATACCACTCAGCCATCGTGGAGATAATGTCGCGATTTGAGTGACCTAAATTCGAAACCCTAGACGATCTTTACCAATTTGCAAAGACAATCCAGGTCGACCCCGCCAGGTTAGACTAGTCGAGATAAGTCCGGAAACCACGCGTCAAGGTGCGGAAGTCACGGGAGTCGCGGGATATGCTCCTTAGTACGGACAACCAGGAGACATTGCCTGACCTCGGTAGGTAAAAAACTAAGAAGACTCCAAAAGCTTCGGACAAGGGAGTAAAGTCCAAAAGGGATATTGCAGTAAGTAGGTTCTTGATTTAGCCCCAATGACGAAAAATCATTCAAAGTCAGGAGGACCAAGGGCTAAAGTCCAAAACTCAAAAAGTCAATTCAAATCAATCACATGAAGTCCTTTTCACGTTATCTGATTAATTTTCTCCTTTCTTGGCATTTTGTGGGAGGCTATGGACTCTCTGTCGTTCTCCATACCTTCTAATGCACCCTATTATTCTTATCCATTGCAGTTGTTTAATCGTTCTGTCTTCGTCAAGTCAATTTGTGGGCTCGGAGCTGGAGTTGTCCAGCCAAAGCAGTCAAAATTGGACCCAAGGTTTAACCTTAAGAGAGAGTTGTACGTCTGTCCCAAGCTTATACCATGAGCCTTTTCATGACCATCAGAAATCTTGACACTCATCAACAAAGCAAACAAGCTCCGGATGATTCCAAGTGACACAAGAAACAGAAACCAGAGCGGCAAAAACAAAAATCTAGATTGAAGAACTGAATCCTCTGGAAACATTTCCATGCATACTTGGGACAGGGAACGTTAAAACTGGTTTTGATAGTCAGTCTACTTTTACAAATGAAACAACAATGCATGAAGTCACTACACGATGACAAATTAGTTCCACTTCTGCTAGCAATGACTGCACAAGAGGCTGAATTCATGGAAATTCTAATATTACAAGAAGCACAAACAGGTGCAGGATCCCACTGGATGTCGGCATCCAAAAATCTTCCTCAAAATGAATACTCTCTTGGTTCACTCCTCCCTCTTCCACAACCCATGCACCAGAAGTATAAAAAGGATCATAACATAACATACAACTAAATTCATAACTCCAAAACAAAGCAAAAACAGAGTTGTATAGGTATAAGCAAGTCACATCAATAAGGAGAATGATAATACCCGGTTGGCGGCCCCATTCCATTGACCGGTGGCACGCCATAAGGCATAGGCATAGTAGGTTGCGCAAAATAACTTGCCCCACTGATCTTGGCCAAGGTGGCTTGGCCTCGCATTCCATGCACTGCATACTGCTGCCACACTTGCTGCTCTTGCACAAGCAAATGCTGTTTTTGCTCCATATCTGCCATCTGTACATACGAAGGAGGAGGGACGCTCAATGATGCAGCAAAAGGGTCCTGGTTAACTGTTTGGACAGTTCCATCAGGTGCAGGGAGAGCCAGTACTGGGGTTGTGCTCTTGCCAAGACCAGGTAAAGCAACACTGCTCGAACTACCTCCACTCAACTGAGCAGTGCTGACATGTTGCCTTACCATTCCCTGGTCATACATGCCATTCAGTAGCAAAGGATCAAGTCCACCACCTAAAGCCGCTTTCTGTTTTGACAAGTTACTGGCTGTCTCGACCAATGCCAATTCCCAATCTTCCTTGCCCGTTTCAGCAGCTGGGTTTTGCCAAGCAGAAGTCACTTCTGGCCCACCATTAGATGGGAATGCTTCCCATGAACCATTGCCATTAGCTGGTGGCCCCGCAAACAGAGCCAATGCAAATTTATTACCTTGATCATCAGCAGTGACTCCCTCGTCCCTCAGATCCACCAAATCCCCTGTCACTTGTGGCTTCGGTGGCTCCGGTTCTGGCTCTGGTGGCGGTGCAGGAGTATAATTCTCTGGTGGAGGTAATGCCTTTATCTCATTCATGTCAGGCACAGGCTCCTCCTCCTGAGCCACAGGAGGCAATTCCTCTCTCCTCTCGGGGCTCTTGGGTCTCTTTGCTCTATCCCTCACAAACTCCTCCAATGTCTCCAACAACTTACTGGTAATCCTTTGCACTTCAGGATACTCGGACGATCTTGCCATCCCTGTATCCTTACACCAATTGTAGAACGCAATCAACTCATCAATTTGCTTGGCCGCACTAGCATAAGCATCGAAAGCCTTGACGCAATCTTGGTACTCCATATCGAAAAACTTATCAAGCAAAACAGCCAAAACCTCACAGATATCTGCATATAGCTGAAAACTCTCCTTCACAACAGGGTACAGCGCGACCAAGATCAACCTACTATTCTTCGCCAGACCAGTTGGCCTACATGACAAGAATCTATCCAATAGCCTCTGCAAGTGACCCATTCTTCCGAAAATCCTTTCTGGCTTCATTTCCCTCAGTGGCGTCACTACCCTTCTCTCTTCTTTCCCATCTCTCACCACCACAGCATCACTCATATCCCCATATGACCTTGACCTTCTCGTCCTTCCCCCATAATTCCCATTATCACCTCTATAATCACCGTAATCATAATCAGACCCACGAGGCGGCGGTGGCGACCTGAAATCATCTCTGCCTCCATACCTATCCTCACTGTGAACACTACCACCGCCATGAACACTTCTACTAGGACCGCTGCCGCCACCACACTTTCTATCAAACAGAATCAGCTCAAGTCTCTGATCCAGATACATACCATAAGTCCTCACAAAAGCAGAGTGGTCCCACGAACTAGAGTGAGCCTCGTCTCTAAAATCAGACAGATTCAACAACCTAGCACCACGCCTGGTCGCATACATTATCTCCTCATGGAAAATCGGGTCTCCATCATTCAACAAACGATGGATGAGCGTCAGGGACTTGAGAGCCACGATATAATCGCGCGTCTTGCTAAGTCGCTTCGTAAGCGCAGAAACACACGCGTGCACATATCCACGCGAGTACGAAGTCAAGTTCAAGATCCGGCGGAGGTACTTCTCGTCGGCGGGATCATCGTCGTGGCTCGTGGCTTTCACAACCGCCACTTCGAGCTCCGGCGCCAAGTTGCTCGCGACCTTCGCGAGGCCGATGCTCGTCTGGTCCTTGACCGCCCCGAGGGCTTTGCGGATCGTGCTTTGAGACATCTTCTCACCTCGCCCTCACCTACCAAAACCGCAAAGAAGAAAAACATAAGACTAAATCCATAAGCTTGCCGAAAAGAATCACTTGAGAAGGACGCTTTCCAGTGATTTAGCCAAGCAACGAACGAAGAAGCAACCTCCACGGTTTAATCTCACTAAACCGACCACACCAGCAAGCCTCAATCGTTACAGTCATGTCACTAATCGCGCGATAAACGAAGTACTCAGCTCGACCGTTGGCTTCCCTGAGCAAAACCGCGAAAAGAAGATTTGATCATTTCGCAACGAGAGGTCACCGTGCTTCACCGCGATTGACTGCGCGCTAGAGGAAGTGCTGAAACCTCCGAGAAATTACCTTCGGAGAAAGCGTATCAGATCTGAAGGAAATAAGCTCCGGCGAACTCGAAGCGGCGGCGATCCGCGGACTTTATCCAACGAAATGCAGGTCGCCGAGCGAGCGCGAGGGGACTCCGCACGGCAGACGGATCTCGACGTTATACCCGCCCCGGTCACCGGTCTTCGTCCTCCCCGTCCGTGAACGGAAAAGGAATGAGGCGGACTCTCTAGAAACGCAATCAGATCCGGCGAGAACGAGCTCCGGCGGCGCCGAAGCTCTGGCGACACCGTTGACTCGGTTGCAGAAGGCGACACCTCTCCAACGGAGGCCGCCGGGGGACAGGACAGCAAGCCGGCGCGCGGAGGGCCGGGGAGGGTGCGGAGTCGGTGCGTGGCCGAGAAACCCGCCGGCTCCCGCTTTCCCTTCGTCTTCCCGAGCCGGAGAACGGAGGAGAGGAGAGCGGGCGCGAGAGAGAGAGAGAAGAACGAGGTCGGAGGAGGCGGCCGGGCCGGCTGCGGCGGCGGCGGCGGAGATGTGGACGGAGGAGCTGCGATTCGATTTCCTCCTCCCGGGGGCAAGAGGCCGCCCCCTTTTGTGGGCGAGAAAGGAAGAAAGAGGTGGGGGAGGGTGGGGTTTGGTGCGGGCGGGTTTATTATAATCGAACGTGCGACGGCGTGCGGTTCACGGCGAAAGCGAGGCCCGATGGCGACCGGGCGGCTTCCGTCCGTCGGATCTCGATGCGCGGGACTCGGGAACGGACGGCGATCCGGGGCTCTGCTTTGGGGTTCTGGTGGGCGCGCTCACAGGGAATCCCTGCTCCTTTCCTGGCGGGCCAGCGTCGGTGTTATGTTAGATGTAGATGGCAATTAGCTGGGAGTGGGAGTGAGAAGCAGAAGGTCCTCTTTTTTTTTTTTTATTATTATTTTTACTTTTATTAATTTAATTTAATTGATTAATTTTGTTTTTTATTAATTAATTTTGCGTGCCTGCCGGAACCGAAAAAGATTCGACTTTCCAATTCCAGAAGGAACCCAACTTCCTTGCCTGTGTACTTGTCAGGATTTTCTCGCACGGTAGGTATTTGTTTGGTAAAAGTTAACTGACTAGCCAGTTCGAGGAAACCGAACCGGCTAGTCGGATAGGCCGGTCCCCGTGGACAAATTCAAACCGCGTCGGAATTCAATTTGAGTTCATTTCGAACTCCAGTGTAGTCATAAGACGGACACCTTGGTAAAAGCTCTTTCTTTTAATTTTTTGGGCGAAATTCAAGCGTGATTTGCTATATCTTTTTTTTCATTTGAAATGATCACTACACTTGTTATTTTATTGATAAGATTTAGAATTCTTTTCGCATTTTTCGAAACGTTTTCACTAATAGAAAATTGAATACTTTTCCGCCAAAATGATGGGAGTCCTACTTCCTCTATACTTCTCAAAAGACATCCCAAAACTTTCAAAACCATCCCTCTAATCGACCTTTATACAGGCTGAAGTTGTTTGAGAACTGCGGCAACGATCAGTAACTATCCATTTTCACGAGAAACAAAAAAGTCATCATATCATAAATAATGAACATGAACATGTGACTTTTCTCTCGTATAATTTCACGAGTTGGATTTCAAATAAGAAATGTCACAAGTAACGGGAACATGTGATCTCCCTTTTCCCGTTCTCTATTTATAAAATTAAAATTTTAATCTAATTATGAGATTTACATATTCTTTATATATATGAGGTCTACGACTTATCACTCGGGGGCAATGATACATCATGTCCCAGGAGATTGAACATGACTCGGAGGACGTTAACTTTGACTTGGACTCTCCTAATGGTAAACGACCATGAATGCGAATGTACCTCTCAACTTTTTGAAGACACCTCAGGCTATAGTTGACCTATATAAATTATATATATATATTAGGTAATATGTGACATCAGATTTGGGTGATTGGGGTTTATCTACGTGGGGGCACTCCCAACCACTCGGTTGGACCTAAGTCGCTTGTTTGTTAATCGAACTTGGCTTCACCATCGTCGGCTTTTGAGTTTTTGTCTATGTTGCACAGTGTTTTGGAACCAAGAAGTATTGATTAATCGTGCCGGTTTTAGATTCATGCTTCGCACAGTATCTAACTAATAGAAAGTGAGATTCCAATAAGGGCTTTTAACGATAATTCGATAATTCGACACTCAATTTGAATGTGTTCATTATTTTAATATGTCGATGTTTGTATATCTTATATCATCAATTAAAGAGAAAAAAAAATTCCTCACTCTTAGAAATATCATCAAAGTTTCGTTCTAAAGTTCAGACGGGATTTTTAATATTATTGCTTTCGGCTTTTAATTATTCTTTTCCAATTAACGGTGGTAAAATAATATGCGAATACCACGAGCTCTCTTCGTCAGCATGATGTCCTCGCCGTCGTTGTCGTGTGATGGATCAAGTACAATCTGGGTCTTCTAGCTTTTAGTTATTTATGCATCTTGGTCACCTAACTTCTTTTCATCGTCCAATCGAAATTTTTTTTTTTTTTACTTCTTTTTGAATTTACGTACTCGGGTCCTTTATCATGGAAGATACTCATAGATTTGAGATTAGATTCCGGGATCGTAACCATTTAAAAAAAAAAAAAATCAATACCGAGTTTACTTTTTACTCTAAAAGTCAATTTTTTTCTTTTTTTGTAGATTTTGTTTCCAAGTACTTATTATTCTAATTAATAGGCCTAACTAATAAGGAGTTAATTAAGTCTGTAAGTACGTGCGTCTCTATTGTAGAGTTCAACCTATTGTACTACAATCGTCACCAAGAAAAAATCATGATATTGGCAACTTCAACATGAAAACTTTCACCAGAAAAAAATAAATCCCATGCCTATTTTCTAAATAAACCATTCCTGTGCATAACAATTGAATGGACAAAATCTCATTCACAATAGTCGGAATAAATTATTAAATAATCCTTGAACCTCTCATATTCCAAATTTTAGTATAATTGTCTGTAATTGGTAGTGTTTTATAGAGTAAAGAGGGCCTCATATTTTTAGGGATCGCAATTTCTTATTCTTTCTCGAAATATCCTTAGTTGGTTATTTTATAACCATTCAATGGATGGGCAAATGCATGCGATAATTGATTCTGTATTTATTTCACATTTATGCCAATGTTTAAATTCGATTTTTTTCTATCTTGAAAACAGCTCTATACAAAAGAATTCAAATCATTAAAAGAAAATTTCTCTTTCCATATGTACGTGCACAACTTCTATAATTGCACAATAATTTCTTTTTATAAAATTGCAACTCAAATATTGTGTATCAAGTCAAATTGCAAAATCTTTTAAATGTCAATTTTTCATAACTTCTAGAAACTCAGTCACACGGCTTTTGGGGAAAACTTAATCTCAATAGACACTAGTAAAAATATTTATGTCTCTCATAGAAAAATAAACCAGTTAGAGTAGGAAAGTCCACGTGTCATCCAGCCTCACAATAGCTAGAAAGCCAGTATAGATCATTCCAAAGTAATTATCAAATCTCATATTATATGTCAATGGTGCCAACTTTAGTCCTGATTCTTTAATTATTATTCTTGACCCCCACCCCCTCCCCAATCAACAATCACGTTGCCCTAAAGTCCAATGAAAGCCTGGACTTTTTTTTTTTTAATCTATTTATGAATAGGGGGGAACTGAAGTTATAAATAATGTTAGTGGAAGGACCAAAGCCAAAGCCATAATTAAGTAAATTATTCCCCCTCAAAGCCAAAGCAATGTTCAAGATTGGCTGTCCAATCTTGAACATTGCCATTGCTCAAAAGAAGCATCTAGCATGGCTATCAATCGAGTGTAGGGGGAATTTGATGTCTCCAATAAAGGAGAAAATGGCATCTATGAAAACCATAATTTGCATGGAATCCAATGCGATTGGAGCTAGCAGGGATTCTTTTTGGTAAGTTTGGTATCATTCCCCAACTATGGGTGATGCAGAGAGACTCCACATTAAACCATTGAGCTTACATTTGGTGTGATAAATAGCTAGAATTAGAGTCAGCATAATGTTTTTCTTAGTGTTTACTTCTAGTTATGTTTTATAATTTATCTATTTCGATGACATTTCCAATTGAGCCGTTGATCTTTTATCTAAACCAACAATGAATCGTCAATCATCTTGCCCCAATTGAGCGAACTTAGAACGTTAGAGTTAACTCCGTCAAATGTTTGGTTTAGATCGGGTCGAAGATAGTTTGGCCCTGAAATTGACCCATTTGAACCGTTCTAACCCATTTTTTTGCAATTCATAGTAAGTGATTCATACTCAACTAGTACTCAACCCGACTCAACTTAACTCCGAATTCATTTTTAGCAGTTTTCTTCTTTGACTTGTTGCCTTTGGAAAATGGGCTGCTCCACGCATCGGCTTGTCAAGTCAGTGAGATAGCTCAGGGATCAGGTTATGAACAGGAGCATGAAGGTGATGGTGAGATAAAGGATGGTGGATCTTGCCCTAGTGATTAGCAGCCCTCGCTTTCATACATCGATTTGCTTTCAAGTATTGACTGACCATGGTGGTCAGAGTACAACCATTGCTCGATTGTAGAACACAAGAAATAATTTCTCATTTAAATGAGGACAACAAAAGTATAACTAAATAGAAGCTATCATCAAGCCATCAAACTCATTTAATATTTGACAAAACAAAAAGTCATTTAATATTGGGCAACATTGTAACTAGACAGAAGCTATCGAGCCACCAAACGCATTTATTATTTCATTTAAGTGCATTGAAAGGGTAGTCATGGGAGAAACTAAACAAGAGTAGAAAAAAAAGCACAAAGACAGCTACCGCAATTCTGGAATATTCTCAACACTGAACCCCTTAATGGTGGTCAATTTACTAATTTGCAACCCCCCCAAAATCATATACATTATTGCAAACGAACCTTAAAGGACAAAAAAAGGATCAAGATATTCTTGAAGCTCAAAAGATTTCACCATCACTCCGAAAAACACCGAAACTCCACCAACAACTCGAACCTCGCATCGAACTGCAAACATCACTCCCGCAAATTGCCCATTACCAAAAAGCAAGAGAACCCGTGAAATTCCACAGACGAAACTTCGATCCGGAGATGGGAGACGGCGGCGATGCCGAAAACAGGCGGTGGGAATGGTGGTGACGCCCATAGGTTGGGATCGAAATGGAGGGAGAGAGCGAAGAAAAGGAGCGAACGACTAAGACCTTTTAATTCGGGTTGACAGTGGGTTTCTAGCTAACCACTAACACCCATCTTTTCATGGGCTTTACTTTTTAAATCCATTATGACCTATACTTTAACTTTGAAGTGCCATATATGACCCGTTTGGTCCTTAGCAAGACCTTAAAAGGCTATGACCACCAAGAAAGTTTGAGTAGAGGTCGGGATCCGGGCCTCAAAAAAGATTCCGGCCCTATTGCCTTACCCGTCCACGCGTCTTCCGAGGTTAGGGGGGCAGCCTGGATCCTCGCGACGCCAATCCTCCCTTAAACATGGGGGGCAGGTGTAGGGAAATGAAGGGTCCAATCGAAAGATTGGGTGGACAGACTAAGACCTTTTAATTCGGGTTGACAATGAGTTTTTAGCTAACTACTAACACCCATCTTTTCATGGGCTTAGTTTTTCAAATCCATTATGACCTATACTTTAACTTTGAAGTGCCAGTGTCATATATGATCCGTTAACTTAAAACGTGTTAAAAAGTGCACATGTAACCCATTTTCACAGCCCTAGTTAGAGCTCAAATTGTTGCCCTCTAGGTACCAATTCACCATCTTGGACTTTCCATGCAATTCCACTTTGTGTTAACTGAAGTGTTTTGACTTGCTTAACGCTTGTAAAAAAGCTTTTGACGAGCGAAAGAAAATCCAGCAGCCATCACAGGGACAAGGACAGGGTCCTTCTAAAAGCAAAGTGATAATCAACCTGACTAGTACATTACGTTGCAAATAGAGAGCTCGCTAGTTATCTTCTGATAGCAGGCCATGTACAGTCAGCCATGGATTTCACACTTGGAAGGCTTCGTTCTCTCCGACAAATGAACCTGAGACCCCAGTCGCCGAGATCATTCGACTCTTTTCGGCGATCCCGTGTGGACTCGCATCTGCCTGGTCGGCGCTTCCCTTGCCCACCATAGATAGAATGCCGACGAGACTATGACCAGACCGGCGGCGCACCCGAATGCTATCCCAACTATCTTCCCGACACGCTTCTTGTTGTCGTCGGATGACGTGCTGTCGGCGCCTGAGACTGCATTGGCATTTGTCATCACCGGTTTATCCACGGCGAAAGGGTGATCGAGCACGGAATTGAGTAATGAAAATGCGCGGGATGAGAGTGTTTTGAGACGAACCTGGAGAGGCGCTGATCGCCGAGACGAGCGGCCCGTACGTGCTCTGTGACGGTATGCAGCAAGTGCCCTTCCCTGCCCATCGGAAGTGGATGTCCAGGACCGTGTTCGTGACATTTGCGTCGAACGTCTTCACCAAGGCCTTGTTGGATCCTCCCGCTTGCTTTCGGATGTCGAAATCTTGGAGGACACGCTCGCCCTTGATCGATCGCATTGCAGGGATCGTGCGCAAATAAAGATCGAGCAATCGGATAAAGCACAAGGAGATACAAAAGTTCTGTCGTGAGCACAGCGTACCTGAATGTAGACATCGAATACGCGCCTCCCGAGGCCTTTCCAGGACCGCGAGTCATCATCCTCCATCTTGATCTCCGCAAAGTGAAGCTGGACGCTGTACTTTCCATTCTTCAGGCCGAGGCCATAGTACCGCAGCGAACTTGCTGAGACTCTGGCCGTCTTGTACAGCTCTGATTCTAGAGTCCCGGTTATTTGAGAGTCCGTCTTCACTATGTACTGAGGTCCATTGGGAGTGAAGATGAAGTACCCGCTGTTGCTGACACCCCATTGGCGATTGGAGCTCATGTAAACCGAAGCAGCTTTGAGCGTTTCGGAGTCATCGTCGTATTTCACACCAGCTGATGATGTTTGCTCCGTGCCTCCGCAGTTGATAGAAAAGGAAGCTGCAAAAATGTTTCACATTCAGGATTGATTTGATCCATCCTTGCGAAAACCGCACCATGTTTCTTAACATCCTTTTTTTTTGCCATTTTCTCGCTTCATCGAGCTCTATTGTTTGTCATATATGTAGGTAAAGATCAATGCTTTATTGGTGAAACAATGCATGACATTCTCGAACTCTATCGTTAAACGCTCATGCTCTGACCACTTGCAGAAGCAAAATTTATGTTGAAGTGAACGAACCAATCTGTTTGGAAATTGGGATGCGACGACTAGAGCAAATACTATGCCGGGGTTAAAGCAAAGACCATACATGAAAATTTTAGGTGAACTTACTGGATTTGGCTTTGTTTGTGCACTCCGTACCGGCTTCGAGGCAGCTAAGCATCTCCAGTGCCTTCCTGCGTTAACCAGCGAAAATAACTTAGATATCCATAAGAAAGATTACACCTGATCTTGTAGTGAAGGATGATACTGCTGGCTCTGTTCGATTCAGGCTAATTAACGAGTGGAATGGAATCATGTCATCGGAGGATCAAACATTCCTTCACTGTACTATATCGCTTAGCATTAAAATTAGACTAAGGCCAAACCCGATCCACTTTTGCGCGCTTTATCTGCTTATAGGGGCATGTATCTATGGACTATGATAAGGTATCAACATAGCAATCTGAGGTTGCAGTAACGATACTACCTGTCCGCCAGAGAATCTGTGTTTATGGATGTCCCGACAAAGTTCCTGAGGCAAAAGAGATACATCATTCATTTCAATAATGAAAACTAGAAAATTTGCAGCAATTTGCCGCAACTTGAGTTCTTGTTCACCTACATTGAAAATCCACTCATGTCCACATTCACCGGTAAATTTCCAGAAAGCGGATTGAATGACACGTCTCTGCAGTCACGAATGAAAAATCATACGTGGCGTAAGTGCATTCAGCGCTTGAAAATATCATGCTAAGCATTGTTTTGTTTGGAGAACCAGAGACATGATTTACAGAAGTTTCAGTTAGCTGTTAACATCAGAAATCTCAAATCCTGGAGAAGCACTTACAAGGCGGTGAGGCTTTGACTGACGATATTCGCAGGAAGCGGCCCAGTCAAGTTATTGTTTCCAAGAAATCTGATGTTCATGCACAGTTACAGAAAAAGAAAGAGCTAATATACAATGAAAGAAAGGCCATCTTCGTTCACAAGGCATGGAGGAATCAGATAGATAACATACAAGAATTGCAGTTTAGTGAAACCTTGGAATGAATCTGGAATTGTGCCTTCCAACTTGTTGAAGCTCAAATCCCTGATTCAAATGCATAATTGAGAACAAGAATGCAGCACACGCACATGCATATCGGACTTTAACTGATTCGAATACAAGAACTTCAGAACTTAAGATGACTCACAGGTATTTCAACTTGGAAAAAGTCCCAACAATATCTGGAATTTGTCCTGATAGTTGACAACTCCTCAAAGATCTGTTGCATAGTAAGTTTGTCATGAATGACTGCAAACACACACACCCAGAAGAAAAAATAGGCACTTTTCACATAAAAGAATGGAAAGCCTTACAGCACAGATAAACTTGTTTGATTTCTCAAGAAATCAAGAGATGAGTCATCTCCGACGAGATCGCCAATTATGCTGCAGAAAGACTGGCGTGATCAAATTTTATTTACATTATGAAAAATGTGCTCGACATTCGTAGAATGAAACTATTAAGAGCGACAGACTCAGTGCATGTGGCAATTTGGATCATATCAGACAGAAGTTCGAATCTGGCCAACTCTAATTAGATGTGTATCAACAGGCCAAACCTATGCATATCTGTGCATTGTGCATTCCAATCCTGGAGGGAGAGTGCTATCAATCTCTAAGGTAAATAGTAAAATCGATATAATGGAATCACAAATAAGTGAGTTACAATGTACTCTCACTAAGGAATTAGAATATTACAGATTTTCCAATTTAGTTAGAGCGCCAAAACTGTCCGGAATGGGACCTTCGAGGGATGTGCCTTCAAACCGCCTGGGAATGATAAATATAAGCATTATAAAAAGAAAACCCGCTCCGACAAGCAATGGATTCGAGAGCTAAAATGATGCGTACAGATCCACAAGCTCCGTCAACGTTCCAATAAATTCAGGAAGCTTTCCAGTGAAGAGATTATCAGATGCCCAACTGTTAAAGGAAACGTAGTAGTAGTTAATTTAACAAACATTATCGCCATTATTTATCGTCACCTGCTAATTCAGAAACACAATTAAATATCTCGTCATTAAAGAAATACAGTTTCTGCAGGGACTTCAAATTCGCAAGATCTTGTGGAATCGGTCCGCTCACTCCACTGCTATCGATGTACCTGGATTGATAACAGAAGAAAGAGTCAGTCAAATGGCTGGCCAAAGAGATAATGATTGACTAATTCAGTCAAATGGCTAGCCAAAGAGATGATGATTGACTAACAGAACAGCAAGATGTCCAGTATTGCTTCCGTAACGTGATTGAAGTTTGGCCAAAAAAGACTCAGTCAATTCATATATTCAAGCTTTGTTCCGAAAAAAAAAAAAAAAAAAAAAAAATTCACATATTCAAGCAACATGCGTCAAAGTGGTTGATTAGTCAGAGAAGGAAACCGAAGACGAGACACACAAAAGTGAGGCAGATGTCGAAGTGAATTGGTGCTTACAGCTGCTCCAATGTGGTCAGTTTTCCGAGCTCCGTGGGCAATGGTCCGCTAAGATTGTTAGAGCTGAAGCTTCTGCGACATTGGAAAACTTCAAAAGTTGAAAAACGAGTTTCTCGGAACCTCACAAGGAAATAATAAATAGCTGCGTGGAAATGTTCTCACAGGGAAAGCAACTTGGTCATGTTGCCAAGTTCCGGAGGCACTTGCCCGGTCAAATTGTTTATGCCTAGGCTGCTGTCAAATTCCTCGAACCCAAGAAGAATCGACAAATTTCGTTAATATGTAAGAATTATGACGTTTAAGGTAGCGACAGCAAATTCATGAGCTGCGATGAGTATGGAAAAGTTACAGGTACTGCATGTTTGATAGCTGTTCGAATTGAGGTGGTATGGGTCCACTTAGAACATTCTGGGCCAAGTTTCTGAATCAAGACCGCAAAGATAAGATGATCAAATTGCAGCAACAGCAACAAAGACAAAGAGAATGCAAGAAATTTTGATCCCTCACAAATCAATAAGCTCCTTCAGCTCGAACAGCTCGCTCGGTATTTGACCCGAAATGTCTAGAGCATAGATTTTCCTGATTCAAGCACAAGCATTCATAAGAGTCAGAGGCACTTAACCAGCTGGGAAATGCCAGGAAATGGCGAAAACTCACAAGTGGGTAATATGGCAGACATTGCCGGAGCAATCGCAGGCTACTTGGGGATTAGCAGCATCCGGCGCCCACGAAGCGTTTTGAGTGCAAGGATCAACCGTCGAATTCAAGGAGCTCCCCAGATTCCAGTGCTCTATGATCTTTTTCAGTGCAGCCCCTATTCATCAAAAAAGCCAAAAAGCGGGGTAATCAACTGTGAGACTGAAACTCCATCCTCAATCCTCATGCTTCATTCTAAGTTTGGAAACAGTTGGCACGCTACACACAAAAAGACAGACAGACAGACAAACCCTCATTAGGATCTGTTGTTTTCTGTGCAGCAACAACTTGGATCACACAGAGAACAACCATGGACAGGGCCAACACCCCCATGGCCAAGCAGAAAGCAGCAAGCAGCAGCAGCAGCAGCAGCAAACACACTCATACACGCAGACACACGAGCGCAGATATAGAGAAAGAGAGAGAGAGAAGGACAAGGCCGGCCGGAGGTGGGGGTCAATTATGTGTGAGTCATGCAGATTCCTCCCTGCGAAAAGCACCAAGCGCAAGATGGTCTTTCTGAAACTTTTTCTGTCTGGATATCGTGTGAAAGAAGATTCATACGGCGCTACCATGTTCCTTTTGCCTTGACTGAAAACCTTTGACCCCCTCAAAAAACCAAATTAAAATAAGCATCCCGATATCGCATCCGCTTGTCCATATTCCTCGGCGACGTTGACAGGCAGAACCACTTTTCGCTACCCGATCGCCAGTATCAAGACGAGAACTGCACTGTTTCGAAATAGAGACATCATCACCATATTTAAGCTTTGACAGGTTCTTCGCGTTGAGTTCGTATGGCACAAGATCAAGCACCGACGTCACGTACTCAAATAATTCTCGGTATCTAATAGTGACTGCCTCGGAAAGGGCTAGCAGTAGGTGCCGCCAGTGCATGACATAATTTTACTGAAAGTTTGTATTGTAATCTAGGGATCTTCATGCGAAGTCTGCATATCTCACCCCTTCAAATAATCAGCGCCCGCCACTGATTAAGCTTTTGAGGTGCAATTTAGCATGGTATCAGGTCCAATTTGACCTACCAGTCACCACTAATAACTCTCTGATCTTCGTTTCTTAAAGATTGTGAAAGATGTTTTGGTTTAAAATCTTAAGTCGAGGGTCATTAATTAATTACGAATACGGTCACTCCACTCCAAATAAAATAGTAAATAATTGGATTCGAAGTCGAGCAAATGAGGGCATATGCGTAATTTCATTCATGTGATTGACCACCGAGGAGTCTTTTCCCCCTCGCATTGATCCAGGAGAATCGGATGTCTATTATTGGTGTTGCACATGGTTTTTCCATCGTTAAACAAAGACCCAAGTAGCTTTGGGGCTTTACACGCACTTTGGGTACTTTTGGTTCAATTTTTCTAAAAGTCCATATTCCAAAGTTGAGGTACAAAGCAACAGCACTCAAGGGCTTTTGAGCCTAATTTCATCTTCAGAGTCCATAACTTAGTACAACTCCCACCCAATATGTGCATTTCAGCATCTTCGAAACATAACTACTGGGATTCGCCCCAGTGGCCACTCTTTCAACATGGAAGGGGGAGGTGAGGGGTTCAAATCTCCACATTTTCAGGAGGGATGGGGTGAGAACGCGTAAATTTCAGGAGTGGGTTTCGACTCCCACGCCCTGCAAGAGGCATGGCAAAAGTCTAAGAGTGAGTATAGAGTAAGAATAGAAAAAAAAAAAAAAAAAAAAGCATATTCGAAACATTACTCATGAGTTGATTTTTTTTCAACTTTGCCCTCACTACTATTTTCATATTCCTATTTTACCCTTACTCTACACGCATCCACCATTACTCCAAATTTTAGTCAATGTGAGCCCTGAGTTGACTATTGCTGAGAGCCTAGTGTCAACTAAAGTTGCAAGTCTATTAGATTAGATCTGGAAGGTTAGAGAGAGATTTGGATGGTTGAAGTCGGCAAGGGTTAGCCAAGGGTTGCCAAACACAACCCTTGGCATCTCCTTGCCTGGCCTTTCGACAGTTGGTTGCTCACCATCTTTGATTGCCTTCCCTAGTTTTGGTTCCATTATTTTATGATTTTTGACAATTTTCTTTTTTCATTTTAAAATTTGCTTTACTTAAAACCATTGAGCCCAAAGCAAAGAGTACTTATTAAATATAATCATTGTGTTTGGTTGTTCAAATTCAAATTGTTATAAGACAAGATAAGGTGAGATTATAATTCCTCCAAATATCTTCATAGAAAATCTCATCTTCGTATTGTGCAATTCAAGATAGAATTCAAAATTTTAAACAATCTCACTTAGCACAATTTCCCGTGGGATCTCAACCTCTTACCCTTTAAGCCCCCTCATCGGTGTCATCAAGCCTGCTCTCTTCAGCTGCCTGTTGTCAAGCCCACTTTCTTCAACTTCCTCCGTTTCGTTGTCTCATCAAAGCCAACAATACGAGGATAGTGAGGAGCAAAGAGGAGTTGCATGGAGATTCACTAGTGGATGGCGTTGGACGGTTGGGGCAGCGATTGACAAGGACGCCCATGCTTCTGCTATGAATGATGACCTCTAAGGATTTGACTCAAAGGTGAGGATATTAGAGTTCCTCGATATAATAGTCATGTGATGTGATGCATAACTTCTCATTTTCATCCTCAATCGTTGGAACACAATTGATGATGATTAGAGACAATGACGATCGCTCTGTAGTCAGAAGTGGAGATGATTAGCTATCATGATGATAGTCCTCACATGGCAGCGGCGAGACACCTCACTTCAATTATTTTTTTTTTTTAAATTCCTGATATATTCACATTTATCCTATTTGAGGGAGAAAATATTCGGTAGTTGCTAACCACCACGTCATCTGCATGCGTGGCACGCGTGATCCATTAAAATGATGACACGTGTCGAGTGAGTTGGAAATTAAAAGAAGAAAAAAATGAGAACTTTGCAGGCGGTTGTCGGCCGCCACGCTCTCTCCTCATTAATTACGCGGCGCTCTCTCTCCTCTTTGCGTCTTTCTCCCCGCTCTCTCTCTCTCCTCCTTTATTTCAAATTTCGTTCGAGACCCTCCCTCCTCTACCTCTCCTCCCCTCTCTCGTGTCGAAAAAAATCCGACGACCAGCTTCGGATGACCACCGCCGGACGCTCTCTTTCGCTTGCTGGGAAACGACGGAGGCTTGGTGGCATTGGGTCGGAGGGCTCTATGGCACGAGCTTCCCCCTGAAGAAGGGGTCGTCGGAGAGAAATAGACACGAATGTTGGCGTCTATGCAGTCGTTACACTAGCCGGCCGACCCAGAAGAGAACGAAGTCGAACTCCCCGTCGACGCCGTCGTCGTCATCCTCCGTAGATTGGCACGTCGTGACCCGCACGCCATTTCCGTCTCTCCTATTCCTCCTTCTATGCGAATGCTGCCTCCATCCATTGAGATGATTAGTTTGAGCATCGCCCATCGGTAAGCCCTTTGCTCTTGCCTACTGCTTAAAATTTGCTGCCCTTACTGTTGGGACGATTAGTTGCCCTTGATTTTGGGCATCCTGGAGAGAGATAAATGCTTGAGCAGAAAAAAACAAACATTCTAGTTTATAGATCCTTTTTTCGCTGCTGTCGAACGTTGCTCGCCTTGGCCAGTTGTTGTTAGCCATCGGGTCTAGGGTGGGTACAAAACCATCCCGTTCTTCTCTGTTTTGTGTCTGGAAACATTGAAGAGACAATACCGTGCTTGATTGTTGTTCATAGTTTGGATTAAAACATTGCCTCCGGTTTGAATGTGAGACCTGTGTTGACGGTGTACATGACCTGTTTGATAAATTGTTCATGAGATGTATTTGCAAAACAATACTTTCTATCGTCGAATCCAAAGGGTAATCGTTGTAGTTTGCATGTTATAAACTGATTAGTGGTCATTTGGGGTAATTTTCATGAAATTTTTGTCACGAGATTCTCTTCTGTCTTTTTCCCCCTTTTTTGAGAATGGAGAAAACATTGACACTACTTTAGCTTTAAGCATTTTCATGAGCATTTTATTTCATCATGTTTTTATGATTAGCGGAACTTCTATAACCTAACAAAAGATTGCAAGAATGGAATTAATGCATGCTGACCAGGTTGGAGAACACTCTTATTGCCTCTTCTTTTTGTTGTTTCATATCTCTTGCTATGCATTTTGTCTTTCAATCCCCTATGTGCTGTACCTTCTTTGCCTATCCTCTATTTTGGGCAAATGGCAACTTGTCTACTGGTGGTAAAATTGCCATAGCCATATCGTGTCTTGTTGTGTTCTCTATGCTGCTTTTGGTGGTAATACACATGGTGCATAAGAAGGGGAGGCATGATTGTGACTTTACACTGCTGTTATCTCCAAGGGTTGGTTTTAGATAGACTTAGTTTGAAAACTAGAATAACACTGAGATTTTCTCTGAGTAACAAACGTGATTGATCAAGTGATTGTATGACATCTACAGCTTGGTTGAATGGAGCGCTGGAACAAAAGCTAGCACAGTCACCTAAAACTGTTATGGTGAGACGCAGAATTGCATATCTAGGCAAATACCTAGAGCAGATGAGACCTGTAGATGAAGTACTTCAGACATGCATAGTCCATCAATGCCGGCATATCTTCTTGACATAACAATGCTCTCAGCTTTGCGGAAAGATGGACACACTTCTATCTACTACAGCAAACTAAGCCCAAAGTAAAGAGCTTGCCCAGATCGTTATGCTGACTGCAGCCATCGGCACCTTCTCGGCTTGCCTAATACTTGGAACCAACTTTTTTACAGGGCTTTGTTTTACTAATTTTTCACTTGTTATAATGTACACTTACTGGCAATTGTAACAATTTACTTCTCTGCCTCCCCTGACAATTCTATGGGAGTGTGAATATGAAAATGTCTCCTTTGCCATGTAAAGATGACTAAAAGCATATTGCTTTTGCTTGCTCGGAACTAAGGTGGCTCGTTTCTACTTAGCATTTACCTAGTTAACTAGTTAGGTTATGCTGGATTTTGGCAGATCATCCTTTTTATGATGAAAGAATCATATATTCTGTTGCACAATTTCATGGTGTGAGACTTTTGAGCCTGATGATTTTGGTAGGACTGGAATTTACAAGCTGGATCTAGTTTCTTATCTTAATTTTGCTTAACAATAACCACACACACACACACACACACATATATATATATAATCACTGAAGTAAAGATTGGAAAGCAAAACTTAAGTGTGAAATCATTATGCATAACTACATGTTCAGGAGGGTAAGAACATTGTTGGCTTAAAAGAAAAAATGATTTGGCAAGCTAGTTGTCGTAAATAGGAGCACATTATTTATACTGAAGTTCAGATACAAGCTTTGATCATCCCATGGCACAAATCTCTCGCTGCTTAAAGCAAACTTAACAGAATTTCGAAACTAACGTCAAGAAGCTAGAGAATATAACTCACCTTTGAATTCTAATACATCTGGAATTCCAATACATCACATCCAAACTAGAACACAACTATTTACATAATGTTGACATGAGTTGACTAGTAAAGCTTGCAAAATGAAGGTGGCATAGTATTGCCATCCATAGAAAAGCAAATACTAGTGCTGGATTGCCAGTCCTGGAGCATTAAAATCCATCATACTCTTTGCGTCCCCTCCAATTACCGAATGCATCATTCCAGCATTACTGGCCGTCACATGCTTGTCAAAAGGTGAAAGGTGAACCCCGACTGCAGCCCTACCAAAAGGATCAACGTTATTAAATCATGTGGCATCCCACTCAATAGCTTCGCATTGCTGCATGTTATACTCAGCCCTCGGGGAACAGTCAATCTTGCTGAGTTCTGCATTACCGGCCACCACATGCTTCTCTAGAACTGCCAGATTTGTGATGGGGGGCCTTTGAGATACCCCGTATACAACATTTAACATAAAATTATCAGGGCAAATACGAGGTGATAATTTCCCATTTGGCGAGTCTTCCAGTTGAAAAAAGCCCTCTCTTCCCACATCAATTCCGTTGTAACCTACTAGGATTTTAGCACATCCTGTTTCTACTTCTCTCACCTAAATTAGCATAATTGGAGTACATGATGTACATTCAGGAAAAGTCAGAAAGTGCACATGCTTCAGATGAAGAACAGATAATAGATACAGAGAGGCAAGTGCTTTCAAGCATTCAACAACTATATGAATTCAGCTTGAAGCATTCAACTTGGAATTTCCTAGAACAGGGAAATTGCATGAAGCCGAAGAATAGTACAAACAGATTCAGCAAGTTTATGGTATTGAATTCAGCAACTATATGAAGTAACAGGTACATGTAAGATGAGCTAAGATGAACTCAACCTTCTCTCTCAGAAGAAAGGATTGAAAGACGAAAGGCATAGCAAAAGATATGAAACAACGAAAAGAAGAAGCAATAAGAGTGTTCTCCAACCTGGTTAGCATGCATTAATTCCATTCTTGCAATCTTTTGTTAGGTTATAGAAGTTCTGCATGATCATAAAAACATGATGAAATAAAATTCTCATGAAAATGCTTAAAGCTAAACTGGTGTCAATGTTTTCTCCGTTCTCAGAAAAGGGGGAAAAGAGAAGAGAATCTCATGACAAAACTTTCATGAAAATTACTCCAAATGACCACTAATCAGTTTATAACATGCAAACTGCAATGATTAACCTTTGAATTCGACGATAGAAAGTATTGTTTTGAAAATACATCTCATGAACAATTTATCGAACAGGTCATGTGCGCTGTCAACACAGGTCTCATATTCAAACCGAAGGCAATGTTTTAATCCAAACTATGAACAACAATCAAGCAAGGTCAATGTTTCCGGACACAAAACAGAGAAGAACGGGGATGGTTTTGTACCCTCCCTAGACCCGAAGGCTAATGGCAACCAACAAAGGTGAGCGACGTTCGACGGCGGCGAGGAAAAAGGATCCGGAACTGACATGTTCGCTTTTTTCTACTCAAGCATTCTTCTCTCTCTTACGGATGCTCGGAATCAAGGGCAACAAATAGTCCCAACAGTAAGGGCGACAAATTTAAAACGGCGATGCTCAAACTAATCATCTCAATGGACGGAGGCAGCATCCGCATAGGAGGAGGAGGAGGAATGGACAGACGAAATTGGCGTGTGGGCAACGAAGAAGATGACAATGCCAGTACGGAGGACGACGACAAGGTCGACAGGGACGCCAACATTCGTGTCTGTTTCTCTCCGACGATCCGTTCTTCAGAGGGAAGCTCGTGCCATAGAGCCCTCCGACCCAACGCCACCAAGCCTCCGTCGTTTCCCAGCAACTGAAAGAGAGCGTCTGGCGATGGTCATCCGAAGCTGGTCGTCGGATTTTTCGACACAGAGAGGGGAGGAGAGGTAGAGGAGGGAGGGGTCTCGAACGAAATTTGAAATAAAGGAGGAGAGAGAGAGAGCGGGGGAGAAAGACGCAAAGAGGAGAGAGAGCGGGGGAGAAAGACGCAAAGAGGAGAGAGAGCGCCGCGTAATTAATGAGGAGAGAGTAGCGATGACAAGCCGCCTGAAAAGTTCTCATTTTTTCTTTTTTTAATTTCCAACTCACTTGACACGTGTCACCATTTTAATGGATCACGCGTGCCACGCGTGCAAATGACGTGGTGGTTAGCAACCACTGAATATTCTCTCTATCTGAGGACGTTAGCGATGCATGCAAAAGCTCCGACCACAAGCTGTCCCCAGCGCACCCCCTTTCTCTCTCCCCGTCCCTCAAGGCCCAAAACAAGGCCCAAGAACCCACGCACTGAACTAATAATCAGGCCCAAGGCCCAAGGCCCAACTACCGAACTTAACCGTCATCCCCCTTCAGAAAACACAAACCAGACAAAAAACCGCCATCCTTCAAACAGAGGCGCAGGAGGAGGAGAGAGAAAAGAGAGAGAAAGAAAGAAAGAAAGCAAATCTCTCTCTCTCTCCCTCTCTCTCTCTCTATCTCTCTCCCGAATCTCCTCCGACACAAGCTTCCCTCCATAGCCAACAAGCTCCCCCAAATTCCCCTCGAAAAACCCTAGCTCCCTACCCCTCCCGCGCGCGCGCGCGCGCGATGCGTGTCCTCCTCCCCAAGGAATCCTTCCGATCCGCATAAAACTCCCCGAACGCCGAACGGACCCTCCATGGGTTGATCGCCGCCACCGCTCGCCAGCGACCCCGATCGTCGAATTCCCGCCGCGGATTCCGGTGTCGCCTCGGGGAGCTCCTTCCTTCCTTCCTTCCCTTTTTTTCGGGTCTCTTCTCGCGGTTTCGGTGATGCCACGCAGCGAGATCATCTTCAGGGTCTCCGACGACGACTGGGGCGGGGACGGCGGCGGCGACGACAATGGCGGCGACGGCGACGGATCCCTCCGCGAGGGGAGGATGGTGTACAGGCGCCGGTCGTCCGTGTCGCTGCCCTTCTCGCCGCTGGCGACGGTCGTCGGCGGGTTCTCCAGGAAAAGCTTCTCCTACAGCCAGCTCCCGCAGGAGCCCCTCAAGCTCTCCGTCCTCAAGTTGGACGGCTCTTCCTTCGGTAATCTCTCTTTTCCCGTCGCCGCTTTCGCCTGTAGGGATCGGGTCGAAAAGGGGCGGAGCTGTTAGACAGCGATGGGATGCGATGCGTGCGATTTCGAGCTGTGATCGCTGAGTTAGGTGGTAGGAGGCGCGTTTCCAACGTGAATGTCGAGCTTACTTGCTCTGCTCTTAGCTTTTTATCGCAATCATGCCGTTGTTGCCTCATATGGTTCTATGAACGGTTGCATATCTCATTTGAGAACATGAATTCTTTAATATTTGAGAGAAATGCAGGTCCGGCTTCTCTCTTGCTGGGCAACTTCTCTGACATTTCTTATGTAGTCCATTTCTTTTATTCCTGAAGATTGCTTGAAATGTGGGTTGATTTGAAGATATTTGAGTTGTCGATGTCATTGTGATCAACCGAATTAACCTTCGTATCAGAGTTACTTAGGACGTCAATGCAGTATTTATCCTTTGCTTGCCCGCCGTTGATTTTTCACTTTGTTTGGCTGCTGAGACATTCCCATGAAATTAACCAGTTGTGTGAACAAGGGATAACTTCAGTAGAGGGCTTGTGAAGAAATCAAACTTATATGCAAATGAGTTGCAGTTGATACTTGCTCCGCCATGTTCGTATTTCTGTGATGTCGGAAATAAGGGAAGGAGAAAGAGAGAGCCATTGATGCTGGTTGTAGATAAAATTCGGTCAATTTGATATAGGAGGAGTTCAAAGTGCCTACTTAATTTTGGTCTGCAGATATTGAAGTCATGAAAATGGCAACCATATTGGAGCTCAAGGAGGCAGTAGAACATGTTTTCAGTTTCATGCCGAAGAAGGGAGAGGGCAAGATATCATGGTACGATACTTCTCAACATTACAAGAACCAGAAGAGTTTGGCATCTCACAGCTAAAAGTAGCGGTTGATTTGTTATGATAATCATTAATAGTATCGTTTTCTCCTTACTGCTGCATCTGTTCCTAAAACTATTGCAGATTTTGGCAGCAGCTCTTTTATATCATTTCTGATAAAACCTGTTCTTAAGATGCAATAATCATCTGCCTTTTCTCTCATCATGTTTCTTTAGAGGCCAAAAATAAAAATATAGTTCACTTTTTACCCTTTGATTATGTTTAATTTCTAGATAATATTCAGAAAAGCCACATTTAACATTTAACTATTTTCATTGCATCTGTTTCATATAGGCGGCATGTGTGGGGGCAATTTTGCTTATGCTACAATGGTCAGAAGCTAGTTACAGAGACTGATTATATAATTGACTACGGCATTAAGGATGGTGATCAGGTATGCCTGGCTTCCTTCAGTTACAGAAGATATCTGCATCAAGTTGCATAAAACATGCTTATCAGAAATTTCATGACTGTTGGACTTTAGTGTGTAGACATGTTCTTGGCAGCATCAATAGTTTAGTATAGCCCTGTTTTTTTTAACAATGTTAACATTTTTCACTATTCCATTTTGCACAAGTATCTGGAGATGGTAACAGCATTTTCAATGGTGTCCTAAAACAAGCATCAATTTTTTTATGCAATGTACTCCTTCATGCTAATTATTCCATTCTGCTATGTAGCTTCATTTCATCCGGCATGTCTCAAGTGTCCCGAGCTTAACTAAGAAGAAATCTACTGTCTGGCTTTCTGCTTCCAGACAACCCAGGAGGTGAGATTTTGTTTATGTCTTGTCAGGTGTTTTGCATATCCACTATCGGGAATTGAAGTCTAATCATTGCTTCTATGAAACTCACTGAAGCATTCTGCTTGTGCACTGGTTCTAAGCCCTATGAATCAGTGCTAACTGAAATTGCGGTACCTCTGTTGGACAGCAAATGTCCATGACATGGCACATCATATGCATGTCAGCGATTACTTTCTTAATCCAGCCCTCAAGCATACTTCCGCAATTTTCCATGCTTTGATACACATGGCCATTAGGGAGCCTGAAAGGGCTCAACTATGTGCTGCGTTCCATGTAATGGGTCCATAATCTAAGCTTGAAGATCTGATCGTGTGTATCCATCAGTTGGTTCCATCTATTTATTATGTTGATGTTTGATCTCTTCTGAATGGGGTGGTTTGTAGATCCTTATCGAGATCAAATAGCTCAGAAAATGGAGAAGAAACCAAAGAAGGAGATATCGAGAATGGGAATCTCCCATGTGACAAAAGAGGAGAGGATCTCAGCGATGACATCAACTCCACGACAGCAAATTTTCTGGAGGGGTGGTTCTCTTATTCTAGGTTGGCCATGCTAGAAGATAGAAGAAGCGAAGGAAGCGAAGGAAGCGAAGGCGGCAAGTTCACGCGCTCAAAGTGTGTCGACGCCTTTTGGAACAGAGTAAGGACGTTACTGGTGTTGTGCGTTAGGACACCATATAGTCAGAAGGATTCATGGAGAGATTGAAGAACTTAAATGCAGCGAACCATTTGTCCCCTGGCGGCAGAGCCGGTCTGAGCACGGAGTATGTGGGTCGTCGAAAGTCGAACCTGTCTGTTTGAATTTGAACAAAGCCGCCCTGGCATTGAGCTTGTAATGACTAGGTACACAATGTAATCAGTATCAGGCGGTACTGATCGATTCTGACATGAGGCGATGTAATTGTCCGAGTTGATTATCGATACTCTCTTTTCGCATTGTTTTCCTGAGTCCTTCATGTCACGGAAATCTCCAACTCGACTTTCTCATTTCTTTCCCTCTCCTCCATAGATGAATTTCTGAAGCGGGTACCTTGTATTGATCAGAAGCAAAATCGAGTTGCGATCGTGAAAATCTCGCCTTTACAATGGAACAAGAACAGGTTACTGACTAGTGATGATTCTAAGGAGAGTTGTTGGAACATTCTCATCGATCCCACGTGCGGGAGGCACGTGCGGAGAGGAGATTTTGGAACCTCAGCAATTTGTGTGGCGAAGGAAGAGATAGCCCTTGCTCCGGAAATCTGCATCCTCTTCTTCTCTTCTTCCCTCTTATCATCTCTCCCTCTTTCTCTCTCTCTCCAAATTGCAGTCAGCAAAGACCCCGACGCTAGAGAGAGAAAGCCTCGCCGTCGCGCCGCCGCCGTCCTCGCCGGAATCGCAGCCATGGCCAAGATGATAGTGGCCTCCTCCTCCTCCTGCAAGACCCAGATCCCACCTCCGCTCTCCGCCCCAAAGCCCAAGCAGCAGCAACCCAATTCGCTCCCCCAGGCCACCCTCCCCCTCCCCAAGTTCAGGCTCCCGAAGTCCCTCGCCGCCCTCTCCCCGAAGTCCCTCCCCCTCCTCGCCGCCGCCGCCGCCGCGTCCTCCTCCGCCCTCCTGGCCCAGCCCCTGCCGGCGCTGGCGGTGGAGATCGAGAAGGCGGCGCTGTTCGACTTCAACCTGACGCTGCCCATCATCGCAGGGGAGTTCCTGCTGCTGATGTTCGCGCTGGACAAGGTCTACTTCTCCCCGCTGGGGAACTTCATGGACCAGCGGGACGCGGAGATCAAGGAGAAGCTGAGCGGAGTGAAGGACACGTCGCAGGAGGTGAAGCAGCTGGAAGAGCAGGCGGCGGCGGTGATGCGGGCGGCGCGGGCGGAGATATCGGCGGCGCTGAGCAAGATGAAGAAGGAGACGCAGGCGGAGGTGGAGCAGAAGCTGCTGGAGGGGCGGCGCAAGGTGGAGGCGGAGCTGCAGGAGGCGCTGGCCACCCTGGAGAGCCAGAAGGAGGAGACCCTCAAGGCCCTCGACTCCCAGATCGCCGCCCTCAGCCAGGACATCGTCAACAAGGTCCTCCCCGTCAAATGATTTTTTCTTTTTTAACTCTCTAGTTAAGATCGATCGATGCCGAGGTTCTTCCGCTGTATGATCTTTGAAAGAGGGAAGAATGAATAGGCTTTTGGGAATTGGGATTGGATTTGGATGCAAGAATGCCTAGAATTCTTGAAATTTTCTCTCGTATATCTCTGTGTAAAGATACTTTGCAAGTGGTAATGTGAACTGGTTAGTGTATGCACGAGCTTGTCCGTTGATCAATCAGCCCGGCACACGATCCGGGTCACGGGACCAGATCGTCGGGGACGATTGGGTTCGAATGGCAGGCCGAGCTTGGCAAGCCATTCTTTACCTGATTAGGCATCCATCGTTGCTTGATGATGCCTTTGCATCCTCTTAATTATTCCGTTTTTCTGTTGCTTAGTCTCTGTATTTGATTTGATTTGCCAACTTGAATTCATGATAAGCCATAAATGGCTAGGAATGAGTCCGTAATGTAGAGAACATTAGAAGTGTACGAGTTAAGATTATGTTACTAGTCGATCTTTTACGCTCATTATTTCTTAAAGTAGGAGTTGTTCTAATATTTGGGGCCAAGAGATCATAACTAGTCCTCGATCCTCCGACTTACCTTTGATCACGGCATGGTTAGTACCAAGAAAAAGGTTTGAGTCGGAAGAAGAAAGGAAAAGAGAAATGGAATGAATGGAATGCACATTTTCTATAGGGGAAAAAAATTGAATATCATTGTTAGTTCTTATCCAATACCACTTTTCATACCGATTTTCAAACGGAAAATTTGAAGTCTATCTTTGAAGCGGCGCTTAGTCTCACAGTTTCATTCAAGTACCCCCACCAGCTTAATTACTTTCATTCAATAACCCTCCAGGTTTTTGAAATTCCTCCCACACTCGGCATTGTTCCCATGTACCCTGAACTCGATCACTTTGACCTAATAAATCCCTTGGTTATTGTCCAGTTGAAAATAATGGCCAATCAATGAACATGTATACATTTTGAGCCTTTTTTGTTGGGGACATGAAAAACGTTAAAAAGACTTGAATTTGCCGAGGTGTGCACATCATGAAGAAAGGCCTATAGTTCCTGAGTATGGCTTAAAGGAATTGGAGATGGGGAATTATTGCAGATGGGGGAGGAGAGCCGTAAGGAGAACATTATGGGCTGAAGCTAATCTAGTTGAGTGCTTTCTTGTTTAAAAGAAGCATGGGGCTTAGGGGTGATCGGATCCAGGGTGGTTACGGTATAAACTTAAACTCTTTACCCAATCATATTATAACCGGTTCCCCTTTTTTAAACATTATACCCGACCCTATTTATATTGGACCATGTACTTGACCCACCCTATTTTTCTGGTCCATTTCCAGGGTCAACTCTATTTCCGTTGAAATCTGTTTTGCAATCTCCCGATATCTTATACGATTTTGAATTTTATATTAATACGTAAGAAAATAACGTAATCCTCTTAATTTGTATCGAAATATTAAACACTTGTAATAAATAAATATATGAACTTTTTGACTAAACAAAAAATTAAGAATCAACGGGCTAATTATAATAAATAAAATCATAAGGCAAAGAATTAACAACAAACATGATTTAATATTAATCTTATTCCCATAATTATTACATGAAGTTACACATTTATGCAAGTATACACATTTATGCAAGTATAACTCTTCCTACAAAAGAGAAATTAGGCGAACCAATCCACGTAGTACACAAGAATTTGGCAATGACGAACACCATCCGTCCGTTGGACAGTGCGAGAGGGAGTCGATGAGGGAGGGAAGCAAGTGAGAAAGAGGAACAATGAAGGAGGAGTGCCATGCATGTTTAAGAGAGCCAAGAGAAAAACGCCATGTGATTGGGGGAGTAATAATAGAAATAATGAGAAAAAATAGGGTTTTGGACCTATACTTATAAAAACTAGTCCCCAAACTGGTCCGAGAACCACTTCTTGGGTGGGTAATCAATCGGATCTAGTTCCTGGACCGATTTAAACCGCCTTTCAATTTTGGGAACTGGTTCCGAACCCGTTTTAACAAGAATTGGTTCCTGACCCTATTTTCTAAGTGAGCCGATCCGATTGCACACCCCTAATGGGGCTGGTCAATTGAGGTTTTAGGGTTATTGTAATGTTTGGACCATAATGCCCTTGATGAAGGTGCAAAAAGTGCACTTGATGAGCATGTGTTCATCGGTCCGCCATTATTTCAACGGCAATGAGTTTGGGCATTATCGGATCAAAGCGATTAAGGGTGCGTTTGGAAAGACTTTTGGGAAAAGTGTTTGGGGGAAATGCAACGACCATTGAGTGAAAGGTGTTTTCCAAAATGCAAATTATGTTTGGTAAATCTATTTGTGAAAGTCCATTGTGAAGTATCTTTGTGCAAAATAGTGTTTGGGTAAATTAAATTTGCAAAAGACTCCAAAGGGGCAGGCCAAAGGCTTCGCTGGTTACCGCCGGCCAAGGGCTTCACCGGTTATCGCCGGCGAAGGGCTAATAGTTGCCGACGAAGGTAGGTGGTCTAGTGAGGGGGAGGCGGCGCGGCGAAGGGCAGCGCTCGGCTAGGGTCACGACCCTTGCCGCGCTGTCACGAGACCCACCGCGCCGCGGAGGTCGTCGATGACCCAGGTGACCTGCGTGACCTCGGTGACCCAGATCTGGGTTGCGGCGAGGTTGCGGAGGTCGCGCGCCACAACCCAGGCAACCTCCGCGACCCAGATCTGGGTCGTAGGGAGGTCGTGGGTCGCCGCAACCTCCGGCAATCTCCGCGACCTAGATCTGGGTTGCGGTGAGGTCGTGGGTCGCGGCAATAGACCTCGTCATGACCTAGGCGACCTCCGCGACCTCCGACGACCTCCGCGACCCAGATCTGGGTCTTGGCGAGGTCGTGGGTCGTTGGAGGTCGCAGCGACCGACCTCGCCGCGACTTAGGCGACCGACGCGACCCAGATCTAGGTCGTGCGACTGGTCGGTGACGGTCGCCGGGGTGCCGCGACCACACTGGCCTCTCTCCAGCCCATCGCCGACCCATCGCAACCTCGCTAGCGACCATCTGAGAACTTGATGAAGAAGACGATGAACAGTGCATCGGGCCTTCTGAAAATGCTGAAAGTCCAAGGCAGCCTAGGACTTGCCTTGGGCTTTCAGCTTACAAGATGCCAGCTTTGCTATTAAGAGACTTGCAAAGTTTTTTCCCAAACGATTTATTTTGGCCCAAGGGGCTTTTGATGGCCAAAGCCCCTTCCAAAGCTAATTCCAAACGGAGCCTAAGTTTAGGGACATTTTGAATAAAGACAAGTTTGAGGGGAATTTTGAGAGACTGGCGCCACTTCAAAGGGTTATTGAGTCACAAACTATTCATCTTTCGGGAGTTTATTGGAGTAAAACCACATCCTCATGGTTGGATTAGCCTACACTTCCTCTTTGTTACAGCGATGCATGGGTTTTTCACTCCCTCTTTCTTGAGCCCTCTTGTGGGTGTTTTGGTCTCTTTCCATATCTCACCCATCAGATGGGCCATGGCAGCCTCTCATCAAGGTCACCATGGCTTCTAAACCTTAATTCCGAGGCTGCCAAGCTTGAATTACCTCAGTGAAAATTTGGGGATGAGCATCAGTTCATGGTAGATCTTGGAACTAAAAGGAACCAACTCTATTGGGCCAATTTTGGTTTGATTTTTATACAAATTTTTTGCAATGGCCATTACCAGTCTGATTTCTGATTTCAAGTGTGGAATCGAACCAAATCAAGAATCGGATAAGAAACCCTAATACTCTCCTTTTTAGTTTTACCTTGTATAATGTATCCTTATTATTACCACATCCGCATCTAGTTTCTCTCTCTCACTTTCTACTTTGCTTTGGCCACTTCTTCACATTTTCTCGATGTGAATCAATCACTCTCAACTTAGGAATCTTCTTGTAGATTGATCACTCAGTCGTACAAGAAAAATTGAAGATGCTCACATTTCTCCAATTCAGTCAATACAAAGATTTTTTGGGAACATTTTTGTTGCCTAGCTGAAGAGTCGAAGTCTCAAGCAACACTCTTGCTCATTCGTACTTTTCAAAGGCATATGTTTTATACCATACTTCTTGCCAATTTGTTGCTCTACCATTTTGCTATAACTACCGTTTGTTTCGGTTGTTATTAAGGAGATGTTTTACTAAACTTCATCTTGGAACCCGACTAGATCAATAGGATTGATTCGAGGTCTATAGGTATGTTATAGGTTTCAAAAATTAAAAACCAGTCTCAAGAAAGTAAGTTTTAGATTCTAGATCTAGAAGTAGATACCTTGAAACCTCTCACCCCTCTAAGAAATGAAAAAAATTAGAGATTTTAAATGATAAGGTAAAAAGGGCTTGGATGGTTACATTAACATGTGCCAAGATTTGATAAAGTTATTAATCAAGTTAGCTATAGCTGAAGACTTCTATGAATTCCCAATAAGTTGCTCTGATGTTTGGACTAGTAGTTGCAATTTTGGTCATGTTTTTTTTTTTTTTTTTTTTTTTGGAGCTGGAGGAACCACTTTGGCGGCTCACGCGGAAAATGTGATATTTTTAGAAAATATTTTTCGACACGCGTAAATCACCACACGAGTTCCACGCCATTTTGGCCTCCAAGGGAGAGCAAAGGATCTACCCTCTACGCCGCAAAACGGTTGGTGGTCAATTTTGGCCATGATAATATTTTTTTAAAAATGTTTTTGCTATTTTCCAGAAATGACAATATTTTTTTTTGCTATTCGCCTAAAACTTGAAATGAACCTGGAAATATTTTCCGCCAATTGATGGAGAAATTAGATTTTCCAAGGAAGAATTACAAAAAAAAAAAAAATTAAACTTTTAATTTATTTTTTTTTACATTACTAATGGGTCCAATTCTAAATATCATATGTAACCATAAATATGGTGAGTCATTCACATAGTCTAACGTGACAAATTCAGTTAATCCTATAGTATTAATACAATGATGATTACATATACCTTTCATGAGACCTGAAAAAAGCTATAATCAATAGGTTAACGGATGTTTATGAGCGATGCATTTAGGAGAAGCGATATCTACATCATCCAAATGATATTCTAAGACTAGAAAGACGGTCTCAAAATGTTATATTAAATTATACCAAGCCCATTAAAGAAAGGTATGTAAAAAATGCAAAACCGTCACCATACATAAAAACGAATCCACATTCTTATTCATTCTTACATCACACGTTCAACTAATACAGTATACAAGTCTCTTTAGGTGTTCGAATCTGGCAAGATGAAGCATCAAGTTCTGTCCTTTTTCCACTCGCGACGGTGCGAAGTATCCCTCAGCTGGCGGAGAGTCAAACTCTTGGGAGACAAAACCTCTCCTCCTCCCCCGATTTGAGTATTTTCCGAAGACGTAATCGTCCCCAACTTCGCTTCCTTCTTCCCTCCCTTGGCTTCTTCCAACGTCGGCAACGCCAGAAAGACAAGACGGCAGAAACAAACGAACGAGTACTTTCCAACTTTGAAGAAACTGACGATTCATCACGGAATGTGGGTTAAGTTCCTTGCACGGAGAGGAGAAAACAAGCCGTGAATAGTGGGGGGAGTGACATGTTCCGCCAGCCCAAAGTCAACGCACGCCATGCGACCGAATTGATAGGTTTGATTGAGGGACAAGGCTAGAGGTGAGGTCAACTTTGATGTAGAGTAAATTTGTAGCCTTGATTGCATATAACCATCTACTCTAAATAACATCACCAAGATAGCGAACGTAACACGAGGTAATTGGAAATTCGCTGTATTATTTTTACTTGTCTTGGGAATGAAATTGATAACGAGAAAAATAAAGTTTTGACGGCTATGGGGCTTGATTTTTGATTTCAAGAGAAGCAATGTCTCATCACGAGAAAATCCGAGACCATTGATTAAATAGGGTTAGCACGGAGGATGTGATCGAATGATTTTGAGGTTTACATGACTAATATTGATTGTAATTAGAGGCATAAATTAATCACCAATGATTGTAATTAGAGGCATAAATTAATCACCAATCCCGCCCCTACCTTGAAAAGGAATAAACATATAAAAAAATCGGGTATCTAATGAGTAAACTTGGAAATTTGTGTATTAGGACCTTAATGACTCCAAATTTTTTAATTTATTTTGGGAATATCCTTGCATGGTCCATCTATTTGAAATTAGAGATATTTGTAAATTCTTATAATTTATCGATATAAATTGATTTATTAACTTCTTCTTTTCTCATTCCAACTACTATCCTTAATGATTGGTGATATATATAAATAATATTTTTAGAAATACACATATCATTTGATACGTCGCTATATATATATTTGGAAAGACAATAAACATTCATCAATTCAAGGTTGCACTAAAAGAAGATAAAAGCTGAAAGTAAGAGTCCCCACTAAATTCATTCCTCAATTGTTCTTGAAACTTTTTTTTTTTTGACTGGATCTTTTTGTTCTTAATTAGGAATGCCATAAAACTCGCAAACCCGATCTTGAAACCTCAAATCAAATCTTTGGGAAATTAAAGATGCAAGGAATTCTTATTTCCCTCATCTTCAAACCCAATTTTTTCCTTAGAAAACAAAAAGAAAATATCACAACGCTATCTAAAAAAAACCCCAATTTTTTAAAATTTGCCGATTAATCGTGATTTCCTCCATTTTCATTTCCCAACCCCTTTTTCCTCACCATTAAAATCGCCCCTCTCCCTCTCTCTCTCTCTCTCTTCTCGTAACTACAGTACAGTCTTGTCAGTTTTCAAGCCCCGAAAAATCGTACAAGCAAAGAGTATCTGCTCGAACTCCAGGTCGATCTCCTCTCTCTCTCTCTCTCTCTCTGAGCTTTCTTCTCCAAGGTACCGTCTTAGTTACGTATAATAACTCGTGGGTTTCTGTTCTTTTTGTTGCCCCGTGTGAGCGTTCGCCTCGCTCAGTGCTGCTTTTCTACGTAAAGGCAAACTGGGCCCTCTTTACTTTTGCCGTTTCGAAATTGATCCGGGGCTTCGTGGTCTGTCGAAAATCGCCCCTTTTTCGGGGTTCTGATCGTTCAAAATCGAAACTTTCGGGGATTAGCGCATTATTCCCGTCTCTCTGTTGACTCCCGTGGTGACCCAGTTAGTAAGTTTTCCCTTTTCCTGTTGTTCTCGTTCGGAGCGGCGGAGTGATGATGGTTTTGGCTCGAGTTCTGTTTGAATGTTTTGAAAATTCCGAGGAAAAGGGGGGAAAGTTACGAACAGAGTGGCGGAAATAGGACTTCTCGTGGGGCGTTGAGCTTTTTGGTTTGACCAGTTTCTTGAACTGCAAATTGGGTGGTTTTTTCCTAGTTATTGTTTAGATGGTAGTTTCCGTGCTGGTTCATACTTGATTTTGTCACTATTCCAACTTGTGGGTATGATTTGTGGTCTCTGTAACCTCGGTCAACTGCGATTCGGATCTGCCCAAGTTCTTTCCGAGTCTGGACTGTGTGTGTAAGCTTTTTTGTGTTTTTGCATAACATTAGAGTGATGATCGCTGAGGTCACTTGTGGAATGTGATCTTTGTGTAGAGCTTCATCCTCGTACTTAGTCATTTCTGGGATGAATAACCTGTGGAGTTGAATCTTTTTCTCCTATAATAAAGCTTAGTCCTTTTTTGTTAATTGTTTTGTCAAAGATGCTATTCATTGATTTTTCTATCTCATTACAGGAGGAGGGATGGCTGAAAAAGTCATAGCTGCTAATCCGCCCACCGCCGAACCTGCTGCTTTTGAGTATGAGTTATTTGAAGGCGATCCTGACCACCTCAGGACTGTGGTGGCTACAACAAACCATTCAACCCCGTGGATTGAACCTGCCGCTATCAAACTTGGCATAGAATTGGAAGGGGCTTGTTTGGTGATGTTTGGTTGGCAACTCATCACCAGTCAAATGGTGATTATCAGGAGCACCATGAAGTGGCTGTCAAGATGTTACACACGGTCAAGGAGGATCATGCGAGAGCCATGTTGGATAAGTTTGAGGATCTTTTCATGAAATGTCAAGGGATCGAAGGTGTTTGTTGGTTACATGGAGTTTCTGTCTTAAATGGAAAAGTGAGTTATGTTGGTTTCTGTACAGTAGAAAGTGTCTTATATAGGTAGCTACCCTTTGCTAAGAATAAAGCTCTCTATATGTCTGCAGATATGCATTATCATGAAATTCTATGAGGGATCTGTTGGTGACAAGATGGCTCTTCTTAAGGCTGGAAAGCTTTCACTGCCAGAAGTTTTGAGGTGATGCACCCAAATTAATAAGTACTGCATCTTTAAACATTTAATATGTGCTAATATTTGCCTTTTACAGGTATGGTGTTGATTTAGCTCAGGGTGTAATGGAGCTGCATTCGAAAGGGATTCTTGTCCTCAACCTTAAACCTTGTAATTTCCTTCTTGATGAAAAGGATCGAGCAGTTCTTGGGGACATTGGTATACCATCTCTACTTCTCGGAATCCCATTGCCTAGCTCAGATTTGACTCGCAGGCTAGGAACTCCAAACTACATGGCTCCTGAACAGTGGGAACCAGATGAAACGGGTCCTATATCCTTTGAGACTGATTCCTGGGGCTTTGGCTGTTCCATTGTGGAGATGCTAACTGGTCTTCAGCCTTGGTTTGGTATGTCTGTCGATGAAATATATAATTCAGTTGTAAGAAGGCAAGAAAAACCAACGATCCCGGTTGGCTTCCTCCTCCAGTCGAGAATATTCTACTGGGATGCTTCGAGTATGATTTCAGGAGCCGTCCATTAATGACAGACATTTTGCAAGCATTTAAAAGGTACTTTTTAGGTCTTGTGAATCTTTCCAAGTATACTGTTTGGTTCCCTTGGTCCATATGACCACTGCTGTTTGTCTGTGCTGATGTTTTTCATTTTATCTCATAATGAAACTTTTCCTCTGGATAAGCACATGGTCAAATGAGTCAGGATTTTGAAGGATGAATTTGAAGTTGCATTTGAGGATATTTGTGGTTGGTCATTGTCACATGTGCTGCTGTTATTTGCAATTGGGTCTTTTGCAAGTTCAGGATTTAAATTGGTAGCTGTGTTTGTTGACAAGATTCTTTGGTTGTTTTATTTCTGATATTAAAGATGGTGGGTAGACTTAAGATTTGGGCTGTTGCTTAACTAGGTTTTTTTTTCTCTGTTCTTGTATTTCAAGGTTTCAGTGCATTGCTAGTTTATACAAATTGATGTGTTAGTTTTCACTTGCACTTAAAAGTGGCTATTGATTTTGCAGTGCACAAAATGCCGATGATAGTGAAGCAGGATGGAGAGAGATTGGGAGTAGGGTAGGTAAAACAGGTAGCCTTGGTTACACAAAGTGGTTTCTTTCAAAGGATCAGCTCCAAGTGGGTGATGCCGTGCGCTCAAGAAAGCCATCAAAGTCATGCAAGCTAGAAAATATGGATGTCCCTGAAGGAGTGATTGTGGGTCTGGACCACAACACAGATCGAGATGGCTTTGTGCTGGTGAGGGTTCATGGCATCCATGACCCCTTGAGAATCCACGTCTCAAAATTAGAGCGAGTAACTCATGGCCTGGCTGCTGGAGATTGGGTGCGGTTAAAGGAGGAAGACAAGAAGCACTCATCTGTGGGCATTCTCCATTCCATTGACCGCGATGGAAGTGTCACCGTCGGATTCATTGGGATGGAGACCCTTTGGAAAGGAAGTTCTTCGGATTTACAGATGGCAGAATCTTACTGTGTAGGTCAATTTGTACGATTAAAAGCCAATGTTCTTACCCCACGATTTAAGTGGCCACGTAAAAGGGAAGGCACTTGGGCCACAGGGAGGATATCTTGGATCTCACCGAACGGGTGCCTCATTGTGAAGTTTCCAGGGTTATTGACATTTGGGGATGAATCGAGTAGCTTCATGGCTGATCCAGCGGAGGTGGAAATGGTCACTTTTGATACCTGTCCTGGGATTGTGAAGAAATATCAGCACCTTGAGGATTTTCATTGGTCAGTGAGACCGCTTGTCATTGCCGTCGGTCTATTCACAGCCATGAAGCTCGGAGCTTTTGTTGGCAAGAAAATCGGAAGATCAACCGCCAAAAAGCAACGCGAGAAAGAGAATCACGGCGAGCGTCAACAACAAGTGGACGTTGGAGTGGCAAGTAATCCAGTTTGGCTTCCGCCTCCGGTGGCCAACATGCTATTCAGAGAAGGTGTCAGTGCTAGTGCTCAGTAATCGTGGCCCTGCAACGTGAATGTGATTGTCACTGCCACTTAAGCAGGTTAGCCAGGGTTTACCTTCTGAAATGATGATGTCCTAGGAGACGATGTCTTTGCATATAATCACTTTGCTTGCAAACGGGCAAGTCCTGATGTCTTAACTGTTTTATCTTTTAAGCATGTATATATATATTCTTCTTCTGTCAACAATTCCTTCGATGCATCCACGGAGGCCTTGATCTCAATGTATGCATGTGTGTGCATGGGGTGTAATAACTCCTTTAAATAAGCAGGCGCAGGGACCGGCCTGCGATGAGGTATCCTGTTTATGGGGGTCACAAATGAGCCGTGCCATGCCCAAAAAAACTTGTTACGGTGCTTAGTCTTGCCTTAGTTGGCTGCTTGGCTGGACCCATTGACATGAGGGGGCAACATAGAAGTTAATGGCTCGCACAATATGTTGGCCCCCTTGTGTGGACCGTCAAGCACAGCATGTGCTGTGCCGAGCCTACATGCGGGTTTTGCCAAGCAGTGATCACCGTCCATCCATCACGGCTGCAAGTCGTGCCAGCCCATGGCAGGAGGAATCGACATGCTGTATGGCTGCCTACAACATGGGGCTATTCTTGGGGTTGTGTATCGCCGTAGCTTGTGTGCCGGCATGGCCGGACCCATGGATGGCTCTTCCTGCTCGTCGCCTCATCTGCTAATGATTCGTAATCACCATCATTTGTGAAGTCGATTCTCCTTGTTTACAACTGGTAAAGAACATGGGGGAAGTAATGAACCTTGTGATTCTCCTCCATGGATGGCTCTCCCAGCTCGTCACCTCCATCTGCTAATGAATCGTCATCACAACCTTCTTTTTTTTTTTGAACAAGTCATCACAACCTTTTGGTGTGAAGGTTTCTCCACTCGGTTAATTATATCATGGCACCACTAGAGAATTGATGAACAGAGTAAGGTTAAAGAGCTTGCTTGATAGCTCAATTTATTGCTGAAATCTAAAAATTAGCACTTTAAGTCAAACTTCTTTGATAACCTCAAATTAAATTAACTTAAATGATTTGATCAAGCCAAAAACCCACTTAACATGATAAGTCAGAATGATTCCCTAATTCATACGATGATAATTTGAAGCTTGCCAAAGATTTTGGTAAAATCTACTTCAGACGATCATTTCGTTTATGTTTGGTAAGAGATTGATGATAATCGGCTATTAATTTTCAGTTATCATCAAATAATTTTTCTCTTCTCTTTTGAGCGTTTAAGATTTCCAGCATCTGATGTTTCGTTCCACCGAACGGGCCCTAAGCTAACGGTACTATTTGATTTCTTTTTATCGACTAGGTCCAGAATTTAATGTCTTCTGTGAAGATTTTGCTTCTGAAGAAAAGACTACCTAGGCCCACCTCGGGCCACCAGGCCCATCTAGATTACTGATGTATTCTCGATTGGACCTAAATTATAACTCGAAGATTGATTTTTTTTTTTTTTGGGCCATAAATCCAGATATTGCCTATACGTCAAAAACCATGAATCCCAAAAGTAAATCGACCACAGAAACTGTCAATCTACAATGAAGATCACGGATCGTGGTACTTCAAACACAAAGAATTGGATGGTGGAGATGTGAGTTACTTGGAAAAAATTCTACATCATTGGATCCTCTTTGTAGGTCACCAGTTGAGATCCAAGAGATGTATCCATGATCCATTTGCTCAAGTTATTAGGGATGATTGGTTTCAAATAAATAGATTCGAGATTTATAACTTATCTTGTTATAACCGTTTCCTAATTTTTTAGAACCTATAACCTATCACGTTTGCCTTGGAATCAATCCTATAATGTATCATGTTTTTCTGATTTATTTCAAAGGTCTACTTGAGAACCACCCCCCCCTTTTCTTTTCCTTTTGTTGGTTTCATTTTTGAGCATTTAAGATCTTCAACACTTGAAATTCAGTATGTAAATTTCCAGCACCTGATGTTTAGTTCCACCAAACGGGCCCTGAGCTAAGGGTACTAATTAATTTCTTCTATCGACTAGGTCCAAAATTTAAGGTCTTTCGGAGATTTTACTTCTAAGAAGAAACAAATGCAATAGAAGTCCTAAAACTTATCCAAAAAAAAAAAAATGCAATTGAGTCATAAAACTTGCAAAAAGTGCAATCGAATCCTAAAATTTATCGAATTGGTCCAATTGAGTTCTAAAGTTAACACTGTTAAATTTACTAACAAAAATGCTGATGTGGCACTAACGTAGCATTTTAAATGAATTTTATTTTCCACATGGATTTTTTTAATTTTTTTATTCAAAATATTTAAAAACTAAAAAATAAAAGCTAAAATTTATTTTTAAAAACTGTTCAAAAAATAAAAAGAAAGAAAATGGCACCGACGGGCTCTTTTGCAGCCGTTGCCCATCGCCGGAGGGGCCTATGACAATCGCCAGCCCTAGGCGAGTGTGGTCGACCCTCACTCGGCCAAGGCGAGGCCTTGTCGGTCCTAGGTTCGAGCCGATGACCCTCACCAAGCTCTGGAGACAGCGCCCTAGATCTGGGCACACCGAGCCTTAGGAGAGACCAACAACCATCACTCTCCCTAGGCAAGGCCTTGCCGGCCCTCATAAGGGGTTGGCGACCATCGCACACCCTAGGCAAGGCCTTGTTGACCCTTGCTTAGGGCTAGCAAGGCTCACTAGATTTGGGCAAGGGCTCACCCCTTTGCCCAAAGCTGGGCAATGGTCGTCGGCCCCCTATGAAGGCCGGTGTGCTTAGATCTAGGTACCCGAGTGGCCGACCCTCGCCCGAGGCTAGTAAGGGCCGGCCACACTTGCCTAGGGCTAGTGACCATCATCGAGCCCTTTGGCAATGGGTAGCGGTGACGGAAGCTCGCACCGGTGCTTTTTTTTTTTGTGAACAATTTTGTTTTTTAAATAAATTTTAGCTTATCATTTTAATTTTTTTAATCTAATTTAAAAAAGAATAAAAGTAATTTTAAAAAGCCACATGGAAAATAAAAATTCATTTAAAATGCCCCGTCAATGTTTTCCGTTAATAAGTTTGACAGTATTAACTTTATGACTTAGTTGAACTAATTTGATAAGTTTTAGAACTTGATTACACTTTTTGCAAATTTTGAAGCTCAATAACACTTTCTTGATAAATTTTAGGATTTCTATTGCACTTATCCCTACTTTTGAAGAAAAGACTACCTAGGCCCATCTTCGGCCACCAAGCCCATCTAGATTATCAATGTATTCTTGATTGGACCTAAATTATAACTCGAATATTGATTTTTTTTTTTGCCATAAATCAATATATTGCTTCACGTAGGAAACTATGAATTCCAAAAGTGAATCGACTATAGAGATTGTCAATCTACAACAAAGATCACGGATCGTGATACATCGAACATAAAGAATTGGATGGTTGAGATGTGAGCCACTTCAAATTAAATTCTACATCATTGGATCTTCTTTGTAGGTTATCAGTTGAGATCCAATCGATATATCCAAGATCCATTTGCTCAAGTTATTAGGGGGGTGATCGGTTTAGGATAGATAGATTCGAGATTTAGAGCTTATCTTGTTAAAACCTATTCCATTTGTCTTAGAATCAATCCTGTAATGTACCATGTTGTTCCAATCTGATTTCAAGGTCTACCTAAAAACCTGTTTTATTTTAGTTCCTTCTCTTGGTTTCATTTTTTACAACAAAATAATATGGGCAAAAAAATGTTTCAAAGTATAATATGAACAATAGATATCTCTTATCCACCAAAAGCAATCATTCATAAGACAAACACGTAGTTGCACAATTATTAGTGATAAAAAGTTTCAAACACGGAACTTAAAATATAAATTATATAAACTTCATTCTTCATTCATCTATTAAAATATTACTCCAATTTCTAATAACCTGAAAATATATATATATATATAATTAATCACTTAACGATAGTTTAAGTAAGGGTGAGTCGAGAACGAGGAGGGTTGTGAGGCTTGAACGAGTGGTGAAATGCCGCAAGCAAGTGAGAAGGAGGGCGAGTTGCAAGCAAGAGAAAGAGAGAGATAGTCATGAAGTGTCCAAATAAGGTAGGAGTCATGAAGAGAATGGAAGCGAAAAAAAGAAAAAAAAGAAAAATAGATAGAGAAAAAGAGACCAAATAAAAATTGTGACTTTTAGATTTTATGAAACCAGTTCAATTTTCGGATAGTTTTTCTTCTGAAATGGGAACCTGAAATCTAACCGGTTTTCAAGATGGTCCGCTCCGACCAAATAATTGGGAGACAGAGGAGACGATGCTCTGCACCATCCGAGGAAGACGAATATGGAGTGGGTAGAAATGGAAACAACAAAAAAGGAGGGCGAGAAAAGAAAAAAAAACATAGGATTACGAACCTTCTTCTTTCATACATCGGCTCTCGGTTGACATACACATTTTCCACAGGTTATCTTAATAAATGACCGGTACTCTTACAAATTTTTTATAGTAAACGCTTGAAGTTGGAAGTTTCTATATAATCTAATCTATTATTGTGTGTGGATGATGGACGTGGTGAGCCATGTAATATGATGCACTTATTATAATTCATCTAATCAGTGGTTATTATATAATTGATCATTCAAAGTCTATCAAAAAAGTACTAATATCATTGATAATCCTAGAAGAAGACTAATTAGAAAGTATGAAAAATTAAATCCGTAAAAGACATATAGAGTTGTTAGAGCCAAAACTATTATAATATATTTTATTATTCTAAATGTGATCCTAATTTTGTATTTCCCAATTAATTCCGATTTCTTACTCAATTTATTACCCACGTTTATTACGTGATATTTGCCCGTATGTTACCATAACGGTCTTGATGGAAGATGTCAGTAATATAAGAAACAGAATAAAACGTCAGGTTGTCTAATCCAAACCATATCACCACAAAAACACACCATTACGTTTGAAGGGTATTAGCTAGTAAAACAGGAGATACAGATTTGGTGTTTTCGTATTCGCAGATCGATCGTGCTTCATGGATCTATTCAAAGTTTTGCGCATTTGCAAATTTTCATCAATGGCCGGAGGTATGTTGATATTTATGTTTCCGCAAATCGATCCCGAAATTTGTACGAATTTATCCCTAAATGATAAATCGGGATCGTCGAGTTTTATTTAAATTGAGTCTTATAAAAACAACATAATAGGACCAGAAAAGACAAAAGCATAGGATTATGAACCTTATTCATATACGATAAATATTTCACTTTGGCTTAACTCGAACGTCTCTTATATCCAAGTGTGAATTCCATTATTCGAAAAAGCCGATTAAATGCCGCCCAGTTGCATTATCTTCATGATTAAAGCTCAACATCCAGCTAATTAGGTCACTTATCTTAAATAATCAGAAGCTACGGTGGTTAAGTCCAAATTTGCCGGAAAACCACGGATTTTTTTAATCGATATCCACCTTTTGAACCTAACGAAGAATATTACCCACTTTTCAAGAGCAAAGTTTGAATCTTTGAATGATTAAGGGTGATCAGTTTTAAATTATGTTCATATTTCATATGAAACCTGCCCATCAAAACAGGTTTGTCATTTTTTTGAAAGGTCGAAACAGGTATTGAGAACTCGAGAATCGAACAAGGCCATATTGAAGTGAGGAAAAATGATAACAAATATTGTGCCAACATTGAGGGTAATCTCAACTATGCCTATGCAAGCATGTTGATATTTGAGGAACCAAGTGTCAAGGGGATCTAAGCTTAGAACTAGGGAAGACGGAATCAGTTTCTCGCAGGTATGCCTTCCCACTTATGGGCGAACCTCTCGTTCAAGCTCTTCAATGATGGCCTTTTAACAGAAAACCACTCTGAGTTTTAGTTCAGAGCCTAGAGACACTCAGAGATACTAGGATGATAACATTTTTAATTATCCAAGCTGCATTTCTCAGATGATTCTACCAGGCTGAAGAAGAACGAGTGTTTTAGAAAGACATTAAGAGAGTTTAACAAAACACTCACTTTACTTCAAGGGACTGCCTAACAAATTACATCCTCCTTACCTTTTATAGACATTAGGAGGTCACACACAAGCAAGGACCAGGCTGACGGGTCCTAAAACATACAAACTCTCCAGAAAATCCGCCGTGGGAATTATTTTCGGCGATATTAATAGTGACAATGAACAATGATTTCCCTAGCCTACTACTACAGTCAGCGGTCTCTTCCTTCACGAGCATTGTAATCGTAGTCTGAGTCATCAGAACTATGCATTTTTGCCAGAAGATGTTCTTCGTATTTTTGCTCAAGTCCTACAAATAGATCCTCAGAGGGAGTCCGAGTATTCCACATTTTTGCCTCATCTGACGAAGATGCTTCTTCATGATTCTTGGAGGATCCTATAGTGTCGGCATGCATGTTTGCCAGAAGCCAATTGGATGGTGGAGCATAGTAGAATGTGTCCATTCCTAAAGATAAAGATAGGGGTCCGCGATTCTCCTAGCTTTTAGTTGTTTATGCATCTTGGTCACCTAACTTCTTTTCATCGTCCAATCGGGATTTCTTTTACTTCTTTTTGAATTTATGTACTTGGGTCCTTCATCATGCAAGATACTCATAGATTTGAGATTTCGGGATAGTAACCATTTAAAAAAAAAAAAATCAACACCGAGTTTATTTTTTACTCTAAGGGTCCGTTCGTTTCGCGGAAAACAACTTTCGGGAAAATATTTTCTGGAATTTCCGGTGTTCGGGTGGGTGGAAAATAGATGGTCAAAGACAATATTTTCCGGTCAACGAAAAATCCCCTTGTAACATCGTGGAAAATGATTTCCTCTTTTCCCGTCTTCTTGCACAAGCTCTCGCGCTCGCTGCTTCTTTCCTTCCTCATTTCTGCACTCTTTCTCACGAAACCTAGGGTTTCTGATCTCCTCCTCCTCCTCCTTCGACGTGGATGATCAGCAACGGTGGAGCATCCCTCATCGCGCAATCAACGGACTCCCGAGTCACACACTCGCCTCGAACGGTTTCCCCTCGCCGGAAGCAAAGAATATCCACGATCCAGGTATGCGCCTCTCGCTTCGACCGCCGGATGGTTTTCCCCCGGCCGGCCGCGTGAGTCAACCGTCGCACTTAGACTTGAAGTGCATACCGGCGTGAATCGCCAGCGTTTGACTTCGTGTCTCTGCTTTGTTTTCACTTATTTCCTTTGCCCGGATGTTTCGAATTCTCGATTTACTCATGTTGCGGAAATTGTTTGCGGATGTGATTTTGCTGTTGTGCTGTTCTTTGATCTCGGTGGCGATTGTGGTCTGAGTCGCGCCAGACGAGATGTTTCCTAAATGCGCGGAACGTCTCTGGACAATGGATGCGTTTCCGTTTTTTCTGGATTTTCGAGATTGTGTTGTCGGGAGGTGCAGAGATGATGGTGTCTGGACAGGAGGAGATTGTGTCTTCGGGATGCATATGCCTCTTTCGTTTGATGGTATAGAATGGTTACCAAAATGTGGTGTGGATTTTACTGGATTTAATTATAGGCTCTGGTTGATTGTATATGTTAAATTATGACTCGAGTTTGAATTCCTTGGACTCCTTATAGTGGTACAAAGGAGGAAATTTTTTTCTTTGATGTGAAGCCTGCAGAATCCGAATAGAAGGAAATCAAATCGTGGGGGTTCGCTAGTGTGAAGATGCACGCATATAAAATAGAAGTGAGCCCAGGTTTCTTGTTTATTTTTCTTTCCACCGCTGAAACTCTTTTAGCGTGAAGTCCATCTGCACAAAACAGAAAGTGGTGGGCCCAAGGTCAAACTTTTGACCTTAGGCCTTGGACACACGCACACACCCACGTATAAGAGGAAAAGAAAAACCCTACCTAGAGGTAGATGTGCGACGATCAAAGAAGCCGCCGAAGGAGCTGCGAAAGAAACCCTACGTACGTGAGAAGCCGCACGTCCACTTCGCTTGAAGAAGATCCGCAAGATCTTGAAGCCTCGCGAAGCCGTATGTAAAGAGTTTTGAAAGCGCGGTAATTTGTGCCGTGAGTTTATTCCCAAGTGAGTTGTTTATTTATAAACATTTTGGGTTTGGAGTTAAATCTAAGTGTAGGAAACACTTGAGCGATTAAGCAATTGTAAACTTTGATTCTCCGATTTTAGTGGATTATTTGCTGCTGGCTCTCCCCGTGGATGTAGGTACCGATATTCGGACCGAACCACGTAAATTTTTGGTGTCCTGATTTTCTCGTTTATTCCTTTGGCGATTTCGCATTGACGTAATTTGCAAGATCCTGTCGTTTCCGTGTGCTATATCCCAACAATTGGTATCAGAGCGTGGGGTTGGATTTCTTGATTGTGATTTGGGACTTTTGCTTGTCTGATTATTATCTGGAAATTCTGTTATTACAATTATGTCTGAGAGGAAATCTGAGATTGAGAAGTTTGATGGGAGAAATAACTTTGTGTTATGGAGTATCAAGATGCGGGCTTTATTGACAACACAAGGTTTGGCCAAGGCACTAGATGATGAAGATGAGTTGCCGATTATAATGAAAGCCTCAGATAGGAAAGAGATTATGCAAAAAGCGAAGAGTATAATCCTGTTAAATTTGTCAGATGAGGTCTTACTAGAGGTTATTGAGGAGAATGATGCCGCAGCATTATAGGCAAAACTTCAAGCACTCTATGTGAAGAAAGGTTTGAACAATCGCTTGTATATGCTGAAAAAAGATGTTCAATTTAGATATACTGAAGGTACGTCTATTAGATACCACCTAGATGAATTTAATAAACTCATGTTGGATCTGAACAACGTCGGTAAGATACTTGATGATGAAGAACATGGCATGATGTTGTTAGCCTCTTTACCAGAGTCATGGGAGCATTTTACTGATTCACTATTGTAGGGTCGTACTACAATTACCTCAGAAGAGGTAAAGTCCGCCTTATTCTCTAAGGAGTAGTAGAGAAAATTGCGAGATGACGATCTGGCGAAAGGGGCAGCGCAAGCACTGACGATTCAGGGTAGAGAACAACATCGAGAGCCTAGCAGCAGCAGAGGTAAAAGCAGATCGAAATCACGCAATAGAAAGTCCAAGGGACGCGTGAAGTGCTTTGAGTGTCACGAGGAGGGGCACATCCGGAGAGATTGTCCAAAACAGAGAAATAAAGTTGATAAGCAAAATGCTACAAGTAGTGTGGCAAACGTTGTTGAGGGGAGCAATAGGGATGTAGAAGCTGTCTTATGTGTGACTACTACTTCGTCAGGAGACGAATGGATGCTAGATTCGGGGTGTTCTTATCACATGACACCTCATAAGAACTGGTTTACTACTTACCAAGCTACAGATGGTGGTAGGGTTCTTTTGGGGAATAATGCAGTCTGCAAAGCTGTGGGGATAGGGACAATTCGGATCCGGATGCACGATGGGGTGGTTCGCACATTGACAGATGTGAGGCATGTACCGGAGTTTAAAAAGAACCTTATTTCTCTGGGGACACTTGATGACATCGAGTGTAGGTACACCGCTGAAGGTGGAGTATTGAAGATCTCTAGAGGTGCCATGACAGTGATGAAGGGGAAGAAAGTGAATATTCCCTATCATCTACTGGGAGAGACCGTGACTAGAAGTGTTGCTATTTCATAAGGTGAGTCAGACTCTAACTTGACTCAGTTATGGCATATGCGTTTAGGGCACATGAGTGAGGCATGTATGATGATGCTGAGTGAAAGGGGGTTGTTGAAAGGTCAGAAAACAGGAAAGCTGGACTTATGTGAGCACTGCATCTATGGGAAGCAGCACCGAGTTAAGTTTAATACAGCTATTCATTTGACCAAACGACCAGTTGAATATATCATTCAGACGTCTAGGCCCGTCTTCGGTTCCTTCTAAATGAGGTGCCCGATATATGCTGACATATATCGACGATTATTCGAGAAAGGTATGGGTATACTTTCTGAAGCACAAATATGAAGTGTTTGATTGGTTCAAGAAATCTAAGACTTTGATTGAGAAGCAGTCAGATAAGCAAATCAAGTGCCTGAGAACCGATAATGGCATGGAGTTCTGTGGTAAAGATTTTACCGAGTTTTGCGAGAAAGAATATATTGTAAGACACCACACAGTACCTGGGACACCACAACAGAATGGCGTTGCAGAACGGAAGAACATAACTTTGCTTGAGCAAGCTCGATGCATGCTTTCACATGCAGGACTTGGCAAGGAATTTTGGGTTAAAGCAGTGAATATGTCATGTTACCTGGTAAATCGATCTCCATCGTCAGCTATCGAGTGGAAGACTCCTGAGGAAGTATGGTCAGGGAAACTTGTTGATTATTCCGGATTACGAATATTCGGATGTCCTGCGTATGCTCATGCGAGTGATGGTAAGCTTGAGTCGAGGGCGAAGAAGTGCATATTTCTGGGTTATGCACAAGGGGTGAAAGGCTACCGGCTGTGGTGCACCGATCCCAGATCACCCGGTTTTCTAATCAGCAGAGATGTAATCTTCGACGAGACTGCGATGCTTCAACAGAGGAGTTTTGAGACACAACTAGCAGAGAAGATAAATCATGGTGTCATAAGTGAGGTGGAGCCTCAGGTGGAGACTCCGGAGACCTCGAAGGTAATAGAAGTTGAGACTGCAGATGAAGCCGCAGTTCCTGAAGTCGGTGATAGTGAACAACCAGCAAAGCCGCAGCAGACTATAGCCGCGGATAGAGAGAGAAGGCAAATTAAACCACTAGTACGTTATGGTTATATATATATATATATATATATATATATATATATATATTGCTTATGCATTGACTGTAGGTGATGAAGTGGAGACAGATGAGCCTTCGTCTTACTCTGAGGTGATGGCTAGTTCGGAGTCATCGTAGTGGCTAGGGGCTATGAGTGAATAGATGAAATCACTCAATCGAAATCAGACATGAGAGTTGGTCAAAGTACCAAAGAGCCAAAAGATTGTCGGAAGTAAATAGGTCTTCAAACGGAAAGAGGGCATTCCCGGTGTCGAGGCAGCGAGGTATAAGGTGAGACTTGTGGCGAAGGGATATACACAGCATGAGGGCATTGACTACAATGAGGTGTTCTCTCCTGTGGTAAGACATACTTTTATTCGTATTTTACTTGCCTTAGTTGCTTCGCAGGATCTCGAGTTAGAGCAGCTAGATGTGAAAACTGCGTTTCTTCACAGTGAGTTGGAAGAACAGATTTACATGAGGCAACCAGAGGGATTTACTATTCCGGGTAAGGAAGATCATGTTTGCTTGTTAAAGAAATCCTTGTATGGGCTAAAACAGTCTCCTAGACAGTGGTATAAACATTTTGATGCTTTTATGGCTAGTCAAGACTATTCACAAAGTCAGATGGACAGTTGCGTTTACTTTAGGAGATTGGAGAATGGTTCTTTAATTTATCTACTTTTATATGTTGATGATATGCTGATAGCAGCTAAGGATATGTCTGATATTGATGTGCTGAAGAGGCAGTTAAATGCTGAATTTGAAATGAAAGATTTAGGTGCTGCAAAGAAAATTTTGGGTTTGGAGATTTTGCGTGACAGGACTGCAGGAGTTTTACGTCTGTCTCAAAAGAAATACATTGAGAAGATTGTGGTCCGTTTTAACATTCAGTCGGCAAAATCTGTAAGTACACCTTTAGCGAAGCACTTTAAACTTTCAAATAAATGACCACCGCAAACTGAGGAGGAGGAGGAGCATATGTCCCGTGTTCCTTATTCTAGTGCCGTGGGTAGTATTATGTATGCTATGGTATGCACTAGGCCTGATATTTCACAAGCTGTGAGCGTGGTTAGTCGCTATATGAAGCATCCTAGTAAAGCTCATTGGGAAGCTGTGAAATGGATCCTCAGATATTTGAAGAAGACAATAGACGTAGGTATAGTATACTGGAGGGACAGCAATGGCAATGAGACCACTGGTTTTGTGGATTCGGATCATGCCGGTGACTTGGATGATTGCAGGTCTTTAGTAGGGTACATGTTTACGCTAGCAGGTGGTGCAGTTAGTTGAAAAACATCCTTACAGGATCACATTGCCTTGTCTTCGACTGAGGCAGAGTACATGGCACTAACCTTTGTAGCAAAGGAGGCGATATGGTTACAAAGTTTGCTCTTGGACTTTGGGTTAGAACAGAAAAGTGTGGATATACACTGTGATAACTAAGGTGCGATATATTTGGCATATAATCCAGTTTATCACGAGCGAACGAAGCATATCAACATCAGGTACCACTTCATCCGAGGTGTCTTAGCTAAGGGTATTGTTACTGTTAAAAAGATTGCTACAGCAGATAACCTGGCAGGCATGATGACTAAGTCTGTTCCTTTGGTGAAGCTTAAGTTCCGCTTGAGCTCTATTGGCGTCTGTGGAGAGTGAGCGCCCGTCGGAGCGTTGGGAGAGCAACATGGATGGTGAGCACTATAACTTGGCTTCAAACATCTAGCCGAGGTGGAGAATTATTAAATTATGACTCGAGTTTGAATTTCTTGGACTCCTTATAGCAGTACAAAGGAGGAAAGTTTTTTCTTTGATGTGAAGCCTGTGGAATCCGAATTGAAGGAAATCAAATCGTGGGGGTTCGCTAGCGTGAAGATGCACGCATATAAAATAGAAGTGAGCCCAGGTCTCTTGTTTATTTTTCTTTCCACCGCTGAAACTCTTTTAGCGTGAAGTCCATCTGCACAAAACAGAAAGTGGTGGGCCCAAGGTCAAACTTTTGACCTTGGGCCTTGGACACACGCACACACCCACGTATAAAAGGAAAAGAAAAACCCTAACTAGAGGCAGACGTGCGACGATCAGAGAAGCCGCCGAAGGAGCTACAAAAGAAACCGTACGTACGTGAGAAGCCGCACGTCCACTTCGCTTGAAGAAGATCCGCAAGATCTTGAAGCCTCGCGAAGCCGTATGTAAAGAGTTTTGAAAGCGCGGTAATTTGTGCCGTGAGTTTATTCCCAAGTGAGTTGTTTATTTATAAACACTTTGTGTTTGGGGTTAAATCTAGGTGTAGGAAACACTCGAGCGATTAAGTGATTGTAAACGCTGATTCTCCGATTTTAGTGGATTATTTGCTGTTGGCTCTCTTTGTGGATGTAGGTACCGATACTCGGACCGAACCACGTAAATTTTTGGTGTCTTGATTTTCTCGTTTATTCCTCTGGCGATTTCGCGTTGATGTAATTTGCAAGATCCTGTCGTTTCCGCGTGTTATATCCCAACAGTATAAGTGGAAATGAAAATGAGGCAATGCTTCCCTGATTTCTCATGATTCCCTCGCTTGAGGTAAGTTGCAATGTCAGACACCCACTTATTTGTTCCATATTTTAGTTGTCGAACCCAACAATGCAAGCCCTTGGATGTCTTCTTCATTGTGGAGATAGTGGCTCTGCATGATCTGGAGTGATCTACATGGGGGTGAAATTCTCACTTGCTTCTTTTCAAATGTTGCTGGTGTTTGAGGATTAAAGTTTTTGAGCTACTTATTATCGTTTGCATTTGTGAAGATGAATATAAGTAACTTGAAGCTACAAGACAAGGGAAATGATTTCTTGAAGTTCTTTATCTCTTACTTGCATTTGTGATGGTGATTTGATCTTGATTTGGTGATACATTGATCATGCCGGTATACATATAGTTATGTGCGGAGGAATTAAATTTAATTTGCAGGGGTTTCTGGTTGAATTATTATACTCTTATGCCTCAAGCGCATTGAACGTTGACTCTAACTGGACATATGTTGGGCGTTATCAATTAGATGTGAATTTGAATGAAATGGGTTTAGTTTGATCATTCTTGTAAATAATTAGTTTGATTATTCTCTTACATGCTCATGATTATGGGTACTGTCTGATCTCTTTTCTAGGTTCAAAGCATGTTTAAAAATCACTATCAATGTACATTTTGCTTTACATCTGCCAAACAATTGCTTGGCTTTATTGGACGACCTTCATTGAACATAAATTCTGACGAATTTGGCTTAAAATGAAGACTATTTTACTTATAGATGCTCACATGTCAATAGATTTTGTTCATATCAAGTTGATACTTCTTTATAGGCGTACATTAAGTAGCTTGCTTTCCCTTGTTGAATGCAACTCTGAAATGGAGGTTGAAATGTGTCTTGCAAGTCCTGTTGTGTGACCTACAAAGGGAAATTGATTAAGCTAGACATCCACATTGACACATACAAAGTAAGGGTATTTCAGCTTTTGCTCTGCCCTACAAGAGGACTTCTCCGAGCTGGCTCAAGATTTCTTCTTAGGATGTAAGAATATTTTTGTCTGCGTTTGTTTGTTTTTGTGTGATAATGGATAGTTTGTAGTTGTCGATCTGGTGTAAGATGTGGGAAGCTCAACTCTAATGTTATGATATTCGTTTCGGTAGTTTGTACCTAATTTGGTCGGAGGAAAGAGTTCCTATACCCATGCATGACATCCTATCCGAAACCTAGTAATGTAGTCACTCTCATCTAGTAGAATGGTGCTTGTAATTGTTTACCCGACTATTAGTGGGAGGAAACCGTGGATAATGTTTGACTTGCTCTTTCTGGGCTTATCTGCCCAATTACGTGGTGTTGAATTCTGTGCAATTTTGTGCCTTTTGTTATGTTTAAAATTTATGTCGACTCTTTGATTAGATGAAGCGTGCATTTGGATAGTGGGATTCCAATAGAAAGGGCATTACTGATAATGCACAAAGTAAACGGAGCGATTCTAATTGTGAATTCTCAAATTGCTAGTTTCGGCCAGGAGACTTCAAACAATTTTCATTACGGGAAACAAAAGCACCGATTTGGCTAATTGGATATAGTGACCACATATCTTCGATCAATCAAGACAACACCAAGAGGAAAAAAAGGAAGCAACTTCGCAACAAAGACCGTATTAAACTATTCCCAAGCAAAATGGTCATTGCCATTTAAAGGATTCAAGCCCCACAAACGATGTTCAAGAGAATTACCTAAGTGGTGAAATCTTAGAAAATGTTTTCCGGTAGAAAATATTTTCCTTACTGAACACCAAAAAACATTTTCCGAAACATTTTCAAGTTTTAGCCGAACACCGGAAAATATTGTCATTTTCCTGGAAAATGACCTCTGGGAAAATATTTTCTGGAAATGGCTCATTTTCCGCGAAACGAACGGATCCTAAAAGTCAATATATATATTTTGTAGATTTCTTTTCCAACTACTTATTATTCTAATTAATAGGCCTAACTAATAAGGACTTAATTAAGTTTGTAAGTATGTGCGTGTCTATTGTAGAGTTCAACCTATTGTACTACAATCATCACCAAGAAAAATCATGATAGTGGCAACTTCAACATGAAAACTTTCAACAGAAAAAAATAAATCCCATGCCTATTTTCTAAATAAACCATTCCTATGCATAACAATTGAATGGACAAATTCTCAATTACAATAGTCGGGATAAATCATTAAATAATCCTTGAAGCTCTCATATTCCAAATTTTAGTATAATTGTCTGTAGTTGGTAGTGTTTTATAAAGTAAAGAGCGCCTCGTATTTTTAGGGATCGCAGTTTCTTATTCTTTCTCGAAATATCCTCAGTTGGTTATTTTATAACCATTCAATGGATGGGCAAATGCATGCAATAATTGATTTTGTATTTATTTCACATTTATGCCAATGTTTAAATTCGAATTTTTTTCTATCTTGAAAACAACTCTACACAAAAGAATTCAAATCATTAAAAGAAAATTTCTCTTTCCATATGTACATGCACAACTTCTTTAATTGTGCAATAATTTCTTTTTATAAAATTGTAACTCAAATATTGTGTATTAAGTCAAATTGCAAAATCTTTTAAATGTCAATATTTGATAATTTTATTTTACTTCTAGAAACTCAGTCACATAGCTTTTGGGGAAAACTTAATCTCAATAGACACTAGTAAAAATATTTATGTCTCTCATAGAAAACTAAACTAGTTAGATTAGGAAAGTCCACGTGTCATCCAGCCTCACAATAGCTAGAAAGCCATTATAGATCACTCCAAAGTAATTATCAAATTTCATATTATATCTCAATGGTGCCAACTTTAGTCCTGATTCTTTAATTATTATTCTTCAGCGCCCCCTTCCCCAATCAACAATCACGTTGCCCTAAAGTCCAATGAAAGCCTGGATTTTTTTTATTTATTCTATTTATAAATATGGGGGACTGAAGTTATAAATAATGTTAGTGGAAGGACCAAAGCCAAAGCCATAATTAAGTAAATTATTCCCCCTCAAAGCCAAAGCAATGTTCAAGATTGGCTGTCCTATCTTGAAGATTGCTATTGCTCAAAAGAAGCATCTGGCATGGCTATCAATCGAGTGTGGGGGCAATTTGATGTCTCCAATAAAGGAGAAAATGGCATCTATGAAAACCCTAATTTGCATGGAATCCAATGCAATTGGAGCTAGTAGGGATTCTTTTTGGTAAGTTTGGTATCATTCCCCAACTATGAGTGATGCAGAGAGACTCCACATTAAACCATTGAGCTTACATCTGGTATGATAGATAGCTAAACTTAGAGTCAGCATAATGTTTTTCTTAGTTTTTGCTTCTAGTTATTTACATTATCTAATTATAATTGATTATTTATTACTAACTCTCTCTATATGATCGAATCATGTAAATATTTGATATCCTATCATTCCTCGTTTTCTTTTCTGATATTTTTTTCATTTACTTAACTCACAAGATCTCGTTGTTTCCGCAAGATGAACACGCAAAATAAAATAAACAATAAAAGGTTCAAAACACATAAAAAGATATAAATATCATTTACTCAACTCAAATTTTATTACATACTTGATGCACTTTTCAATATTAATCTATACAACATAATAATTTTCTCATTCAAACAGTCCATATCTATAAATATAAATATATATATATCAAATAAAACATGCACTCATTAAATACAAAGGAATTGTAATTTAAAAAAAAAATCACCTATTCAGCTCAAATTTTAATTCCCGGTTTCTAAAAAGATGGAACTGGAAATCAAACCTGGGCTCTCTAGAACTTACAATCGATCTGATTTTTCGTCAATTCTATCATAAAAACATTCTCATCCCTATTTGGGATATATCCAACGGCTATGTGTGCAAGTCATCTGTTCACACTTCAATCAAGTGGGCCCAATTGGGAACTTGTTTTTCCTCCGTGGGATTAAAAAAGGACGAGGGCTACTCACACAGATGAGCCACGATCCTATGTACCTCGGACAGAATTTTTCTCATGAATTAAGCACCAGGCAATTGGGAGACAGAGAAATTGAAGTTTTGCACACTACCTAATTTTTCAGATTACTCATGCCTTCTAGTAATCGATGCATTGTCTAAATCCTTAAAGCGATTGTTACCTAAAAGGAAATTTATTCCTAGTCGGTGGAAAGCGATCGAAGCGTGCTATCGATGAAAATTTGGACATTATATGTATGTGCCTCTTGATCAATATAAGGGAAGTTGAGGGTTACACACTAGTATCACAATCGATATGATTTTCGAGCTCATTCTAAATTCATGCGGATCTTTCTATTTTCTTCTTTTTTACTTTGCCATAGAACGTGACTTTGAAAATATGCAAGACATTATTTGATCCGAAGTGGGTGAAGTTGTTGAATGATGTCAAGTGATACTCAAGTCAATGACAAACCATGATGATATGTATACAAATGTATAAAAATATACGACAACTCAATTATGCTTATGAGCACACTAAATGAACTTACATTTAGCCCGTTTGTTTAGTGAAAAATATACAATTTTTAGGAAATATTTTCCAAGAATCATTTTCTAGGAAAATGACTTTATTTTCCGATGTCTAGCTGAAATACAAATCAATTAGAAAATGTTTTCTGCCGTTTGGTATAGAGAATTTGATTTGATTTTCCAAAGAAAATTATTAGAATTTTTTTATTTTCTTTCTTTTTCTTTTTTTTTCTTTTTCTTTTTTCCATGTTCCTCTCCATCGCTCCTCTACTTCCTCACCACCATCCCGGTCTTCTTCCATTGGCAGCGATGGTGGCAAGGCTAAGCTCAAGCTCAAGATCGAGCTGTGAGCTCATCGGCACGCATCTTGGCTGGCCGTCGGGTTGCCGGCCATCGCCAAGGCACACGGCCGGTAGAGGTGAAGGAAGAATTAAGAAGGAAAATAAAGGAAAGAGAAAATAAAAAAAGAAAGAAAGAAAATTAAATTAAATTAAAAATAATTGAAATTTCGAATTTTTAAAAAAGAAAATAAAAATAATTAAAAAAGAGTTCACGAAGAAGAACCTATTTGGTTTAGGTGAAAAAAAGAGGGAAATCATTTTCCCCACTTTCGAAGATTTTTTTCCATGGAAAAAAATATTTTTCTCGACTTGTTCATTTTCTATGAATCAAATATCAAAAAAATCTTGAAAACATTTTCCCAGAAATTGTTTTCTTTAAAACAAATGTAGCCTTATGGAAATTATTAACATTTCAGCATTTTATTCTTACTTTTTACTTATTGTAATGGAGAAAATTCCATTTAAGAGTTTGAAGTGCCCTCATTTTCTTAAATAAGAATATGAAGTGAATCTTGTATTAAATAAAGGCCTGAAGTGGTCACAATTATTTCAAATAAGGGCCTAAAGAGGCCATGGTTGTTTCAAATAAAAGCCTAACCTCGCTGGTCGGGCGGCTAAGTACTTCGAATGGTCAATGGCATTTTCGTCTAATTAAAATTTTAATTTTAATTTATTTCTTAATCTTCTCTTTTCTTTTTTCACTTTTATTTTTCTTTTATTTTTCACTTTTATTTTTCTTTTCTTTACGACGAGGGCTCGGCAACCCTTACTAGCCGCTAGTAAGGCTAGGCAAGGGCCTACAAGCCCTCGCACGCCATGGACGAGGCCACCCTCTCTAGGCTAGTGAGGGTCAACCTCCTGGGGCCAACAAGGGCTCGGCGAGGGTAGCCTCACCCAGGCCTCTAAGGCAAGGGCTGCCTTGCCCAAGCGAGGTAGTCCCTCATTGATCACTAGCTAGGTGACCCTCACCTAGATTTGGCAAAGATCACTAATGGCCAAAGGGTGGCCTCCCCAAGGCGATGGTTGCCTCAACTAGCTCTTTCCATATTACAGAAACTAACAAAAACGCATCATGCTGGAAATTTCTTGGAAATGGGATGTCACTTTTGATTTGTAAATTACCCATTCATCTTTAGAGCAAAAGATATATTACTATCAAATCAAAGGTTCTCTTATAGCGTCAACTCAAGTATATCGAAGAGTCTTTGGGCCTATATTTAGAATTTTCCCTTGTTAATGAGACGTGGTAGGGAAAATAATGGCAGTTCCGCTGAAACTAACAAAAGGCGTCATGCTGAAAATTTCTTGGAAATCGGATGTTACTTTTGATTTTTTTAATTTCCCAATCATCTTCGGAGGAAATGGGAAGTCACTTTTGATTTTTTAATTTCCCAATCTTTGGAGCAAATGATAATGTAAGAGTCTGTGGTCCCATATGTAAGAGTCTTCAGCTATATTGTCAAATCAAAAGGTCTCTTTCTGTGTAAGCTGAAGTATATATAAATGTCATAGGAAAAACAACGGCAATTTCGTGGAGACTAAAAAAATGGGTCGTGCTGGAAATTATTTGGAAATGGAATGTCACTTTTGATTTTTTAATTTTCCAATCATCTTTTGAGGAAATGGGATGTCACTTTTGATTTTTTAATTTCCCAATCATCTTCAGAGGAAGTGGGATGTCACTTTTGATTTTTTAATTTCCCAATCATCTTCGGAGCAAATGATAACGTAAGAGTCTCAGGTCCCATATGTAAGAGTCTTCAATCATATTGTCAAATAAGAGGATCTCTTACAGCGTAAGCTAAAGTGTATATAAGTATTCTCGCTCCCGTATTTAGAATTTTCCCTTGTTAATGGGACATCGTAAGAAAAATAACGGCAGTTTCGCGGAAACTAAAAGAAATGTGTCATGCTGGAATTTTTTGGAAAAGGAATGTCACTTTTGATTTTTTAATTTCCCAATCATCTTCGGAGCAAATGATAATGTAAGAGTCTAGCGGTCCCATATGTAAGAGTCTTCAGTCATATTGTCAAATCAAAGGGTCTCTTACAGCGTAAGCTGAAATATATGTGTCCTTGGTTCCATATTTAGAATTTTCCCTTGTTAATGGGACGTCGTAGGAAAAATAACGGCAGTTTCGCGGAAACTAAAAGAATGTGTCATGTTGGAAATTTCTTGGAAATGGATTTTGATTTTTTAATTTCCAATCATCTTTGGAGGAAATGGGACGTTACTTTTGATTTTTTAATTTTCTAATAATTTTCAGAGCAATAGATAATGTAAGAGTCTGCAGTCCCATATGTAAAAGTCTTCGATCCTATTGTCAAATCAAAGGGTCTCTTACAGCGTAAGCTGAAGTAAATAGAAGTGTCCTCAGTCCCGTATTTAGAATTTTCCCTTGTTAATGGGACGTCGTAGGAAAAATAACGGCAGTTTCACGGAAACTAAAAAAATGTGTCGGCTGGAAATTTCTTGGAAATAGGATGTCAGTTTTGATTTTTAAATTTCCCATTCATCTTCGGAGCAAATGATATATTATGTAAGCTCGAGTATAAGCTCAAGTATATAAGGGTCTTCTCTCCACATATCTCGCAATCAAGCAATACAAATTTATTCTCGCCGGCAACTTTTTTCGATTTAATTATTTTCCCTCAAAAATTCCATTCGTTTTGAGTGTGAGACTGAGGAGAGACCATGAGTGATCATGCAGCCGTCCAGATCGTCACCGCCGCTCCATGGGTCGATCGCCATGGCCCTTGTGTGGTTCCCTGAGGACCGTTGAGCGCGGCATGTGCTGTGCCGAGCCGACATGGGGATTGTGCCGAGCAGTGATCACCGTCCATCCATCACGGCAGCAGGTCGTGCCAGCCCACGGTAGGAGGAACCGACATGCTGTATAGCTGCCCACAACATGTGGCTATTCTTGGGGTCGTGTATCGCCATAGCACGTACGCCGGCGTGGCCTGACCCATGGACGGCTCTTCCATCTGGTCGCCTCCTTCTGCTAATGATTCGTACTCACGACTCATTTGCGAAGTTGATTCTCCTTGTTTACAACTGGTTTAGAACACGGGAGAAGTAATGAGCCTTGTGATTCTCCTCCACGGATGGCTCTTCCAGCTCGTCACCTCCGTCTGCTAATAAATCGTCATCACAACCTTTTGGTCTGAAGGTTTCTTCACTCGATTAATCATATCATAGCACTGCTAGAGAATTAATGAACTGAGATAGGTTTAAGAGCTTGCTTGATAGTTCAATTTATTGCTGAAATCTAAAAATTGGCACTTAATGAGGTCAGACTTGTTTGATAACCTCAAGTTAAATGAACTAAAATGATTCGATAAAGCTAAAAGTCCTATTAATCTGACGAGTAGGAATGATTCCCTAATCCGTTCGATAAACAAAGAATCGATAGTAATCAAAAGCTTGCCAAAGATATTGATAAAATCTACTTATCATTTTTTCTATGTTTGGTTAAGAGATTGTTCCTATCGGCCATTAATTTTCAGCTATCATCAAATAACTTTTATTTTCTTTTTTGAGCATGCAAGATTTTCAACAATTGAAATTCAGTATGTAAATTTTCAGCACCTAATTTGAAGTTTCCACCAAACGGGCCCTGAGCTAAGGTACTGTGTAATTTCTTCTGTCGAATAGGTCCGGAGTTTAAAGTCTTCCGTGAAGATTTTACTTCTGAAGAAAAGGCTAGGTGGGCCCACCTAAGGCCACCGGGCCCATATATTCATTGATGTATTCTCGATTGGACCTAAATAATAACTCGAAGATTGATTTTTTCCCCATAAATAAATCAAGATATTGCCTATACTACTTCAGAAACTATGAATTCCAACAGTAAATCGAAGATTGTCAACTACAACGAAGATCACGGATCGTGGTACATCGAACATAAAGAATTGGATGGTTGAGATGTGTGTCACTTCAAAAAAATTCTACATCGAATCTTCTTTGTAGGTTATCAATTGAGATCCGAGATATATCAAAGATCCATTTGTTCAACTTATTAGGGATGATCGGTTTAGGATAGATAGATTTGAGATTTAGAACTTATCTTGTTAAAATCCTTTCCCAGTTTTGGAACTCGTAACTTATTCTGTTTGCCCAAGAACCAATCCTATAACATACCATGTTGTTTCGATATGATCTCAAGGTCTACCCGAAAACCTATTTATCTTTTGTTCCTTTTGTTTTTTTCATTTTTTACAGCAAAATATTATGAGCAAAAAAATGGTTTAAAGTACAATATGAACAATAGAAATCTCTTATCCACCAAAAGCAACCATTCATAAAATGAATACATAGTCACACAATTATAAATAATAAAAAGTTTAAAACACAGAACCTAAAATATAAATTATAAAACTTTATTCTTCATTCATCTATTAAAATATTACTCCAATTTCTAATAACCAAAAAAATATATATATATATATATATATATATATATATATATATATATATATAATTAATCGCTTAACGATAGTTTAAGTCAGGGTGAGTCGAGAATGAGGAGGGTTATGAGTCTTGAACAAGCGATGGCATGCTGCAAGCAAGCAAGGAAAAGGGCGAGTTGTGAGAGAGAAAGAGAGAATCGTGGAGTGTCTAAATAAGGTAGGAGTCATGGAGAGAATAAAAGAAAAAAAAAAAAAAGGATAGAGAAACGGATACCAAATAAAAATTGTGATTTTTAGGTTTTATGAAATCGGTTCAATTTTCGAGTAATTCTTCCCTTGAAATGGGAAACCTGAAACCTGATCGGTTTTCAACACAGTCTAATCTGGTTTTCCGATGGAATCGGTCTGGCTCCACACCCTAATTATTAGTTGACATTTTAATCAAGTGGGCCTACTTGGGAACTTTTTCTCTTTTATGAGTAAAAAAGGATGTCGGCACCCAGCTGAGCCCCAGTCCTGTACCACGGAGCGAATCTTTTCACAAATTAAACATCAAACGATTGGGAAACAGAGGGGATGCTGCTTTGCACCATCCGAGGAAGACGAATATCGAGTTGGTAGAAATGAAAACAACAAAAAAGGAGGACGAGAAAGTAAAAAAGCATAGGATTACGAATCTTTTTCTTTCATATGTTGGCTCTCGCTCGTCATATATATTTTTGTCATGTTATCTTAATAAATGACCAGTACTCTTACAAATTTTTTATAGAAAATGCTTGAAGTTGAAGTTTCCATATAGTCTAATCTATTATTATGTGTGAACGATAGACGTGGTGAGCCTTGTAATATAAATGCACTTATTATAATTCATCTAACGGTGGTTAGAATAAAATCTACCATTCAAAGTCTAACAAAAAGGTACTAGTATTATTGATAATCCTAGAAGAAGACTAAATAAAAATTATGAAAAATTTAATTCGTAAAAGACAAATATAGAATTGTTAGGAGGAAAAACAACAGAATAGGACAAGAAAAGACAAAAGCATTGAGGATTATGAACCTTTTTCATATACGATAAATATTTCACTTAGGCTTAACTCGAATGTCTCTTGCATCCACATGTGAATTCCATTAGTCGAAAAAGACCATTAAATGCCACCCACTTGCATTATCTTCATGATTAAAGCTCAACATCCCGCTAATTAGGTCACTTAGCCTTAAATAATTGAAAGCCATGGTCTCTAAGTCCAAATTTTCTGGAGAACAACGGAGTTTTGGAACCAATGTTCACCTTTTTACCTAACGAAGAATATAACCCACATTTCAAGAGCAAAGTTTACATCTTCGAATGATTAGAAGTGATCAGTTCCAAATTATGTCCAAATTTCATTCGAAATTTGCCAATTGGAATAAGTATACCTTGAAATTTGGAATCGACTAATTTTCTTTTTTTATTTCATTTTTAGTTAGGAAAAACAAAAATTAACGTAATAATTATTAAATTATGTCTCTGAGATAATTTACGGAATCGATTCGGTTAAAATAAAATGGAAGATTTCACCGTCACTAAAGGACAAAATAAGGGGGCTCATTTATTCTATGAATTTCTATATATTTCTGGGGGTAAAGAAGTCTTTGTGTAAGAGAAAAGAAAGAAGCGAATGTCACCTCTTTCGTCACCTCTTTCTTGATTAGTGGTCGGTCAAATATATTTATACGCCAAGAAACCTGAAGAGCCGCACCACGGGAAAGAAAGTTCGTGTGTGCCAAGCGTTTTACTTTGACCATTAACATCGGTGATTTGTGCTCTGAGTTATTTATTTACGAGCACTTTAGGTTTAAATTTAGATATAAAAAATAATCGAGTATGTGAACGATTATAATTTTAACTATCTAATTATAATAAATTATTTACTATTAACTCTCTTTATAATAGAATCACGTAAATCTCTGATATTCTATTATTCCTTATTTGCTTTTATGATTTTTTTCCCATTTACTTAATTTACAAGGTCTCATCATTTTCGCGAGATGAACACGCAAAATAAAATAAATAATAAAAGGTTCAAAACACTTAAAAAGATAAAAACATAATTTAACCAACTCAAATTATATTGCATTCTTAATGCACTTTTCAATATTAATCTACACAACATAATAATTTTCTCATTAAAACAATCCATATCTATAAAAAGAAAAAAAATCAAATAAAACATGCATTCATTAAATACAACGGCTGTGTGTGAAGGCCATCTGTTCACACTTCAATCAAGTGGGCCCAATTGGGAAGTTTTTTTCCTCCATGGGATTTAAAAAGGACGAGGGCTAATAACAAAACGTAATTTGGAATTTTCCCTCTTTAATGGGCTGTGGCGGGAAAAATAGTGATAGTTTCTAAAATGTAACAAAACGCGTCGTCCTATTTACCAAAAAAAAAAAAAAAAAAACACGTCGTCCTGGAAATTTCTTGGAAATGGGATATTAATTTTGAATTTTGAATTTTAAATTTTAAATTTTAAATTTTGTCGTTTATCGTCTTAGATCAAAGCGTCTCTTATATATAAAGGTATTCTCTCCATGTATCTTGCAGTCGAGCAATACAAATATATGCTGGCGGAGAACTTTTTTCGCATTAATTATTTTCCCTCTAAAATTCCATTCGCTTGAGCGTGAGACAGAGGAGAGAGGAGAGAGCCATGAGTCGTCATACAACTGTCGAGATCGTTGAACAGAACGATGCAGCAGTTGGAACCGATACAAACGGGACGAATGTAGAAGAGCAGTTTGAGACGACAGGGATACGGCCATCTGTACCCCGAGATCCACCGCCCCATGATACGGTTGATCGCTGCTTCGATCAGCTCAACCGCCTACTACGGGAAGTGCCAAGGGGCTTCCCCGCCAAGCCTTGCACCATCTTTAGGATCCCCCAGCTGCTTCGGGGGATCAATCCTAAGGCCGAAGAGCCCGAGATCGTATCTATAGGGCCGTACCACCGGGGCCGGCCACAGGTGCTCGAGTTCGAAAGGCTTAAGCCGTTTTACCTCAAGCGTTTCCTTCTCCGCACAAAGGAGGACTTGAAGGAGCTTACGGCATTAGTGGCGAAAATGGAGAGTTCTGCCCGGGCTTGCTACTCGGAACTTAGGAATATGACGAGTTGCGACTTCGTGGAGATGATGCTACTTGACGGTTGCTTTGTGGCGGAATTCCTACTCCACATTTCCGGGAGCAGCGATGCAACCGACGAACACGACCCCATCTTTGCACGGCCCCAGACAATCCCGATTCTCATCGGGGATTTACTGAAGCTTGAAAACCAGATTCCTTTTTCCCTTCTCCAATTAGTGTTTACGCGGGTAGTCCCATCAGACTTAAGAAGGGAAATAGGCTCTTTGGCCACGCTCGCGTTGAAATTGTTCAATCAGGCCTGCCCCACGGCGCTTCTCAAACCTTCGGATGATCTTGAGTGCCAGCACCTACTTGCCCTGTTTCACTCGAGTCTCTCTTCGATAAGGCAGGTCCACCGCAAATCCAGGAAGAAGGTTTGGCCATCGGCTCAGTCCGTACCGTGTGTGACCGAGCTTAGGTCCTCTGGAATCAAATTCAAGCCCGGGAAGGCAGAAAGCTCGATGGAGATAAGTTTCCATAAACCAGTTCTCCAGATACCAAACATCACAATCAACGACTTCATGGCCACCGTGCTGATAAACTGCGTGTCCCTGGAGCAATGCTGGGAAAACACGTCCAAGTACATGTCTGATTACGTCTTCTTCATGCACTGCCTCATCAATCAGCCAAAGGACGTGTCACTTCTCCGTTCAGATGGGATTATCACACTATTTTCTCATGACGACCAGTATGTGGCTGATTTGTTCGATAAGCTTGGGAAGAGAATTCCTTTCAATGTTCACGACTCTTTTCTGTCCAGGCAGTTCATGGAACTGGAATTGTACTACCGCAGCAACTGGGCAAACATGATGCGCACTTACTTTTCCAGTCCATGGTCACTCATATCGGCCTTCTCGGCTTTCTTAGTCATAGTTCTCGCCATCATACAGACCGTTATTGCTGTACTTACTTATCGCTTCCACCGCTAGGATTTGTTGTTTAGGAGACATGTCTCGGTCAGGATATTGTTCATTCTTCAAAGCAGAAAGAGGGACTGACCATTTCGTGGCTGTTAATGTACTAAATTTTCTGCCCTAATGATGGTGCTTCTACTGAAAAGGACAGGATGCCGATCATAGAGCTGTAGGAAAATGCGGGGACTATTGGGTTGTGATTGCTTCTTGTTGTTCTGTTTTGGGGTTGTGATTGGTTGTTGTAGGTGCGTTTTGGAGCTTTAGATTGCTTCTTATAGGATCAGGATGGGCTGTGACCAGTGGCTAGATCAAGGGGATCGGTGGGATTTTAGTTCATCGGTGGTTGGCTCTTTTAGGGAGCAATTGAGTTTATTTGTCTTGTAAGAGTCCATCTTATAATGTAAATAACTAAGTTCGATGAATTCGAGCGTTTAATGATGAGTTTTGCTTGATGATGCTTCTGTTGTTCTATTTGGCATTTTCTTCTTTTGCTTGATGATGCTGTTGTTGATCCGATTATGAGACGAGCAGTCTGCTGTGATCCTATTTGGACAGATTAGCCAATCAGCCACATATATGCATTTGGTTTTTGTTTGACTCTGTGATGCATTTGGCCAAACATATGGATTTGGTTTATGCTTGGAAAGGCCAAGTGCAAAGCCAAGTGGCCTGCAAGTGCCAAGGGCTGCTGACTGCTGAGCAGAGGGAATTTGTATTCCTCCATCTGTGCAGCCGGTGACTGTTGAGCAAGGGCCAAGTTCATTTAAGAAAGAAAAATCCCCACCGCCTCAAATGCTAATGAGAAGAAGGAGCCACTGATGGATCCTACACTCTTATGCTGCGCATTCCAGAAACACAGAATCTATTCATTCAGGTTTGAAATCATCCTATATTGTTGCAGGAGTTCATTATTTTGAGTAAACACATTTGCTGCTTGATTCTCAATGTTTTGCTTGTCTTCATTGTCTAATACCCAGCACATCTTAGATGATCAAATTCTGCAGCATCACGTAACCAGAGTATATTTCTGTTTTAGCATCGTCAAATATATTGTTCTAATTCTATGGCACGTAATTTTACTTCTTGTGTGAGAAGTTTGCTTCTGCACAAGTTTTGGCTTGGATCAGTTTTGAGTTCCCTTTGCAATTGATTACATCTTCCGTTGGATGGAGCATTGTCTTTTCCTCCACTGTCCACCGTCAGTTTTTCTTCTTTTAATCGCATCGTTTAAACAGAGGAGAGAACCTGAGGAACCCGAAGACGCACTGAAGGGGAGGTGTCGTGACCTCTCTTTTTCCATCCAGGGTAAAAGGAAGAAAGGTTTAGGAGTATTTACCTAAAGAGGTGGACCAATGGCCTTGGATTAGGCGCAGGCTCTACCACGCCCATACTTTGCACGACATTGGATTTCATATTTCAATTCTTAACAACCTATGTATTTCTAGGAGTCACCACTAGCCTATTAGGGTTGGCTAGAAACTAATCGATTCCTACGCAACCAGAGATTTCTAAGAACGGGGACTTGTTTACACCAATGTTTTTATTAGCACCATTGCGATACCACTAACTTGAAATGTTGTTTATTTAAATGGCCACATAACATTGATTACCGATTATAATCTTTATGAAATCACTAAGTGTTCATGCAAATGTTTTTGTAGGTTTTTTTAATGTCTAAACTAATCCTAACATAATTTAGAATATAAATTTACACTCAAATTATTAAAAAGCGGTGCGGTAAATAAACATCCAAGAAATTGAAATGACTTGAAAGTAATGTGGAGAAGAAAGACTTGATACAAGTCGGGCAAATAATATTACATGGCCTTGTTATCACGCCCGTGACCCCCATGAGCGAAATGAGAATTTAAATATGCATGAAATTACTTTAGATAATTTTAATCTATGCAAAATGGATTATTTACAAAAATGATTATAAAATACCAAAATAGCATTAAATTAGGAAAACGACCTTTTAAAATTAGGAAAATTTCATAGATGTCATTTTTGTCTTAATTTGATACCATCTATCACTTTTTATATTTTTTTTGAAATTTTTGGATTTTTGGATTTTATTTTATTTTTTTAAATAATAAGAATTCCCTAATTCGATGTATGCTAACATTGAACAACACAACACATGAATATCACAATAACTGAGCTCAAATCGACTGTTTCAAGATCGAAATTTGGTTTGCTCATTTCGTCAAACACTTGGCGTGCATCAAATTAGGGGTGTCAACGGTTCGGTTCGGTTCGGTTTTTTTTAAAAATCAAACCGAATCGAACCGAATCGTTAGAAAAATCTTTCCTAACCAAACCGAAACCTATCCGAATGACACGAACCGAACCGAAATTTCGGTTCGGTTCGGTTTTTCGGTTTTTCGGTTTTTCGGTTTTTGGTTTTTGGTTTTCGGTTTTCATTTTTTTTTCTATTAAACTGAGATTTCTCCACTTTTATTTGTTGGTTCGGTTCGGTTCTGTTAACCGATAAAAACCGAACCGAACCGAAAAAATCGAATTTTTCGGTTCGATTTCGTTCCGTTTTCGGTTCAATTCGGTTTTCGGTTGCATCGACACCCCTACATCAAATCACCCAAACTAGCTTCCTCGGGCCATGTTTGCAGCCTTCAATCTTAACTCATAAGCAATCTCATGTGAAACTAAAGTATCACGATTATACTACCACATGCAAGGAGCAAGATTAGATAAAAATCATAGCTTGAAACACAAAATACTAAGTTGAAATCGGTCTCAAATATGCAGGTTTGAGCTAATTTTGCAAATCTGGGTTTGAACCCAAGCCAAGCAAACAGGTTGCATGCCCATATTCAAGCTCCGACACTCATCACATACGAGATCTAAAGGAAAAATTACTTGATCCGAGTGAAAGTAGGTAACGTGAGCTTTCAAATACAACAAACATCATAGAATGACCAACCGAACACATCAAAACAACCTCTCCAAGAAGCCCACATGCAAAGTCCACACTAACTAACCATGAACTAATGTGGATAGGTTTGGTTTTTGAAAATCTCATAGTTTACACGAGGATTTAAAGGCCAAACCAAGCTGACCTATACATCATTTGTACTCCCATATAACATTAATTAAGTCATAAAGACAAGTAATGCACGAAAATGGGGTATAGCAAATCAAACATGTATGGCTCTTGAAGAGGCTTCAAACACTTAGTAAATTTCAGTCTCAGAAATCAATTTTCCGGGCTGGTTTTCTTCTTGATTTTTCATTATTAAAACATGTTCAAACTCGAACAAAAATACATCTAGGATACTTACCTTGCTTTCTAATTTCTTTTGCAAGTGGTTTTTTTTCCGAGGAAACCAATAAATTATTCTCGGGGGCACATGGAAGTTGGCTCCTTCAAATTGGAAATGAGATCTGCAGAAACAAGAATTGACAACGAAGGTTTTCGTTGACCTCTAAAATTAGACTTTAGGACCTCTTTTGTTGTAAAACTTAACACCAAACCACACTATATGTATTCTAGTTTGGGAGAAATTCAATATTTTCCTCATTTGTCTCTCACTTTTCTAAAAAAACACTCGCTTTCTCTCACCCGTGACCAACCGGGCTCAACACCTAGAAAAATTTTCGGGCTTTCTTGGCCCGCCGGGAGGGTGGTTTTCGGGGGACTTTAGGAGATCTTCCCAAACTCCATTTGGGACATGTTACCTATGGATGGAAAGATCTTTGAGTAAAGTTTCACTCTCTAGTTGAAGATTTTGGCTATTTTGATTACAAGTTTGTGAAAATTTTATTTTTCTCTCTGAAGGTTGATTTGGAATTTCTAGGTTTTTTTTTTTCCTTAAGTTGCTTTGGAGGTGTTTTTGGAGAACGACCATGAGCTCCCTCCTCCCCTTCTTGTCTCTTCTCTCTTATCCCCTGAAAGAGCTTGCTTCGTAGATCTTCTCCACTGAGTTAAGGGATTTTTTATCAGTCTTTAGTCCACCTACCAAGCCTGCCAACAGGGCTCCTTCAACAACTTTCTGACTTAGCCAAAATTTTCAACTTCTGCAGCTGTTTAGTGTCCGGACTTTGCTGCAACTTTCCCGTGCTTTCAGCAGCTTATCCCTAGCCAATTCTTGTCCACTTGCACTACTAATTATGGTCTTCCATCACGTGCAAAAATCAGGCTGGTTGGGCAGGTGAGGAGGATATGGTGGAGCCACCAATATGCCTACTTAGTAGCTCCAAATTAAGACCTAATTATGGGCTGGGTTTTGGTAACTAGTTTGAGTGCTTTAATCCATCAATTTGGTTGCCGTTTTTGATTAATTAGCAAGCTCATATATATTAGTTTAAGATCTCAACCAGCTTTGTAATTGTGTCCACCCAATTTTGCAAGAAAGTCCCTCAAAGTTAGCCATTTTCTTATTCGAAAATACTCAATTCAAGGCAAATTTGGTCATTTTAGCCCAATTTGATTGATTCGACTTAGCCCAAGTTCAATTTCAACTTAATTGGTGACCAAGATGATGATTTAAGGGTTCGAGCGAAATTTTGCGAAATTTGCAAATTAGTCCCTGAACTTTTGAAAATTGCATTTTGGCCCCAACTTGCCATTTTAATTCCAATTTGACCTCATGGGCTTGGCTAGTCACATTTAGATCATTGGCCTCAACTTTTTTTAATCTTTTTTAATCTTTTTTTTTATTTTTAATTAATTTTTTTTTTTTTAAAGGAAAAACATCTTCCATTTAAAAAAATATATACTAAACACCTAGATAATCTATATGCAAGAATTTGACATGAAATATTTTTGTGGAAAAACAAGTTCCCATTTTTTTTCGGAAATGATTTTTGGGCAAAAATTTAGGTGTCAACAGGAGGATGTGTTTAACGAGAAGCAACCTCCTGATGAGCTTCTGGCTGTATCTGATGAAGGAAAATCGGTTGATACTTCACTTCCTTACATTGCGCTTGACATTGTAAAGTATATTGTTCATGTAATGCTCAATTGGATAAAAGACATCATTGTGGATCATCCTTAATATCAGACTTCTTCTCACCTTTTTCTACTGGTCCTCCCCACTTTTCAATTTTCAACTCTGAAGAGAATGGAGAAGCAAAGAGCGATAAGGCTTTTGAATTTCCAAATTGTGTATCAAATAGAATATGCTGCATTTGGAAATGGAACAACTATAAATCAATGTTGGCTAGCAAAATCACCTAGAGGAGCAGGGTGAATAGATGTTTTAACAAAACTTGATTGAAATATCGCGGAGTTTAAGATGCCAAATTGAAAGAGACAAGACCGGATAAAAAACAAAGTGTTGATATGGGCACTATTTTTATTTTATAGAGTGCAATGTTCTTTTATCAAATAATAAGTGATTATGAGCAGAAAGATAGAGAACAATGTCCTTGGAATTTATAGTGGTTTGACTTGGTATAAGGCTACCTCCACTGTCCTAGACTGACAACCCAGTGGTTGGACTTCACTAGTCAATCATTGAGAATTACAATAGTAATGCTTAGAGTCAAGCACTTCTTCTTGAAGTAGGTGTTGCTTATATCCAAACAGATAGATCTTACTATCTCACACCTAAGCACGAACTCTCTCGATGCCAACACTTCTCAAAAAATTACAATATGAAGCTCATAGAAAGCAATTCAAAAGGATGTAAAGCTTTTCGAAATTTGGAATCATGAGTTCTTTATCTAGTAAAGATTCAAACCTCTATGCTAATATAATTAAAAGATCCATTGTGATGAGATTATCTGGTGGGAAAGATTTATTATGGTTAAGTTTACAGATGGAATCATCTATATATTGGAAACATGATTAAGCATGAATTTCCTGCAATGTCTAATTAATTAGCCATCGAGTACTTTCTATATGCGGCATCGATGCTTAAAGCCTTGAACAGATGTTTGTTTATGTTTCATCTCTCTGCCATGATGTATCGTTTTGATGTTCGAAAGTATATGGTCCTCTGGCAGTTTCACTTGTAAACCAGCTTTGGGTCGGAAGAAGTTATGACGAGAAGTGGCAGAACAAAGCTTCTAACCAAAGCCCTTTATTCTTATGTCTGCAACTGTAAGAGCTCCTATATTCTTGACATGGGCAGCTGTCGGCAGAAAAAATGGAAAAGATAAGCTCAATGCCCATTGATTGGTACAAATGAATTAGTTCAAACTGTTGTTTTCTTTTCTTTTTTGAAAAGAACAAAGAACACGTAGACAACAAAAAGAACAGAAAAAGGAGTTTACAGCAGAAGCAGAGAACAAGTTTACAGCAAAAGCAGAGCGTCGTGTTCAGAAAACTGAAAAAAAAAAAAAAGGTTCAAAATACATACTAGAACGTAACCACAAATCCACGTCGCCGACTAACGGCTTGCTTGATCCACAAAATCGGCAATGATCAGAATATCTAAGATATGTGCAGCTAATCGCTCCTAGGAGATAAGATTCACTAACCAACTCCTAAAAACAGGACACCAACAAACTAATTAAACAAAACAAAAAAGAGAAAAACAGCACGTGCAGTCTTGATACATCAACTCTCTCCTCCCGGATCAAGTACGCACACTCCTAGCTTTGCCCCGAGAAGTTCAAATCGACCAACATGAAATGACTTCGTGAATATATCTACAATCTGGTTTTCTGAATTGCAAGACACCCGCCACACTCTTCAGCCTTTTGCACTTCTCTCAAGAAGTAAAACTTGACCTTAAAATGCTTTGTTCTTCCATGAAATACCGGATTTTGTGAAATGGCCAAAGTAGCTTGATTATCCACAAACACTTCTATATCTTCTTCTTGCTGCATATGCAGATCATCCATTAGCTTCTTCAACCATAATGCTTGATTCACAGCTGCAAAGATTCGCAATGAACTCAGCTTCAGCTTGATTGAGCCACTATTTCCTCGCTTCTTTGAACACCAAGAAAAACATGCCGACCCAAATGTAAAGCAATAACCTGAAGTGCTCCTCATATCATCCATTGATCCCGCCTATCACTATCGAATACCCCGTAACTTAAACTCCTCAACTTTACAAAACTTAATCCCATATGAAAGAGTACCTCTCAAGTACCTCAATACCTTCTTTGCAGCTACCATATGCAACTCACTTGCACAATTGAGAAATCTAAATAAGACACTTACAGAAACATGATGTCTGGCCTAGTTGCAAAGTGAGATACATAAGACAGCCAATCAAACTTCTATAAACTCTTTCATCTCGCAGTGCCGATCCATCCTCATTTTGAAGCTTTTCCTTATGACCCATTGGAGTACTCACACTCTTGCACTCCTCCATGTTGAATCTCCGTAGGATCTCCTTCAAATACTTCTTTTGACAGATAAAAACTTCATTCTGAGTCTGCCTAACTTCCATTCCTAGAAAATATGACATCTCACCAAGATCACCATTTCGAACATCTTCATCATCTCTTGCTTAAATGCAGTAATCTGAGCACTATTACTCCCCGTCACCAGATATCATCCACATAAAGAGACACCACCACTAAGTCGATACTAACTTCTTGACATATAGAGTGGATTCACTGAGGCTTTTCTTGAAACCTAGACCCAACAAGTGCTCATCCATCTTACTGTACCATGCTCTAGGAGCTTGCCTCAAGCCATAAAGAGCCTTTCTCAACAAATAAACTTTCTCCTCCTGGCCTGGTGTGACAAAGCCTTCCCGTCGCTCAACATAAATCTCCTCCCCGCAACACTCCATTCAAAAATGCAGATTTTACATCTAATTGATATACCTTCCATCCTTGTTGAGCTGCCAAAGCAAGAATCATTCTAATTGTATCAAATCTTGCCACAAGAGCAAAGGTTTCTGAGAAATCAACTCCCCAAATCTGTGCATATCCCTTCACTACCAACCTAGTCTTATGCTTATTCACTGAGCCATCATGATTAAATTTGGTCTTGAAAACCCATTTTACTCCAATCACCTTCCTATCTTGAGGCCTCTCCACTAGCTCCCATGTCTGGTTCTTTTCTATCATAGCCAACTCTTCCTTCATTGCATTCATCCACCTCTGATCGCTTTTAGCTTCCTCATAACCCGCAAGTTCCAAAACAGCCACACTACACCTTTGATATATATCAATCAAAGATTTGGTACCTCTAACTGGAACATCATCCACCGCCTCGTCAGTTCCAATGAGACCTCTTTGTGCTTGCCTTGTGGCTCATTTGTCCAATCTCATTTCTCATCTTCTAGAACCGAACATCCCCGCTAGTGATCACCTTCCCTATCCGAGGTTGATAGATCCCGTAAGCTTTTGATACTAGACTCAGTAGCCAACAAAGATCCTGTGTTCAGCTTTCTCTCCCAACTTGTCTCTCTTGACTTGTGGAATATGAGAAAAACACAAACAGCCAACACCTTCAAATTTCTTAGAATTGGCTTGACATCAAACCAGGCTTCAAAGGGTGTCTTCATCTCTAATACCCTCGTAGGTAATCTATTCAAAGAGAAAACTGCTGTGCTTGCCGCTTCGCCCAAAACTCTTTTGGTAGACTCTTCTCATAAAGCAAACACCTAGTCATCTCCATAATGGTTCTATTCTTCCTCTCACTAACTCCATTTTGCTGTGGAGAGTAAGGAGCAAAGAAGCTGATGCTCAATTCCAGCCTCTTCACGTAAAGATTTAAACCTCTCGTGAAGTGTATTCTGCTTCCATTATCGATCTAATGACCTGAATCTTGCAGCCACTTTGGTTCTCAACCCATTTCTTAAACTTCTGAAATACCTCAGCAACTTTTGACTTCTGCTTCATAAAGTAAATCCAGCACATTCTAGTATAATCATCAATGAAAATAATGAAATACTTGCTGCCATTTAGTGAAGGAGTCACTTGTGGACCACATAAATCCGTATGAATCAGCCCGTGCGGCTTCTCCGTCGCTCTCCAAGTGGATTTCTTGAAGGGAAGTCTTGTCCGCTTGCCTAGCAAACAAGCTTTGCACCTTGTGATCTGCTCCTCCGTGTTTGGTAACCCGGTTGCCATTTCATTCCTCTCGCATGAACAACACGCCTTTATGATGAAAGTGCCCCAACCTCTTGTGCCATAATTCTAAATCATTAGCCCGACACTTGAATGCCATCTGCTCCTTCTCAAGAGGATTCAAAGAAAAACTTTTCTGTTGCATTTTTATCTTAAACAACTCCCGACCATTGGAGTCAAAGATCAAACACTTCTCCTCTTCAAATATCACCTTAAATCCCTTTTCTACCAACTCCGCCCCACACTCAACAAATTCTGATCAATTTTAGGCACATACATCACATCAGAAATTAGCTTAGTTCCAGCACAACTCTCCATTGCTACAGTCCCTTTACCTTTCACTTCTAAGTACTCCCCATTCCCAATCCTCACTCTTGACTTCAACGACTTGTCAAGGTTTATAAACAGCGTTTCATCACTTGTCATATGGTTTGTGCAACCACTATCAACAAGCCAACTATCACATGGAGTACTAGAGGAAAAACAAGAGGCAACAAACAGTTGATGTACCTCTTGTTGAACTACATGTGCCTCACCCCGCTCGCCGATCTCTCTTCTCTTTGCGTAACTTCTCAATGTGTCCAAGCTTATGACACTTTCTGCACCTTACATCCGGTCTCTTCCAACACCTAAAATGCAGATGATTATTTTTTCCACAAAGGCTGACATGAGGAATATCTTCCCCAATTGTTCTTGGAGTAGCTCGCACTATTCTCTCCGCAGCCAGCCTCGAACCACTACCGCCATTTCCTTTCTTCCCTTTCCACTTGTTAACTTTTCCTCCTATATTCTGCTGTTCTTTGGCCGGCAAAGCTCCTTCTATACTTCCTTCCACCCTCATTAACCTCCTCTGCTCTTGTGCTTGCAAAGCACTTAGCAATTCTGCCAACTTGATTTGAGACAAATCCTTGGTATTCTCCAAAGAGGCAATGGTTGCCTCAAACCTTTCGAGCAAGGAGACAAGAATCTTCTGCACTAGCCTATTATCGTAGAGGTCGCTGCCTAGAACTCTTGCTTGATTTGCAATGCTTATCAACTTACTGTAATACTCCTTAATTGTCTCAGACTCCTTCATCTACAGTCTCTCGAATTCTGTGATCAAATTTAGCCCCTTCATGCTTCTGATCCTCTCATCTCCTTGATACTCAGCTTTGAGGAAGTCCCAAATAGCTTTGGCTGATTCACAAGCCATAATTCTGCTGAAAATGGCAGGTGAGACAGCAGCATATAAACAAGACTTTGCCTTTGCTTCCCTTGTCGTCCTCTCCTTGTGAAACTTGATTTGATCGATGGTTGGATTGTCGGGAAGGGGAGCAACTTCATAATCTTGTTCCACAGCTTCCCAAAAATCACAACCCTCTAGATAGGCTCGCATTCTCACTACCCAGGCTTGATAATTTTCTCCATCAAACGCTGGTGGAGCCATTGCTGAAAAACCACTTGATCCTGCCTCCATCTTGCTTTTAACTTCTATGGATGCAGACACACCTCTCAATCAATCTCACAAGTCACTCATAGCCCCTTAAGATCAAGAGAGCTCTGATACCAATGTTGTTTTCTTTTCTTTTTTGAAAAGAACAAAGAACACGTAGACAGCAAAAAGAACAGAAAAAGGAGTTTACAGCAGAAGCAGAGAACAAGTTTACAGCAAAAGCAGAGCGTCGTGTTCAGAAAACTGAAAAAAAAAGGTTCAAAATACATACTAGAACGTAACCACAAATCCACGTCGCCGACTAACAGCTTGCTTGATCCACAAAATCAGCAACAGATCATAATATCTAAGATACGTGCAGCTAACTGCTCCTAGGAGATAAGATTCACTAACCAACTCCTAAAAAACAGGACACCAACAAACTAATTAAACAAAACAAAAAAGAGAAAAACAGCACGTGCAGTCTTGATACATCAACACAAACAAGCAAGTAAAAGCACTTGAACATGTCAACCGTTTGAATAAAATATCCATGATCATGTTTTTCAACTCATTTTGTACTAAAAGTATAAACATTCTAGAGCTAATATGATTAAGATTGAATTTTGGAAAAAAAAAAAAAAGAACCTCTTGAATATTTTGAGGAGGGAAGGAGTTAATATGATCAACTAGAAAGTTATTAATGGATTCTGGATTTTCATTAAAAACTAATCATGTATAAATTCACCTTGCAATTTTCCTTTGTTACCAGAAAAATTTCTGATTAATAAACTCTGTGGGCTAGAGAAAACCAAAAAAACCTAAGCGTGTCCTTATTTTGACTAACACATTGACTGTTTCAACGGTGATGAATGGCAAGAAGTTTTTTGATCGTTTCTGCCTAAACATAAATACAAGGAGGCGACAACGTCAAGCAGGTTCTGGAGACAGTAGCAAACCGTCCCTATATCATCTTTTAGTGAACGGTTCCTACACACGCCCTCAATAACTCCGGCGACGGGCTTCACAAGCCCACTGTCAGTCCATTCAGGAGGCTAACATACAGACGACAGCAGGCGACGACAGCAGGCGACGACCAGCGGGCTGTCGCTAGTATCATGTAGCGTCCCGTGGAGGCTGAAACATGACCTGGTCGCTGGAGATTGGGCACGGTTGAAGGAGAAGGACGAGAAGCACTCAATCCGTGGGCATTCTCCATCCCATTGACCGCGACAGAAGTGTGGCCGTCGGATTCATCGGGATGGAGACCCTCTGCAAAGGAAGTTCTTCGGATTTACAGATGGCGGAGTCCTACATCGTAGGCCAATTTGGACAATCAAAAGCCAATGTTCTAAGCCCTCGTTTCAAGTACCGAACGGGTGCCTCCTTGCGAAGTTTCCAGGGTTGTCGACGTTCGGGGACGAATCGAGTGGCTTCATGCCCGATCCAGCGGAGGTGGAAATGGCCACTTTCGACTATAGAGATTGTCAATCTACGACGGGGATCACGGATGGTGGTACATCGAGCACAAAGAGATGGACAGTTGAGATGTGAGTCACTTAGAAAAAATTAATACATCATCAGATTTTTTTAGGTTATTAATTGGTAGGGGTGTCAAATGAGTGAATCAGGTTGAAAATAGTCTGTTGACACCTAAATTTTACAATTTTATTATGTACAAAATTAGGAATTAGTCACTAAATCAAAAAAAAAAAAAGAGAAAAAAAAACGATCGAAAATGGTCGGGTCGGGCCCGATTCGACTTTGGCCCGACCCACCCCTTTTCTTTTCTCCTCCTCCCCCCGCGTTAGGCCAACCCAAGCATCCTTTCTCCTTCGGCCCAGCCCACGCTCGTTTTTCCTCCCTTCAGCCGGTCTTCGCTGCAAGACCTGCAGGGGAAGAACATAAAACGGATCACCAGCAGTGGCAGGAGGACAGGGAATAGAGGAGAGAGAGCTCGAGGAAAAAAAAGGAGGAAGAAAGAGAGGATCGGGGGGAAGGAGAGAGAGGACCGAGAGAGGCCGAGCCGCCGCCTCACCAGTAACCCGCGCGGCCACCGCGCTGGCCACTACGCCTCCACCCGACACCGGCGGCTAAACCGTTGACCGCCGTCGCTCCACCGGGCCATCCGCGACCGCCCGACCGACCCGCATCTCGCTCCGCCTCATCTCGCAGCCCTCGCAAATCCCCGCGTCCGCGAGCCCCCCTCCGCCGAGCCTGCGCCTTCGACCCGGCATCCTCTACTGCCTAAGCCGTCGGCCGCCGCTGCTCGGCCCCTTGCAACGCCAGCAACCCGCGAAGCCGATGCCGTTGCTGCTCCAACGAACCAGATCTGAGGGAAGAGGGCAGCGGCGGCGCCGCCAGACGCCGTCCGAGCCGCTGCCCTCCGAACGCCATCCCCACGCCTGAAGTCGCGACGTCGCCCTTGCCGGTCTCGCTCGCCTCTGCTCTACCACAGCAGCCTGCCTTTCCGCAGCCGCTCGTCGCCACCGCAAAGACCGCCCAACCCCGTCGCATCACGGCCCGTTGCCGCCGCCACTTGCCGCGTCGTCGGAGCCACTCGCCGTGTCGCCGCCGCCGTCGAGCCCGTCGTCGCCGTCGTCGCCGCCGCCAAGAAACCCTAGAGAAGAGGTAGAAACGGGTAGGGTTTTTGTTCTTATTCGGGCCGAGTTTGGGCTGTTTTGCTTGTGGGCTTAGGGATTTATGGACTTGTGGGCTTATTGTGGAATTCCTTTTTAAAAAATAAAAGAGATTGGACCAGATTGGGCTCGCTGGTTGGGCCCAAGCCGAACCAAGGAAAGGCCCAACCAAGGTTGGTCGGACCTTGTCCTCGGACGGGCCGGTTCGGCCGGCCCTCCATTTGGATCGAACCGGTCCTGGTCGGAGACTGCACCCGATCCGAGCTAACCGGCCGGGTCAAACCGGACCCGACCCGGTTCACCTTTTTAAATCAAAATTTAATTTTAAAAATTAAAAAATTAAAAAAATATTTTCTTTTACAAATTTAAAATTTAAAAAAATTTAAAAAATTTAAAAAAAAAAAAACTTAAAAATTTAAAAATATTTAAAAAATTTAAAAATTTCAAAAATCCAAAAATGATGGGATTTGATTAGGATTTGTCATGTATTGCCAATTTAGTGTAATTAGACTTTTATGTGCTCGTATATTAATTATGTTGCATATTTAATTTGCATATCTAATTATGTTTGATGGCATGTGCTTAATTTTATGGCAATTAGGATCTTGGTAGTTATGGTTATTACTTTAATGATTGCGCACCCGCATGATCATCTCATATGTTAGTGGATGAACATAAAATCAATCCAAATTGCCTGCCAAAAATCATTTTGTTAAAATGAACAAGATTAGGTACCGAAAGGGCACTAATTGGTTAATTAGTGTAATCAAGTCCCCGAACCTAAATTCTCTGGTTGCGTAGGAAGTGAGGCACGCTCCCATGCCTCACTTGGTTTCTAGCTAACCCAAATAGGCTAGTGGCGACTCCTTTTGTGCAAAATTGCTAAAAAATATCCCAATGTCACGCGGGGTATGGGCTTGGGAGAAGCCGCGCCTAATCATGGGCCTTAGGCCCGTTCTTTAGGCAATACCCCTAAATCTATTCCCTCCTCCCGAGGGTAGGTCGCGACATAGTCTAACCCATATTAATTCATTTTCATGCAATACAATTTCAACAACAAATATCCAACATAATCTCAACCCAACTCATATATAACACGACCCATATTAGTAAAGTGCATCCATACTTAATCCTAACTATGAAAATAAATTTTAACATATTTAACCCATATGCTCTTCATGTTAATGTGTTACTTGAATAAAATTTTATATCAAATTTAAAAAGTATAATAACAAAATATAAAAATGTAAGTAAATAAAATGAAAAATGTTAAGCAAAAAAAGCAAAAAAAATCGACTACAATATTTCACCATTGAGATAACTCATTTTACAATCCACTACAATAAATATGAGTTAAAATATAGGTTTGTAACCCATTTTGACAACTCTATTAATTGGAGATAATGACACAAATGGCACTTATGCTCTAACTCAATGTATAATATAATATATAAATTTTTGGTACATATTCAATATAGTTCATAAACTATAAAAAGATATTCGGTGTTACCTTTTTGTTATTCAAATTCAGAGATAACATCAAATTTTTTCATTCAGGAATCATATTGGAAGATTTAAAAGTTTAGTGGCAAAACTTAATGGATTAAAATTCATGGATTATATAACGATCATTTGTCTTAATTTTTCTTTTTTGTCTGTTGTTATTCCCGAAGATCCATCTGCGCATGTCATCAGCCTTCACGTTTCAATGAAGCGGGCCCACTTGGGAAATTTTTCTTCTTTCTTTTTTCTTTTTTGCCTTTTATGGGATTAAAAAAATGATGTCGGCTAATCCTGTACCTCGGACTGAATCTTTTCATTAACTAAACACCAAAACAATTGGGAGATAGAGGAAGTGACGCTTTGCAATTGCACAGTACCTAATTTTCAGATTAATATCATGCCTTCTACTTCTAGTAATCAATGTATTCGTCTAAATCCTTAAGTTCTTGTCGATGGAAAGCAATCACGGTGTGCTATGGATGAAAGCTTGGCTCGTGATCAATGTGCAAGGAATTATAATCGACGTGACATTCGAGTTCGTTCTAAACTCAAGTCCATCTTTCTCTTCTTTTTCTTGTCTTTTTTTCCCTTCAAAACGCAACTCTAAAAATATGCTAGACAATATTTGATACGGAACAGGTAAAGTTGCCAAATGATATCAAGTGATGCTCAAGTCAATGAGAAACAAAAATCTTATGTATATGTTGGGAATTACGGATCCCCGAAAACGCGGATTTGACACTGAATCGAACCCCTAAATCAAAGCGGAAGACGAAGCCCGGGAAAAACAACGCATCACCGATCGTAAAGCACACCACGGATTCGAGCGTACCTTGTTAGCCACAGATTAAACACCGTCGTCATTGGAGGAAGAGAATCCGGTCGAATCGATCCGATGAAGCCTTGAAGGGAAGAAATTGGAAGCCGTATGCCTACTGTCCTTTTGGGAGAGAAAACGCGCGGGAGAGAAAACGTAATTCTGATTCAACGTACGTGAATTTCTCTCTCTCTCTTCCCTTTTATACCCCCTTCTTTCCACGGGCCTTATTCCCGTGGGCCGGGCTTTCTAGGCCCAACTTGGCGGATGGGCCTTAAGCCCAATTACTAATAAATCCTTCATCTCCCACTCGCACATGGTGGTCCAAAACCAACATGGGCGGACAGGGCCTACTCAGCCCCATCAGAGAATAATCCAACATAGACTATCTCTTAACATGGTGGGCCGAACAGAATTCTCTTTACCTCTCTTCAACATTTATACTGGTGAATAATCCGTGTGACCAGCATACTTTGAGAGTTCGTTGCTATACATCTGTTAGGAATATATAGCAGCTCAGTAATGGGCGTCACACTCCGAGTAGATTTAGTATGCAGTACCCTAGATCGATCGATCACATTTATATCTCTCTTGATCTCTTTTAAACATGATATATACATTGTATTCACAATTACAATTATCACAAAGACAATCATAATTGCTCGACCAGTGAATACAAAACCACAATGTGATTCTCCAAAATCGATCTTCCTCTTTCCTTCAAACTCTCAATTTCAGTCCGACTTGCTTTTCTAGAAATGTCCCATTAGATCGAATCAAAATCATGACCATTGGCAACATCCTAAGATAGCAAACACTAAATAGAAATCTTGAGAATAAGTAAGTCATGAGAGGACTAAAAATTCGAGGAACTCTTTCCCTCAAGAGTCTCACACGTCATAAAAGTTGAGATCAAACTTTTTGCCACTCTTCTTGGTCGTCTCATGCATACGTAGTATGAAATACGTATTACGGTATTAACTCCTTTCCCATGGAGCGTATGTCTACACCTTTCAATACCGTACAGATGATAGTTCAGACATATCCAATGTCTAACTTGAGTTCACCTGTCTACTCATTCACTAAATTCATCAGAACTCACATCTGGCATCTTAGACAGATAAAGTAAAATATGTGGGGTATTTTACTTTTGGACATCACAAGTATTATGTTCTCATCTTAACACTTAGTTAAGGCGACATGCGTATTTCAAGCTTGAGCTCTCGATTATCACCTAGATAATAAGCTTAAATACAGTCTCATCTCTATTTATCACACAAGAAATGTGAGGCGATTACCCGTGTGAGTGGGCTAATCTTATATCTGTCCGACATACTCCTCTTAACTTAAAGTAATGCACTGAGCATTAAGATGCATAAAGATCACATAAAGATTCATAGGCATTAATCAATGAAAGTCAAAATTTCATAAATGTGAACAACTCAGGGAAATTACAATCCAGTACATCAGACTCTACGCAATCCTAGAGATTTTACATGACCACAAAACACATCTCTAGGTATTGGCTTTGTCATAGGATCTGCTACCATTCTATGCGTAGATATGTACTGCAAGTTCACATCCTTTCGTGCAACCATATCTTTTACAAAGTTATACTTGGTATCTATATGTTTGGTCTTGCCATGATACTTTGGATCTTTGGTGTACGCTATAGCTGCTTGGCTATCACAGTTAACCAATAATTAATTTGCAGCTTTCTCAATAACACCTAAATGATCCAAGAACTTCTTAAGCCAAACTCCTTCTTGTACCGCTGCTGATAATGCCACGAACTGAACTTCCATCGTGGATAAGGCTATACACGTTTGCTTCTTACTGCTCCATGATATGGCGCCATTGCTCAGTAAGAAAGCATATCCTGAGGTAGATTTTCTTTCATCTAAATCTCCTCCCCAATCAGCATCTGAATAGCCTTCAAGTCGCAGATCCTTTCTGTCACGCCCCGATCCTCCGAGCGCGCGCACATCCCTCTGCGGTCGATAGAAATGCGACTTCCCAGGACACGTCGCCGACCCATTCATTTTTATTGCACATGCGGAAGCGAAACAAATCCCCTGACAACATTTAACTTGGGATAGAAAAGCAGGCAATCAATCACAACCAAACAAGCTTTCTTATAAACACATAGGTTTATATACAACACTGGATTGACTATAAAATAGATCGGCTCAACAAAAAGGGAACTGTCCTATGACCAACTTGTCAGACACGTTCACCAATTCTTCAGCCTCCACCTTCCGAACTCCAGGACTTCCGGTCCTCCACGACCATCATCTAGGGACCTGAAATATTTTTCCCCAAACTGGGATGAGACAATGTCTCAGCGAGTCCTACCCTCTAAAACTCAATTAGGAAGAAAATACGCCTCAGGGCGCTCTAGCCACACAAATAAGATAGAGGGCTTACCTCGCCTCGCCCCTTTCCCCGCATGTCGCACAATTCATATTCAAGCAATGCTCGTACAAGCTGAAACTACCGACACTTATATCGGTCTATCAATTCAATCAATCCAATCATTCGCAATGATTCAATTCCATCATACTATCTATCTTTCCATACCATCTATCAAACCAAGGTCGTTAATACGACATATGCTTTCCAAAGCCAGTAGCGATAGATAGATAATATAATAGCTCGCGTAAGCCGCCGCAATATTCAATATAGTATACTATAGCTCACCGAAGTATTATGCCGCAATATTCAATATAGTATACTATAGCTCACCAGAAGCTGCCGCAATATTCAATATAGTATACTATAGCTCACCAGAAGCTACCATATATATATGTATATCATAATTGCTCGCCTAAGCGGATACATATATATATACCAATGCTCGCCAAAGCTGATCATTCAATAATAAACCAATCCATACTTCAATTAAATCAATCAATCAATTCAATCGATTCAAACTGGTCATACAAACCAATTACGGTGCTAAAAGCCAACACCGGGTATTTTCAAGTTAAATACCACAACTTCATCAATTTCACACAATTCCACACTTTTGGAATTATTAACCATAATCATCAATCACTCAATTTCTCAATTTAAACATACAATTAAAACAAACCGACCGCACTTTGCTACGATCGGCGCGAAATTCTAACAACCGGCCATCCCTCGATAATTTTCGAAATTATTAAATAATTAAATTTAATTCCGAAAATTAAATAATTAAATATTATTTTATAATAATATAATTTAATAAAATAATATTTATAAATTCGAAATAATTATTTAATTAAAAATAATTAATTAGGGCTTAAACAAGATTATGCTAAATTAAACATACAATTAGCCCTAATTAAACATCCATTAAACTAATCATGCAACTAATCTAATTTACATTAAAATAATCTAATTTAATCACATAAACCTAATTAGACTAATCTAAACACCCCTTAAGCGTCATTAACTCACTAAGCAAGAATTAGAGGATAAACTCACCCGATTAATGAGCCGAACGGCTCAAAACGACGGGGACGATGCGAGGATCAATAGACTCCAAAGCGGGCCTAGCTTCCGAGGGGTTGGGAAGCCGGCCAAAACGGGCCAAATAGCCGCTGCCATACCCATTTTCCAACTCTCTGTCCATTGCTGGTTGAGGCCGAAAATGAGCGAATCCTCGGGGTCCGGTTGAGGTCGAGAATGGGCGGAGGAGTTGAACGGGACCTAGGCGGGGCTTCACGGTGGCCGGAGACGAGCTGGACAGCTCCGGCGGACCTTTCCCAGATCTGGAATCGTTGCTGGAACAGAGGAGCCGGCGAGATGGAGATTGAGACGGACGGAGCAGCGGTGAGGCGACGGCGTGCAACGGTGGCGACTCCGGCTGCGGTGCACGGCGGTGAGGCCTCAACGGCGAGCTGGCTTCGTCGGTCTTCAACTTGCAGGGCGTCGAACAGCAAGGGGACGGAGGAGAGAGACGGAGATGCACGCGGGTAGGGCGACGGCGTCGCGGTGGCGCGCGGAGACGAGCGGCGCTGCTGGCTGCTGTTCCGGCTGCTAGCTACGACGGAAGAGGGAGCTGCTGAGGTCTTCTTCGACTTGCTGGGTTCTTCGCACAAAGAAGAACACGAGGGGGAGAGGCGGCGACGGGAGAGGAGAGGGAAGAAGAAAACCGGTTCTTTCTTTCTCTCTCTCTCTCTCTCTCTCTCTCTCTCTCTCTCTCTTTTTCTCTTTCTCTTTCTCTTTCTCTTTCTCTCTTTGGCCCCACCATGACCTCATGGATGATGTCACCTTCCACTATCTCCCACAACCTCATCCCAATGGGTTCAATTTCATTTTCCGCCGTGGCATAAAATCTTGTACACTTAATTCAATCAATTCTCAATCAATTCCATCCAATTGAAGCTCAATTAAATTAACCCATGTGTCCTCGGCCTTCTCATGACATTTCCCCATCAAATGATCCAACTTGCATCCCGAAGATTCGATTAAAAACGGCCCTCTGACAATCCCGAACATAAACGGCTTTACTTTGCTTTTTCTGCCAAAAATCTCGGTTTGTATAAAAATCTTCTGAGGATGAGTCGACGTTCCTAAAATGAATTGTGACTTGACAGAACTTCCAATTTCTGTAATCGGGTTCAATTTCACGGTTAAATTCAATCTGGCGCGATTTTAGCGCATCCTAATCTACCGGGTAGCTTTTAGGAATTTTCTGTGCAATTGACCTGTGGTTGATTATTCCCAAGCCACAAAGTGCATCTTCGACACCTTGGCGACTCTCGATTGTCGTAGAAATCTCGAGGTTTCAAATACAGACACAGGGTACCAAAACGATAGAGAAATCGGTCTAGTGCCGATCAACAAGAATTGTGCAATTAGGTGGAATCACCCACACCGAATTACATGGTTCTCGTTGAATCGACCTATCTCCGGTCTCTAATCGATCTGTGCCGTAATGACCCTTGCAGATTAGTACGGTCGAGTAGCCGATTCATGGTCGAATTCTCAAGTCTATTGCGTTTAGATTCCTTAACGGCTTCACCTGATAGACTAGTTATCTCGTGAGTGGCCAACTCAGAGAAGAAAGCTATAGCTGCGAAGATGAAATGCCCGACTTATTCAATTGAAACCAGAATTGGAAAATTGGGATGTCACACTTTCCTTGGTAATTCAACTTGAAATCAGCAGTCCCCTTCAGATACCTCAGTATTCTCTTGACGGCTTTCCAATGTCTTGGACTGGATTGGATTGGTATCTACTCACCATTCCAACCGCAAAACATATGTCGGGTCTTGTACACATCATAGCGTACATCAAGCTCCCAACAGCACTTGCATAAGGAACATGCTTCATTTGTTCCTTCTCTTGTGGAGTCCTGGACACACCCTATGGCTCAACCCTTCACCTTTCGCAATAGGAGTGTCTATGGGTTTACAATCTTGCATACGAAATCGTTCAAGAACTTTGTTTATATAAGTTTCTTGCGAAAGAGACAACGATCTCTTCGAACGATCTCTTGAAATCTTAACTCCAAGAATGTATGCAGCCTCATCCATATCCTTCATCTCAAAGTTGGAAGACAACCAACTCTTGACAGTCTTAACAAACTCCATATTGCTTCCGGCAATTAGTATATCATAAACATATAATGATATGATCACAAATTGATCCTTGGATCTTTTGATATATACACAATGATCCTCATCAATCATTGTAAAATCATATGCCATTATGGCATTATGAAAACGTATATACCATTGTCTTGATGACTGCTTAAAGCCATATATCGACCTCAAAAGTCGACATACTTTTTCTTCTTGGCCTTTCTCTATGAAACCAGCGGGTTGTTCCATGTATATTTCTTCCTCTAATTCTCCATTGAGGAAAGCGGTCTTTACATCCATTTGATGTAACTCAAGATCCGGACTAGCCACAATTGCCGAATAATGCGAATTGAAGTAAATCTCACTACGGGAGAAAACGTATCTTCATAATCAATTCCTTCCCATTGATTATACCCTTCGCCACAAGGCGAGCCTTATGCCTTTCTATTGAGCCATCAGCCTTTCGCTTTATTTTGAGAACCCATTTGTTCCCAATAGCTCAAGCGTCCTTTCGGAAGATCAACCGGTTCCCGACTTGGTTTGATTTCATTGACTCCATTTCCTCTTCCATTGCATTAATCCATTTTTCCTTACTAGGGCAATTTAGAGCCTCATTAATATTTCTTGGCTCATCATCATCTTGTGGAGCAACCATGAAAGTTTCCCTTCAATGCCAAAACGTCGACGGGGAATACTTTGGCGACTTGTTCGCCGTATGGGAGATTGTACACTTTGCACATCATTCCCCATCATGCTCCCACTTGGATTAGGTAATAATGATGCCATCTCATCAAGTGGTCGTAATTGAGAATGAGTTGAATTCAATTCATCACCTCTCATATTACTCCCACTCGGATGAATTCCACTAACATCATTATCCTGATCCAAGGTCTCAAATAGGGAACAATCTTCCCCTATTTCGCCCTTCTTAGGAAATTCATCCTCTAAGAATGTGACATATCGTGATTCAAACTCAGTTATACTCCCACTTTCCTTCTCACCTATGAACACATGCCCTTTCGAGTGTTCTGAATACCTTATGAAAATACACTTCTTTCCTCTGGGACCTAATTTCCCAAACTTGTGAGAGGACTCATGTGTGTAGGCAGCACAACCCCATGGCTTAAGAAAGCTTAAGTTAGGTTTTCTACCTGTCCATAACTCATATGGAGTGGAAGCAACTGATTTGGAAGGCACACGGTTAAGTATATAGGCAACAGTTAACAACGCATCACTCCAAAAGGTGATAGGTAAGTTAGCATGCGCCATCATGGACCTAACCATTTCCAATAGGGTTCTGTTTCTTCTCTCCGCAACACCATTTTGTTGATGAGTATATGGAATAGATAACTGTCTTTCTATTCCTTTTTCATCACATAATTTTCTGAACTCATCAGATAAATATTCTCGACCTCGATCGGATCTCAATACTTTTATTTTCTTGTCTAATTGATTTTCTACCAGGTTCATAAACCTTTTGAAACAACTTATTGCTTCAGATTTGTGAGAAATCAAATAGACATATCCGAATCGAGTATAATCATCAATAAACGTGATGAAATAAACAGCCCCATGCCTTCCTCTCACATTCATTGGACCACAGACATCAGTATGGATTAAATGCGAGGAAATTCAGCTCTTTTCCCTTTCCCAAATGGTTTCCGTGTTGTTTTCCCTTCTAGGCAATGCTTACATATAGGCAAATCGACTTTTTCAATATTGCCCAACAAGCCCTCTTTGGCTAGTCTATTCATACGTTGTTGGCCAATGTGACCAAGCCTAGCATGCCACACATTCACATCATTATCGTAGGTATTAGAAGACGTGATAAGAGAATAACAAACATTTGCATTAACATAATCAATATCTAATACAATAAAACCATCAAGAAAATAACCACAACCATAGTAATTTGTATTCAAAAACAAATTCACACCTCTATTACAGAAGTTCACATTAAAACCTAGTCTAACCAACATTAAAATGCAGACACTAAATTCTCGACGAATCTCCGGAGCATACAAACATCATGAAGGAACAAAGTGCGTCCACCACGCATATTCGGTTGGCATGTGCCAATTCCTTTCACTTCAGCTCTGGAGTTGTTTCCCACATAGATCCACTTAGTTCCAGTTGGTACTCGTCGGATCCACTTAGTTCCAGTTGGTACTCGTCGGAATTCCACGAAGGATCCTCTATCCTTCGCTACACGGTCCGTCGCTCCTGAATCCACAGTCCACAAAGGATTAGACTCAGTTAAGAACACAGAACTCGACACAAGAGTAAAGTTCTGAAAAGTACAATGGGTGCATACCTTCTTTGGCTCACGACAGTCGCGAGCATAGTGACCCTTCTTGTCACAGTTGTAGCATTTTACCCTTGCAAGCTTCTTCATGCGAGGACGCTTTCCTCTATCATGTTGGTTAAACTTGGGTTTCTTCCTTGAAGGACCAGCTTCTTCCTTGCCTTTCCCCTTATCAAACCAGCTAGGGCGCTTGCGCTTGGAGCCCGAAGCTCCATTTGAGCTAGAACTAGCATGATATAGTTCAGCATCCGGCTTAGACGCCAAGAGGCGGTCCTCTTCCAGCTCAAGATGGCGCACAGCATCCTCAAAAGTTTTGATAGACTCATTATGGGTCAGGTGCACCTTCATATGCTCCCAACTCTGAGGCAAGGAACGAATCACTCGCTTGCACTCGCTGCTCATCGTGAGGACATGGCCAGCATCTTTCAGCTCAATTATCATGTTTGACATCTTTCTAAGATGTTGCTTCATGGTCGACCATGAGGCTTCTTAGAAGAGTCAAACCTGATAGTGAGCTGTCTCAGTCTAGTCACCGAAGTATGACCAAATCTAGCTGCCAATGCCTCCCACATTTCTTTGGCATTGTCGAAACGCCTAAACTCCCGCATGACATCATTTTCCATGCTGCTCAGCAACGTGATGCGAGCGAGAGAGTTCTTTCGTTTCCAAGCAGCAAAAGCTTCTTTGTCTCTTTGTGCTGTGCAGTGGTTCCATCTTCAGGTTCAACCATGGTCAGGTTAAGAGCTTCAAGTACCTCTTGCTCTTCCGGCACATATTGGATTTTCATGTGCCATATCTCATAGTTGTCACCATTGAGCTTTTCACCTTTGTTCAGCTCGGCAACTATGCTCTTTGTGGATGAAGCCATTGATCTGAACAAATCAGACAAATATGCACGAATTATTAATGCCTATCATTTATGCATCCCTATTTACATAGACCCATCATATTAATGAATAATTTCAAGTAAGGCTTCAGAATCAAAAGGTCACTACGTTTCCAATCATCCTCCAAAAATCCTAACTTAAAACTATCATTAATGTGATTGTCATATGCAAAATCAATTCTATGAAGTTACTAAAACTCCTATAACTACCCACAGCTAATTACCCACAGCAACCAGCAGTAACAGAAAGCAATTGACAATTGACATCAAATAAAATAATAACGCTTTCAACTAATTCAAACAATATATAGGTTGCTTGATCAACAACAAACAGGTAGTAATCATTACAAAATATGTCCACAAAGCACACTTAACAAATATTAACCAATGCAACTAACACCAAGTCAGCACACGAACTGGGAAAGATCCTCTTTTGTTTAATTTCTTGATCTTTTCCCTTGTCATAATACAGTAATATTCATTTACAAAATATATTACAATTTTCTTATAGGAAGCAGCTCCGTTGACATCCCATATGCGATTCAACACATCTTGCCATTCGGGTGGAAGAGTGCTTATGAAAAATCGCACCATCTCTCGATGTGACATAGGACAACCATTCCATATGACCTGTTGAATTTTCCCGTTGACTTCAAGGACGTGATCAATTAAGTCACCTCTCTCCCATCGATGATCGGGCTCGGCTATCAACTTAGACAACCTATCCTTTTGTTCATTGGTAATCTGCGCGAATAGGTGTGCGCAACCTCGGGAGGCATTGTTCCTGCAACAAATGCAGAACAAAAATAAGGGATTACTTATAACCCACATAGACTTAATTGAAAAAGAAACACATTCTTTTCCCTCTCTTTTTTTTGGGTCAACGGTCAACGGTCGTCGGTCGTCGGTCAACGGTCAACGGTCAACGGTCGCCGGTCGCCGGTCGTCGGACCGGTCGAACCGCGTCGAACGAACTGACGCACGTGCCGCGCGCGTGCCAGGGATGACATCACGCAGACGTCAACGGCACGTGCCGCACGCGTGCGATCGTCAGCGGGTCGGGTCGCCGGTCGGGTCGGTTCGGGCGAACCGTCGGCACGTGCCGCGCACGTGCGCGGGCTGACGTCACGCAGACGTCATCTGCCACGTGCCGCGCGCGTGCCGGGCGTCCGCGAGTCGGTCCGGGTCGGGTCGCTGGCCGGTGACCGCCCGGCCAACCGACGTCACTGCTGACGTCAGCGATGACGTCACCCCCAGCGGTTATTTACCGTTGGGTGACGTCATGCTGACGTCAGCACGCGTCGGTCCGTGGACCGGCGCGCGCCGGTTCGCCGGCGGCCGGCGGCACGGAGCGCCCGGTTCGCCGGCCAGCGGCACGCACGCGCCCGGTTCGCCCGGCCCGGCGGCACGCACGCGCCGGTTCGCCGACCGGCGCGTGTGCCGCACGCGCCTGGGCGACCCAGCGCTTCCGGGCGCATCGCGCCCACGCGCATCGGCTTCGAGCCGCGCGTGTGGACGCGTGCGGCGTCGCCCGGCGGCGGTCGAGGTGTCCACGGACTCGTCTCGACGTCGCCTTTCTTCCTATGCCATTAGAATTGGATTGCGACTTACGCAAACTCGGAAAAAAGGCCGAAAAGCGCTCGGGGGTCGGGATTTTTGCCCCGATCCGTACGACCGAAAGTTTTTTGCAAAAAATCAATCAAAAACATGATAAACAGATCGGGAAAACGTGAAAGCGGGCTCTGATACCAATGTTGGGAATTACGGATCCCCGAAAACGCGGATTCGACACTGAATCGAACCCCTAAATCAAAACGGAAGACGAAGCCCGGGAAAAACAACGCATCACCGATCGTAAAGCACACCACGGATTCGAGCATACCTTGTTAGCCACAAATTAAACACCGTCGTCAATGGAGGAAGAGAATCCGGTCGAATCGATCCGATGAAGCCTTGAAGGGAAGAAATTGGAAGCCGTATGCCTACTCTTTTGTCCTTTTGGGAGAGAAAACGCGCGGGAGAAAACGTAATTCTGATTCAACGTACGTGAATTTCTCTCTCTCTTCCTTTTATACCCCCTTCTTTCCACGGGCCTTATTCCCGTGGGCCGGGCTTTCTGGGCCCAACTTGGCGGATGGGCCTTAAGCCCAATTACTAATAAATCCTTCAGTATACAAAGGTACAGTTATGATTGTGCATCCCCAAAAAAATGAATTTAACATTTACAAAATTTTATTCTTGCCTTTATCTTTATTGTCGGCGGGTCGTTGTAGGTAAAATAATAATCGCAATTTCGTGGAGGGACCAAAGAGACGTGTTGCGCTATAAATTTCTTGGAAATGGGAGATCGATTTTGATTTTCCAAATTTTTCATTCATCTTCGGAGCAGATGATGTTTGACGGTCGGAACAGTTAGATATACAATATAAGCTCAAATATATATATATAAGGGCCTCCTGTCCACGAATCTTGGAGTAGAGAAATACAAATATATTCCTGTGAGAATTTTTATTTTCTCATTAGTTATTTTCCCTCTAAAATTCCATTCGTTTTGGGCGTGAGACCGTGGAGAGAGTCATGATGAATGATCATCATGCAGCAATCCAGATCGTTGAAGAGAACGATGCGACGGTCGGAACCGACACAGCAGAAGAGCAGCTGGGCACGACGGGGGAACTGCTGTCCACACGCCCCGTTGGCCGATCGCGCCATGATGCATATGCTCGCTACTTGGATCGGGTTAAGCACCGACTAGAGGAAGCGCCAAGGGCCCCCCAGCAGAAGCCTCAACCGGCGGCACCGTTAGGATCCCCCCACCTCTTCGTGGGATCGATCCCAAGGCCAAAGAGCTCGAGATCGTATCTGTAGGACCGTACCACAGGGGCCGGCCCCCGGTGCTCGCGTTCGAAGAGCTCAAGCCGCTCTTCCTCAAGAGCTTCCTTAGCCGCATGATGTCGGGCTTGGGGATACTTGTTTAGTGGCGGACGAGGAGAGTTCAGCCCGGGCTCACTACTCGGAACGTGCGGACATGCCGAGTTCCGACTTCGTGGAGATGATGCTACTCAACGGTTGCTTCGTGGTGGAACTCCTGCTCCGCAATTCCACAGCGACGATGCGGCTGACGGAGTCGACCCCATCTTTGCACAGCCTGAGATAATCCCGACTCTCATCAGGGACTTACTGAAGCTCGAAAACTGAATTCCGTACTCCCTTCTCGAGTCATTGTTTAGCCAGTCGTGCTCATTCGTGTTAAGAGGGGAAACAGACACTTTGGCCACCCTCGCATTGAAATTGTTCGATCGGGTCTCTCCGAGACCCACGGCACGTCTCCAATACTGCGGGGATCTTAAATGCGCGCATCTGCTCGACCTGTTTTACTGGAGTCTCGCTCCGACAAGCCAGGTCCACCCCCAACTACACAAAGGGCTACCAGCCATCGGCTCGGTCCATACCGTGTGTGACCGAGCTTAGCCCCTTTGGAATCAAATTCTGGTCCAGAAAAGCAGAGAGCTTGCCAGACATAACTTTCTAAAAACCGGTGCTCCAGATGTAAGAGTTTTCTTGATGTGAGCCACATTAATTGAAATTGTAATTTATCATTTTATAGGGTTGATTTAATAAGGTAAGACATAAGATTTTCTTAATAGTCGAATATGGGTCTAGCTTGTGTGGGCTGAGTTGGACCTAACCCGTGATAAGAGGACCCAGCTGAAAACTCTATAAATGACATTAAGATCCATCCTCTAATCCTCAACATTCTCTCACCTCACATAAAGAAGCCATGAAGGGTAATCTCATCGTGCCAGGATTCGAGGGTCAAATATATTTATACCTCTCTCTTCTCTGAGTAGCCAAGAAACCTAGTGAAGAGCCACACAAGCTGAGAAGGGCGCCGCACAATGAAGCCCTCGGGAAAAATAGGAGCCGCACCGCAGGAAACAAAGTTCGTGTGCAAACGTTATCAATCGTCCATGCCAAGCGTTTTGCTTTGAACTTCAACACCGGTTATTTGTGCTATGGGTTATTTATTTACGAACACTTTAAGTTTAAATTTAGATATCGAAAATAATTCGAGTATGTGAGTGATTATAATAAATTATTTATTATTAACTCTTTCAATAATCGAATCACGCAAATCTATAATATCCTATTATTCCTCATTTGCTTTTCTAATATTTTCCCCATTTACTTAATTTACAAGATCTCGTCGTTTTCGCGAGATGAACACACAAAATAAAATAAATAGTAAAAGGTTCAAAACACTTAAAAAGATAAAAACATCATTTACCCAACTCAAACTATATTGCACTCGTGATGCACTTTTCAATATTAATCTACACAACATAATAATTTTCTCGTTAAAACAATTCATATCTATAAAAAATCAAATAAAAAATCAAATAAAACCTGCACTCATTAAATACAACGGCCGTGCGCAAGTCATAAGTTATATGTTCACACTTCAATCAAGTGGGCCCAATTGGGATGAGGGTTAATAAGAGTCTTCGGGCTTCGAATCCCTACATAATTTTCTCACTTTGATGTGTTGTGGTGGAAAAATAGTGGTAGTTTCCTGAAAATTTCTTGGAAATGGGATATTAATTCTGATTTTTAAATTTTTCGTTCATCTTCAGAGCAAATTATATCTTACTGTTAGATCAAAGCGTCTCTTGCGGTGTAAGCTCAAGTATATATAAGGTCTTGTCTCCACGGATTTTACACTCAAACAATACAAATATATTCTCAGAGAGAACTTTTTTCGCATTAATTATTTTCCCTCTAAAATTCCATTCGCTTGAGCGTGAGACAGAGGAGAGAGGAGAGAGCCATGAGTCGTCATACAACTATCGAGATCCTTGAACAGAACGATGCAGCAGTTGGAACCGATACAGACGGGACGACTGTAGAAGAGCAGTTTGAGACGACAGGGATACGGCCATCTGTACCCCGAGATCCACCGCCCCATGATGATACGGTTGATCGCTGCCTCGATCAGCTCGAACGCCTACTACAGGAAGTGCCAAGGGGCTTCCCCGCCAGGCCCGAGAACTCGCCTTGCACCATCTTTAGGATCCCCCAGCTGCTTCGTGGGATCAATCCTAAGGCCGAAGAGCCCGAGATCGTATCTATAGGCCCGTACCACCGGGGCCGGCCACAGGTGCTCGAGTTCGAAAGGCTTAAGCCGCTTTTCCTCGAGAGGTTCCTTCGCCGCTGCACGACGTCAGACTTGAGGGCTCTTACGGAATCAGCGGCATCATTGGAGCCTTCTGCCCGGCGTCGCTACTCGGAACATGTGGATCTCACGAGGCACGACTTCTTACAGATGATGCTACTCGACGGTTGCTTTGTGGTGGAATCCCTACTTCACCCCCTCTTCGGGAGTCACGATGCGGCTGACGAGCCCGACCCCATCTCTGCACAGCCTCAGATGATCCCGACTCTCATCAGGGATTTACTGAAGCTCGAAAACCAGATTCCGTACTCCGTTCTCGAGTTTTTGTTTGAACAGGTGGACTCCTCCAACTTAAACAGAGAAACAAGCTCTTTGACTGTACTCGCGTTGAAATTGTTCAATCAGGCCTATCCGAGACCCACGGCGGTTATCAAAACTTTGGGGGATTTTGAATGCGAGCATCTACTTGACCTGTTTTACAGAAGTTTGTCTCCGACAAGGCGCGTCCACCCCAACTCCCCGAAGGAGTCCTGGTCATCAGCTCAGTCCCTACCGCTTGTGACCGAGCTTAGGCCCTCCGGAGTCAAATTCAAGTCCAAGAAGGCAGACAGCTTGCTGGACATAAATTTCCATAAACCGACGCTATGGAATCCATTCATCCCAATCAAAGACTTCATGACCAGCTCGCTGATGAAACTGGTAATCCAGATGCCAAACATCGCAATCAACGACTTCATGGCCACCGTGCTGATAAACTGCGTGTCGCTGGAACAATGCCGGGAAAACAGGTCCAGGTACATGACTGATTACGTTTCCTTCATGCACTGCCTCATCAATCAGCCAAAGGACGTGTCGCTTCTCCGTTCAGATGGGATCATCGCACTATATTCTCGTGATGACCAGTATGTGGTTGATCTGTTCAATAAGCTTGGGAAGAACATTTCTTTCAATGTTCATGACTGTTTTCTGTCCAAGCAGTTCGAGGAGCTTGAATCGTACTACCGCAGCAACTGGGCGAAGATGATGCGCACTTACTTTTTCAGTCCGTGGTCAGCCATATCGCTCTTCTCAGCTTTCTGTTGAGAAATCAAGTGGATGTATAAGTAAAACAATCACTTGATTTTATATATAAACAATATTGCAAACTCTTTACACACCACTCTCATACACCTCTCACACCTCACACGAACACAATTCTTGCACACACACCCACTCACTTACTTCACTCTACACTCACGTCACCTACTCCACCCACTCACACACACTCACGTACACACTCCACTCACATCACACACTCCTCACACTTTTTCACACACAACACTCAAGGGGCAAGGTCCCCTATTTATAGGGTGTAAAAGTCGGTGAGAAAAATCTGGAGAGAGGGGGAGAGAAAAATTCTGGAGAAAGGGGAAAAATCTGGTGCGGCAGAGAAAGGGAGAAATCTGGAAAAATCCAGAGAGAGAGAGAGAGAGAGAGAGAGAGAGGCGGTGCTCCATTTTTTTCTGACACTCCCCTCACCGACTACTCTCTCTTAGCATGGACATCGTGGTCATACCAAGTTGCCTTCGAAACTCTTCGAATTTTACAGCTCCAAGACCTTTGGTGAAAATATCTGCAACTTGATCATCTGTTTTTGCATACTCCATCTTTATCTCGTCTTGTAATACTTTTTCTCGTAGGAAATGATAGTGCACTTCTACATGCTTGGTCCTTGCATGGAAAACTGGATTCTCCGCTAAGCTTATGGCTGACAGATTATCACAATATATCCGTGTAGGTTGATTTATTGGTTGATGGAGATCCTCCATCAGCTGTACTAGCCATGTACTTTCTTGTGCTGCCATTGCTGCTGCTCTATACTCAGCTTCTGTCGTAGATAGTGACACAGTTGCCTGTCTTTTGCTGCACCATGACACTACTGCTGATCCGAGGCTAAACATATATCCAGTAGTTGATCGTCGCGTGTCACGATCTCCAGCAAAGTCGCATCGCAATGGCCTACAACTTCACATGATGCTTCTTTCCTATACGAAGCCCAAAATCAAATGTACCCTTTACATACCTTAGTATGCGTCTGACTGCATCTAAATGGGGCCTTCGCGGCTTCTCCATGAATCGGCTTGCCACTCCCACTGCAAAGGCAATATCAGGCCGTGTTATGGTTAAGTAAATAAGGCTACCCACCAATTGCCTGTACATAGTTGAGTCTTCCAATTCTCGTCCTTCAATTGCACATAACTTTACATTTCCATCAATTGGAGTAGAAATAGGTTTGCAATCAAGCATCCCGAACTTGTCTAGGAGGTCTCGTGCATACTTCTGTTGACATAGGAATAATCCTTCATTGGTCTTCTCAATCTCGAGTCCCAGGAAATGTTTTAATTCTCCAAGCTCTTTCATCTGGAACCGCACTGAGAGGTTGGTTCTGATTTGGCATATTTCCTTTTCATTATCTCCAGTGATGATTAGATCATCCACGTAGATTAATACTATTGCAAGCTTGCCATCTTCTGCCTTTACAAACAAGCTCGAGTCTGCTGGGGCTACAAAGTATCCACTTTGCACCAGAAATTCAGCAATCTTCCCATACCATGCTCTCGGGGCTTGTTTTAAGCCATAGAGGGCCTTCTTTAACTTACAAACATAATCCGGATGAAACTTACTTTTGAAACCATCCGGTTGCTCCATGTATATATCTCGATCTAGTTCTCCATGTAAAAAGGCATTCTTCACATCCATTTGCCATAGTTTCCACGACTTGCTTGCTGCAAGTGCTAGTAAGACTCGAACTGTGGTAATCTTTGCCACTGGACTAAAGGTCTCATCATAATCTAAGCCATACTTTTGAGAGAATCCTCGAGCAACTAGTCGTGCCTTATATCTTTCTATTGACCCATCTGGTCGAGTTTTAAGTTTATAGACCCATTTGCAAGATATAGGACGTACCTCTTTAGGTCTCGGTACTAGGTCCCATGTTTCGTTTTTCTTAGTGCTTGTATCTCTTCCTCCATGGCTTTCCTCCATTCCATGTCTTGCGAAGCTTCCTCATATGTGGACGGCTCGACTACTCCGACATCTTCGAGTCGGCTGCATTTGCATATTTGGGATTTGGTCTTCTTTGTCTTGTTGATCTCCTTAGTTGAGATTCCTCCTCTTCAGAGTTCTTCCATCTGTCTTGGTGGAACTCTTCAGTAGTTCTTGGATGTACACCAGTTCGCCATGGGCTCTTCGATTTTTCTGGTGACTGTGCTCCGACTTCTCTTCTTCCAATTTCATTATCATTTCCTTCTTCAATTGGCTGGCCTTTGTCATTTTCTTCCATTCCTTCACGAATCTCTTCTTCAACTTGTTTTGAATTAGGTTGTGATGTCCACCAAGATGATAGTTCATCGAACACCACATTTCTGGAAGTGTAACACCTCCCCGTTTTAGGGTCACAACACTTCCATCCTTTTCTTTGATCATCGTAGCCCACGAATATGCAGCGAACTGCCTTCTTATCGAATTTGTTACGAAGATGGTCTGGCACGAATGCATAACATACACACCCAAATATTCTAAAGTGACCTACCGTGGGCTTGCGATTCCACAACTTCTCATAAGGTGACATAAAGCCAAGCCTTGCTTGAGGTAGTCTGTTGATCACGTGCGCTGCCGTCTTCATACACTCAGCCCAAAACTTGGGTGGAACACTCTTCGCATGCAACATACTCCTGCATGTCTCCGCCAAATGCCGATTCTTTCTTTCGGCAACTCCATTTTGTTGTGGCGTATTTGGGCAAGTAAATTGTCGACGTATCTTCCATTCTTGAAGAAATTTTGTAAAGTCATCTGATGTGTATTCTCCCCATTATCTGTGCGAAGGCATAGTATTTTCTTGCCTACTTCATTTTCTACTTTTGCTTTAAACTCCTTAAATTTGTTTAATGCTTCGGATTTTTCTTTCATGAAGTCGACCCGGACGTACCGGAGAAATCGTCGATGAATGTTATCATGTACTTTGATCCTCTCGGCGACGGTTGCTTCACCGGTCCAAATACATCCGAGTGGACAAGCTCGAGAGGCATCTTAGCTCTGAATTTGGACTCTTCATATGGAAGCCGATGTGCCTTCCCATACCGGCATCCGGCACGGATGGCATCTTCTTGGACTTCCAAGTGGGGAGACCTTTTAGCATACCTTTCTTCATCATTACCTTTAATTTATGGTAGCTCACGTGCCCAAGCCGTGCATGCCACAAATCAGATGTTTCACTCTTTCGAGTTTTGTCCACGTATGCCGTACGAGCCGACATCACATAGACGGACTCTAATCGATGCCCCTCCATGATTGGTGTACCAATTGGTTTCAAATTGCGGTACACCCTAACGTCTCTAGGACCAAACACCACATAATTGCCTGAGTCGTAAGTTGTGCCACGGACAATAGATTCTTCTTCATTCTGGCACATGGTACACATTTTCAGTTCGATTTGATGCGAACTGAATCGGGTGTCATCATCGTTTGGCCCACATGGGTAATCGGCAACCTTGAATTGTCTGCGGTGACAACTACTCGTCCACCTTTGTACTCGCACATGTTTGATAGCTTGCCTTGATCTCCGGTCATGTGATTTGAGCACCCCGAGTCGACTATCCAATCTTCTTCATAATCAATCAATTTATCATTTACCGTGATGAGGGCCATCGCATCTTCTCGTTCCTCCATTGCAAAGGATGCTTGGAAATCCCACTCTTCTTCGCTATCATTTTCCTTGGATGCTGCGACATTTCCTTCAACTCTTTTGAATCGACAATCCCCGGCAAAGTGACCTACTTTGCCGCACATGTAACACCGTCCATTACGCCTTCTATTCTTCTTTTCTTCATTTTCGTCCTTATCGTGGTCTCGACGAGCTCCCCCCTGGCCGAGGTCGAGTTCCTCCTATTCGCTTTTGCCATTCTCCATTACTTTTCCATGGTTTGCCATCTCTTGCACTTGCTCTATTTCTATTTTGGCCCTTGAACCCTCTTTTATTACTAAAGAGGGCATTTTCATCCTCCTTAATTGAGACCTTAGAAATTTGTTTATCTAAGGCTTCTTGGTTGGCCAATATATTCTCCAACTCTATTAAAGTTGGTTCATTTGCCCATCCACGGGTGGCCGTAATAATACCATTATATTCCGGCCTTAACCCGTGAATTATGATTCTTCTCTTTCTTGTCTCAGAGATGGCATTCTCAGGATCTAATTTTGAAATTTCTTCGCAAATAGATTTAACTTTAGAAAAGTATTGACTCACCGTCATATTTTGTTGCGAGATTGAGAGGAGCTCGTTCTCCAGGCATTGTAACTTGGCATCGTTTGTCCTTGCAAACAGCGTCGCCAAGTTATCCCAGGCCTCCTTCGGGGTCGCCGCACTCTTTATGTGTTGCAGTAATTCATCTTCAACAGTTACGGCAAGCACATAAAGAGCCTTACCCGATTTTATATTCCATTTTCTTAATTCGCTATCATTCGTGGGTGGGGTGGTGTTGCTCCCGCCAACAATATCCCACAAATCTTGACCTAGCAAGTAATATTGCATGCGGGTACTCCAATTATTATAATTTGAATTGTTGAGCTTCTCGACGCCACTTACCGAACTTGAGAAATCCGCCATGGTGACTTGAATATAATGCCCCGCACTATACCAAGTAAGCCTGGTCCCGGACCAACCGACTTCACAATCCCATTGTGCACTGCGAACTCCGACGTCCCTCGCTTCTTCGCTCCTTGGCTCGACGATCCCCGACCGCCTTACTCACTTACAATGGTCCCGACCACTGTCTTCGCACGGCCTCCGACGACCTGCTCTGATACCACTTGTTGAGAAATCAAGTGGATGTATAAGTAAAACAATCACTTGATTTTATATATAAACAATATTGCAAACTCTTTACACACCACTCTCATACACCTCTCACACCTCACACGAACACAATTCTTGCACACACACCCACTCACTTACTTCACTCTACACTCACGTCACCTACTCCACCCACTCACACACACTCACGTACACACTCCACTCACATCACACACTCCTCACACTTTTTCACACACAACACTCAAGGGGCAAGGTCCCCTATTTATAGGGGGAAAAAGGCGGTGAGAAAAATCTGGAGAGAGGGGGGAGAGAAAATTCTGGAGAAAGGGGGAAAAATCTGGTGCGGCAGAGAAAGGGAGAAATCTGGAAAAATCCAGAGAGAGAGAGAGAGAGAGAGAGGCGGTGCTCCATTTTTTTTCTGACACTTTCTTGATCGTGGTTCTCACCATCACACAGACCGTTATGGCTATACTTGCCTATCGCTTCCACCGCTAGGATTTGTTGTTTAGCAGATGTGTCTCGGTCGTGATATTGTTCATTCTACAAAGCAGAAAGAGGGACTGACCATTTCGTGGCTGTTAAAGTACCTCATTTTCTGCCCTAATGAAGGTGCGTCTACTGAAGAGGATGGGACGCCGGTCGGAGAGCTGTAGGAAGATGTGGATACTAATGGGGCTGTGATTGCTTGTTGTTGTTCTGTTTTGGGGTTGTGATTGGTTGTTGTTGGTGTGCGTTTTGGAGTTTTAGATCGCTTCTTGTAGGATGGGCTTTGACCAGTGGCTAGATCAAGGGGATCGGTGGGGTTTTAGCTCATCTGTGGTTGGCTCTCTTTGGGAGCAATTGAGTTTTTTTGTCTTGTAAGATTCCATTTTAGCAATGCAAATAACAAAGTTCGATGGATTCGAGCATTTAATGATGAGTTTTGCTTGATGATGCTTCTGTCGTCCTATTTGGCATTCCTACTTTGCTTGATGATGGTGTTGTTGATTCGATTATGAGCCAAGGAGTCTGCTGTGATCATATTTGGACAGATTAGCCAATCAGCCACATACTTGCATTCGGTTTTTCTTTGATGCTGCGATGCACTTGGCCAAACATATGGATTTGGTTAATGCTTGAAGCTGCTAGTGTAAAGGCCTGCTGAGCTTGAACTGAGCAGAGGGCTGCCGACTGCTGAGCTTGAGCTAACCAAAGGCCGAACACAAAGCCAAGCGCCCTGCAAGTGCCAAGGGCTGCCAACTGCTGACCTTGAGCGGAGCAAAGGCCACTGACTGCTGAGCAAAAGGAACTCGTATTCCTCCATCTAAGCAGATGCTGACCGTTGAGCAAGGGCCAAGTTCTTTTAAGAAAGAAAAATCCCCACTGCCTCAAATGTGAATGAGAACAAGGAGCCACTAATGAATCCTACAATCTTATACTGAGCATTGTAGAAACATAGAATTTATTTGTTCTAAATATGAGATTGTGCGTGGAAGCATGGTTTTGATATCAATGATAATTTTTGGTTTAATGATAAGTGCAAGTGTATGTGAGAGAACCTGAGGAACCTGAAGAGGCACCAAAGGGGAGGATGTGTTCAACGTGAAGCTTGGAGCTTTTGTCAGCAAGAAAATTGGAAGATCAACCGCCAAAAAGCAACACGAGAAAGAGAATCACGGCGAGCGTCAACAACAAGTGGATGGTGGAGTGGCAAGTAATCCAGCTTGGCTTCCGCCTCCGGTGGCCAACATTCTATTCAGAGAAGGCGTCAGAGCTGGTGCTCAGTAGTCGTGTCCCTACAATGCGAATGTGATTTTTCGCCGCCACTTAAGCAGGTTAGCCAGGGTTTACCTTCCGAAATGATGATGTCCTAGGAGACGATGTCCTTGCATATAATCACTTTGCTTGCAAACAGGTAAGTCCTGATGTCTTAACTGTTTTATCTTTTAAGCATGTATATATATTCTTCTTCTGTCAACAATTCCTTCAATGCATCCACGAAGGCCTTGATCTCAATGTATGCATGTGTATGCATGGGGTGTAATAACTCCTTTAAATAAGCAGGCGCAGGGACCGCCCCGCAATGAGGTATCCTGTTTACGGGGGTCACAAATGAGCCATGCCATGCCGAAACCAACTTGTTACAGTGCTCAGTCTTGCCTTAGTTGGCTGCTTGGCTGGACCCATTGACATGAGGGGGCAACATAGAAGTTAATGGCTCGCACAATATGTTGGCCCCCTTGTGTGGTTCCTCGAGGACCGTCGAGCGCAGCATGTGCTGCCGAGCCAACATGCGGGTTTTGCCAAGCAGTGATCACCGTCCATCCATCACGGCTGCAAGTCGTGCCAACCCATGGTAGGAGGAACTGACATGCTGTATTGCTGCCCGCAACATGTGGCTATTCTTGGGGTCGTGTATCGCCATAGCACGTACGCCGGCATGGCCTGACCCCTGGACGGCTCCTCCAGCTCGTCGCCTTCATTTGCTAATGATTCGTGATCACGACTCATTTGTGAAGTTGATTCTTCTTGTTTTCAACTGGTAAAAGAACATGGGAGAGGTAACGAACCTTGCGATTCTCCTCCATGGATGGCTCTTCCAGCTCGTCACCTCCGTCTGCTAATAAATCGTCATCACAACCTTTTGGCCTGAAGGTTTCTTAACTCGATTAATCATATCATAGCACTGCTAGAGAATTAATGAACTGAGATAGGTTTAAGAGATTGCTTGATAGTTCAATTTATTGCTGAAATCTAAAAGTTGGCACTTAATGAGGTCAGACTTATTGATAACCTCAAGTTAAATGAACTAAAATGATTCGATAAAGCTAAAAATCCTATTAATCTGACGAGTAGGAATGATTCCCTAATCCGTTTGATGAACAAATAATCGATGGTAATCAGAAGCTTGCCAAAGATATTGATAAAATCTACTGATCATTTTATTTATGTTTGGTTAAGAAATTGTTCCCATCGGCCATTAATTTTCAGCTATCATCAACTAAATTTTATTTTCTTTTTTGAGCATGTAAGATTTTCAACAATTGAAATTCAGTATGTAAACTTTCAGCACCTAATTTGAAGTTTCCACCAAACGGGCCTGAGCCAAGGTAGTATTTAATTTCTTCTATCGACTAGGTCCGGAGTTTAAAGTCTTCTGTGAAGATTTTACTTCTGAAGAAAAGGCTAGGTGGGCCCACCTAAGGCCACCGGGCCCATCTAGAATCATTGATGTATTCTCGATCGGACCTAAATAATAACTCGAAGATTGATTTTTTCCCCATAAATCAAGATATTGCCTATACGTCAGAAACTATGAAATCCAACAGTAAATCGAAGATTGTCAATCTACAGCAAAGATCACGGATAGCGGTACATCGAACATAAAGAATTGGATGGTTGAGATGTGTCTCACTTCAAAAAAAATTCTACATCAAATCTTCTTTGTAGGTTATCAATTGAGATCCAAGAGATATATCAAAGATCCATTTGTTCAACTTATTAGGGATGATTGGTTTAGGATAGATAGATTTGAGATTTAGAACTTATCTTGTTGAAATCCTTTCTCAGTTTTTGGAACTCATACCGTTTGCCCAAGAACCAATCCTATAACATACCATGTTGTTTCGATATGATTTCAAGGTCTACCCAAAAACCTGTTTATCTTTTGTTCCTTTTGTTGCTTTCATTTTTTCACAGCAAAATATTATGAGCAAAAAAATGGTTCAAAGTACAGTATGAACATTAGAAATCCCTTAACCACCAAAAGCAACCATTCATAAAATGAATACATAGTCAACAATTATAAATAATAAAAATTTTAAATCATAGAACATAAAATATAAATTATAAAACTTTATTCTTCATTCATCTATTAAAATATTACTCCAATTTCTAATAACCTAAAATAAAAAATGTATATATTAATCACTTAACGATAGTTTAAGTCAGGGTGAGTCAAGAATGAGGAGGGTTATGAGGCTTGAACAAGCGATGGCATGCCGCAAGCAACCAAGGAGAAGGGCGAGTTTGAGAGAGAGAGAGAGAATCGTGAAGTGTCTAAATAAGGTAGGAGTCATGGAGAGAATAAAAGAAAAAAAAAAAGGATAGAGAAACAGATACCAAATAAAAATTGTGATTTTTAGGTTTTATGAAATAGGTTCAATTTTCGGGTAGTTCTTCACTTGAAATGGGAAACCTGAAATCTGATCGGTTTTCAACAGAGTCTGATTTGGTTTTCCGATGGAATCGGTCTGGCTCCACAACCCTAATTATTAGTTGACATTTTAATCAAGTGGGCCTACTTGGGAACTTTTTCTCTTTTATGAGTAAAAAAGGATGTTGGCACCCAGCTGAGCCCCAATCCTGTACCACGGAGCGAATCTTTTCACAAATTAAACATCAAACGATTGGGAAACAGAGGGGATGCTGCTTTGCACCATCCGAGAAAGAGACGATTATGGAGTTGGTAGAAATTAAAACAACAAAAAAGGAGGACGAGAAAGTAAAAAAGCATAGGATTACGAATCTTTTTCTTTCATATGTCGGCTCTTGCTCGTTATATATATTTTTGACATGCTATCTTAATAAATGACCAGTACTCTTACAAATTTTTTTATAGAAAATGCTTGAAGTTGAAATTTCCATATAGTTTAATCTATTATTGTGCGTGAACGATAGACGTGGTGAGCCTTGTAATATAAATGCACTTATTATAATTCATCTAACGGTGGTTAGAATATAATCTACCATTCAAAGTCTAACAAAAAGGTACTAGTATTATTGATAATCCTAGAAGAAGACTAAATAAAAATTATGAAAAATTTAATCCATAAAAGACAAATGTAGAATTGTTAGGAGGAAAAACAACAGAATAGGACAGGAAAAGACAAAAGCATTGAGGATTATGAACCCTTTTCGTATACGATAAATATTTCACTTAAGCTTAACTCGAATGTCTCTTGCATCCACATGTGAATTCCATTAGTCGAAAAAGACCATTAAATGCCACCCACTTGCAGTATCTTCATGATTAAAGCTCAACACCCTGCTAATTAGGTCACTTAGCCTTAAATAATTGGAAGCCATGGTCGCTAAGTCCAAATTTTCTGGAGAACAACGGAGTTTTGGAACCAATATCCACCTTTTAACCTAACGAAGAATAAACCACTGGGGGTTCGCCCCAGTGGCCACCCTTCCAACATGGAAGGGGGAGATGAGGGGTTCAAATCTCCACTTTCTCAGGGGGGATGGGGATAGGGACGAGTAAGTTTCGAGAGTGGGTTGCAACTCCCATGCCCTGCAAGAGGCAAGGCACAAGTCTGCGAGTGAGTGTAGAGTAGGAATAGAGTAGGACTGACAAAAAAAAAAAAAAAAAAAACCTAACGAAGAATATAACACACTTTTCAAGAGCAAAGTTTGAATCTTTGAATGATTATGAGTGATCGGTTCCAAATTAATGTCCGAATTTCATTCGAAATTTGCCCATTAGAACAAACATACTTTGAAATTTGGAATCAACTAATTTTCTTTTTTTATTTAATTTTTAATTAAGAAAAACGAAAATAAATGTAATAATTATTAAATTATGTCTGTAAGGTAGTTTACAAAATCGATCCGGTTAAAATAAAATGGAAGATTTTTCTGTCACTAAAGGACAAAATAAGGAGGCTCATTTATTCTATGAGTGTCTATTTACTTCTAGGGTAAAGAAGTCTTTGTGTAAGAGAAAAGAAAGAAGTGAACGTCACCTCTTTCTTGATTAGTGGTCGGTCAATAAGAGTTTGACCGCAGGAAACACAGTTCGTGTGCGAACTGTATCAATTTTCATTTTTTCCGTGCCAAGCGTTTTGCTTTGACCTTCAACGCCGGTAATTTGTGCTATGAGTTATTTATTTAGGAACACTTTAAGTTTAAATTTAGATATAAAATAATCGAGTATGTGAGTGATTATAATTCTAATTATCTGATTATAATAAATTATTTGTTATTAACTCTTTCTATAATCGAATCATGTAAATCTATAATATCCTATTAGTCCTCATTTGCTTTTTTCACTTTACATATATTCCCTCTAAAATTCCATTCACTTGAGCGTGAGACAAAGGAGGGAGGAGAGAGCCATGAGTCATCATACAACTATCGAGATCGTTGAACAAAGAGATATTTTTCCCAAACTTAATTTACAAGATCTCAGGACCGCAAGATGAACAAAAAAAAAAAAATAATAAAAAGTTCAAAACACTTGATAAAAACATTCTGGAAATTTCTTGCAAATGGGATATTAATTTTAATTTTTAAATTTTTCGTTCAATCCATATCTATAAAATGATATCTACCGTTAGATCAAAAATCAAATATAGTGTAAGCTCATTAAATATAACGGTTGTGTCCAGGTCATTTGCACTCGAGCAATACAAATATATTCTCGTGGAGAACTTTTTTCACTTTAAATATATTCCCTCTAAAATTCCATTCACTTGAGCGTGAGAGAGAGGAGGGAGGAGAGAGCCATGAGTCATCATACAACTATCGAGATCGTTGAACAAATGAGATGTGGTGGAAAAATAGTGGTAGTTTCTAAAAAGTAACAAAAGGCGTTGTCCTGGAAATTTCTTGGAAATGGGATATTAATTTTGATTTTTAAATTTCTCGTTCATCTTCGGAGCAAATGATATCTTAGAGATCAAAGCGTCTTTTATAGTGTAAGCTCAAGTCATATATAAGGGTCTTCTCTCCACAGATCTTGCAGAGCAATACAAATATATTCTCATGGAGAACTTTTTTCGCTTTAAATATTTTCCCTCTAAAATTCCATTCGCTTGAGCGTGAGACAGTGGAGAGAGGAGAGAGCCATGAGTCATCATACAACTATCGAGATCCTTGAACAGAGAGATGCAGCAGTTGGAACCGATACAGACGGAACGACTGAAGAAGAGCAGTTTGAGACGACAGGGATACCATCTGTACCCCGAGATCCACCGTGCCATGATACGGTTGATCACTGCTTTGATCAGCTCGAACGCCTACTACAGGAAGTGCCAAGGGGCTTCCCCGCCGAGCCCGAGAACTCGCCTTTCACCATCTTTAGGATCCCCCAACTGTTTCGTGGGATCAATCCTAAGGCCGAAGAGCCCGAGATCGTATCTATAGGCCCGTACCACCGGGGCCGGCCACAGGTGCTCGAGTTCGAAAGGCTTAAGCCGCTTTTCCTCAAGAGGTTCCTTCGCCGCTGCACGACGTCAAACTTGAGGGCGCTTACGGATTCAGCAGCATCATTGGAGCGTTCTGCCCGGCGTTGCTACTCGGAACATGTGGATCTCACGAGGCACGACTTCTTACAGATGATGCTACTCGACGGCTGCTTTGTGGTGGAATTCCTACTTCACCCCCTCTTCGGGAGTGGCGATGCGGCTGACAAGCCCGGCCCCATCTTCGAGAACGGAGATGTGACTAACGGATTCGGCCCCGAGGGCGGCGGGGGCGGGCCCAGCCCCATCTTCGAGAGCGGAGATGTGACTAACGAGCCCGACCCCATCGTTGCACAGCCTCAGATGATCCCGACTCTCATCAGGGATTTACTGAAGCTGGAAAACCAGATTCCGTACTCCGTTCTCGATTTTTTGTTTGAACGGGTGGACTCATCCAACTTAAACAGAGAAACAAGCTCTTTGACTGTACTCGCGTTGAAATTGTTCAATCAGGCCTATCCGAGACCCACGGCGGTTCTCAAATCTCGGGGGGATCTTAATTGCGAGCATCTACTTGACCTGTTTTACATGAGTTTGTCTCCGAAAAGGCCCGTCTACCCCAACTCCCCGAAGGATTCCTGGTCATCAGCTCAGTCCGTACCGCTTGTGACCGAGCTTAGACCCTCCGGAGTCAAATTCGAGTCCAAGAAGGCAGACAGCTTGCTGGACATAAATTTCCATAAACCGATGCTATGGAATCCATTCATCCCAATCAAAGACTTCATGACCAGCTCGCTGATGAATCCGGTAATCCAGATGCCAAACATCCCAATCAACGACTTCATGACCACCGTGCTGATAAACTGCGTCACTGGATCAATGCCGGGAAAACAGGGCCAAGTACATGTCTGATTACGTCTCCTTCATGCACTGCCTCATCAATCAGCCGAAGGACGTCTCGCTACTCCGTTCAGATGGGATCATCGCACTATATTCTCGTGATGAGCAGTATGTGGCTGATCTGTTCAACAAGCTTGGTAAGGGCATTTCTTTCAATGTTCATGACTGTTTTCTGTCCAGGCAGTTCGAGGAGCTTGAATTGTACTACCGCAGCAACTGGGCGAAGATGAAGGGCACTTACTTTTCCAGTCCGTGGTCAGCCATATCGCTCTTCTCGGCTTTCTTGATCGTGGTTCTCACCATCACACAGACCGTTATGGCTATACTTGCCTATCGCTCCCACCGCTAGGATTTGTTGTTTAGGAGATGTGTCTCGGTCGTGATATTGTTCATTCTACAAAGCAGAAAGAGGGACTGACCATTTCGTGGCTGTTTTTTTTTGGTCAGAAATTTCGTGGCTGTTAAAGTACCACATTTTCTGCCCTAATGAAGGTGCGTCTACTGAAGAGGATGGGATGCCGGTCGTAGAGCTGTAGGGAGATGTGGATACTAATGGGGCTGTGATTGCTTGTTGTTTTTCTGTTTTGGGGTTGTGATTGGTTGTTGTTGGTGTGCTTTTTGGAGTTTTAGATCGCTTCTTGTAGGATGCTCTTTGACCAGTGGCTAGATCAAGGGGATCGGTGGGGTTTTAGCTCATCTGTGGTTGGTTCTCTTTGGGAGCAATTGAGTTTTTTGTCTTGTAAGATTCCATTTTAGCAATGCAAATAACAAAGTTCGATGGATTCGAGCATTTAATGATGAGTTTTGCTTGATGATGCTTCTGTCGTCCTATTTGGCATTTTCCTACTTTGCTTGATGATGGTGTTGTTGATTCGATTATGAGCCAAGCAGTCTGCTGTGATCATATTTGGACAGATTAGCCAATCCGCCACATATTTGCATTCGATTTTTGTTTGATGCTGCGATGCACTTGGCCAACCATATGGATTTGGTTAATGCTTGAAGCTGCTAGTGTAAAGGCCTGCTGAGCTTGAACTGAGCAAAGGGCTCCCGACTGCTGAGCTTGAGCTAACCCAAGGCCAAGCACAAAGCCAAGCGCCCTACAAGTGCCAAGGGCTGCCGACTGCTGACCTTGAGCGGAGCAAAGGCCATTGACTGCTGAGCAAAAGGAACTCGTATTCCTCCATCTAAGCAGATGCTGACCGTTGAGCAAGGGCCAAGTTCTTTAAAGAAAGAAAAATCCCCACTGCCTCAAATGTGAATGAGAACAAGGATGAATCCTACACTCTTATACTGAGCATTCCAGAAACATAGAAGTTATTTGTTCTAAATATGAGATTGTGCGTGGAAGCATGGTTTTGATATTAATGATAATTTTTTGTTTAATGATAAGTGTAAGTGTATGTGAGAAAACCCGAGGAACCTGAAGAGGCATCAAAGGGGAGGATGTGTTCAATCCTTCCCTGTTAAATTATATTTTGAGTTCGAATATTTGCAAAATGCGATTTGCTATGTTCTTAAAGTCGCACACAAGAGAAAATAAAGATAGAATTAAAAAAAAAATGAAAAGTTTCTTCCTTATCTCTGGAAGCCTCCATAAGCCGAAGATGTCGTGCGGCCCAAAATTCAACGGAATCCGAAAGATATTATCTTCGGAAGCCTGCAGAAGCCGAAGACCTTATCTTCGTGGGGCCCAAAAGTCAAGACTTTGACTTTTGGGCACACGCACACACAACATAAAAGAAAAAGGCTACGAAAGGAAAGAAAGTGGTTTTTTCTCTCTGCACGTCCGCGAGGTTTCTGGGCACACATATAAATATATATAGCAACGTGTCCAGGAGGTGTGCGTTGCTGAAATCCTACGTAAAAAGAAAGGAGCCGCACGTCCATGCTGTTTCCAAAGAGCCGCAAGTTTTGCAAATCCGTACATACGTGAATCAGGCGTAGGTTGAGCATTTTGTTTAAAGCTTGAATGTGTGGTAATTTTATGTCGTGAGTTTATGTTTAAGTGAGTTTTGAATTTGGGATTAAATCTAAGTGTGGAAAATACTCAAGTGTGTGAGTGATTATAAACCCTTATTCTCCGATTATAGTAGATTATTTATTGCTGGCTCTCCCCGTAGACGTAGATACCAATACTCGGATCGAACCATGTAAATTTCTGGTGTCCTTATTATTTCTCGTTTATTTCTCTGGTGATTTCGCATTGATGTAAATTGCAACATCCTGTTATTTCCGTGTATTATATTTCAACGCTCTCGATAAGCTTCTGGCTGTATGTGATGAAGGAAAATCGGTTGGTACTTCACTTCCCAACAATGTGGTTTCTTCCTCCTTATGTTGCGCTTGACACTGTACAATAGATTGTTCTTGTAGTGCTCAATTGGATAAAAGACACCATCGTCGATCATTCTTAATATTAGACTCATTTTTCCTCCAGTCCTCCCTATGTTTTAATTGTCAACTCTGAAGAGAAGCATGTGGAGAAGCAAAGATCAATAGAGCTTTTGAATTTCCGAAGCATGTATCAAAATTTGTCCCCATCTGGGGTTGCTGCTTCTGGAAATGAAATCACTGTAAACTGATGTTGAAATAGACAAGAGCGGACGAAAAACAAAGTGTTGCTAGGGGCAATATTTTGATCATATCAAACAGCGCAGTGTTCTTCTATCAAATAATAAGTGAATATGAGTAAAAAGATAGAGAACAATGCATTCGGAGTTTATAGTGGTTCGTCTTGGTGTAAGTTTACGTCCACTCTCATAAATTGAAAGCTCACTAGCTAGATTTTACTAGTCAATCGTTGAGAAATTACAGTAGTAAGTGCTGCTTATAGTCAAGCACCTCTCCTCGAAGCAGGTGTCGCTTAAATCCAAGTAGATAGGTCTTACTATCTCACATCTAAGCATAAGCTCTCTCATTACTGACACTTCTTAAAAGATCAGAATATTAAGCTCACAAAAAATAATTCAAAAGGATGTAAAGCTTTCTTGAAGTTTGGAATTGTGAGTTCTTTATCTAATAAAGATTCAAACCGCTATGCTAATATAATTAAGAGGTCCATCGTGATGAGATTATCTGGTGGGAAAGATAATATCGTGGTTAAGTTTATAGATGGAATCATTTATATGTTGGAAACATGTTTAATCATGAAGTTCCCGCAATGTATAAATAATTAGCAACCGAGGACTTTCGAAATGTGGCATTGATGCTCAAGGCCTTGAACAGATGTTTGCTTATATTTCATCTCTTTGCCATGATGTATCATTCAGATGTTTGAAAGTATCTGGTCCTCTTGCGGTTTCACTTGTAAACCAGATTTCAGTTGGAAGAAGTTACGACGAGAAGCGGCTGAACAAAGCTTCTAACCAAAGCTCTTCATTCTTATGTCTGTAACCGTAACAACTCCTATCTTCTTGACATGGGCAGCTTGGACTGGATCTGCAGAAAAAATGGAAAAGATAAGCTCATTTGCCCATTGACTAGTACAATTGAATTAGTTTAAACAAGCAAGTAAAAGCACTTGAACATGTTAACCGTCGAATAAGATACCCATGATCATTTTTTCAACTCATTCAATACTAAAAGTATAAGCATTCTGGAGTTAATATGATTAAGATTGAATCTGGGAAAAAAAAAAGCTCTTGAATATTTTTAGGAGGGACGGAGTTACTTAATTTGATCAACTAGAAAGTTCTCAATGGATTCTGGAATTTTGTCCATGATTTCATGTTCATTAAAAACTAATCAGGTATAAATTCACCATGCAATCTTCCTTTGTTACCAAAAAAAAAATCTGATTAATAAAGTCTGTTGGGTCAGAGGAAAAAAACAAAAAAAACCAAGCTTGTCCTTATTTTGACTAACGCATTGACTGTTCCAATGGTGATGAATGGCAAGCAGTTCTTAGATCGTTTCCCTCAAGCAGGCTCTGGAGACGGCAGCAAACCGTCCCTATATCATCTTCTAGTGAACGGCTCCTAAACACATCCTCAATAACTCCGGCGACGGGCTTCACAACCCCACCGTCAGTCCATTCAAGAGGCTAACGTACAGATGACAGCAGGCGACGACCAGCGTGCTGTCACTAGTGTCACGCGGGTATGGTTTTGTCAGTCAACCGTGTAGCTCCCTTAGTAGTGTCCCGTGGAGGCTGAAACATGACCCCTTTGAGAATTAACGTCTCGAAGTTAGCGCGAGCCACTCATGGCCTGGCCGCTGGAGATTGGGCACGGTTGAAGGAGGAGGACGAGAAGCACTCATCCTGGGGCATTCTCCATCCCATTGACCGCGACAGAAGTGTTGCTGTCGGATTCATCGGGATGAAGAACCTCAGGAAAGGAAGTTCTTTGGATTTACAGATGGCGGAGTCCTACAGCGTAGGCCAATTTGGATGATTAAAAGCCAATGTTCTTAGCCCTCGGTTCAAGTGGCGGCGTAAATGGGAAGGCGCTTGCGCCGCGGGAGGATATCTTGGATCTCACCGAACGGGTGCCTCACTGTGAAGTTTCCAGGGTTATTGACATTTGGGGACAATTCGAATAGCTTCATGGCCAATCCAGCGGAGGTGGAAATTGGTCAGTTTCGATACCTGTCCTGGGGCTAAAGAAATATCAGCACCTTGAGGATTTTCATTGGTCAGTGAGACCGCTTGTCATTCACAGCCATGAAGGTCGGAGCTTTTTGTCGGCAAGAAAATGGGAAGATCGACTATCAAAAAGCCACATGGGAAGGAGAATCACGGCGAGCGTCAACAACAAGTGAATAGCGGAGTAGCAAGTAATCCAGCTTGGCTTCCCCCTCCGATGGCCAACATGCTATTCAGAGAAGCCGTCAGTGCTAGTGCTTAGTAGTCATGCCCCTGCATCGCAAATGTGATCGTCGCCACCAGTCACGCAGGTTAGCCGGGGTTTACCTTCTGAAATGATGAAGTCCTAGGAGAAAATGTCGTTGCATACAATCACTTTGCTTGCGAGCGGGCAAGTCCTGATGTCTAGCTGTTTATCTTTTAAACGTGTATATACATTCTTCTTCAGCCAATAATTCCTTCAATGCATCCACAAAGGCCTCGCTTTCGATATATGCATGCAGGCGCACAGACCACCCCGCGACAATGTATCCTGTTTAAGGAGGTCACCTATGAGCCATGCCATGCCGAAACTGACTTGTTTTGGTGCTTTGTCTTGCCTTAGTTGGCTGCTTGGCTGGACCCATTGACATGAGGGGCCAACATAGAAGTCAATGGCTCGTGCAATACGTTGGCCCCTTGTGTGGTTGCTTGAGGACCGTCGAGTGCAGCATGGGCTGTGCTGAGCTGACATGCGGGTTTTGCCAAGGCAGGTGGGCTAGCAAGGCCGACTTGATTGAAAAGGGTTTCTTTTTTTTCTTTTTTTCAATCATATTAGGGTTGTATTTCTTTCTACTTCATAATTTACGCAACAAACTAAACTGCAAAGAGATCAAAGGAGATGATGCTAGAATTTAGAGTAGACAAAAGTATATATAATATATAATATGTATAGGTTGGTCCAACTTAAATCAACCCTAAACTTTTAAAATCAAGGATCAACCCACACAGTATAGGTCTTAAAGGTCTCAGGACTAAAGACCAACCTAGTTCCCTAGGGAACTAGCCCAAAATCAACTGGGTTAGGTAGGTCCAGAGTTAGTCCAAGGTTGACCTTAGACCAATGCTCACCCTTAGATGTAGGGGTGAGCATCGATTTAAGGTCAACCCTGGACCGACCTTGGATCGGCCCAACTCTGCCGGTCCTGGTCCGGTTCCCAGGGAAATTGGGTGGTCCTTGGTCTTAGAATTCTTGGACCAGCACTATGCAGATTGGTTCTCGATCCTGAAAGTTCTGGGTTGGTCCAACCAGGATCAACCCCGACTATATATATATTATTTATAATTTTTTTATATAGATAAAATCTTAAAATAAATAGCGTTAATAATATTAAATAGCTCTTTAGTGAGGAGCAGGTTAGCCGAGGTTTATCTTTTGAAATGATGATGTCCTAGGAGAAAATGTTGTTGCATATAATCACTTTCCTTGCAAACGGGCAAGTCCTGATGTCTTAACTGTTTTATCTTTTAGGCATGTATATATATTCTTCTTCTGTCAACAATTCCTTCAATGCATCCACGGAGGCCTTGATCTCAATGTATGCATGTGTGTGCATGGAGTGTAATAACTCTTTTAAATAAGCAGGCGCAGGGACCGCCCCGCAATGAGGTATCCTATTTACGGGGGGTCACAAATGAGCCATGCCATGCCGAAACCAACTTGTTACAGTGCTTAGTCTTGCCTTAGTTGGCTGCTTGGCTGGACCCATTGACATGAGGGGGCAACATAGAAGTTAATGGCTCGCACAATATGTTGGCCCCCTTGTGTGGTTCCTCGAGGACCGTCGAGCGCAGCATGTGCTGTGCTGAGCCAACATGCGGGTTTTGCCAAGCAGCGATCACCGTCCATCCATCACGGCTGCAAGTCGTGCCAGCCCACGGTAGGAGGAACCGACATGCTGTATAGCTGCCCACAACATGTGGCTATTCTTGGGGTCGTGTATCGCCATAGCACGTACGTCGGCGTGGCCTGACCCATGGACGGCTCTTCCAACTGGTCGCCTCCTTCTGCTAATGATTCGTAATCACGACTCATTTGTGAAGTTTATTCTCCTTGTTTACAACTGGTAAAGAACATGGGAGAACTAATGAACCTTGTGATTCTCCTCCATGGATGGCTCTTTCAGCTCGTCACCTCCGTCTGCTAATAAATCGTCATCACAACCTTTTGGTCTGAAGGTTTCTCCACTCGGTTAATTATATCATAGCACCACTAGAGAATTAATGAACAAAGAGAGGTTAAAGAGCTTGCTAGATAGCTCAATTTATTGCTGAAATCTAAAAATTTGCACTTAATGAGGTTAAACTTGTTTGATAACCTCAAATTAAATCAACTTGAATGATTTGATGAAGTTAAAAACCCACTTAACATGATAAGTCAGAGTGATTCCCTAATTCGTACGGTGATAATCTGAAGCTTGCCAAAGATATTGGTAAAATCTACTTTGGATGATCATTTCATGTATGTTTGGTAAGAGATGAATGATAATCGGCTATTAATTTTCAGTTATCATCAAATAATTTTTCTTTTCTTTTTTGAGCATTTAAGATCTTCAACACTTGAAATTCAATATGTAAATTTCCAGCACCGGATGTTTAGTTCCACCAAACGGACCCTGAGCTAAGGGTACTATTTAATTTCTTCTATTGACTAGGTCCAGAATTTAAGGTCTTCTGGAGATTTTACTTCTGAGAATGGACAAGTGTAATAAAAGTCTTAAAATTTATCAAAGAAGTGCAACTAAGTCTTAAAACTTGCAAAAAATGCAATCAAATCCTAAAATTTATCGAATTGGTCCAATTGAATCCTAAAGTTAATATCGTTAAATTCACTAATAGAAAACGCTGATATGGCATTTTAAATGAATTTTATTTTCCATGTGGCTTTCTTTAATTTTTTTATTCAAAATCTTTAAAAGTTAGATTCTAAATTTAAAAAGGAAAAGCTAAAATTTATTTTAAAAAATTGTTCAAAAAAAAGAAAATGGCACCGACGAGCGCTTTCGCAGTCGCCACCCATCACTGGAGGGGCCTACGATAGTTGCTAGCCCTAGGCAGGTGTGGCCGACCCTTGCCCGGCCAAGGCAAGGCCTTCTTAGTCCTAGGCTCGGGCCGATGACCCTCACCAAGCTTGGGAGAGGGCACCCCAAATCTGGGCACACCAACCCTCAGGAGAGGCCAACAACCATCACCCTCCCTAGGCAAGGCCTTGCCAGCCCTCACAGGGGGCTAGCGACCATCGCCCACCCTAGGTAAGGCCTTGTCAGCCCTCGCTCAAGGCTGGCAAGGCTCACTAGATTTGGGTGAGGCCTCGCCCCTTTGCTCAAAGTTGGGCGATGGTCGTCAGCCCCCCGTGAGGGCTGACATGCCCAAATCTAGGTACTTGAGTGGCCAGCCCTCGCCTGGGGATAAAGACTGGCCACACCTGCCCAGGTCTAGCGACCATCATCAAGCCCTTCGGCGATGGGTAGCAGTGATGGAAGCTCCCACCGGTGCTCTTTTTTTTTTTTAACAATTTTGTTTTTTAAATGAATTTCAGCTTTTCCTTTTTAGTTTTTAATCTAATTTAAAAAAGAATAAAAGTAATTTTAAAAAGCCACATGGAAAATAAAATTTCATTTAAAATGCCACGTCAGCATTTTCCATTAATAAGTTTGATTTGTGACTCAATTGAACCAATTTAATAAATTTTAAAACTTGATTGCACTTTTTGCAAATTTTGAGACTCAATTGTATTTTCCTGACAAATTTTAAGATTTCTATTCCGCTTATCCCTATTTCCGAAGAAAAGACTACCTAGGCCCATCTCAGGCCACCAAGCCCATCTAGATTATCGATGTATCATCGATTGGACCTAAATTATAAGTCGAAGATTGATTTTTTTTTTTTTTGGCCATAAATCAAGATATTGCCTTCACGTAAGAAACTATGAATTCCAAAAGTAAATCGGCTATAGAGATTGTCAATCTACAACAAAGATCACGGATCGTGATACATCGAACATAGAGAATTGGATGGTTGAGATGTGAGTCACTTCAAATTAAATTCTACATCATCGGATCTTCTTTGTAGGTTATCCATTGAGATCCAATAGATATATCCAAGATCCATTTGCTCAAGTTATTAGGGGTGATCAGTTTAGGATAGATAGATTCGAGATTTATAGCTTATCTTGTTAAAACCTATTCCATTTGTCTTAGAACCAATCCTGTAATGTACCATGTTGTTCCCATCTGATTTCAAGGTCTACCCCAAAACCTATTTTATTTTAGTTCCTTCTGTTGGTTTCATTTTTTACAACAAAATAATATGGGCAAAAAAATGGTTCAAAGTATAATATGAACAATAGATATCCCTTATCCACCAAAAGCAACCATTCATAAGATAAACACGTAGTCGCACAATTGTAAGTCATAAAAAATTTAAAACATAAAATGTAAATTATATAAACTTCATTCTTCATTCATCTATTAAAATATTACTCCAATTTCTAGTAACCTGAAAACAATATATATATATGTCGCGACCAATTTTTTCGGGGGTGAACTATCTAAGGTTTGGCTAATGGATTACTAAACCTAAACTTAGCTCGGCTCTCCCAAGCCCATACCAATTCGCGACTTAAATTCAAATTTCTTAACATGCAAATGGATTTTATCTATGAGTCGCCACTAATCAGTTTACGGTAAGTCGATTAGACACCTAAGTAAAATAATGTGAGGATTATTTTACCCCTACAAACCAGAGACTTTGGGTACGAGGACTTTGTTACACTAGACTTCTCTAATGCCCTTTCGGTACCATTTCTTTTTATTTTCAAAGAAAATTTTGCAGGCAGTTTGGATTGATTTTAAATCTATTTCTCTAACATGTGATGTGATCATTCGGGTGCACAAACTACCAAATTAACATCCAAGAAAGCAAATAAATAAATAAAATGCAGGAACTTACGTCGTAGCAACAAAAGCATCTGCGTTGTTAGATCAAAATTCATAGATATGATTTCTAATTAACACACAATTTCCTCTTCTTCTTTTTTTTTTTTTTTTTTTTGTTTCCACTTATTTAATGAGAATCATGCAACGCATGCTACTAATCTAACATGAAAATATATGACATGGCAATATTACCTAACTTTATGACATAATAAGATGCAATCTATACTAAAAAAATGGAATCAATTTATTCTAAGGCATTTTTTTGGTATTTTCCCTGAAATTCGAAATTATAAAAATGCAAAAATTATCTATCTAAATTAAAATATCATCTAATTTGTATTAGGGATGAGGTTAAGCCAAATCCTAAGTTAAACTAGAAAGTTATCCTAACTTAGAAATCCCAAACTAAAATGCAATCTATCTAAAAAAATTATCAAAACTTATAATAAATTAAAAACTACTATCTAGAACTAAACTATATGAAATTTTACCCTAAAATGCAATGACATGCAAAGAATTGCCTAATTCTATTTTTTTTTTTTGTATTAATTTCGAAATTAAAAAATTGTCAAATAATTAAACATGCAACCTAAGTTTAAAAAAACTAGCAACCTAAATTGATTGATTTGATTTTTTTATTTTTTTATTTTAATTTTTTTTTAAATTCGAAATAAAATTCCTATTCTAAATATGCAAACCCTAAAACAAGAAATAAACCTAATCTAACTCATATTTTTGGATTTTTTTACAAAAACAAAATCAACTTAAACGATATGGCAACAGATTAATGCAAGACAATATTGATATCCAAATTGACGAATCATATATCACGTATGAGATCGGGTTGGTCAATTTTAAATAAATTGCAAATCGAATCTCGAGCGTAAGATCGGATTTGTGATTTTTCAAAAGATTGCAAGACGGATTTCGAGCGCGAAAATCAGACTATCAATCACAAATTTCAGAGGTTATTTCATGTCGAACATCTCATCCTTACACTAAGGAATAATTATACTAAAAAAAGTAAAATAAAATAAATAGAAAACTACGTAATGATTTTCCTTTTTTTTCTTTTCTTGCTTCTTCACCCACGACTGGGCAGCTTCGGTGGGGGAGTCACCGGGGGTGGGTCGCCGGTGTTCGGAGCTCCGGCAAGGACCAGCCACGGGTGGACCGGCGGAGACGGCGACCAGCAGCAAAGCAGACCGGCGGTGGGCTCCGGTGGCGTCGGGCAGCAGCAGGAGGCGAAAACTGCAGGTGCGTCGGGTCGCGGCTGCTGAGGCGAAGGTCGACGGCTGAGCAGTGGCGTTGGTGCGGTGGCTCGGGCGACAACGATGGCGGAGACGCGGTGCAGAGGGTCGTCAGGTGCTGGCTCGAGCAGAGGCGGTGGGCGACGATGTCGGGCACCGGGTCGAGCAAAGGCCGAAGGCGCAGCCCGGAGAAGATCTGCTGGTGGAGCGACGGTGGAGCAGCGCGGGGGCGACAGAGCCGGGCTGTGGATCTCGGGTTGTCGGATGAAGTGGCGACGGTGGCGCGAGAGCGAGGTGCAGGCGGAGGCGCGGCGACCGGTGGCGATGAACGGGTGAGCTGCTGCGGCGTCGACGCTCGTGGGTTGCCGGCGGAGGCGTTGCTGGTGCGATGGCCGGCGCAGGTTCTGAGGCTCGGCTGCTGGCGTTGGATGGGACTGAAACAGCGGTGACCGACGCGAGGATGGAAGGTGGAGGCGCGGTGGAGGCCCGGCGAGGCAGCGAAGATGGCCGCGCGGGGGAAGACGAACCGTCTGCTTTTCCTCTTTTTTTTTTTCTCTCTTCAAGTCTCACGTCCCCTCACCGGTCCTCTCTCTCTCCCCCCCACTGCAGGAGAAAATATTCAGTGGTTGCTAACCACCAGATCACCGTCCTACGTGGCGTGCGTGAGCAGAAGTGGCTCCATTGAAAGATTGACATGTGGCCTCTGATCTGGACCGGCTACGAAATGGAAAAGTCTAAAAATTGAGATTTCTTTTTATCGTTCCGTGGGCTGACTGTCAGAAAAGGACGAGACAATAAATGCTCGGACTCCCGCTTAAAAATTCTCTCTCTTAATTTCAATTTTCAGAGCTGTTTTACGTTCTTTCTTGAAGGAGAACAGCCCGGACACTTCTCCTCTTTCTTTCTCCAAATGAGTCCACCGCCTCCGCCTCTCCGTAAAGCCTCGCCGGTTGTCGCTTCCCCCAAGAGCTCCGTCGGTCGCAACAGGTTCCCGCCTTCACCTCCGCCATTGCCTCTCGGAGCGCCATCGGTGGTTCCAACGAGCTCGAGTAAACCTTGCACGCGCTTCGCTCCTCTCTCTCGCCTGGGTTTTGGGAAATCAAGCGACGAAGAAGAAGCTTCCCAATTTTTTTCTGCTTTTTCTTGGAGACATTTCTTGTTTTCGCCCAACCTGTATCCTTGTTTCGACACCGCCATTTGAAAAGCTCCTTTGTCGTTGTTAAGCTCAATATCCTCTTCGTGTTTTATTCTCTGTTGAAGTTCATTTCTCTGTACAAATACTCAGTTTTCTTTCCCCTTTTCTTCGCCCGGTTTTGATTTCGAGCTCAAAAACACTTTATTTGCAAACATTTTTTCCCTTCATTCAAACACCCACAATGTGCACGCATTTTTTTAATGGGTGTGTTTTACTTGTGCAGGATCCTAACACGTATGGGAAAAATGCGAGTGTGCATGACGGTGTTGACATTGATCAAGGCTTTGGAGGGTGAAGCTTGCATCTTCATCATGATGTTCAGATAAACCCCTTCCTTGGAAATATCTAAAGAAGCGAGGGCTTCGAGATGGCAAGCCTGGAGAGGTCACAGAGGAAAGTGTGGAGGAGGGTTTTCATCTTCATGGAGCTGGAAACTGGAAAGAGAAGGTGGAAGCTTCATGAAGAAACTACAAAGACGATGATTTTTTGCCTAAAATGTTGAACCTGCATTTTGATTTTCATTTTCTGACCTTATGCAACATTAGCTTACCGCCAGGGAGATGGACGTAGATGGCATACTGAATAGTTTTAATTCTTCGTGAATGGTTGCAATTGTGGGATGTAAGGCATCAAATAAGGAGCTGATGATTTTTTTGCCTAAAATGTTGAACGCCAGATTTTGACTTACTCAGGGCTTTTCTAGTAAAGGATTGAGGATTAAGGATGAAAGATAGGTGAGGAAATGAGCAACGCTTGAATGGAGTAGATATTAGTAGAAGCATGAGTATAAGTAGAAGGGAACTTGAGGAAAAACTGAAGGAAAAAATTGAAGCATGTAAAAAGATCTCTTGTTATTAACTAACTTTACATGAAAGAAAATGGCTTGTTTCTTTAAGCCTGCCATTCCCACTCTTGTCATTTAATTTGTACATTCTAACCTTCACCTGAAAGGTACGTTCAACCTGCTCAAAAATTTGAAGCCAAAAACACCCATAAAATAGAAACATGAGACACAAACTACATTTTCGCAGCCAAAGTTGGAGATTGATTATCTAATGATGCATCATTGGCTTCCAATAATCAGTTGTCAATAGTCAAGAAGGCGAGACGTTTCTTTGCCTCTGCAACTCCAGAGAAAGCTTGGGTACTTGCGAGCATGACATACAGATTCTCCAGTTTGGCCACAATTGCTTGCTAATCTCTTCTCCGCTTCCCGTGTCTTTCTTCTCCGTTTACAAAAAAGACCACGTATCAACTCAACGATTCAGCGTTTAGGGGCTCAACATGACGCTACAGTATTAAATAATTGAATCAATATATTCACCAATATAAACAAGCAGAATTCTCTCTCTATATATCCATCGCTCTACACGATCAAAAAGACACCAGCTTTTGCCTCACAAATGCACATCAAGAACCTAAAGAAGCCCATGATTACTATAGGCTAAAGATATATGCTTCATCGAGATGCAAAACTTTCCATCCTCTTCGTCTTCGTAGTTTCTCCATAAAGCTTCCACCTTCTCTTCCCAGCTCCATGAAGATGAAAACCCTCCTCCACACTTTCCTCCGTGACCTCTCCAGGCTTGCCATCTCGAAGCCCTCGCTTCTTTAGATATTTCCAAGGAAAGAGCTTTCTTTGAATGTCATGATGAAGATGCAAGCTTCACTCTCCAAAGCCTTGATCAATATCAACACCGTCATGCACACTCGCATCTTCCCATACGTGTTAGGATCCTGCACAAGTAAAACACACCCATCATAAAAAATGCGTGCACATTGTGGGTGTTTGAATGAAGGGAAAAACTGTTTGCAAATAAAGTGTTTTTGAGCTCGAAATCAAAACCGAGTGAAGAAAAGGGGAAAGAAAACAGAGTATTTGTACAGAGAAATGAACTTCAATAGAGAATAAAACACCAAGAGGATATTGAGCTTAACAACGACAAAGGAGCTTTTCAAATGGCGGTGTCGAAACAAGGATACAGGTTGGGCGAAAACAAGAAATGTCTCCAAGAAAAAGCAGAAAAAAATGGGGAAGCTTCTTCTTCGTCGCTTGATTTCCCAAAACCCAGACAAGAGAGAGGAGCGAAGCGCGTGCAAGGTTTACTCGAGCTCGTTGGAACCACCGATGGCGCTCCGAGAGGCAACGGCGGAGGTGAAGGCGGGAACCTGTTGCGACCGACGGAGCTCTTGGGGGAAGCGACAACCGGCGAGGCTTTCTGGAGAGGCGGAGGCAGTGGACTCGCTGGAGAAAGAAAGAGGAGAAGTGTCTGGGCTGTTCTCCTTCAAGAAAGAACGTAAACAGCTCTGAAAATTGAAATTAAGAGAGAGAATTTTTTAAGCGGGAGTCCGAGCATTTATTATCTCGTCCTTTTCTGACAGTCAGCCCACGGAACGATAAAAAGAAATCTCAATTTTTAGACTTTTCCATTTCATAGCCGGTCCAAATCAGAGGCCACATGTCGATCTTTCAATGGAGCCACTTCTGCTCACGCACGCCACGTAGGACGGTGACCTGGTGGTTAGCAACCACTGAATATTTTCTCCCACTGCAGACCGGTCAATTCCCCTCTTTTCTTCCTTGTTTTTTCTCCTTTTTTTGTTGACTTTTCTTTTCTTTTCTCTCTCAAAACGAACGAAGGAAAGCCCTCACCTTTTTTCTCCAATTTTTATCGAATTCCCTCCCCCTTGTCGTACACGCACCACACCTTATACAGGGGAAGGAATTAAATTTTGGTGAGATATTTCACTTCCAATTTTACTTGTGCATAATCCCCCTAAATATATCGTTATACCTCGCGCGATATTCTCTTTTGTATTTTTCAAATATTCCATCTGAAAATTTCCTTTTTGCTCGAAAATATGTCCCTCAGTATATATGAAAAATCTCAGCAGAATATGTGAAAAATCTTGCATTCACCGTCGGTCCAATAAATAAATGCAAAAAATGCAAATTAAAAATAAATACACATAAATCTATATGTTATGCAATTAATATTTTTTTCAAAGATAAATTAACCCTTAATTTTTAATGCCATAAATGACTAAACGGGTTGCCAAAATTTAGATATCAATAATATATATACACACAATTAATCACTTAACGATAGTTTAAGTAGGGGTGAGTCAAGAACAAGGAGGGTTGTGAGGCTTGAAGGAATGGTGAAATGCCACAAGCAAGTGAGGAGGGCGAGTTGCAAGCAAGAGAAAGAGAGAGACAGTCATGAAGTATCCAAATAAGGTAGGACTCATGAAGAGAATGGAAGCAAAAAAAAAAAAAAATAGATAGAGAAAAAGAGACCAAATAAAAATTGTGATTTTTAGATTTTATGAAACCAGTTCAATTAATTTTGGGATAGCTTTTCACCTGAAATGGGAACCTGAAGTCTAACCGGTTTTCAAGATGGTCCGCTCCGACCAAATAGTTGGGAGACAGAGGAGATGATGCTTTGCACCGTCCGAGGAAGACGAATATGGAGTAGGTAGGAATGAAAACAACAAAAAAGGAGGGCGAGAAAAGACCAAAACATAGGATTATGAACCTTCTTCTTTCGTCCGTCCGCTCTCGGTTGACATATGTCTTTTCGACAAGTTATCTGACCGGTACTCCTACAAAAATTTTATAGTAAACGCTAAAAGTTAAAGTTTCCATATAATCTAATCTATTATTGTGTGTGGACGATGGATGTCGTGAGCCATGTGATATAAATGCACTTATTATAATTCATCTAATCAGTGGTAAGAATATAATTGATCATTCAAAGTCTAACAAAAAAGTACTAATATTATTGATAATCCTAGAAGAAGACTAATTAGAAAGTATGAAAAATTAAATCCATAAAAGAAAAATATAGAGTTGTCAAGAGCAAAAACTGTTATAATATATTTTATTATTCTAAATGTGATCCTAATTTTGTATTTTCCAATTAATTCCAATTTATTACTCAATTTATTACCCGCATTTATTATGTGATATTTGCCTGTTAATATATTACCATAATAGTTTTGATGGAAGATGTAAGAAACAAAATAAAATATCAGGTCGTCTAGTAGAAAACACACCATTACGTTTGAAGGATAGTGGCTAGTAAAATAGGACGTATAGATCTAGTGTTTCTGTATTCGCAGATCGATCGTACTTTATGGATCTACTTAAGGTTTTAGGGTTTTTCACATTTGCATATTTTCATCAATGGCTGGAGGTATGTTGATTTTTACGTTTCCACAAATCGATCCCGAATTTTATACGAATTTATCCCTAAATGATAAATTGAGATCGTCGGGTTTTATTTAAATTTAGTCTTATAAAAACAACATAATAGGAACCACCCACTGCGGTGGCATTGTTGGCTTGAGCTTTGTGCCTCCCACGAAAGGTGCCAAGTTCAAATCCCAGCAGTGTTACTTGGTTTCTTAACCGCTAGCGTGAGTGTGGTGGCCAGCTTGCGTCAGCCCCAGGTTCTTCTCACCAGCTGTCGACTTTCGAGATTTCTTGGGTCATCACAAAAAAAAAAAAAAAAAAAAAACATAATAGGACCAGAAAAGACAAAAGCATAGGATTATGAACCTTACTCATATGCGATAAATATTTCACTTTGGCCTAACTCAAACGTCTCTTATATCCAAGTGTGAATTCCATTATTCCAAAAAGCCGATTGAATGCCACCCACTTGCATTATCTTCATAATTAAAGCTCAACATCCAGCTAATTAGGTCACTTACCTTAAATAATCAGAAGCTATGGTGGCTAAGTCCAAATTTGCCTGAAAACCATGGATTTTTCGAATCGATGTCTACCTTTTGAACCTAACGAAGAATACAACCCACTTTTCAAGAGCAAAGTTTGAATCTTTGAATGATTAGCGGTGATCGGTTCTAAATTATATCCAAATTTCATCTAAAATCTACTCATCAAAACAGTTTTGTCATTTTTTTGAAAGGTTGAAACAGGTATTGAGAACTCGAGAATTGAACAAGGCCATATTGAAGTGAGGAAAAATGATAACAAATATTGTGCCAACATTGAGGGTAATCTCAACTGTGCCTATGCAACCATGTTGATATTTGAGGAACCGAGTGTCAAAGAGTGCCATTCTAACAGCTATTGGAAGGCCTTTTCATCTATGAAAAGTTAAAGCAAGACGAATACTCTTAAGAATGCCATTGTTGGACCAGCTCAAGAGGAAAATGGAGATTAAGAGAATGTTCTTGCTGAGTTGCAGGAATAGGATGTTGATCTAAATGGGTAGACTGGATATACTCATTGACATCTTTTGGAGTAAGTTGAATATTGTTGAATGAGTTTTTTGATGGAACGCATGGGATATAAGGAGTGGGGTTTTGAAAATACATAATAGGGATATATTAGAGGGAGTTGAATGCCAGAAACTTTGTCATCCTCACAGAGTTAAGTGACCTCGTAAAGATAATCAAATTTTGAGGAAATAGATTTTCTGAAGGTAAAAAGATCTAAGTACAAGGGTGCATCTATTACAATAGGTTACTGAACGATCATACCCTATAACTTGGAATTGACAAATTTTCTTTTTTTATTTCATTTTTAGTTAAAAAAATAAAAGTGAACACAATAACTATTAAATCATGCATCGAATTTGAGTAAGTTTATGTAATTTGATTATGTTAAAATAAAAGAGAAGATTTCTCTGTCACTAAAGGACAAAACAAGGGGGCGCATTTATTCTATGAATTTTTATATATTTTATGGGGTAAAGAAGCTTTTGTGTAAGAGAAAAGAAAGAAGTCAATGTCACCTCTTTCTAGATCATTGGTCGGTGAATAAGGGTTTGACCATGTGAGGGTATATTTCTTCGAATGTGCCTTTAATAATTATTCTGCTTCCCTTAACATTTTCTAAGTATTTAAAGGTGTTTGGTAACTATCCAAAAATTTTATTCCCAAAACAAAAATACTTTTAGTAGACTCATTAATTTTTTTTTTTTAATTTATCAATACTTTTATTATATATATATATATATATATTTTTTTTTTATATATATATATATTTTTTTTTCCTTTTCTCTTCTTCTTCCTCCTTTGAGGTCAATTGCCGGCAAGGACGATAGTCATCGATTGCTTGGGCAAGGTCCAACGAGCTCGCCGAGACTCATCTAGCCACCGCGAACCTCGACCTCACAGATTTGGGGGAGGCCGAGCTTGGCCACTGGTGAGGCTCAACCTCACCCAGCCACTGGTGAGGCTTGGCCTTGCCTTGGCCTGGTGAGGCTTAGCCTCGCGCCAACTAGTGAGCCTTGCCTCGCCTCACACATATTTGCGAGGCCAAGGCTAGCGTTGGCCAAGCGAGCCTCCGATGAGTTCTCTAGATCTCGCCCAACCGGCCACCGGCAGTGGTGACAACGATAGCCAACAATGGCCAATGACCAATTGGGGGGAAGAAGAAGAACCAAAAAGAGAATAAAGAAAAATAGGTTTGGGCATGATTCAGAATTGTCCCGAAAACAAAGAAGTAACTTTTCTTTTTACTTCTTGATTTTGCTTCAAATCTAATTTAGGGAACAAAAAAAAAAAAATTGTTCTCAGGAACAAAAAATTTATCAAACGGATTTCTATTCTAAATTTATTTTCAGAACAAAAGAATATAATCATTTACTATTTGGTTAGTTGTCAAACGTACCATGAATAACCAAGAAACCTAGTGAAGAGCCGCACAAGCCGAGAAGCACACCGCATAGTGAAGCCCTTGGGAAAAACAGGAGCCACACGAAAGGAAAGAAAGTCGTCCTCAATCACCAATGATTTGTGCTGTAATAATTCATCAAATTGAATTATTTATCTATAAACGTTTTGGATTTGAGCTTAAATTTATATGTGGAAAACACTCGAGTATATAAATGATTATAACTCTAATATTCTAATTATAATTTGTTTACTGTTGGTTTTGCAGTGAATTTTTTTCAATACTTAAATCAATAAATTTTAGTGTCTTATTATTCCTCATTTATTTCTTTGGGATTTTTCTCATTAACTTAATTTGCAAGATCCTGTCATTCCACGTTAATATTAGAACAATAGAACAATTGGTATTAGAGTGTGGGATCAGATTTTTTTATTGTGATTTGGAGCTTTTACTTATCTAATTATTATCTAAAAATTCTATCATCGCAATTACATCCGAGGCAAAAGTTGAAATTAAGAAGTTTAACGAAAATAACAACTTTGGTTATGGAGCATAAGGATGCACGCACTATTGACAACCCAAGATTTGACCAAGGCATTGGATGGTGAAGATAAAATAGAGTTATTGGAGAAAGCAAAAAGAACAATCTTATTGAATTTGTAGGATGTAATGTTAATAGAGGTGGTCGAGGAGAAGGATGCCACAGTATTTTTTGGTCAAAGAATGCAACACCGTTATGAGCAAAAACTTCATGCACTCTACGTAACGAAGGATTTCTTGATTTTGAAAATGTTTTTTTCTCAATTTGTTCATTTTTTATAAATTAAATGTCAAGAAATGTGAAAAACATTTTCTAAGAAATTGTTGTCTATAAGGCAATCGTAGGCTCGTAGCCTTATGGAAATTATTAACATTTCAGCATTTTATTCTTGTTTTTTCACTTATTGTTAATGGGTGGTGGTGGGTCAAATAATGGCAGTTACGCTAAAACTAACAAAGCGCGTGGTGCTGGAAATTTCTTACAAATGGGGTGTCGCTTTTGAGCTTTATATTTCCCATTCATATTCGGAGCTAATGATTTCACTGACAGATCAAGTATATATATAAGGGTCTTCTCTCCAGGGATCTCACGGTCGAGCAATTACAAAATATATCCTCGCAAAGAGCATTTTTCGCTTCAGTTATTTTCCCTCTAAAATTCCATTCGCTTGACCGTGAGACAGAGAGAGCCATGAGTGATCATGCAGCTATCGAGATCGTTGAACTGAACGATGCAGCAGTTGGAACCGATGCAGCCGGGACGACTGAAGAAGAGCAGTTTGAGACGGCAGAGACCCCGCCACATGCACCACCACATGCACCGCCACATGCACCCGCAGTTGGATCGCCCGATGATACGGTTACTCGCTGCTTGGCTCAGGTTAAGCGCCTACTCCAGGAAGCGCCAGGAGGCTCCCCAGCCGAGACCTCGCTTCACACCATCTTTAGGATCCCGCAGCCGCTTCGTGGGATCGATCCTAAGGCCGAAGAGGCCGAGATCGTATCTATAGGCCCGTACCACAGGGAACAGCCTCAGGTGCTCGTTTTTGAAAGGCTTAAGCCGCATTTCCTCGAGCGTTTCCTTCTCCGCACGAAGTCGGACTTGAAGGGGCTTGCGGAATTTGTGGCAGGAGAGGAGAGTTCTGCCCGGTCTTGCTACTCGGAACATGTGGATATGACAAGTAGCGACTTCGTGCAGATGATGCTGCTCGACAGTTGCTTTGTGCTGGAACTTCTACTCCACGTTTTCAAAAGTGATGCGACTGACGAACACGACCCCATCTTTGGACGGCCTCAGATAATCCCGATTCTCATCAGGGATTTACTGAAGCTCGAAAACCAGATTCCGTACTCCCTTCTCCATTCGTTGTTTGACAGGGCGGTCCCAACCAACTTAATAGGGGAAACAGGCTCTTTGGCCGTACTCGCGTTGAAATTGTTCAATCTGGCCTATCCGAGACCCATGGCGCTTTTCAAATCCTGGGAGAATCTTGAAGGCGAGCATCTACTTGACCTGTTTTACAAAAGTTTATCTCTGGCAAGCCGGGCCAGCCCCATATCCACGAAGGAGTCCTGGTCATTGGTTCAGTCCGTACCATGTGTGACCGAGCTAAGGCCCTCCAGAATCTACTTCGAGTCCGAGAAGGCAGGCAGTTTGCTGGACATAAGTTTCCATGAACGGATACTCCAGATACCAGAAATCGCAATCAACGACTTCATGACCACCGTGCTGATAAACTGCGTGTCCCTGGATCAATGCCGGGAAAACAGGTCCAAGTACATGACTGATTACGTTTCCTTCATGCACTGCCTCATCAATCAGCCAAAGGACGTGTCTCTTCTCCGTTCAGATGGGATCATCGCACTATATTCTCGTGATGACCAGTATGTGGCTGATCTGTTCAGCAAGCTTGGCAAGAGCATTTCTTTCAATGTTCATTACTGTTTTCTGTCCAAGCAGTTCGAGGAGCTTGAATCGTACTACCGCAGCAACCGGGCGAAGATCATGCGCACTTACTTTTGCTGTCCGTGGTCAGTCATATCGCTCTTCTCGGCTTTCTTAATCGTGGTTCTCAGCATCATACAGACCTTTATGGCTATACTTGCCTATCTCTCCCCCCGCTAGGATTTGTTGTTTAGCAGATGTGTCTCGGTCGTGATATTGTTCATTCTACAAAGCAGAAAGAGGGACTGACCATTTCGTGGCTGTTAAAGTACCACATTTTCTGCCCTAATGAAGGTGCGTCTACTGAAGAGGATGGGATGCCGGTCGTAGAGCTGTAGGAAGATGTGGATATTAATGGGGCTGTGATTGCTTGTTGTTGTTCTGTTTTGGGGGTGTGATTGGTTGTTGTTGGTGTGCGTTTTGGAGTTTTGGATTGCTTCTTGTAGGATGGGCTTTGACCAGTGACTAAAAAGGGGATCGGTGGGGTTTTAGTTCATCTGTGGTTGGCTCTCTTTGGGAGAAATTGAGTTTTTTGTCTTGTAAGATTCCATTTTAGCAATGCAAATAACAAAGTTCGATGGATTCAAGCATTTAATGATGAGTTTTGCTTGATGATGCTTCTGTCATCCTATTTGGCATTTTCCTACTTTGTTTGATGATGATGTTGTTGATTCGATTATGAGCCAAGCAGTCTGCTGTGATCATATTTGGACAGATTAGCCAATCAGCCACATATTTGCATTCAATTTTTGTTTGATGCTGTGACGCCCTTGGCCAAACATATGGATTTGGTTAATGCTTGAAGCTGCTAGTGTAAAGGCCTGCTGAGCTTGAACTGAGCAAAGGGCTGCCGACTGCTGACCTTGAGCGGAGCAAAGGCCACTGACTGCTGAGCAAAAGGAACTCGTATTCCGCCATCTAAGCAGATGCTGACTGTTGAGCAAGGGCCAAGTTCTTTAGAGAAAGAAAAATCCCCACTGCCTCAAATGTGAATGAGAACAAGGAGCCACTAATGAATCCTACACTCTTATACTGAGCATTCCAGAAACATAGAATTTATTTGTTCTAAATATGAGATTGTGCATGGAAGCATGATTTTGATATCAATGATAATTTTTGGTTTAGTGATAAGTGCAAGTGTATGTGAGAGAACCTGAGGAACCTGAAGAGGCACCAAAGGGGAGGATGTGTTCAACGTGAAGCTCCCTCCCAATGAGCTTCTGGCTGTATGTGATGAAGGAAAATCGGTTGGTACTTCATTTCCCAATAATGTGATTTCTTCCTCCTTATGTTGCGCTTGACACTCTACAGTAGATTGTTCTTTTAGTGCTCAATTGGATAAAAGACACCTTCGTCAATCATTCTTAATATTAGACTCTTTTCTCACATTTTTCTTCTAGTCCTTCCTATGTTTTAATTGTCAGCTCTGAAGAGAAGCATGTGGAGAAGCAAAGAGCTATAGAGCTTTTGAATTTCCGAACCGTGTGTTTAAATTTGCTCCCCATCTGGGGGTGCTGCTTCTGGAAATGAAATAACTGTAAACTGATGTTGGCTAGCAGAATCACCTAGATGGAGTGAATAAGTGTTTTAACAAAAGTTGACTTGGATGTGGGCAGAATTTAAAATGCCAAGTTGAAAGAGACAAGAGCGGACGAAAAACAAAGTGTTGCTACGGGCAATATTTTGATTATATCAAACAGCGCCATGTTCTCCCATCATATAATAAGTGAATATGAGTAGAAAGATAGAGAACAATGCATTCGGAGTTTATAGTGGTTTGCCTTGCCACTCTCATAAACTAAAAATCCAGCTAGTCAATCGTTGAGAAATTACAGTAGTAAGTGCTGCTTATAGTCAAGCACCTCTCCTCGAAGCAGGTGTCGCTTAAATCCAAGTAGATAGGTCTTACTATCTCACATCTAAGCATAAGCTCTCATTACTGACACTTCTTAAAAGATCAGAATATTAAGCTCACAAAAAATAATTCAAAAGGATGTAAAGCTTTCTTGAAGTTTGGAATTGTGAGTTCTTTATCTAATAAAGATTCAAACCGCTATGCTAATATAATTAAGAGGTCCATCGTGATGAGATTATCTGGTGGGAAAGATAATATCGTGGTTAAGTTTAAAGATGGAATCATTTATATGTTGGAAACATGTTTAATCATGAAGTTCCCGCAATATCTAAATAATTAGCAACCGAGGACTTTCAAAATGTGGCATTGATGCTTAAGGCCTTGAACAGATGTTTGCTTATGTTTCATCTCTCTGCCATGATGTATCATTCTGATGTTAGAAAGTATTTGGTCCTCTTGCGGTTTCACTTGTAAACTAGATTTTGGTCGGAAGAAGTTACAACAAGAAGTGGCCGAACAAAGCTTCTAACCAAAGCTCTTCATTCTTATGTCTGTAACTGTAAGAACTCCTATCTTCTTGACATGGGCAGCTTGGACTGGATCTGCGGAAAAATGGAAAAGATAAGCTAATTTGCCCATTGACTAGTACAATTGAATTAGTTTAAACAAGCAAGTAAAAGCACTTGAACATGTTGACTATCGAATAAGATACCCGTGATCATGTTTTTCAATTCATTCAATACTAAAAGTATAAACATTCTGGAGCTAATATGATTAAGATTGAATCTGGGGAAAAAAATGCTCTTGAATATTTTAAGGAGGGAAGGAGTTACTTAATTTGATCATCTAGAAAGTTCTCAATGGATTCTGGAATTTTGTCCATGATTTCATGTTCATTAAAAACTAATCATTTATAAATTCACCATGCAATCTTCCTTTGTTACCAAAAAAATTTCTGATTAATAAAGTCTGTTGGGTCAGAGGAAAAAAAAAAAAAAAAAAAAAATCCTTATTTTGACTAACGCATTGACTGTTCCAATGGTGATGAAAGGCAAGCACATCTTAGATCGTTTCCCTCAAGCAGGTGCTGGAGACAGCAGCAAACCGTCCCTATATCATCTTTTAGTGAACAGCTCCTACACACATCCTCAATAACTCCAGCGACGGGCTTCACAACCCCACCGTCAGTCCATTCAAGAGGCTAACGTACAGATGACAGCAGGCGACGACCAGCGTGCCGTCACTAGTGTCATGTGGGTATGGTTTTGTCAGTCAACCGTGTAGCTCCCTTAGTAGTGTCCCGTGGAGGCTGAAACATGACCCCTTTGAGAATTAACGTCTCGAAGTTAGCGCGAGCCACTCATGGCCTGGCCGCTGGAGATTGGGCACGGTTGAAGGAGGAGGACGAGAAGCACTCATCCGTGGGCATTCTTCATCCCATTGACCGCGACAGAAGTCTTGCTGTCGGATTCATCGGGATGAAGATCCTCAGGAAAGGAAGTTCTTTGGATTTACAGATGGCGGAGTCCTACAGCGTAGGCCAATTTGGATGATTAAAAGCCAATGTTCTTAGCCCTTGGTTCAAGTGGCGGCATTAATGGGAAGGCGCTTGGGCCGCGGGAGGATACCTTGGATCTCACCGAACGGGTGCCTCATCGTGAAGTTTCCAGGGTTATTGACATTTGGGGACGAATCGAATAGCTTCATGGCCGATCCAGCGGAGGTGGAAATTGGTCACTTTCGATACCTGTCCTGGGACTAAAGAAATATCAGCACCTTGAGGATTTTCATTGGTCAGTGAGACCGCTTGTAATTGCCATCGGTCTATTCACAGCCATGAAGTTCGGAGCTTTTTGTCGGCAAGAAAATGGGAAGATCGACTATCAAAAAGCCACATGGGAAGAGCTGAGCAGCTCTTTAAACTGCTCCCCCTTGAATGGGTAATCCCCGGGGGAATTCCCGCAAGGGAATTAACAGGGGATAGTTACCCCCATGGGCTCTCCGCGCCAGTCCCCACGGTTCGCCCTGGGGAAAGGATCCCGCTGGTGACCCCGCGATGCCCGACGCCGTAACCAACCGGTCCAGGGTACAGGGAATGACCCAGTCCGGGGTGGAAACACCCGGTGCTTGGCTTCGGAGTAGCAAGTAATCCAGCTTGGCTTCCCCCTCCGGTGGCCAACATGCTATTCAAAGAAGCCGTCAGTGCTAGTGCTCAGTAGGCATGCCCCTGCATCGCGAATGTGATTGTCGCCACCAGTCATGCAGGTTAGCCGGGGTTTACCTTCTGAAATGATGATGTCCTAGGAGAAAATGTCGTTGCATACAATCACTTTGCTTGCGAGCGGGCAAGTCCTGATGTCTAGCTGTTTATCTTTTAAACGTGTATATACATTCTTCTTCTGTCAATAATTCCTTCAATGCATCCACAAAGGCCTCGCTTTCGATATATGCATGCAGGCGCACGGACCACCCCGCGACAATGTATCCTGTTTAGGGAGGTCACCTATGAGCCATGCCATGCCGAAACTGACTTGTTGCGGTGCTTTGTCTTGCCTTAGTTGGCTGCTTGGCTGGACCCATTGACATGAGGGGGCAACATAGTAGTCAATGGCTCGCGCAATACGTTGGCCCCTTGTTTGGTTGCTTGAGGACCGTCGAGCGCAGCATGGGCTGTGCGGAGCCAACATGCGGGTTTTGCCAAGGCAGGTGGGCGAGCAAGGCCAACGTGAGTGAAAAGGGTATCTTTTTTTTCCCATCATATTAGGGTTGTATTTCTTTCTACTTCATAATTTACACAACAAACTAAACTACAAAGAGAACAAAGGAGATGATGCTAGAATTTAGAGTAGACAAAAGTATATATGATATATATTATATCTAGGTTGGTCCAACCTAGATCAACCATAAACTCTTAGGATTGATGATCAACTCACACAGTATAAGATCTTAAAGTCCCAGGACTAAGGAACCAACCTAGTCCCCTAGGAAACCAGCCCAAAATCAACTGGGTTAGGTCGGTCCAGGGTTAGTCCAAGGTTGACCTTGGACTAATGCTCACCCCTAGATGAGCCCCAATCTTGTACCTTGGAGCACATTTTTTCATAAATTAAACACCAAACAATTAGGAGACAACGAAGATGATGTTTTGCACACCAATTGGAGAAGACGAATATGGAGTTGGTAGGAACAAAAACAACAAGGATACGTCACTAAAAGTCCTAAAATTTATCATGAGAGTGTAATTGAATCCCTTGTAAAAATTGCAATCAAGTCATAAGACTTGTCAAATTAATACAATCAAGTCTTAAAGTTAATACTGTTAATTTGACTAATAGAAAATGATAACGTGATATATTTAAATTAATTTTTATTTTCCACATGGATTTTTTATTATATGTTATTCATTTTTTTTTTAAATTGATTTGAAAATTGAAAAAGAAAAGCTAAAATTTATTTAAGAAACCAAACTGTTAAAAAAGAAGAAGAAGAAGCGATGGGCGGCGGCGGCAAAAGTGCCCACTAGTGACCTTGCCATTTTCTTGTTCTTCTTTTCTTTTTTAACAATTTTGTTTTTTAAATAGATTTTAGCTTTTCTTTTTCAATTTTTAAATCTAATTTTAAAAATTGAATAAAAAATAATTTTAAAAAGCCACGTGAAAAGTAAAAATCAATTTAAAAATGATATGCAGCATTTTTCATTAGTCAAATTAATTGTGTTAATTTTAGGACTCAATTCCATCAATTTGACAAATTTTAAAATTTGATTATACTTTTTGTAAGTTTTAAGATTCAACTACACTTTCATTACAAGTTTTAGAACTTCTATACGTATGTGCCTCTTGATCAATGGCGGGGAAGTTGAGGGTTGCACGCTAGTATTACAATCAATATGACATTTGAGCTCATTTTAATTTATTTTTTAACCGATCTCTCATCTTAAATTCAAGCGTATCTTTCTTTTTTCTTCTTTTTTGCTTTGCCTTAGAACGTGACTTTGAAAATATGCTAGAAATTATTTGACCCGAAGTGGGTAAGGTTGCTTAATGATATCGAGTGATACTCTCTCTAGTCAATGAGAAACCATGATGATATGTATACAAATGTGTAAAAATATACGACAACTCAGTTGTGCTTGTGAGCACACTAAATGAACTTACATCTAGGGTGCATTTTGTTTCGTGGATAATATACCATTTCTAGAAAATGTTTTTCAAGAAATCATTTTTATAGAAAATGACTTTATTTTCTGTTGTCTAGGCGAAATAAAAATCAATTAGAAAATATTTTCCACCGTTTGATATGGAGAATTTTATTTGATTTTCCAAAGAAAATTACTAGAACATTTTTTTTTTTTTCTTTTCTTTTTTCTTTTTCTTTTTTTTCCATGTTCCTCTCCATCGCTCCTCTATTTCCTCACCACCATCTCGATCTTCTTCCATCAGCGGTGATGGCGGCGATGGCGGCAAGGTTGAGCTTGAGCTCAAGGCCGAGCCATGAGCTTGTCGGCCTGCATCTTGGCTGGTCATCAAGTTGCCGGCCATCGCCGAGGCACATGGCCGTAGAGGTGAAGGAAGAATTAGGAAGGAAAGAGAAAAGAAAAAGAGAAAGAAAAAAATAAAATAAAATTTTAAAAAAATTAAAATTTCTAATTTTTAAAAAATAAAATAGAAATTATGAAAAAGGAGTTCATGGAGAAGAACCTGCTTGATTTTGGTGATAAAAGAGGAGGAAAATCTTTTTCCCCACTTTTGAAGATGTCTTTTCCATAAGATTTCTCAACTTGTTGATTTTCTATGAATCAAATATCGAAAAATCTAGAAAATGTTTTCTTTAAAACAAAGGTAGCCTTATGGAAACTATTAACATTTCAGCATTTTATTCTTACTTTTTAGTTATTGTAATAGAGAAAATTTTAAATAAGGACTTGAAGTGCCCTCATTTTATCAAATAAAGGTATGAAGTGGATTTTGAATTAAATAAAAGCTTGAAGTGGCAATGGCTGTTTTAAATAAAGACCTAAAGTGGTCGTGGTTATTTCAAATAATGGCTTAACCTCACTGGTCATCGGCCGGCTAAATATTTCGATTGGTCAAGGGCGTTCTCATCTAATTACAATTTTAAATTTTAAATTATTTCTTATCTTCTCTTTTCACTTTTCTTTTTCTTTTCTTTCTGACGAGGGCTCAACGACCTTTGCCGGCCACTAGTAAGGGTAGGCAAGGGCCTACAAACCCTCGCAGGCTATAGGTGAGGCCACCCTCACCATCAGCCTCGCCTCAAGCGGACAAGGGCTTGGTGAGGGCAGCCTCACCTAGGCCCCTAGGGTAAGAGTCGTCTCACCCAATCAAGGCAATCCCTCCTTAGCCACTAGCAAGGCAACCCTCACTTAGATTTGGCTAAAACTGGCCTCGCCGATAGGCATGGGGGCAGCCTCCCCAAGGCGAGAGCTGCTCGCCCAACCCTTTCCAGCATCGCGGAAACTAAATAAACACATTGTGCTGGAAATTTCTTGGAAATGGGATGTCACTTTTGATTTTTAAATTACCCATTCATCTTCAAAGCAAATGATATCTTACTATCAAATCAAATATTCTCTTATAGTGTAAGCTAAAGTATCTATAAGAGTCTCTGAGCCAATATTTGGAATTTTCTCTTGTTAATGGAATGTGACAGGAAGAATAGTAGTAGTTTCGCACAAACTAATAAAATGCGTCAGTGCTAAAATTTTCTTGGAGATGGGACATCATTTTTTTATTTTTTAATTGCCCAATCATACTTTTGATCTTTTTTATTTCCCAATCATATTTGGAGGAAGATGGGATGTCACTTTTGATTTTTTAATTTCCCAATCATCTTCGGAACAAATGATAATGTAAGAGTCAGTGGTCTTCAGTCATAATGTCATATCAAAGAGTTTCTTATAGTGTAAGCTCAAGTATATATAAGAGTCCCCAGTACCATATTTAAAATTTTCCCTTGTTAATGGGATGTGGTAGGAAAAATAATCGTAGTTTCACGGAATTATAACTGTGCTGGAAATTTCTTGGAAATGGTGTGTCACTTTTGACTCTTAAATTTCTCATTCATCTTCGGAGCAAATGATATCTTACCGTCATATTAAGGGGTCTCTTATAATGTAAGCTCAAGTATAAGCTCAAGTATATATAAGTAGAGGTGAGCATCGATCTAGAGTCAACCCTAGACCAACACTGAATCAGCCCAACCCTAACGATCTTGGTCCAATTCCCAGGAAGACCGAGTTGGACTTTAGTCCTGGGATTCCTAGACCAGCACTATGCAAGTTGGTCCTCGACCCTAGAGAGGTTAGGGTCGGTCCAACCCGGACCAACCCTGATTCTATATATAAATATATTATTTATAATTTTTTTATATAAAGAAAACCCTAAAATAAACGGCATCAACAACATTAAATAGCTCATTAGTAAGGAGTTCAAGTAGTTTTACATTTTTTTAATAATTTAGATCTTTTATTGTCTTTTACGGTGTCAAAAACCATAATTTACAAAGGAGAAATATGTTTTTGTGAGGAGTCATCACGGCGTTCAAAATGGCATAAATAGCTCCTCACAGCATCCTCCTTTAATACTCATTCTCTTTTGTCTTATTTGTCCTCTTAATCTTTAATTTGCCAAAATCAAAAGAAATAACTTCTTCGCTCACCACTTGACACTCACCTCACTCGCTTTGGGTCACTCACGCCGCTTGCCGCTCGATGCTCGCTTGGCTTGTTCCTCCCTGCTCGACACTTGACGCTCAACCCACTCGACACTCGTTGCTCGCCTCTCTTAGCTGACCTCGCTCATCACTGAACCCATAAGGTCGGTCCAGTCCTCACTCGCCTTTTTAAGGAGTACAAAAAATGAAATAAAAAATTATTTTGTTGGTCCCGGGTTGACCCTAGAACCAAAACAAACCTATTGGGTCGGTCCAGTTCTCGATTGCCTTTTTAGATAGTACAAAAAATGAAATAAATTAATTATTGGTTAGTCCCGAGTTGACCCTAGAACCGACTCAACTGGATCGGTCCGGTCCTCGATCCCAAGCTCAATAGAGTCGGTCCTCGGTCCCAAGAATCGAGGACCAGCACTGTGCAAGTTGATCCTAGGGTTAGGGGATGAGCTAACCCAACCCGAACCATACTTACCCCTAATAAATAAGGGTCTTCTCTCCACAGATCTCGTAGTCGAGCAATGCAAATATATTCTCGCAAAGACCTTTTTTCGCTAAATTATTTTCCCTCGAATATTCCATTTGTTTTGAGTGTAAGACGAAGGAGAGACCATGAGTGATCATGCAGCCATCGAGAATGTTGAACTAAAGGATGCAGCAGTTGAATCCGATGCCAGGATGATTGTAGAAGAGCAGTTTCAGACGATAGAAATACGGCAATCGGCACCCCCAATTGGATCGTGCGATGATACGATCACTCGCTGCTTGGATCAGGTTCACCAGTTCCTAAAGGAAACGCCGAGAGGCTTCCTAACAAAATGCGTCGTGCTGGAAATTTCTTGGAAATGGGATATCACTTTTGATTTTTAAATTACCCATTCATCTTTAGAGCAAATGATATCTTATTGTCAAATCAAAGGTTCTCTTATAGTGTAAGCTCAAGTATATGGAAGAGTCTTTGGGCCGATATTTGGAATTTTCCCTTGTTAATGGAACGTAATAGGAAAAATAATGGTAGTTTCACCAAAACTAACAAAAGGTGTCATGCTGAAAATTTCTTGAAAATGGGATGTCACTTTTGATTTTTTAATTTCCCGATCATCTTCGAAGCAAATGATAATGTAAGAGTCTAGCGGTCCCATATGTAAGAGTCTTTGGTCATATTGTCAAATCAAAGGGTCTCTTACGGTGGAAGCTAAAGCATACATAAGTGTCATCGGTCCCATATTTAGAATTTTCCCTTGTTAATGGGGAGGAAAAATAACGGTAGTTTCGCGTAAACTTGACTAGTGTTGGAATTTCTTGGAAATGGAATGTCACTTTTGATTTTTTAATTTCCCAATCATCTTCAGAGCAAATGATAATGTAAGAGTCTGTGGTCCCATATGTAAGAGTCTTTGGTCATACGGCACTACTTACAACCAGGGGTACAGAGCTAGCATGCGGTTGTGAGCACTGCCGCAAGGTGTGCTAGCTCTGCAATAGGCTTTTCCACTCACCCTCACTCACTCAAGGCGCGGGTGGCTACTATACCAACCTACCCGGTGGTAGCCGGAGTATGCAAGCATACCTTGACGTGGAGTCTACCTTCTCCACCGTAAGACCCCCAAATTCCCTGTCTATCTTTATTTTTCCGACAGAGAGGAAATACGGAGGACAACATGAGGTGGATCTCCTATCTGTTTCTTCCTTAAGCCTTTGAAGGACATGCTTAGGTCTGTATTTCCCAATCATCTTCGGAGCAAATGATAATGTAAGACTCTGTGGTCCCATATGTAAGAGTCTTTGGTCATGTTGTCAAATCAAAGGGTCTCTTACAGCGAAAGCTAAAGTAGATATAAGTGTCCTCAGTCCCGTATTTAGAATTTTCCTTGTTAATGGGACGTCATAGGAAAAATAACAGCAGTTTCGCGGAAACTAAAAAAATGTGTCGGCTGGAAATTTCTTGGAAATGGGACGACACTTTTGATTTTTAAATTTCCCATTCATCTTCGGAGCAAATGATATCTTACCGTTAGATCAAGGGGTCTCTTACAATGTAAGCTCAAGTATAAGCTCAAGTATAGATAAGGGTCTTCTCTCCACGGATCTCGCAGTCGAGCAATACAAATTTATTCTCGCCGACAACTTTTTTCTCTTTAATTATTTTCCTCAAAATTCCATTCGTTTTGAGTGTGAGACAGAGGAGAGACCATGAGTGATCATGCAGCCATCCAGATCGTTGAACTGAAAGATGCAGCAGCTGAATCCGATGCCAGGATGATTGTAGAAGAGCAGTTTCAGACGACAGAGATACGACCATTGGGACCCCCAGTTGGATCGTGCGAAGATACGATTACTCGCTGCTTGGATCAAGTTCACCGCCTACTAAAGGAAACGCCAAGAGGCTTCCTAGCCGAGACCTCGCCTCACACCATCTTTAGGATCCCCCGGCCGCTTCGTGGGATCGATCCTAAGGCCGAAGAGCCTGAGATCTTATCTATAGGCCCATACCACCGGGGCCGGCCACAGGTGCTCGCGTTCGAAAAGTTTAAGCCGCTCTTCCTCTCGAGGTTCCTTGGCCGCACAGAGAAGGACTTGAAGGGGCTTACGGAATTAGTGGCGGGTATGGAGAGTTCTGCCCGGGCTTGCTACTCGGAACATGTGGATATGACAAGTTGCGACTTCGTGCAGATGATGCTACTCGACGGTTGCTTTGTGGTGGAATTCCTACTCCACATTTTCGGGAGCGGCCATGAGACTGGCGAACATGACCCCATCTTTGCACTGCCCCAGATAATCCCGATTCTGATTAGGGATTTACTGAAGCTCGAAAACCAGATTCCGTACTCCCTTCTTCAGTCATTTTTTAACGGGGCAGTCCCATTGGATTTAGTAGAGGAATTAGGAACTTTGGCCACACTCGCGTTCAAATTGTTTACTCTGGCCTATCCGAGAAGCATGGCGCTTATCAAACCTTGGTGGAATCGTGAATACGAGCACCTACTTGACCTGTTTTACTCGAGTCTCTCACCGAGAAGGCAGGTCCACCCCAAATCCAGGAAGAAGTCCTGGTCATCGGCTCAGTCCGTACCGTGTGTCACCGAGCTTGGGCCCTGCGGAATCAAATTTAGGTCCAAGAAGGCAGACAGTTTGCTGGACATAAGTTTCCGTAGACGAGTGCTCCGGATACCAGATATCCCAATTAAAGACTTCGTGAACAGCGTGCTGATAAAACCGGTACTCCAGATACCAAACATCACAATCGACGATTTCATGACCACCATGCTGATAAACTGCGTGTCCCTGGAACAATGCCGGGAAAACAGGTCCAAGTACATGACTGATTACGTCTCCTTCATGCACTGCCTTATCAATCGGCCGAAGGACGTGTCGCTCCTCCGTTCAGAAGGGATCATCGCACTATTTTCTCATGACGACCAGCGAGTGGCTGATTTGTTCAATAAGCTGGGGAAGAACATTTCTTACAACGTTCATGACTGTTTTCTGTCGGAGCAGTTCAAGGAACTGGAGTCGTACTACCACAGCGACTGGGCGAAAATGATGCGCACTTACTTTTCCAGTCCGTGGTCGGTCATATCTCTCTTCTCAGCTTTCTTAGTCATACTTCTCGCCATCATACAGACTTATGTTGCTATTCTTACTTATTGCACGCACCACTAGGATTTGTTGTTGAGAAGACGTGTCTCAGGATATTATTGTTCATTCTACAAAGCAGAAAGAGGGACTGACCATTTCGTGGCTGTTAATGTGCTACATTTTCTGCCCTAATGAAGGTGCTTCTACTGAAGAGAATGGGATGCCGATCGTAGTGCTGTAGGAAATTTGGGGACTAATGGGGCTGTCATTGCTTATCGTTGTCCTGTTTTGGGGTTGTGATTGGTTGTTGTAGGTGCATTTTGGAGCTTTAGATTGTTTCTTGTAAATTGGGCTGTGACTAGTGGCTAGATCAAGGGGATCAGTGGGGTTTTAGCTCATCTGTGGTTCGCTCTTTTGGGAGCAATTGAGTTTGTCTTGTAAGATTCCACTTTACTAATGCAAATTACTAATTTCAACGAATTCAAGCGTTTAATGATGAGTTTGACTTGATACTGCTACTATTATTCTATTTGGCATTTTCCTATTTTGCTTGATGATGCTGCTGTTGATCTGATCATGAGCCAAGCAGCCTGCTGTGATCCTATTTGGACAGACTAGCCAATCAGCCACATATATGCATTCGGTTTTTGTTTGATGCTGCGATGCATTTGGCCAGACATATAGATTTGGTTTATGCTTGATGCTGCTAGTGTAAAGGCCTGCTGAGCTTGAACTGAGCAAAGGGCTGCTAACTGCTGACCTAGAGCGGAGGAAAGGCCACTGACTGCTGAGCAGAAGGAAATTTTATTCCTCCATCTATGCAGATGCTCACTGTTGAGCAAGGGCCAAGTTCACTCAAGATAGAAAAATCCCCACCGCCTCAAATGCAAATGAGAACATGGAGCCACTAATGATATCCTACACTTTTATGCCGTGCATTCCAGAAACATAGAATATATTCATTCAGGTTTGAAATCATCCTATATTGTTGCGGGAGTTCATTCGTTGAGTGAACGCATTTGGTGCTCGATTCTCAATGTTTTAGGGGTAAGTACAGTATAATTAGTTTGTTACCACCAATCAATAGCAACCTCATGAAGCCTAAAAATTAAATATAATTAGTTTCTCAAGGAACGGAAATTTCACAAATATATGAGATGAAAAGTTTCATTAGTGTGTGGTTTAAGTGAATTATTATTTTTTGTTAGTGATTTATAACTTGCAAAAAAACAGAAAAAAAAAAAAAATCACCTTGGCTTCACTTCACCAAAGTGAACCTTGGCCGTCGATTCCTCCGGAGCCTGTATTGATGAGATTGGACATATTAAGTGTTGGAAAAATATTAGAATACATGATTACACTGAAAATTATTAGAAAATAAAATGAATTATCTAAGACACGCAAGCACTGTCTTTAAGGATAATTTCGCTCATCGGAATACAAAACTCGATCCATAAGACTCTAGCGACTATCCTCTCAAGATACAACAGACTTTTTTGTATACTCCGCACTGGATATTAGAAGGAAACAAAAAATAGTTATGTGTATAACAAAACAATGAAAAGAAAAATATGTAAGGAAAATGAGAATAAAGAAACAAAGATATTCTGATTTTGAAATATTAATATCACTTTCCAATTGTATTCGAATAAGCAATCTATAGGTGAAAGAAAAAGAGAAAGCCATTAAGAAACAATTATAGTGAATTGGTATTTATTGAAGAAGATGACCGTTGCATAACTTGGATTTTGAACTCCTCCACTCCTCGACTCTTAAGTTATCAAATAAATATAATGTTATAAACCGTTAGAAAGCCATTATATAGTGTTAAATGGCCGTTAAATAACTGCTCTAAAACGTCATAAAACCATTTTATATTAATGGCAAACAAAAATCATTACAAATTGATAACAGTAAAAATCATTACCAAAATTAATAGCTGTCAATATTTGAAAACTGCTGAAATATCCAGCATTAAAAATGGCCAACCAGCGATTTGCATAGCAGTTCTGCCATGCTCTAATGAACTTGGAGCAACTATAGTTCCATCAATATGCTAAAACGCTTAAAATGAAAGAGAAAAATTCATTAGTATATCTCTAAAATCTCCATAAGTTGCCAGAGTCGGCATATGACATGTTTCCGGTGACCAAACTTGAGTTTGGTCGCTCGACGTCGCCGGATCGTGCCACTAATGGCAACTTATTTGCAAGGTAGCATTGTAGTTCAGCGAGTTATAGAATGGCGATGCTTCCGCATTCCCCAGGCATACAATGGATGAGGCTGCGAGCCACATGAAACATGCCACGACCACTTCCTGCACCATAAAAAATTTGTATCAATGTACTTTCATATTTTTTTTTGTCAAAAGAAAATTTAATTCATTTGTTATAAACAAACATGAGAGGAACATAGAAAGCTTCCAAACAAAATAAATCCCAAAAAAACTACAAAACAAAAAAAAAATCTAAAAAACACTATGCTTGCAATTATAAGCACACTCTTATTTAAAAGACCAGATCTAGCACAATATTAGAAAAATAATCAGCGGCCAATCATTAGAACTATCAATGATGGGCACATGTTGAGATATTCCACTCCATAAACTATTGCTTGCTTTATGCGCCTAGATTTAGTGTCATCAACACTATCGCCATACGAAGACAATAACAACATGTTGAACTACCATAGAGCAAATGCCTTCAAAAGACTCCCATATCTAGATTTAAATTGAGAGAGAAAAGCTCTCAAATTTAGATCTATACCAAAATCGGGAGAAGACAGCTTCCACTGAATCTCATAGAAGTCACGGAACCGCTAGATTGGTGACAACGTTGCTGTCGTTTTTCTCACTCGTTGTGGTGAATGTATTTCCATTTTAGTCGCTGATATGAAAATGCAATTCAGCTTAGTTTTTGGATACCTTCCCAGATTTTAGTTTTGTATAATTTCTTTATCAAAGAAGATTACTTTCCAGTTTCCACTACCCTAAAGCACTTTGAGATTACCTTCAATTTTGGCCCGGAGAAATTTGGATTCGTGAATCGAGACCCCATAATTTTTCAATCTTCAGTCACTTACCGATTAAGTTTGTCAATTCAACCTTGTAGGAAGAAAGTCGGCAGAAGACGACTTACCTCTTTTTGATGCGCAATGAACAATTTGCCCCGGAACGATCATTGAATTGCGGATGAATGACAAACAATATTACTTCATGTTATTTTGAATGCAATCATGAGGAAAACATCAAATTTCCATAATGTAAATGCTAATTGTTTTCGTAAAGGAAAAAATGGAACGTCTTCTTTTTCTAATGTGGACTACATTCATTAAGATTGAAATTTACCACTCTACGGGGTTGATATAATAAGGAGAGATATAAATATTCTTAATTAGTATAATATAAAGCTAATTTACGTGGATTGAGTAAAACTTGGCTGGTGATGAGAGAGAAGCACTTGAGTTTTGAATTATCGCTCTTTTGCATAAAAAATGATGTATTCCAAATCAGATGCACAACTTCCTTTTACACCATCATTGTATTCTAGATTCTACTTATGGAAATCTTGGGGTGTCATTTTCGAGACTTACAGTAAGTACTTGAGTTTTGAATTATCGCTCTTTTGCATAAAAAATGATGTATTCCAAATCAGATGCACAAGCTTCCTTTTACACCATCATTGTATTCTAGATTCTACTTATGGAAATCTTGGGGTGTCATTTTCGAGACTTACAGTAAGTACTTTTGACTCACATATGCCTTCTTTTTTATTAAAACAACATAAGAAAACATATCATCATCTTGTATTAACTGAATTTAAAATTATCCTGATAAATTGCAGAATAAGAAATTTTTGAGTTCTCCACAATAATAATAATAATAATAATAATAATAATAATAATAATAATAATAATAATAATAATAATAATAATAATAATAATAATAATAATAATAAATAGATAAATAAAAGTGGAAGACACCTGTGGAATCATCATCATCCAGTGGAGACGCATGCCTACAAGTGGACAGCGCAACTTGCTTATGAGCTTGGTAACTAACTAACTACTTAAGCAACCCACAGGAGGTGTGGTCAAAGTAGCTGATCCACGGGCATTCTCACACGAGGCAGTGACCGTAACTCCAGGCTTCGATGATGTTATTTGGACGTTGTCCAATGTGATATCCGAGCAACCTACGCTCGAACAGCTGAGTGTGATGGCTTGGTCTGAAGCACTGGTCCCTCGAATGCTGGTGAAACTCACGTCGCTCACCACCACGCTGGATGCCTGCATCGACATCCCTTCTTCATTGACACATCTCATGCCAGAAAATCAATAGAGGAACTTTAATCCTGATGATACCGATACATTAAAAGACATCTCGTTTACGGTTAACAGGTCGTGGAAGCTTTTGCTCAAAAGGTTCTCCTGGCTCGGTAAATAACGCTCGAAAAACTTTCTATATCGTTAGTTCTTTAGCTTGCAATGTTACAGCAAGGTGCTCGAAATTTCCTTGCGAGATTACCTCATTCAGTTGAGCTCCTCCGGGATTATAAAATTGGTCGATGATGATTGGGTTACTCGCTGCGTCGAACTTGATTTGATCGAAAATAATATTCTTGGCATATCCCGAACCTCCCTGTATGAATGTAAAGTAGAGGAGATAGGTTAGCGGGAGCAAAAATAAAAGAGTAAGAGATCTATGTAATCGTGTTTTTTGTTCATTGGGAGCTATCATCATTCTTTTTTAAGCTATAGAGCCCATGGTCACCTGCCAAGTCTTGATCCTCACTCCATTCATAGTTCCACTGAAGCTGCAATCCCGCACTTGTACCTGCTCGACTGTGTCGTAAGCTCCATTCTTTCCTAAGCTTCCGATACTAAACATATATAAAGACAAAACACATCAAAATTCAGAATGTATATCTCCTAACTATTAGTTTGGATCATATAAGGCACATCTCAACCACACTGATAACACGACAGCTAACCTTATACCATGGCCAGGTCCGCATGAAACTCTGGCGATACTAATGTTGCTGGAGCCACCATTTATAGCGATGCAATCATCCCCTATATTACATAGCATTATGTGATAGATCATCAACATGTACAAAGAAACTTCACTGCAATGTAATTAGAGCTTGTTTACCTGTTTGAATGTCAAGGTCGTGAATGTCAATGTTATTGGTGTGAGAAATGTCGATTCCATCTGTGTTAGGGCTACTTTCAGGTGCGGTTATTTGGAGATTGGAGACGATACCATTATCACAATTAGTGATGGAGATGTGGTTCCTTGGACTGTTAACGTGCTTCAGTCCACTTAGGACCAGATTGACGCAATGAAAAAAGGCCAAGGCCTGCGAACACAATTCCCTAGTCATTGAAATTGGAAGACTCGATCTTAAAATATGGGCTAATAAGAAGATCTCGAATTGGTTCAAGGTGTTGGGAATCGGCTTCTTACAGTTGGTCTATTCTCGCAGCCATCCGGTCCCTACAAGATGAAGATCCATAATTTTTGTTTAGATGGCAAAAAGATGTGATGGTGAAAAGTAAGATAGAACTCATCTATTACGTGATGATGTGTCTGGACTGACCTTAGCTCCATCCCACCAAGGTGAACCCTGGCCATCGACTTGTCCTGATCCTTTGACATTGAGATTGGCCACGTCTTGGAAATTCAACCATGTACCCGAAGAGCAGCCTTTCCAACCACTTAGTGAACTAGGAGCAACTAAAGTCCCATCAATCTGTTCTCCAAGAAGGGAGAGTGATGTACATTATGCTATGTTTGGAGCAAGGACGTGGTGGCAATGACAAAAAAAATTATTAATAATTGATTACTTAAACTTAGAAATGTATAGATTCAGTCCAATGTGACTTATGTTTAAAATTTTTGATGAGGAATTAAGTTCTTTTGTGCTAAAAAGGTTGAGAAGTAAGCTCTTTTCAATGTATCCAATCAAGATTTATTGTATGATACAAATCTAGTCATTCAAGAAAAATGATGGAGAACCTTGTGCTTTTAATTGTTGTTTTTTTGACTATGACATTGTCGGCCTCAAATGAGTTTTGCCGAACAAGTTCCTAATTATTTTGACATGAAATTCAGTCAACAAAACATTAGCTAAAAATATTAATCCTCCAGAATCTTTGTGTCTTGCCTGAACGTTAATGCTTGAAGACTTGCATGGGCCTTTGAAAGCGACAGAGGATAGTCTAAACTTCTTCCCACCGGGAACAGCTAAAGTTGGTGTGCCTTTTTCTCCGCTGTCTCCACATGTGTCTTCCCAAGCTTTCACAAAGGCCTAAAAAGAACAGAGCAAATCATCGCATGAACACGAACAAATCAACTCAAATGACAAAAAAGAAAAAAGAAAAAAGAATATGCAGGCTTTTTCCAATAGGAGAGAAGAAAAATGAGAGAAATTAAGGGAAAAAGAATGTACTTGGGCATCATCACCGTCTCCACTTCCAGTCGCGCCATAGTTTACCACATCGTAGGTGGGTGATGCTGCAACGATTCCGTGGCTTGAAAAAGTTGACGAAGCAGCGAAGAGGACCAAGTATATTGCAGCCACAAATCCCTGTACGACCGAAACAGCTTTTGAAGTCGAGCCGAGGAACTGACCACTTAATAGAATACTGGCATTTTTCAAAGGGTAATAAGAGGAGGAGTCGCAACTTGACTTAGATATCGGCATTTCATGCTCAGTGCTTCACTAATTAAAAAGCTAAACAAGATGGAGATGTAAAAATCAATGAAACTACGGGATTAAAAGCACTTAAAGCATCTTCTCTCTCTTTGTAATGAATTTTCTCTACCGAAGAAATCGTAGTTGTGGAGACTATTCTTTCGAGAAAAGGTATAAGAAAGAAAGAGCAATTTTTATTTATTTATTTCTCTTTGTAATGAATCGACGTAGTTCATGAATTTTCATGTGTTGGGTATGAAGTATTAACGTAAGATACAAACGATAGACATAGCAAATGAAAATCGAAGACAGTCATAACAACAAGACCAATTGAGAAAATGAAATCGAGCCCTACAAAGATTTAGAAGGGGAAATTCAAAGTTGCGTAAAAAACCAACAGAAAATCCCAACTCAAAAGTTAAAAAAAGTAACACTCACCATTTTGCAGACTAAGATGACAAAGGACCTTCTTGGGCAACAAAAAAGACCAGAACAGATTAAATGCGAGATAGAGAGATATCGGGTGTTGTCCTTAACATCTTCATAGGGCTTTTATTTATAGATGGAATTGTGGAATTATTTAGGCACCTAGAATCCCAGCATTTATTATTACACCTATAACAGGGAAAAAATAATTCTTTTCCTTAATTCCTCTCCAACTCAGGCACCAAAAGAGGAAAATTCATTTGCACGCCGCAAATTGGGAAAATTATCAATAAAAAAAGTTAAGTTTATTATACTATGCCAATTCAGTCGTAATCTTTTGATAATTTGCTGATTTAGGCATAGCCGAGAATCCTTATCTTAGTTGACTGAATTTTTTTATATATTTTTTATTTTATTTTATATTTATTTTTTTCATTATCGCTGGCAAGGGAACAAACAGAAAACAAAAATAAAAAATATATACAAAATTCGGAATTTAAAAAAATAAAAATTTCACGTCAACACCAACCGCGCTACACAAGAGATAGGTATTTTTCTAACATCATCTAAAGCATGGCACTGGAGGTACAGTGAAGGCAGCTGATCCATGGGCATTCTTGCAGAAACCAGTGAAGGCTTTTTCCAGAAGATTTTATGGAGATGTGGTTCAGCAAAATGTTACTGCACGATGCACAATAAAATGCAATCGCCGGCCTTGTAGCTGAAGTCCCTCGAAACCCTCTGAGTTCAGACAGCATCATGTGTTAATCATGTCTTTGAGTGAATTTTTTTTTTTTTTTTTAATTCTTGACGCTTGACAGACTATGCATGATCAAGGTAAGCGTCTCATGTCTTATAGAAGGGGATAGGGTGAGTCCCTGTAAAATTGATTTATGATGCACAAGTGTTATCTGCTCAATACGGTCTTGACAATAGCCGGAACTGCCCTATAGAAGGGTAGAGAAAATCGTCAGGAAAGGATGAGAAGTGCAACCCCTTTCAAAATATCAAGAATCCAATATCGTATCGTGATGAAATATTTACTTGCCAAATCTTGAATTTCAGCTCCGTTACCGTTCTGGTAAATGTACAATTCTGCACCAGCTCTCTTAAGCTACCAACAACATAAGCGCATTGCAGGGGGCGGATCAAGTTAGGGCTTGATAGTAAAACCAGCAATCATAAGTGATGCAGCAAGGATTGTAGCTTACCTTATACCATGGCCCACACCACATGAAACACCGGTAATATTAAAAAGAAAGTTCAACTATTTATGGCAATACAATCATCCCCTTGCATGTCATTGTAACGCACGTAAAAAGATTGATCAATCATGAATACACAAAGAAAATAGAACAGGTAATAAAATTCGGAAAATCCAATGAGAACATGATGCGATAATTTCACAATTAGCCAATTGAGTACCTATTCCAATGTCAAGATCATGGATTGTTACGTGGTTTTAAGAAGACAAGTCAATTTCGTTTGTATGAGGGCTGGCCCTTTTTCTTTTTCTTTTTAATTTATGGATAAACAACCTTCCATTTCATTAAGTACGGGCTTTATTACATGATAAAGGGGCTTCATAGCAAATAAGCTCCCAAAGAGGGGAGTGGGATTGGAACTTTAGTTTTATGGAGGGGCTTTACATTGATGGGTCTTAGCATTCCAATCTGCAAACTTATTTCTTTCTTTAGGTCAATCGGCTAGCTTTAGATGTGGAAATTGTGTCAGAAGTGTCTTGCCGTCAGTGATAAGCACGTGGACAGAGTCGCTCGTGAGGGATTCTGCTACTCTTAGATCGTCTGACTCATGAGTAGAGTTCAATTCAAATTTTGTTGAGAAGTAACCGAGGGAATGAAGACATGCAATGGTTTCGGCTTGAAGCGCTTAAAAAGCCTTCACTCTCCATGCGAACCAATCCATCAATCTCCCCCCAAAGTTGTGGCAAATGCAAGCTATGGAGCCTTCGGATGATACTTCGTGGAAAGATCGGTCGATGTTTAGCTTTAGTATTCCTTTGCTCGGTGGTGTCCATCTCTTGGGTGAGTCACTTGATTCCCTTCTTCCCTTTGATTCCACTATTAATGCTGGATTGAGATGCGACTGTATCAATGTTGGAGAGCATTGCCCCGTAACAAAAGTCTATAGCAACGTGACCCTTTGGAATGTTAATGTTGCGCAATCGACTCATCATTAGAAATTACTTGATGAAAGAAAATGAATTTGACTATCATGAGAATATTAGTGAGTAAATCATCAATCAAAGAGTTTGTTATCGCCGGTCGATAGCAACCTCATGAAGCCTACAAAATTAAATATAATTAGTTTCTCAAGGAACAGAAATTTCACAGATATATGAGATGAAAAGTTTCATTAGTGTGTGATTTAAGTGAATTTTTTTTCCTTAGTGATTTATAAAGTGCAAAAAACAGAAAAAATAATAAAAATAATAAAAATAAAAAGTCACCTTGGCTTCACTCCACTAAAGTGAACCTACATGTCAATTCCTCCAAAGCCTGTATTGATGAGATTGGACATATTAAGCGTTGGAAAAAAATACTAGAATACGTGAAAATAATAGTAATTATTGAAATTACATTGATCCCCCAAATTCACAGTGAAATGAAAATCTTCATTTAGATAAGAAAAATAAAACTTACTTCCACTCATATGGTTATTGCAGTTTGTATCCACATAGCAAATATCTTACTCAAGCTTCTTTTCATCTTGAACAGCCATCAACAACATTTTTTCTTCTTTTTCTTCAACAAAATTTGAACTCTCTACCCTCTCTTTATTATTAGGCAGCCTCGTATAACATTCATATGCATAATGACTAAATTTATGACATCTAAAGCACTCTACCTTCGATTTGTTAAGATCTTGTCCTCTACCTTTCCTTTGAAATTGGTGATTATTGGCTTTGAAATTCCTACTAACATCTCTATTTCATCAATCTCATCTTCCTCTACCTCTACCCCTTCCTCTGAAATTGTTGGAATGAGTATTGGTAGAAACCTTCAAGGCTTGCTCTTCTACTATTGAACTTTTGATCATCTTCTATTCATGAACCAATAAGAAGTTTTGCAATTCATCAAGAAAGTTCGCATTTATGTCTTTTGACTCTTCAATGGAGTAGACAACATAATTAAACTTTGGTGTTAGGGAAGGTAAAATCTTCTCCACAATGGTACTGTCGTCTATCTTCTTGCCATGGAATCGCATCTTATTATTGATCTCCATTGTTTTGGCACAATAGCTGGTGACAAATTCTCCATCCTTCATCGCTAGTGTCTCAAAATCTCTTCTCAGGACTTGAAGCTGTGCACACTTCATCCTAACAGAGCCTTGATATTTCTTCTTCATAGAATCCCAAATATCCTTGGAAATTTCTTTGCAAAGAATAGTTTCCAAGATGGGATGATTAATAGCTTGAAAGAGATCATTTTTTGCATCTAGGTCATTTAGCTTTCTATTTTCCAATTCTACTTTCTAGGGATCTGTCAAAGCTGTGCCTGCTAGTAACTCTTGAATTCCAGATTCGACGACTAACCAATATTCCTTTGATTGTAAAAAATTCTCCATTAACATGCTCCAACGGTCATAGTGACCATCAAAGTGTGGAATTGATGGTTGAACAAAATTGTCGGTGGCCATTGGAAATGTTGCTATTGCAATTATCTCACAAAGGTATCTCACACCTCTAAACCTCCTTTACTTTTTTAAAACTCTTTCACTCTTCTCACATGCTTTGATATCACTGTAAAATAGCTAAAGGGGATGAGAGATAAGGCCAAAGCTTCTTCCGTTTCATTCAAAACATCGAAGTCTTTTACAAAGACATATACATAACATAAAACACCACTAAAATAGGACTCATAACTACCCATGTTTTGCATAAAGCACTTACTACTAACTCCTAAAAACTAGGACAACTAACACACAAATTAGCTAAACGTGACTCCATTAACTCCTAGAGACTAGGATAACTGAAAAACCAAATCAGCAAAACATGCAGAAAGAAACAACTATTATTTCAACATAAAAGACATCTCATGTACAGTCAATAGATCATGGAAGCTTTTGCTCGAAAGGCGCTTCTGACTCGGTAAATAACGCTTGACGTTAGTTCTTTAGCTTGCAATGTTACAGCAAGGTGCTCGAAATTTCCTTGCGAGATTACCTTATTCTGTTGAGCTCCTACTCGACTGTCTCGGAAGCTCCATGCGCACCTAAGCTTCCGACACTAAACATATAAAGACAAAACACATCAAAATTTATATTGTATAAATCTTAGCTATTAATTTGGATCATATAAGGCACATATCTACCATACAAATAGAATCTTGATGTGTTTAAGGAGACCAAGGACCGATGAGCAAGTAAAAGACGGAGTGTAGAATCTATAATTCCAAAATTTGAGCAAACTTCGACCATACACTTGTCCTTAGGGAGCTTAAATGTTTGTCATCATGAGAGAAATACCAAAGAGTGAATTGGTGAGATATTGTGATCTACCACTAAATGTTTGCACTCAAAATTGTAATCTCTCGTTGATCATATAGTGGAATCCAACTAGTAGGTTGTTAGTGTGGGAGAGTGGACATAGGCTAGATCTAAGTCGAATCACTAGAAATTTCGTGTGCAATCTTCTCTTCCATTAATTCTCCTTATTTAAATTTGTTGCACACTTACAAGTTATTTCAGAAGTCTGTTCCATCGCATAACAAATTATGAACATCTACCAGAAGTTTGGTGGCTCGTTTATCAGACTTTGATCATTATTCAGACTTTGCTCGCAACTTATTTTATTTCACATTTATTTGTCCAAACTTCTTTTAAACACCTATTCACCCCCTCTAGATGTTCGTACTGGCATCATCAACCATCTCCATTTGTACATTTTCAGGTTTATTTAAATTAATATGAAGTTATACCAAACAATGGACAGTATAGGATATGAAAATCAGACTTTATTATTGTGATTTATTATTATATCATATCTAGTCTTATTCCGACTAAAATTTAAATGACAAAATGCAGCTTAAAAATATATAGTTCGCTAAATGACATGCATTATGTAATATGTACGATACAGTATTAGTTAACCTCAGACTCAATCAGAATAGAATTCTGAAGACATTTTTAATTTGGTTTTCATTTAATAAGAAAGACTGAACATTGCTAATAGACATCCTAAAGTTACCAAGCGTTGCATAGACCGTATAAGTGCCAATACTTTTGTCCAAAACTTTTTTTTTTCACTCACTTGAGTGCCATAAATTTAAAAAATCGATCACTTTAGTGCCACTTCCAATTTGCCCTCCGGGAAAAGCTAACATGGCCACCGATCGTTCGACGTAACAGCTGAAAAATAAAATTTTAATATCATTTTAATTTCTTATTATTTTTATTCAATTTTTTTTTTTTTTTTTTTTTTTTTTTTTTCCTTTAGGGCTAGCGAGAATTACCAGCGACACTTGCCGGCCACGAAATACTTGCCCATAATAGGTGAGGCTGTCAGGGCCTCGCTAGTGGTTGGTGAGGGCCCTCACCGCCTCGCTCTTGCCGCGAAGGCCTTGAATGACAACGTTGGGGCCTTGCCAACAACGGGCAAGGCTGCAAGGAACCTCGCTTGCGGCCACCCAAAGCCAATGAGGGCCCTCGCAGCCTCACCAATGGCTAGCGAGGGCCCTTACCAACTCGTTCTCATCACGAAGGCCTTGGGCAATGCCATCGAGGCCTCCCTAGCAAGGGGTGAGGCCACAAGGATCCTCACCTGTGGTTGCCCAAAGCTAACGGAGGCCCTCACGGCCTCACCAACAACCAGTGAGGCCCTGATGGCGTCACCTAAGACCTTCACCACCGAGGGCAAGGGTTTCATGGCCGGCCAAGGGCAACCCTCACCGGCCCTAAAGAAAAAAAGCAAAAAAAAAAGAAAAACAAAAAGTTCAAAAAAGGTTGGCCGGAAATGACATTTAAATGAGGAATTTTACTCCAATTGGACTTTCAAATGAATGCAAAAAAAAAAAATTGGCACTCGAGTGAACGCCGTACGAAAGTATTGGCACTTATACTATACTTATCCTAATGTTTTGCTTGTCTTCATTATATGTCCCTGCACATCTTAGATGATCAAATTCTGCAACATCACCTAACCAGTGTATATTATCGATTTTAGCATCGTCAAATATACTGTTCTAATTCTATGTGGCACGTACTTTTTATTAAGTTTGCTTCTGCATAAGTTTTGGTTTGGATCGATTTTGAGTTTCCTTTGCATTTGATGACGTCTTCCGCTGGATGGAGTATAGTCCTTTCCTCAACTGTCCGCCGTCATTTTTTTTCTTTTTATCGCATTGTCTAAACAGCGGGAGAGAACCTAAGGAACCCGAGGACGTACCGAAGGGAAGGGTGTGCTCAACGTGAAGCCTCATCCCGATGAGCTTCTGGCTGTATCTGATAAAGGAAATTCGATTGCTGCTTCACTTCCCGACAACGTGGTGAGTTTTGATGGATTTAATTGGTGATGGGCTTAAGGCTTGTCCGCCCATGCTGGGCCCAAAAAGCCCGGCCCACAGGAATAAGGCCCGTGGATGGGGGAAGGTATAAAAGGGAGGAGAGAGAGAGAGATGGCACCTCTTGGACATAACAACGTACATACGTTCCTTTTCCCGCGCTTTTTCTCTCTCCAAAAGACAAAAAAGAACAGTAAGGTAAACGGCACTGTCTTCCCTTCAATTGACATCATCGGATCAGAATTTCTTCCTCTTCTTCAGCATTGGTGTTTAATCTGTGGCTAACAAGGTACGCTCGATTCTGTGGTGTGCTTTACCATCGGTGATACGTGTTTTCCCGGGCTTCGCTTCCGCATTCGTTTTAAGGGTTCGATTTAGTGTCGAATCCGGTTTTCGGGGATCTGTTATTCCCAACATTGGTATCAGAGCCCTAGTTCACATTTTCCCGACCTGTTTTTGATGTTTTTGATTGATTTTTCGCGAAAGAACTTCGGCCGTACAGATCGGGGCAAAAATCCCGACACCCGAGCGCTGTTCGGCCATTTTTCCAAGTTTTCGTAAGTCGAAATCAAATTCTGAAGGCATTGGGTGAAAGGCGACGTCGAGACGAGTCCGGGGATAGGTCGAACGCCGCCAAGCGACGCTGCACGCGCCCACACGCGCGGCCGGAAGGCGCTGCGCGTGGGCGCGACGCGCCCGGAAGCGTTGGCTCGCCCAGCGCGTGCGGCACACGCGCAAGTCGGCGAACTGGCACGCACCGGTCGACGGACCAACGCGTGCTGACATCAGCATGACGTCACCCAACGGTCAATAACTGCTGGGGTGACGTCATCGATGACGTCAGCAATGACGCCGGTTGGCCGAGCGGTCACCGGCCGACGACCCGACCGACGACCCGACCCGACCCGAACGCAGACACTCGGCACGCGCGCGGCACGTGCCGGCTAACGTCTGCGTGACGTCAGCCCGCACACGCGCACGGCACATGCGGCCGGTTCATCCGACCGTCCGTCCGGTCCGACCGGGCCGTCCGGTCCGACCGATTCGATCCGACCCACTCGCCCGTTGACCCGACCCGTTGACCGACCGTTGACCGACGACCGTTGACCCGAAAAAAAAAAAAAAAGAATTTGTTTCTTTTTCACGTATGCCTATGTGGTTTATATGTAATCCTTTTTTTTATTCTGCATTTGTTGCGTGAATTTTTTCGAAAATTATGTATTTTCCCTTATGTACATTATGGATTATAAGTGATCCATTTTTTTTAGTTCTGCATTTGTTGCAGAAACTATGATACGTCATGCACGGATATCTGCAATCCCGAGAACAGACGAGGGAAATGCAAGACTTAAAAGGCTGATGAAAGAGTTAGCTGATTATCGGTGGCATGACGGTAATTTAGCATCACATGTGGTCAAGGTCAATCAGATGATACAGGAAATTATCTGGAATGGTTATCTTATGCCGGATTTTGAGAAGGTGCCGGTTATGATGAACACTCTTCCACCTGAATGGCAAGGAGTGTTAGATCGGCTATGGGAGGTCAACGTGGTCCCGGGTTATAGGGAGCTAGTGGTAGCTTTTGTAAGAAAGTACTACAGGATTGAGTTGGCCAAAACTTCAACCCTTAGATTGAGCGCCACATGGCGCAGAGTAAATGCGCCTTGATGGCGACATGAAAGCTCTCCAAAAGTTTTTCCATGGTTGGCAAATGTGCCTTCAATTTTCTCAGATGTTTTGACTGATAGATTAGAAGGGACATTCCCTAATTATTTCTTAGATTAGGATGAGATGTTTTCTTGGTGTAAATATCTCTTTCCATATTGATATTTTTCTCTGTATATATTGCTTAGTGTAATGTATAATTGTATTATGCGAAAGCATTGTTATTCTATTGGATGTTAGATATTGTTGCTTTCTGTTACTGCTGGTTGTTGTGGGAAGTTAGATGTGGGTAGTTATAGAAGTTTTTGTAACTTCATAGAATTGATTTTGCATATGACAATCATATTAATGATAGTTTTAAGTTAGGATTTTTGGAGGATGATTGGAAACGTAGTGACATTTTGATTCTGAAGCCTTACTTGAGATTATTCATTAATATGATGGGTCTATGTAAATAGGGATGCATAAATGATAGGCATTAATTATTCATGCATGTATGTCTGATGTGTTCAGACTAATGGTTTCAGCAACTAAGAACGTGATTGCTGATATGAACGGCAACAATTGTGAAATATTGAATATGAAGATTCAATATGTGTTGGAAAAGCAAGAAGCACTAGAAGCTCTTGACCATATTATGGAAGATCTTGAGGGTGTCGTGCGCCACCTTGAGCTAGCAGAGGACCGCTTAACGGCATTTGAGCCGAAAACAGATATTTGCAACGATGGTTCTAGCTCAGAAAGGGCTTTGAGCTCTAAGTGCAATCGTATTGATTCGTTCAATATGTAGGAATGCAAAGGATCAAGTCCTTATTATAAGAAATCAAGAGTTAACCAACACAAGAGAGGAAAACGTCATCAAGTGAAGAAAATGTCAAGGGTGAGGTGTTACAATTGTGACAAAAGGGTCACTATGCTCGTGATTGTCGTGAGCCAAAGAAGATAAACACCTCTTGTACATTTGAGAACTTTGCTTATGTGTCGAGTTCTGCATTATTGGCTAAATCCAATCATTTGTGGACTGTAAATTCAGGAACGACAGACCATGTAAGGAAGGATAGAGGATCCTTCGTGGAATTTCGACGATACCAACTGGAACTATGTGGATCTATGTGGGAAATAACTTAAGAGTTGAAGTTAAAGGGATTGGCACCTGCCAATTAAATATGCGTGGTGGACGCACCTTGTTCCTACATGATGTCTTATATGCTCCGGAGATTCGTCGAAATTTAATGTTTGTTTTGGTGTTGGTTAAGCTTGGTTTTAGTAAGAACTTCCATAAATAGAGGTGTAGATTTGTATTTGGATACAAACTACTATGATTTTGGTCACTTTCTGTATGGTTTTATTGTACTAAATGTTGACTATGGTGATGTCAATATGTTATTCCCTTGTTTCACGTCTTCTACTTTATATGATAATGATGTGAATATGGTGGCATGCTAGACTTGGTCATATGGGCCAACAACATATGAAAAGACTAGCCAAAGAGGGCTTGTTGGACAACATTGAAAAAATCGATTTGCCCAGATGTGAGCATTGCCTAGTAGGGAAAATGACAAGGAAACCATTTGAAAAGGTAAAAGAGTTGAATTTCCTCTGCATTTATTCTATTTTGATGTCTGTGGTTCAATGAATGTGAGAGAAAAGCAAGGGGCTGTTTATTTCATCACTTTTATAGCTGATTTTACTTGATTCGAATATGTCTATTTGATTTCTCATAAATCTGAAGTACAAGTTGTTTCAAAAGGTTTATGAACCTGGTAGAGAATCAATTAGATAAGAAAATAAAAGTATTGAGATCCGATCGAGGTCAAGAATATTTATCTGATGAGTTCAGAAAATTATGTGATGAAAAAGGAATAGAAAGATAGTTGTCTATTCCATATACTCCTCAACAAAATAGTGTTGCGGAGAGAAGAAACAGAACCCTACTGGAAATGGTTAGGTCCATGATGGCGCATGCTAACTTACTTATCACTTTTTTGGAGTGATACGTTGTTAACTGTTGCCTGCATACTTAATCGAGTGCCTTCCAAATTAGTTATTTTCACTTCATATAAGTTATGGATAGGTAGAAAACCGGACTTAAGTTTTCTTAAGTCATGGGGTTGTGCTGCCTATACTCATGAGTCCTCTCACAAGTTTGGGAAATTAGGTCCCAAAGGAAATAAGAGTATTTTCATGAGATACTCCGAACACTCGAAAGGGTATGTGTTCATAGGTGAGCAGGAAAGTGTGAGTATAACTGAATTTGAATCACGGATGTCACATTCTTAGTGAATGAATTTCCTAAGAAGAGCGAAATATGAGAAGATTACTCCCTATTTGAGACCTTGGATCAGGATAATAATGTTAGTGGAGTTCATCCAAGTGGGAGTAATATGAGAAGTGATGAATTCAATTCAATTCATTCTCAATTGCAATCACATGATGAGACGACATCATCATTACCTAATCCAAGTGGGAGCATGATGGGAAATGATGTGCAAAGTGTGCAATCTCCCATACGGCGAACAAGTCGCCAAAGTATTCCCCGTCGACGTTTTGACATTGAAGGGGAAACTTTTATGATTGCTCCGCAAGATAAGGATGAGCCAAGAAATATTAATGAGGCTTTGAATTGCCCTAATAAGGAAAAATGGATTCATGCAATGAAAGAGGAAATGGAGTCAATGAAGTCAAACCATGTCTGGGAACTGGTTGATCTTCCAAAAGGACGCAAAGCTATTGGGAACAAGTGGGTTCTCAAAATAAAGCAAAAGGCTGATGGCTTGATAGAAAGGCATAAGGCTCGCCTTGTGGCGAAGGGGTATAATCAACAGGAATGAATTGATTATGAAAGTACATTTTCTCCTATTGTGAGATTTACCTTGATTCGCATTATTCTGGCAATAGTAGCTAGTATGGATCTTGAGTTACATCAAATGGATGTAAAGACTGCTTTCCTCAATGGAAAATTAGAGGATGAAATATATATGAAACAACCTACTGGTTTCATAGTGAAAGGCCAAGATGAAAAGGTATGTCGACTTTAGGGGTCGATATATGGCCTTAAGCAGTTGTCAAGACAATGGTATATACGTTTTCATAATGCCATAATGGCATATGATTTTACAATGATTGACGAGGATCATTGTGTATATATCAAAAGATCCAATGATCAATTTGTGATCATATCATTATATGTTGATGATATACTAATTGTCGGAAGTAATATGGAGTTTGTTAATACTGTGAAGAATTCGTTGTCTTCCAACTTTGAGATGAAGGACATGGGTGATGTTGCATACATTCTTGGAGTTAAGATTTCGAGATTGTAAACCCATAGATACTCCTATTACAAAAGGTGAAGAATTGAGCCATAAACTGTGTCCAAGGACTCCACAAGAGAATGAACAAATGAAACATGTTCCTTATGCTAGTGCTGTTGGGAGCTTGATATACGCTATGATGTGTACAAAACCCGACATATGTTCTGCAATTGGAATGGTGAGTAGTTACCAATCAAATCCAGGTCAAGCACATTGATAAGCTGTTAAAAGAATACTGAGGTATCTAAAGGGACTGCTGATTATACGCTGAGTTATTAAGAAAAGGATCTGCGACTCTAAGGCTATTATGATTTTGTTTGGGGAGGAGATTTAAATGAAAGGAAATCTACCTCTGGGTTTGTTTTCTTACCGAATAATGGCACCATATGTTGGAGCAGTAAGAAACAAAAGTGTATAGCATTGTCCACGATATAAGTTGAGTCCGTGGCATTATCAGCAGTAGTATAAGAAGGTGTTTGGCTTAAGAGATTTTTTGGATCATTTAGGTGTTATTGGAAGTGCTGCAGATTAATTGTTGGTTAACTATGATAGCCAAGCAGCAGAAGTGTACGCCAAATATTCAAAATATCATGGCAAGACCAAACGTATAGATACCAAGTATAATCTTGTCTAAGATATGATTGCACGAAAAGATGTGAACTTAGAGTAAATACTACGCATAGAATGGTAGCAGATCATATGACAAAGCCAATACCTAGAGATGTGTTTTGTGGCCATATGAAATCTCTAGGACTGCGTAGAGGTTGATGTACTGAATATTGCAATTTCCCTTAAGTGTTCACATTTGATGAATTTGTGTTTTCATCATTAATGCCTATGAATCTTTGTTTGATCTTTATGCATCTTAATGCTCAGTGCATTATTTTAAGTTGAGAAGTATGTCGGACAGATATAAGATTAGCCCACTCACACGGGCAATCGCCTCTATCTACTGTATGATAAATAGATATGAGACTGTTTTTAAGCTTATTATCTAGGTGATAATCGAGAGCTCAAGCTTAAAACACGTATGTCGCCTTAACTGAGTGTTAAAATGAGGACATAATTCTTACGATGTCCGAAAGTAAAATACCCCACATATTTTACTTTATCTGTCTATGATGCCAGATGTGAGTTCTGATCAATTTTGTGAATGAGTAGATACGTGAACTCAAGTTAGACATTGGGTATGTCTGAACTATCATCTGTACGGTATTGAAAGGTGTAGACATACGCTCCATGGTAAATGAGTTAAGACTGTAATACGTATTTCATACTACGTATGCATGAGACGATCAATAAGAGTGGCAAAAAGTTTGATCTCAACTTTTATGACGTGTGAGACTCTTGAGGAAAAGAGTTCCTCAATTTTTAGTCCCCTCATGACTCTTACTTATTCTCAAGATTTCTATTTAGTGTTTGCTATCTTAGGATGTTGCCAATGGTCATGAGTTTGATTCAATCTAATGGAGCATTTCTAGAAAAGCAAGCTGAACTGAAATTGAGAGTTTGAAGGAAAGAAGAAGATCGATTTTGGAGAATCACATTGTAGTTTTGTATTCATCGGTTAACTAATTATGACTGTCTTTGGGATAATCATAATTGTGAATACAATATATATATTGTTTAAAAGAGATCAAGAGAGATATAAATGTGATCGATCGATCTAGGGTGCTGCATACTAAATCTACTCAGGATGTGATGACCATTATGAGCTGCTATATATTCCTAACAGATGTATACCAACGAGCTCTCAAAGTATGCTGGTCGCACGGATTATTCACCGGTATGAATGTTGAAGAGAGGAAAAGAGGATTCTGTTCGGCCCACCATGTTAAGTGAGAGTCTATGATGGATTTTTCTCTGATGGGGATGAGTAGGGCCTGTCCGCCCATGTTGGTTTTGTACCACCATGTGCGAATGGGAGATAATGGATTTAATTGGTGATGGGCTTAAGGCCCGTCCGCCCATGCTGTGCCCAAAAAACCCGGCCCACGGGAATAAGGCCCGTGGATGGGGGAAGGTATAAAAGGGAGGAGAGAGAGAGAGAGATGGCACCTCTTGGACATAACAACGTACGTACGTTCCTTTTCCCGCGCTTTCTCTCTCTCCAAAAGACAAAAAAGAACAGTAAAGCAAACGGCACTGTTTTCCTTTCAATTGACATCATCGGATCAGAATTTCTTCCTCTTCTTCAGCATTGGTGTTTAATCTGTGGCTAATAAGGTACGCTCGATTCCGTGGTGTGCTTTACGATCGGTGATGCGTGTTTTCCCGGGCTTCGCTTCCGCATTCGTTTTAGGGGTTCGATTTAGTGTCGAATCCGGTTTTCGAGGATTCATTATTCCCAACAAGTTTATTCCTCCTTACATTACGATTGACTCTATACAGTAGATTGTTCTTGTAGTTCTCAATTGGATAAAAGACACCATCGTCGATCATTCTTAATATCAGACTTTTTCTCACCTTTTTCCTCCAGTACTCCCTACGTTTTAACTGTCAGCTCTGAAGAGAAGCATGTGGAGAAGCAAAGAGTGATAATGCTTTTTGAATTTCCAAATCTGCGCATCAAATAGAATTTGCTCCCCAATTGAGAGTGCTGCTTCTGAAAATGGAACAACTGTTAAGTAATGTTGGCTAACGGAATCACCTAGAGGGGATGATTAGGTGTTTTAATGAATCTTGGCTTAGATATCGCGGAATTTAAGATGCCAAGTTGAAATAGACAAGACCTGATGAAAAACGAAGTGTTGATATAGGCAGTATTTTGATTTTATATCAAACAGTGCAATGTTCTTCCATCAACTAATTAGTGAATATGAGCAAAAAGATAAAGAGCAATTCACTTGGAGTTTCTAATGGTTCGGCTTGATGTAAGCCTATGCCTACTATTCTAAACTGAGAACCCACCAGCTGGATTTTACTAGTCAATTGTTGATAAGTTATAGTAGCAAGTGTTGCTTTTAGTTAAGCACCTCCCCCTAAAGCAAGTGTTGCTACTTGCTTGTACCCAAGTAGATAGGTCTCACTTGTCTCACGCCTAAGCACAAACTCTCTCACAACTAACACTTCTTAAAAGATTATAATATTAAGCTCACAAAAAGCAATTCAAAAGGATGTAAAGCTTTCTCGAAATTTGGAATTGCGAGTTCTTTACCTAATACAAATTCAAACCATCGTGATGAGATTACCTGGTGGGAAAGACATATCATGGCCAAGTTTACCAATGGAATCATCTATATATTGGAAACATGTTTAATCATGAAGTTCCTGCAATGTCTAAATAATTAACCGTCGAGTTTCAAGCCTTGAACAGATGTTTGCTCATGTTTCATCTCTCTGCCTTGATACATCGTTCTGATGTTCAAAAGTATTTGATCCCCTTGTGGTTGCACCTGTAAACCAGATTTGGTTGGAATAAGTTACGACGAGAGGCGGCTGAACAAAGCTTCTAACCAAAGCTCTTCACTCTTACGTCTGCAACTGTAAGAACTCCTATCTTCTTGACATGGGCAGTTTGAACTGGATCTGCAGAAAAAAAGGAAAAGATAAGCTCATTTGCCCATCAACTAGTACAATTGAATTAGGTTAAACAAGCAAGTAAAAGCCCTAGAACATGCTAAACGTTTCAATAAAATATCCATGATCATGTTTTTCAACTCATTTAGTTGTATAAACGTTTTGGAGCTAATATGATTAAGATTGAAATTGGAAAAAATAAAAATAAAAAAATAAAAAGGAACTCTAGAATATTTTTGGGGGGGAAGGAGTCACTTAATTTGATCAACTAGAAAGTTCTCAATGGATTCTGGAATTTTGTACGTGATTTCATGTTCATTACAAACTAATCACTTATAAATTCATCATGCAATTTTCCTTTGTTACCAAAAAAATTCTGATTAATAAAGTCTGTTGGTTCAGATATTAAAAAAAAAAACTAAGCTCGTCCTTAGCCGCAAAGAAAATGCATCAGAAAGCCACACGGGAAAGAGAATCACGGCGAGCGCCAACAACAAGTAGATGGCCAAGCAGCAACTAATCCGGCCTGGCTCCTGCCTCCGGTGGCCAACATGCTTTTCCGAGAAGGCGTCAGTGTCGGCGCTCAGTAGTTGTGCCCCCACATCGCGAACACGACTACGGCCGCCGCATACGCAAGTTAGCCGGGGTTCACCTTCTGAAATGATGATGTCCTAGGAGACGACGATGTCGTTGCATACTATCACTTTGCTTGCAAACGGGCAATTCCTGATGTCTAGCTGTGTATCTTTGGAGCGTGTGTATATGCATTCTTCTTCTGTCAATAATTCCTTCAATCCATCCACAAAGGCCTCGATCTCGATATGTGCACGTGGGTGCGGTCGGGTATAATAACTCCTTTAATCAAACAGGCACACAGACCGGCCGCGACAAGGTATTCTGTTTAGGGGAGGTCGGAAATGAGGCCATGCCATGCCGAAACCGACTCGTTACAGTTCTTAATCTTGCCTTAGTGGGTTGCTTGGCTGGACCCATCGACATGAGGGGGCAACAAAGATGTCTTGTGTGGTTCCTTTAGGACCGTCGAGTGCAGCATGTGCTGTGCCGAGCCAACCTGTGGGTTTGGCCAATCAGTGAATCACCGTCCATCACGGCCGCAAGTCTTGCCAGCCCGTGGTTGGAGGAATCAACATGCTGTGGCTGTTCTTGGGATTGTGTGTGTTGCCGTCGCGCCGGCGTGGCCCGACCCATGGATGGCTCTTCCGGCTTGTGACCTCCACCATCTGCTGATCTTCGTGATCACAATCTTTTGTGAAATTCTTTCTTGTTTATCTTGTTGAAGAAGAGCATGGAGACACCTTAGGTCTTCACTCGTTTAATCATGGCACAGCAAGCAGCAACACCAGAAAAATAATAGAATTTCAATTTAAAAAAAAAAGACTAAAAGGCTACTTGATAACTCAATCCACTACTGAAAATTAAAAATCACTACTTAATGAGATTAACGAAATTAGGTCAGTTAAGTTAAGAATCAACTTAATCTGATAAGTAAGTGAAGGGTTATCTGAAAAATAATCTATGGTAGTTAAAATCTTGCCAAATATATTGATAAAAACCTAGATAATAATCATTTTCCCCTATTTTGTTAGAGAATTGTGATACTCTACTGTCAATTTTCAATTATCGTCAAACAATTTTTTTTATTTGGAGCATTTAAATTATCAACACTAAAAATCCAATACCTTTAAAAAAGGATTCAGCATTTAATTTCCAGATTTTACCTAACAGGCCCTAAGACTACTACTCAATTTATTATTTTTGTGAAGATATTACTTCTGAAGAAAACCGTGTTATACAATTTGGCCACCTTGTTTGTTTTAGGCCTTAGTCTGGTCTTTGTAGACCAGGCCCATCTTGAACATTGATGTATTCTCGATTGGGCCCAAAATTTTTAATTCAATGATTGATGTTTTGGTTTTAGGCCTTAAATCAAGAATTAATGTTGACTTTAGTCGTTAGAAACTCTGAATTCTCAAAACGAATAGACTATAGAGAGTGTCGATCTATGATGGAGATCGCACACCGTGGTAAATCGAATGTAAGGAAATGGACGGTCCCGATGTGAGTTGCTTACAGAAAAATGTTACATTATGATATCTTCTTCACGCGAAAACTTGTTGAAAAGACAAGTCTCGAGATAGGGGTGCTAAGTGTCCTTTTGCTTATCTCGTAAGTTAGGTAGGACACGGATTAAATGCCACCCCACTTGCAATATCTTCATGATCAAAAAGCTCTCAAGATCTAACTAAATTCAGTCAACTGGCCATAATTAGAAGCTATGGTCACAAACCCTAAATTGCTAGAAAAACCGGGGGACTTTGGGAATCAATATCTAACAAATTGCCCTAATTTAGATCATTAATAACTCCCCTTTTGTCAAAAAAAGCAGGATTTAGATCCTTGAATCCGGCCCTCATTCCATGGGGCCCCATCCGATTCGACAACATTTGAGATCCGAGAGTATATCTCCCAAAGATCCATTTTCGCAAGTCGTCAGCTCCCAATTCAATCGAATGGGCCCCATTTAGGAACTTTGGTACGTCGTCTTTTTAATTTTTTTTTTTTTAAATAATTGGGGTCTTAGTGGGAATAGACAATTGATTTTGGCTAATCCACACAGATCAGCGCCCCCAATCTGAATCCTCGGACTGAAATCTTTTCATGATGTAAAGACACTAAACAATTGGGGGACAGAGGAGATGATGTTTTTTTTCTGGCACCCGACTTGGATTCTTTAGAGTTAATCATGCCGTGCGGCAATCAATGTCTTGTCCTAACAAGGTGAGATCATCTAATCCAAATCCTTAAAGCGATTGCTATCTCAAAAGAAGATCTACACATGTAGAAGTAGAGATTCTAGTCAATCCGAAGCGATCGAAGCGCCCGATCAATCGGGGGAGTATAGTGGAAAGTTCGTGTCGGCTTTGTCGTGATCGAAACGAATTCTACCTAATCGTTTGCGCCTGAATTCAACCGAATCATTTTCGTCTTACAACACGACTTTGAAAATGCATTGGACATCATTTGATGTGGAACGGGTAGAGTCGATAGAATATATCATCAATCTCGATGGGGTTTTGTCCAAAGTATCGTAACCAGAAATCAACCATACCATGTACACCAATGTATTTTTCATTTGTCAAAAAAATGTATGTAGTTTGTCAAAGAAAAACTTGACTAAGATAGAGTCGACACTTAACCTACCACACTTATCTCGAGCCAATCAAGCTACATTAGCTTATCACGGGCTTCATATTAAACCATTCTCTCGTGCACCAAGAATCACTATTATTATAGAAAAGATATTCAATATATACCTCGCATTCCTACCAATGACTATTCAAGTTCCTCTACTTTTGGAAAATACCCAATACTCACATAAGTTTCATTGCTAGAGACCATTTTGAGCTTTCATATCTATGTACCAAAATGCCAATCTCTTCCCATACATACCCATCTCTGAATTCTAAATTCTCGTACCAACTTAAAATCCACTCAAAACCTAACCGTGCGAATCCTAAGGAAGATGCTACAATATGTTTATAAGGAGAGGGGATTCGATATCTTTCAATCTGTGACTTTGCTTGGAAATGTGTAAACGGTGACTAGGCCGGAAAACGAGATACGTTTTGACTATAATAATAATACTTTCCTTGTCAGCATCGTCGTCATACGTTGTACTCAAGATATACTCGGTAAGAAACGGACAAAAATCTCTAACCTTATTCAAAACTCAGAAGGATAGAGGCGTCACGGTGGCTAGTAGAAGACTCTGAAACCTTTTGTGCTGGTCATTTGGGGTATTAAAAAATTATAACAAAACCGTCACATCCGAAATGACCCACTTAATATGAAGCATACCTAATTTTTCTCCAAAGTGAAAAAGAGAAAAAAGGAAAGAAAAAAGTGTCATTTAAATAGAGATTCCCCCACATCGCACGTAGTGGGGGAAGTGGATAAAGCCAACAATTAAAAGTGCGTCGAAAAAAATCACAAGCTGAAGCAGCTTGTCTGGTGATTACATAAACTCCAAAAAGCGTCGGATAAAAAGGAGATTCGGCCGAGATTAGCTGCGATCGAGGGAGATGTGACGTGATTAGCTGTGATTCGAGATGCGGCTTGTTTCGTTAGATCATTTCTTATTCAGAAATATTTTCTTGGTATTTTTTTTTATTTTTTTGTGATCCAGAAATCGCCGTAGAGTCGACAGCCGGCGACGTAAACTCGAAGCGATCCGCAAGAACCCAACTCTCACGAGTGGCAGGTGAGTCGCGCAACAAGGGCGAGGAGTTTCGAATCCCTTTCCTACCGGTTGAGGGGCAAGGCGCGAACCATCTCGTCCACCATAGGATGGATTATTTTCTCAACATTTAACAACCCATATCATGTGAAAAATCAGAACATCAAGAATCGCAAAAGTTTCTTTTAAAGATAGGTGAATTGGAAGTTCTAAGACTCATCTGAAACTTTCAAAAATTCAATTAAGTCTTGAAAGGTGTGACGAAAGTGTAATAACGTGATGAAACTTTTCTAAAACTTACTAATGTCAAAAAGTATAATTAACAAAAGAATTTGATTGATCAATTTGATAAATTTTATGAGTAAATTATCCTTTTGAATGTTTTAAAATTTAATTATATTTTTTCATAAGTTTCGAGATTTAATTGAACTTTTAAAAAAATTTAAAATATTTATTTTTACCTTTTATTAGGTACTTGATGGAAATACTTTGGGAACTAATCGGCTAAAGTCATTCGAGATCTTGTCCACCTCCCCCCGTGAAAAAGTTCATATAGGTCCACCACCATAGGATGCTCTTTTTCCTTTTGGCGGGTCCCAAGAACCCTAGATAGATCTCAAATTTTCTTTTCCTTTTTTTTTTTTAAATTGGCCCCGGATTCCTAGAAAGATTTTGCTTTTATCCTCACCCAACTGGTTCCAAATGTGGGCAAAAATAATGATTGCGATTGAAATCGTGGGCAGAGGACAAACACGGGCGTCCTGAAAAATGCGATTCTAGGGCAAAGGGGGTTGTAACGATTGCAAAATTAGGTCGGCTTGAGGCCCCTCCACCTTTTGTGCATAGGTCGTATGAGCTTTTGAAAATCGACCCGAAACTTTTGATTTAATGTGATTGCCCGTGTTAAGGAAAGGAAAAAGAAAATTCGATCATTCCCTCGCTTGATCACGAAGGAATATCTGCTTATTGACTTGCCGCCGTGACATTCATTTCTCACTCGACATTTATCATGTGATTATCGTGCTAAAATCCCTTTTTTTAGACTCGATTCATAATATAAGGCTAATGAGACAACGAATTTTTTCGTATGAAACTTTGCTTCTCGAGCTTTTGCTATTTGATGAGAGAATCATTGATATCTTTCGTCAATGTCATTCCGGTGCTTATTATACCTGAGGATTGATTCATTGAACGAAGTAATTACAAAATGTTAACACCCTTTAAATCAAAATCATGGACCGAATCAACGAAACAATGATGTCCATGCAATTGGGTCGCCGGTCATACTCGACGACTACGACGGAGGCATGAATCGAGTTCGATGACTGGACGCGACTATAGATCAAATGATATCTTGTCCTGAGGTCGTGGGGGATGATGCTGTCCTGTTTTTTTGGCAACAGTACAAAATCCTCCTACGCGTGCCTATGAATAGTCAAGCCTTGCACGTTGGTTGTGCTATTTCTTCCGCTTTCACTCGCCCATGTTTAGTGGACCCTTTCAATAAGGACATGCACCATGACAACGCTTAGAGCAACTGCACAAATGCACCGTGACATATCCATCCACATCCATAATTCCATCAATCGAGAATTCACCTAATCTTTCAGCTTTGAAGACCTTGACCTTGACCTACAGTATAGACTTGGGCTTCATTTTGGCCACCCAAAAAAAAAAAAAAAAAAAAACAAATTGGTGAGCTTGCTTGCCGTCGTGTGATGTCGTAACTCCAATTTCGCAATTCTAAAGGGGTTAACACTCTTGAAGCGAGCTCTTCAAGCTCACGAAACCAATAATCGCACGCCTTTTAATCGAGATTAGACTAATAATCACGTGCATTTAGTGGGAAAAAGAATATGCATGCCTCAAGCTTATCCTCTTAGATATGGGCTCCGGCTAAGTGAGGATAGACGAAATCCCATAACACATGCTAGGCACTGTTGTGTGTGATTTTACTTGCTTTTCTCATGTATTCTTTGTTCACTACTATCATCTGCCTATTTCGATTATTTAACTACTACTTGATATCATTACAATTCGAAAATCATTGGCAAGCTTGCTTGTGGTAGTGTGATGTCATAACTCCAATTTCTCAATTCTAAAGGGGTTAACACTCTTGAAGCCAGAAGCGAGCTCTTCAAGCTCACAATACCAATAATCACACGCCCTTTAATCGGGATTAGACCAACAATCACGTGCATTTAGTGGGAAAAATATGCATGCCTCAAGCTTATCCTCTTAGATATGGGCTCCGGCTAAGTGAAGATAGACAAAACCCTAGAACATGTGCTGGCACTGTTGCATGTGATTCTACTTGCTTTTCTCATGTATTATTTGCTCGCTACTATCATCTGCCTATCTCGATTACTTAACTACTACTTGATATTATCGTGATTCGGAAATCATTGGCAAGCTTGCTTGCGGTAGTGTGATGTCGTAACCCCAATTTCACAATTCTAAAGGGGTTAACACTCTCAAAGCTAGAAGCGAAATCTTCAAGCTCACGAAACCAATAATCACACGCCTTTTAATCGATATTAGACTAATAATCACGTGCATTTAGTGGGGAAAAAAATATGCATGCCTCAAGCTTATCCTCTTAGATATGGGCTCCAGCTAAGCGAGGATAGACGAAACCCTATAACATATGCTGGGTGTTGTTGCACGCGGCTCTACATGCCTTTTTCATGTATTCTTTACTCGTCATTATTATTTGCCTAACTCAATTACTCAATTACTACTTGATATCATTGCGTTTCGAAAACTCGCAACCTTCGAACTGCTTGGTAATTCCCCAATCGAAAACGTGAAAAAATTTCCTTTCGAGTCCTGAAAATTTTTTTCCCTTTTCATCGAGTCCAAATGCCCATGTCAATTAGGTGGAGATTGGCAATTTCCGCCCGCGGTGGGCCCAGAGCAAACACAGAAAAGAGGGAAAAAAAAAAAAAAAGAGGTAGACACGCGCGTGGGCTTTCGAGCGGCCGTGCCGAGATTTTCGAAATTCCTTTTCGCAAAATCCACGACGCAAAAATCGTATCCGAACCGCGGGGCCCACGCAATAAAAAGTATTAATTTATTGGGAGGAGGGCGGGGGGGGGCCGGGGCCCGCCCGGCAAGCGCAAGGCGACAAAAGAGCGACAGGTCACCGGGCCGGACACGTGTAATTCCTCGCGTGGAGACCCCACCCTCCCGGGGGACAGCACCAATCGCGCAACCAAACATAGGACCTGGCACCTTGGCGGCAACGTTGCCTTTGACGGGCACGCTGCGGCGGATTTTCGTGAAAAGAAGTAACAACCTCCTCAAAACGCTAATTTCGACTTGAAAAATATTTTTCAAAAATAATTATTTTACATCTTTTAAAATAATTAGTTGATCAAAAAGACCTTCTTTATCAATAATAATTTATACATAAATATTTTTTGTTTATTTATTTTTATAAGTGACATGAGCGATAATTTTACAGAAAATATTTTTCAAATCATTTAAAATGAAACCTAAACAACTCTTTGAAATAATTTTTTTTTTTTTTTTTTTGTAAATTTTGATGCGTCAATTGTGTCTTAAGAGTACGTATGGTCGGTGTCTCAAAAATTGAACTACTGTATATGCAGCATGCTTAATAAGTGCTTGGAAAAAATCTATGATAATGCTTGGTGTGAAAATGGTGCCACAAATTGAAGAGTCGGGTAAGGAATATTGCGACTCCCGATGCACTGCCGATTCGATGAATCGGACATTATGGAGGGAATCGGACAATCGCTCGCTAAAATTGTATATTAGAAACCCCTTCTTGCGTTATTGGAAAGAGACCTTGATCTCATCGTAATCTCGTCAAGATCAATCTCTGGACAATTGTCAAGTGAGCAATCTTAAAAAATTATTAGTAAACACGACTAATTTCAGGAAGATATGTATTAACATCCGTCGATTATTTCAAATATTTTGTGATTATGGCATAAGCCTAATATGTTAAGACCGCATTTGATCCAACATTTTATAAATGAGCTTTCGACCTCAAAAACCCCTTAGGGAAATACTCAAGTGTTTGGCAAGTCTTTCAAATTTTTATTTTTTGGCCAAATGCAAGCATTAAGAAAGTCGAAAGTTTAAGAAAAATAGAAATCAATTTTGAGCGGAATATTATTTCTATACATTTTTCTTCCCATCTTACCCTCCACTACCTTTCTCATATTCCCATTTTACTCTCACTATTTTTAGGGTTTGTGGCTGATCAACGATATCAATGACGCGCAACACCAACAGCAGTGCTTGGGCTTGTCAACAACGTTAGGCTTCATCACTCGAGGTTGCTAGGCCCCGACGAGCAGTGCTTGGGGCAGCACGAGAGCCACTGAGGTTTCGTAACCCTATGCCTCTTTATCTAGGGTTGTCCGACCCCGGCGAGAAACATACACACTCCTAAGCAACGAGGCTTAAGATCATGTTATCTCGGGTCACTTGAGATCGTGTGACCTTGGCCGACAATCGCCAACATCAGATTTGGCTTGTTGATGATGAACAATTCTATTTTTAAAAATAAAATAAAAATAGAAAAATTGCTGCCAAACAGGGGCCGGCGACGCTCGGCCTCACCAGGGGTTCGGCGACGCTCTAGCGAGGTCGCCGACCCTCGACGGCCAGTCGCCGGCCATGACCGAGGTCGGCAACCGGCCAAAAAGAAAAGAAAAAGAAAAGAAGAAGAAAAGATAAGAAAGAGAAGAAAGTGTTTCTTCAAAATTGTTTCTGGAATAAGAAGTAAGTTTTTTTGTTTCAATTTTGTTCCAGGAACAAATAAACAAAAAAATTGTTCAGAAACAGAAATAATGAGTGGCCTTTTTAAAAGAGCATACACATATGCGTGCGTATATGTACATGAATAAATACAAAGTGGGGGGGTCGTCACGCAATTTCGAAAAATTTCGGGGGAGGGAGGGGTGGCCTGGCGTGGACACCGCGAGCGGGCGACACGTGGGAAACGGGGGGGTCGCTGTCATTAAAGGCAATCAGGGCAATAACGCCACGTCATTAAAAGCGGGCGTGTGTAGCGGCAGCAGCAGCGGGCAGCAACGGAGCAGTAGCTAGTCGAGAAAAAAAGGACGTCGGGGTTGGCGGGGAGGGGGAGAGAGGGGACCAACATCGGGGACCACGTCCCCCCGAATCTTTACGAAATCTCCTGCTGCCTGCCCGATTCCCTCTCTCTCTCTCTCTCTCTCTTTCTCTCTCTATCTCTAAATCTACGTCTACATACATCTGTAGCCGTCGATTTCAGGCCGCGGCCGGCTTTGACGAAACTGCCCCTCCCCTCCCCTGCCCGACCCGAACCTCGAACCTCACCTCGTTCCTGTCAAAAGAAGATTTTAGGAGCAGGAAATGGGGGCCAAATCTACAGTGCCCGAGTTAAAGCCAGATCCCTGTTCTCCTTTTTATTCATTCATTCATTTATTATCATTTCGTTTTTTTTTTAAATCTTTTTTGGGGGAGTTGGATTGGTATTTAGTCTGGCGAATGCTTGGCTGCTGGTGCTGCCTGCGTGCTCTCGATTGCACGACATGTATTTAAGTTCTCCTTTAAGGGCCTTTTGGATTTCAAATTTGCCCCTTTAATGCCGCTACGTTAGGTGTTCACCTTGAAGAAGGAAATTGATTGTGAGTAGGCAATTTTCTTATTTTTCTTTGTAAAGAACATTTTTTCGCATGCAATTTCGTGATTCTATTAATGTTAATTCAGACGAGCTGTCGGTTTTTTTTCTCTCTCTCTTTTTTTTTTTTTTTTTTTACGAAATTTTAATTGTCCATTTCTATGACGTTGAGGAGGCGTACCGGGGAGAATGCAAGAATGGGTTATGTTCATGGGGTGTTCGTTGATTTCAATTTAGTATACTTAAAAATGCATGGCCGTTTTATTATTTTGAAAAATGAATTACTTGAATCAAGAAATGTCGATTTTAGTAGAAATCATAAACCTCTTTTAACTGGTCACTCGAGGAGCAAGGTTTAACAATCAGTGCATGTGTCGCGATTGTAGTTGTAAATAGCATGAACTTATATTAGCTATGACAAAACATACGAGTTATATCTATCTCGTTATACCATATTTAGAATGCATATCTTTAATTTGTTTTTTTTTTTTTTCCTTTTTTGCTCCATGACTTGCCCTCGTCAGGTAAATAGATAACAACAATTTTCGACATCCCGCTAAAATCGATAAATTACGTGACGTGGTGGACTATTAATGCAAACCAAACAATATAGGCCATATTCATTATCCAACTAATGACGGACCGAGCGGCTCAACCTTGACAGCAACCCGATTTCCCATTTCCAGACGTCGGCAGGTTCAATCCCGGTCGGGGATCACCCGCTAATCTAGGAATCTGGCTTCATCCTAGGCATTTTTGTAATGCTTAATTCTGGATAATTTCGATTTCTAGGGGGTCCCTAAAAATTAATTCTTATTCCTGGAGAGTAGAGAAAGCGTTAAGGGCATGGGGGCTGCCGAAAACTCGAGGGCGGGATGGGGGCTACTACTTTTAACGCGAATCTTCCTTTTTCCCGGATAAGCCATTCTTGATTTTAATGCTTTTTTTTTTTGGTAAAATTCTTGATTTTAATGTTTTAGTCGACAGCAAAACCCACGTTCCAACCAAATCTCCGCACGGCGGCGTAGATACTGCGAACAGTGTGCGCAACGCGCACCCTGGTTTCACATACATATACAAATATATATATATATATATATATATATATATTATTTTTTTAATTACCCTCTGTGAGAATTTTTGTCCATTTGTCGTAGAAATGTTTCTTTAGGGGTGGAAAGGAAGCAATCACGTGGTCTTTAGATATTCGCAATCCTTAAACGAGACATCAATCACTTCCCAAATTTTTATATTTAATGGGCAGATAGTGCACAGTGCGAAAAACTCTACCATTTCGGGACGTTCAACGCTTCTCGAAATCACTCGAGCGATTGCCATCATGAGCGTTATTATGGTAATGTTAAATTGGGGCATGAGCTGATTTAATAGGCTCGTGCTTGTACTGTTAAATAAGTTGGTTATATTCGACGTTTCTTTATTGGCTCTTGCTGTATTTAATGGAATGATTCCTTAAGCAAATCTAATTATGCCTAACATTATCAATGATCCTCCAAGCCACTTTATCCACATCACTTTGGAGAAGATCGTATCTACATCTGAGAAAAAAAGTCACCCTTAATTCGAAAAGTTGTTTGTTGCGACTTTATTTAATCTAGAAAACATGGATCGGCGTCCCGTATCCAAAAAATCTTGCGATATGATTCTAGTCATCCCTTTTTATCATTCTTGTTCATTAAAAGAACGACTATATCTTCTTCCCAATTACTTTATATTTTTTGATTGGTGGGTTACAATTCATGAGCATTGCCTATTTGCAAACCTAACTATGATTTAAAGTGGTCGGTGTTTATATTCATGACTAGCTAATTTAATACATGGTTAGAAGAAGTTTCCTCTCGATATGATATGCTATTAGACAAAAAAATATAGAGTTACGAAAACCCCTAAATGATCGAGTATACTTATGGCAAATTCACCATCCTTCAATAATTTCATTAAATTTTACCATCAAATTGTCAAGCTATGTGACATGTGGTAGTTAATGGATATACTAATTTGAAGTGTTATCCTCGTATGTATACAATTTAATGGAAATTAATAAAAGATAAAGGTGTTGAAAATGTATTAGTTTGGATTTTTTCTATAATTAATCATAAAAGTATCGTGATAAAAAAAATTGTAGGTGTACCAATTTGAGATTTTTTCACGATATTAACTAAAAAATAAAATGTCATCCATTAGAAAAATAGGCAGATTTTAGTAGGAGTAAACAATTTTATCTAGCTGTTCATAAAAAAAAAAAAACAAAAAAAAACAGTTTTATCTAGAACCTAAAACGTATTCGCTAGAACATAGTCTTTATTTTTTAGAATTTAGAACTTACTTTGCATGTCTCTTAACTTGAAACTCACCTTGTAACATATATATGTTCTGCTTGCATTATTAATTAATTAATTGCAACAAACTATTATTTTAATGACTATTGCCTCCTTTTGTTATAATTCATTAACCACAACTTATGTATAGATACATAAACAATATGAAACATTAAGAAAGTATGAGTTTCAGTAATAAAATGTAAGCTCAGGTTAGTCATTTTAAATTATACACTTATCGTTGAATGCCATAATATATCGCGGGATTGTGGTGAGACTTAGATTACAAAAAATCACAAAAAAACTTGTTTTAGGTTCCAAATTCTTAAATCTTTAAATTTGAAATCTGATCATCGAAATAAATTTCTCAAACTTTGGAAACTCGAAGTCCACCCTGAACATTTGATAATCAAGAATCACTTCTTCAGTTTTCCACTTCCAGATTCTACGCAGAAACCATGCTACTTTTAACTTTTTAGAGAATGAGAACGAGGAGGAGCGTGACGAGCACGTGCCGGGAGCGTCACGTGGCCCGCACGCGGTTGCCTTTTTCTTCTGCTTTGGTTGCTTCGGACAACAACATGAATGACAAAACAAAAAACGAAAATAAAAGCAGAGAGAAAACAGAGCAGCAGCCTCTAGTAATGTATCTGGGGTCTGACATTGAAAACCGAAACCAGAAAAAGATTTGATTGAGCCCTGTTTAGGAGGGAAAATCCCCTCCCCTCCATCCTCTCCCCCCCATTTAAGACCCCCCTCCCTCCCCCATCCCCCATCTACTCCACTACGGCAAAACTCAGTAATTACTCCTCTCCCTCTCCACCTCTCCACCCCTCTCGAAGAAAGAAGAAGAAGCAGCAGCACAAGAAGCACAGGAAGCAGCCTGCATAACACTCCCTCAGAACCTCACTCCACTCCACAGAGCCCACAGAGCCAGAGAGAGAGAGAGAGAGAGGAGGGGGACAGAAGGAGAGGTGGGCAAGAATGTTTGCGGCTGAGAACGGGCTGAAGGGCGACCCCAGGCTCCAGGCCATCTCCCGGGCCATCCGGGTCGTCCCTGACTTCCCCAAGCCAGGTGCCGGTTCCTCCCTTTTGGCGGGCGGTTGTCCTTCCTTTTTTTTTTTCCTTTTCCTTTTCGTCCTTTGCGCGCGCGTGGGTTGTTGGCGGGTTGTCCTGTTCTCGGGCGCATTTTCTTGAGAAAAAAAGTTGCTTGCTTTGTTGGTCTGTGAAGGGATAATGTTCCAGGACATAACGACGCTGCTGCTGGATCACAAGGCGTTCAAGGACACCGTGGACATCTTCGTCGACCGGTACCGCGACATGGACGTCTCTGTCGTCGCAGGCATGTGCTGCTTTCCCTTGTCATCTCCAATTTAGAGAGCGTTAGTTCTCTCCGTTTTGGCCCGGCTCCTGGTGGGAATTTTCCTTTTTTATTGCTTTTTCTTCTTTTGTCTGCGTTGATGGGAAACCGTGCTGGGGGGGAGTTGATCTGACGCTAGTTTCGTAAAAGTCGGATGGGAATTGTCGTTATCCGTAGGCGTTGGTAAACTACAATATTACGGACTCGGGTAGTGGGAAACGAGGAAAACGAGAAGAGAAGATCTCTCACGAGAAAGTACATTAGTCGGAAAGCAAAAAAAAAAAAAAATATCTTGTAGATTTCGTGACAGAATTGTTTCCTCATTGATTTCTGAGTACTACCAAAGCTGAAGTTGGTGGAAATAAAAAATAAAAAAATCTTACTTCAGGGGTAGAAGCCAGAGGATTCATGTTCGGTCCGGCGATTGCATTAGCTATCGGCGCGAAGTTTGTCCCTTTGCGCAAGCCCAGGAAGTTGCCGGGTACGTGTTTCTCTTCTTTCGGGTCTTTTTATTTATTTTATTTATATTCTTTACATGTTTTATCTTGCATTTCTCCAACTGTAGTTGGTTTCTTGTGGTGCAAAATTGAGCAGCGGTTTATGCAGAGTGGCAATTGTCCACGATTTGGGTTGAAAGATCCCCATTTTTTTTTTTTTTTTTGGTTCTCTTTACCGTGGCTGATGTTGCGATGGTCCCACGATTATGTTTTGCATGCGGCGAAATGTTTTTCATGTTTCGATAGTAGTCGGAGTGCTAGAAAGAAGTAAATTTGTGCAGCATTTGCGATCAAGAATCGTGTACACAATGCTGTTCCAAGTGTTTAACTAGCTCTTCTATCAAGAATTTGCATGCAGTCGTCTGGCCGGGCATGCAAGGTTTGCAGCCATTAGAAAATCTCCTGTAGAGTGCCCAAAACTAAGGTGTTTGTCAGTCTGCTAAAACGGGGTTCCTTTTCTACAGTACCAAAAATGAATTAGTTCGAGTGCTGATCGGTTCATTTGATTTATGAGCCTGTTTAACTTGCATAATAGGAAGTTTACTACGTAGATGGATGATAGAGGAAATATTATCTTGAAAAGCTACGCTCTTTTAGGTTGCCTTTCCAAAATACAAACCTCAAATTAATAACAAGGCAAATGCTTGTAAATATTTGCTCGAGTACTGGTATAAGTTAAAAATAAGGATGCCCTTGACAATGTTGTTAAATCGAGATTCGAATGGCAAATTGTTTAGCTCGTTTGTTGTATTGTCCATAGTTAGATTCAGTAAAATGTTATAGAATAACTTTAATAGAAGGATGTCTCAGTGAAGCCTAGCTATTACCTGCGACAATATAGAAAGAATGTAATAAGAAATGTATATGCTCCTTTTGAAGAAATATCACCTGATCATGTCAGATGTACCCAGATGACCTATGTAAGGAATTCGAGAAAATAAGGCCTCTATAGATAAAATAATAATGTGTAAACATTGACATTATCAGATGTGTATAAAGCATGATGTCAAAACTTTTGGGGGCCAACAATCACAAACCAGGAGTCTGACCACATTGTAGGGAATCATACTGAATGAGATTCAAATGCATCTCTGGCTCATAGCTATGAGTTAAATTGTTGTGTGTAAATCAAATTATCTTGTACGTTTTTAACAACATTGGCCCTTGGTAAGTGGAAAGATTTCAGTTTTCTGTTTTCATTTTCAGGGGAAATCGAAAGTAGGCTGAAGAATGTGTGTGAAAGCCTTCCTTATTTTAATATTTTTTTAAATTGAGGGCATTGTAATTCTGAAGACAGTGAAATGTTCATTCATCGCTTTGAAACTGGAATAAAAACACTGAAGGTTGATAAATTTTCTTTGTAGTCTTTATTATTTTAAAATCACAACTAGGAACAGAGCGAAAACAAGCAGCACTAGTACAACTTGATTTAAATTTGTCTTGTAGCAAATCTTGTAGCTCTCACAATTTGACTTCTATATAATCGCTTGAAAGCTTTCATTAAGTTCATATATTAACATGCAAAACCACATATTTCATTATGCTTTTGTACTGATCATTTTTGTTCATTTTCAAGTTTTTGGAAGAGAAGTAAAAGGTAGAAGTAATAAGTAGTTCCCCCCTTCCAAACAAGCCCCAGAAATTGGTAAGTTTGTGAAGAAGAATCGGTTCCTAAAATTTTTTGGGGTAATCCAAAGTAGGATATGCAGAGTGAAATCCATATACCACGCTGCATTTCTTACTATCACTCCTTTGTTGACAGTGTTATGCACGAGTACCCACTGTATTAGTGGAGCTGGTATCTCCAGTTCCTATTTATTTAGGGAGTGGTTAAAAAATGCCACTGCATTAGAGATCTAGTAGTGTTGTCGAACCATGGACAAAGCTAGTGTTTGGGGAGTAGTGTTTCCTATATAAATAGAGATCACGGAGAGGGTCATGCTAATGTAAATTGTGTAATGATCTCTGTTTATTTCATATGAGTCTCGTATGTCTATTTTTGCATCTCGTATGCATTCTGTTTGTTTAGTGTGTTTCATAGAGGTAGAAAGGATCTCAATTGTGACAAGGCCTACAATGCTTGTTGATAATTCATGCAGGTGAAGTAATATCAGAATCATATGTCCTGGAGTATGGAACTGACTGTCTTGAAATGCATGTGGGTGCTGTCGAGCCCGGTGAGCGTGCAATAGTGATTGATGATTTGGTTGCTACAGGTGGGACCTTGTCTGCTGCCATAAAACTTTTGGGTAAGTCTGGCCTTTAATCTTGCCTCATGTATTGCATATGGTTTTATGCTGACCTTGATTTCAATTTTTTGGCCAGAACGAGTTGGGGCTGAAGTGGTTGAATGTGCTTGTGTTATTGGGTTGCCCGAGGTCAAGGTAAGGCCTGTTGAGTACTGTTCTTTCCCATCCTGTTTGCCATTGAAATCTTCCCTAAAGCGATGCAGCTGCATAAGCCGATTGCCTTTTCTCTGTTTTCATCGTTTCTGGAGATGATGCATGAAAATTAAGCACACATTTCCTAAATGGTTTACATTGTTTAAATATACAGGATTGCTGCAGGATGAAGGGGAAGCCACTTTACATTCTCGTGGAGCCTCGCCTATCAGATGAATGCTGTTGAGGTAGGAAAATCTCCCTATAAAACTTGATGGAACTTGAAAGCATGGTTCTGGATATTTTCAATTGTTATCTTCTTTTGTCTGAGCTCTCTGCTGGACTTGACCGTCCTAGTGAATAGATGAGTATATGAGTATATGAGGTTTAGCTGTTGTATGCTGATGTTTAACTTAGATTTTGACCGATCCGCCATTCTTTTGATGCTTTGTCTAATGGAACGTCAGAAACTATCTCCTATCATTATTGGCGAATGTTGTGCAGTTGACTCACATGAATAGGCCTACGTAGAACATCACTGTGGATTTTGTAGTTTTCCTAGTGTAGCTTTCCTTATGACCTTGATCTTTATTTTGGCTTTGCAGCTTCCTAGTCAAAGGTTGTGCTTGGGCTGATAAAGAAAAATGTGATGCTTGAGCAAATGGTTAGTGACAAGGGGATCTCGCCATACTGTGGTCAATGACTCGAGTCCTATTCAAGAAAATCTTGGTTTCTGCACCATTTCATTTGTAGTTTTGAACAGATTATCATTAGGAATACCATCAATGGATCTTGGTTTTTTTTTTTGTTTCTTTTATTGATTTTTTTCTTTTTGTAGATTAAATGCCCAATTTGTATCTGATAATTTTCCATTTCTGTAGTGGATGGCAAATTAGACGGTGCAGTTTATCATTGAATGTCTAAAGCCAGGCCCATTATTCTCTGCAGATTGTTTATGATGGGCGGGTCTTTTGGTTGGTCGTCTGGTTCAGCTTTGTTAGTCTTTAGCCCCATCGAATGAAATCAAGAAACTAAATCGGTTATCATGATGCGAAACTCCTGCACAAATGAGATATTAGCGCATTCGAGCATATGTTAATCGCCAGAACGGTCTCAACTTAGAAGGGGTCGTCAAGATTCTACAAAGAAATTAGTCATTGAAGTAGCAAGAAATCCAACTGAAGTCACCTTCGGTTCATCGAACGATAGCACCGACATGTAAAGGATCGATGCATTAGAAAACGGCATTTGGGTTGCCATTGTTCTGTGCGAAATCTTCTGTATGCATTTGTGCATATGTTAATCATGTTCGTGTCGCGACTACTCATGCAACGACAGAGCGATCTCGACCTAAAATGAGTGGGTTTTCAAGGTTCTACAAAGAAGTAGGTGAAGGCAAAGTAAAGTCACAGACGTAGCAAGAAATCCAACCTAGAATCGGTTCATGGAACGATGGGACAGGCATGTCCAGGGCTCGAGGCAATGAGGCATTGGAAAATGGCATTTGGGTTACCACTCTCCTGTGCTTCTTCGTGCGAGTTTCAATGTCAATATTTATAGCAGTTGGTCTACTACGCTCTCGATTTCAGAAGCTCACGATAAACGTTATCGTTGCATTCTCGAATTCGTGATAAGCTTTCTTCCTCTGCGCAAGCGTCACCGGAGCGGCGGTCCAATCTGATACGATAATGAGAGATCTTGTGGAGCCCCTCCCTATCTTTAGGTGTGCCCTGATTGGTCCAAAAGTGATGGTTCTGATGAAGGACAAATACCTGCGTACGCACAGATCATAGAGATGAGGCATGTCTGGGGAAAGGACTCAACATGTGAACTTTCTGCAAACCGCCAATGGCCCATTCTCGTGGCTTATATACAGCAAACCGCAGCAAGGAAATATCTTGTGGGGTTTCGAATTGTGTGGTATGCATGTGACGCTGCTACCTAGCTCCGAGACATTGATTAATCCAGTCGATCGCATTTCAAAAGTGCCTGGATGTAAACCGAGGCTCATGCCATAAGCACATCGTAGCAAATATAACCTTCGTAAAATAGATTTTTGGGTTTAATTTGCCTAATGTGACTTTCGGGATCGGATCATTAGTGAGGGGTGTGCAAAACAAAGCGCCCAAATTGCAAACTTCTTGGAACCGCTCAGACTGGCTAGTTTGACCCGGTTCTTGGGAGTGTCAGTCCAGTTCTTAATTCCTAAAACCGGACCAAGCCAACTATAAATACCTTTTTTTAATTTTTCCTTTAAAAACAAATGTAAAAGGTGAACTAAATACTATCTTGTCTAATGATACCACAAACTATGGCATAATAATTCTTCACTCACTATTGCTTCCGTCAATATCTTAAAATTTGTTACTTTCTCTCGTAGTGCATAACCACCCTTTATAGGGTAAAAAGTGGCTGGTTCCATTGGACCGGACCGGACCAAACTAGAATCAATAGTCTAGTCCTCAGTTCCCAAATTTGGAACCGGAAACCAATTACCCCATCATTAACCAATTATTTTTTATTGATCTCCTATTCTCGATACAGAAAATTTGCCTTTAACTTAATAGGGAAAGCATACGTACTTTGGTGAGCGAAAGTTAATCGAGGATGTACCAACGAACCACATCCCTCGTAAGTATACGTAGATTTGCGTTTCCTTAGATTCTCTATGCATGTCGGCAACTTCAACTATCTACTATAGCCTGCCTTTTTATGTTTTTATGTCTCTCTCTCTCTCTCTTTTGGCAAATGTAACTTGGAGTCTTGTACTCAAAGAAAAATAGTTTAAAAAACTGAAATGCGGCTTTGCTTCTTCAATTATTTAAAGCATACAAAACAGAATTATTTTCATTGGGATCTGAACTAAATTATAAGAAATTAGAAAAAAAGGCAAAGAAAAAACTACGGGTGAACCTATGATAAATTTACCCCAACCCTTACCAAAAAAAAAAAAAAAAAAAAAAAAAAAAAAACTACGGGTGAGTATAATTAAATTGATAGATACCGGCAGCAATCATTACAGAGAACTATGGCAAACAAGCTTGCCTAGTTATATCGAATAAATGACACAACATCATCAATCATCAATAATTAAATTATCTCTTTAACCCCTCTCTCAAAGTACAAATGACCAGTGCAAAGCACATCGAACACTCGGGACGAAATCATTGCTCACAAGAACATACAAGACAACAACGTTGGAAGACTCAAAACACGCATGAAAGTAACACAAACACACTACAAATTAATGATAACACTGTAATTTCGAAGACCAGCGAACCGCTCAGCTTCGACGGAAGACCCCTTTTGACGATGTCTTTCCTATTCACACTTGAAGCCAGGAGGGATTGACTTGCCACACGCGCTGACGATGGCACTCAATGCAATTGGGATGTTCAAGTTGATTCCAAGCACGTTGGCCTTGATGGCGGTGCATAGGCAGAGGGCCACGTCCAAATCGGCCAAGCCCTCGAGCAACGCGCAGCACGGGCTGGACGGCGGGGTCCCGACGACGACGCTCACCACTCCCCCGAGGAGGTCCACGCACGCTCCGAGCTTCAGCGTGTCCCTCGGGCATGCGGCGGCGGCGGGCGGGGGCGGGGACGGGAGCGTGCACGTGTGGCAAGCATTGGAGACGGTGGCGAGGAGGAGGAGGGAGAGAATGAAGATGGGGGTGGAACGAGCCATCGGGACGAAGAAAGGAGAAGTTTTTCTAGGGCTGCTGTTTCTGGAGCAAATGCGTGTCCTCTCTTTTCTTTGGGTTTTGGGTTAAGTGTGAGGTTGAAGGAAGGAGGGTGCTGAGTGATTTAAAGGGGATTTGTGAGGTGGATGTGTCGTTGAAGGAGGGAGTGAGGAATTGGTGATGAGTTTTGCGCCACAGTTGTGTTTTTTTGTATGCATTCGGACATGGCTGTTATGGTTCTTTGGTTGCTACTGGGATATTTGTTGATAACACAGCATGGAAGGGTCTGGGGAGAGAGACAGAGAGAGAGATGCTTAATAATTCAACAGTGGCTTCAAGAGATGCTTAATAATTCAACGTTGGCTTCATGAGAGAGAGAGAGAGAGATGCTTGATAATTCAACAGTGGCTTCATGCAGTGGCATTAATGCAGTGGCGTTACCCTTCATGCACTGCTATTCTGCAAGCTAATTAAACTAGGGTTTTTGGCAGTGCACTGCTACCTTTAGATTAATATGTCCAATAGCATCTTAAAACAGCTCTAAATACCTACTATGAACCAGAAATGACAGAACGAAACAGCATATACCCTCGAGCCATCCCTTCAAATCACTGTCTGTCGACACACACTCGAAAAAGTTAATCGTCATAATTACATTGATTCTCAGACGTCGCAAAACGACGATCTACCTAGGCTCGAGTGGCCTCAAGACGATGAGCAATGCCAACGATTTTCCATTTGCTGTAATACGCGTCGGATTGGAATATTCTGCAGTGGTTAGATAGACAGAAGCAAACAGACAGAAGAAACAAGGGGAGTCTTTCGTGGTAAATGGATGGCCATGGCTAGGTCAAGTTGCAGCGCCTCTGAAGCAGCGATGTGGGGGCAGTAAAAGCCATGGCTTTACAGCTCGAGACATGTGTGCTCTGATGTGCGCTCCCTTGTCTTCTACCTCGTCCAGGAAATGATAGGATCCATTGATTTCAATCGACTCTCTTTCCCTTTCCCCGCCCCCACAATTATTGAGGGCCGACGAGGGCCGGCCGGTCACATGCTCCGGATTTCCGCTTGGCGGGGAGCCGTCTCTCCATGCATGTTCCGGTCGCTCTCTTCGCGTCGAGCGCTGCTGCTTGTGTGATAGAGAGATGACTTTCGATACGGTGCTCTCTCTCTCTCGCTGTCTTTGTTCGCTTCTCTCTCCCGTTTCGCGGCTTTCACGCGCTGAAGGCAAGTGGGTTTCGATCGAAGAGCTGGCGCGAGCTTCTCGCCAATCCATCTACAAGCTTAAAATGGCGACGCGGTTTCGATGTCCACTTCATAATTGTCAAACTACGATAGTTTTGTAGTCGATTATCTTAGAATTAAAGCTGATGGATGGAGATGCAGGTCGATATTCCGAAGATATCAAGTGAGGGCAAGTAGGTTTCGATCGAAGAGAACACCTGAGCTTCTCACCAATCCATCTAGAAGCTTAAAATGGTGATTGTAGATGTAGTTTCAATGTTCACTTCATAATTGTCAAACTACAATAGCTTCGTAGTCAATTATCTTAGAATTAAAGCTAATAGATGAAGATGTAGGTTAATACTATGAAGAGATCAAGTGGAGGACAAGTGTGTTTTCATTGAAGAGATGGCATGATTTTCTTGCCAATCCTATCTAGAAGTTTGAAATGGTGATTCTTGATCGCTGTCCACTTCATAATTGTCAAACTATGATAGTTTCATAGCCAATTATCTTAGAATTAAAGTTGACAGATGGAGATGCAGATTAACACACGCAAACGCCATGACGCCGGTTTCATGCGATCTGTGAAAGGGTACTTTTGATTGTTAAGGTGTAAAAACGCCATGAAATACACGCGCCATCGCGGCACCTGGATCTTACTAATGTCTCGAAAAGATGAGACAAGAAATGCAGTAGGATTTGTACGAGAAATTTGGGTAACAGGGAATGGTTGTACTTGAAATATTCGATGTACGCATCTATGTTATCGCAACATCATAGCGACTTATCTAGGTTGTGCATTGGAGGGCTTTGGGATTTTTTTTCTTTCTTTCGTCTTTTTTAGAAGGGTATTGGTGGGGAGAGTTGGGAGGGCTTTGGACGTGGACATACTTGCGGCCATGGAAATTTCCTTTTTCGTGATGTTGATGTACGTTAATTTGAAGTTTTATCTTGTTCGGAATTTCGAGTAGACGACGAAACGCTTGAATACATACATAAGTTAGGGTGAACAATCTTAGTCAACATGTCCTGATCTTGTTTGTAATTCGTGCCGAGTAATTTAAAAAAGTAAAAGAAAGCATCAAATTTTGGTAACTCTTTTATCAAGGGGTGAATTGTCCAAAAACTTATAAACTTATTGTACGAAAATCAATTTAACCCTATATCTTTCATTTGTGTCGATTTAATCTTAAATCTTTTGATGATTTGCTAATTTAGTACCAAATTTTTTGATAATTTATTAATGCAGCCCTTTTAGCCAAATATCAAAATAATAGGTTTTAGAACTAAATTGGCATGTCTTAAAAATGTTTATGACTAAATTGATAAATTATCAAAATATTGAGGATTTGATTAGCACTATGAAGATGTTTATGATTAAATTGGCCGTGAAATAATTGGTTTAGAAATTTTTAGACACTTATCTCTCGTATCGGGTCGAGGCCATTTATTGAATTAAAATTTGAGTGAATGGGTCTAAAGCAATGGATGTCCTTCATATGGTAGAGCCGAACGTGCACTACATTGATGAACCCTTCTTCTTTTTGGGCCGTAAATTAGAGTTCCTAAATTTTCTTAGGCCCAAATCAGAACGTCTGGCCAAGATCCACCCTAATCATTCCTCATTAGGCTTAACTCCAACGCATAAAAGTTCATTTAAAAAGAAAAAAAAGGAAAAAGAAAAAGTTAGCGGAGTTGCTTGACACCCGTCCGATGGGAAATCGCGCCAACGGGCGGGCGACGTGTGACCGTAGATTCATGGGGGCGGTTTTGCCGCGCTCTCCTTAAAAGGAACCCCCCTAACTACTTTGACTTCGATGGGGGTGAGACCGCTGCCATGGTGCGAGATTATTTGTCAAATATTTGACAGATCTGAGGACAATTTTTTTTTTTAATTTTTTTTAATTATTATTGGGAAATTTTCAAATAAGTACATGAAGTGGCCATGGTTAATTAGATAAGGGTCTGACTTTGTGATTGATCAAGTGCATTTTCGTGATTTACCTTTTCTTTCTTTCTTCTTCGTAGGTGGTCGGCCGTCCATCATCAATGCCTAAAGAGGGCTGGGTGAGGGTCCCTTGTGGCCATAGGTAAGGTGACCTTTGCCCTAGGGGAGGCCAACCCTCGTTGGCCCTAGGTGAGGGGTTGTAGGCCCCTGTGAGCGGCCGGCAAAGGTCGTCAAGCCTTTGCTGGCCCTTGCCAACTATAAAAGGAAAAGAAGAAGAAGAGAAAATAGTATAAAAAAAAAGAATAAAACATAATTTAAATTTAAAATTATATTCGACGAAAACGTCCATGATCAACCGGAATATTTATTTGATTGGTGAGATCGGACCCTTAGTTGAAACTATCATGATTACTTCAGGATCTTGTTTGAGTTGGTATTTTCAGTTGAAGCCCTTATTTGACACAAGATTTACGTCAAGCCTTTATTTATTTGAGAAAATGAGGGTACCTTTGGCCTTTATTCCATTTTAATATTTGAGGGGAGAATTATGGTAAAAGCTTTAAATTTATTGTATGCGGGCCAATTCAATCATAAATCTTTGAATTTAGCTAATTTAGCTCTAAACTTTTGTCCATTTAGTCATTCTAGCCAATTTTGGCCGACAATTGTTGACACGGATAACTTTTTTTAAATTCATATATTTCCTTTTCCTTTTTTTTCCTTCTTTTTTCATCGGTGCTTGCTATTGAGCCTCCTCAATGGTCAATAATCGATCTCACTAGATTTGATGAGGTCAAGCCTCACTAGCCTTTGCCTGTGGCCAGCTACCACTATAGAGACTAGCACCAATGGAAGAAGAAGGAAACAAAAAAGAAAGAAATGAATAGAAATGGAAAATAAAATAAAAATTATAAATTTAAAAATTATAAACATTGTCCATGTCAATGTAACCTATCCACCGAACATGCCACATAAAATATCTAACGTTCATGTAAGTAATTTTTGTCTAAAATTGATCAGAAAAACTAAATTGTTAAAAAGTTTAAAATTTAATTGGTAAAATTAAAATTTTTAAGACTGAATTATTATTCATATAATATGTTTATAATTTTTTTTTTTGTGTGGTAAATATCCCATATTTGAGTTTGGAATATGAGAGGGCAAAATGAATTCTGCTGACTCCTTCTGTCGCCTAAAAGGAGGAATCTGGCTTTCGAGGTTGGTTAGAAGTGAAAAGCTTAATCTCTTTTCCTTTAAAAAAGTCATGAACGAAAGGCAGGCCACGTCGGAAGTGGGGAGTCGACGGCATGGGAAAGGAATAAAGAAGATTTAATGCAATAATTATTCTTTTGGGCCGACCCATCATTAATTCAATCGAATTCTTTGCCAACTTATGTTCGTGTCCATTCCGTGGTCAAGCCTCGGTGACGTGTTATACACTTGAGAACTTTGCTTGGTCGGCAGATGTCACAAGTCCTCCACGTGCGTCGCCTGAACCGTTTCATTCCCCGAAACTCAATCACAACTTTTAATTATTATTGTTGCTTGCAAAAAGTAATCAATAATTTTTTTTAAAGATAAACTATAATTCACGTTTAAATATTTTCATTCGCGAACCTTTTCTCACGTGAGATATTAATGATCTAAATTAAGGGATTTTTCTCTAAATCATTAATTTATTGTGAAACAAATAGAGAAGTAGCCATTTTTATATTAGATGCCTGATCCACTTTAAATCCTACGTATTTATCTGAATAAATGAACACCCTTTTCTTATCAGATAATAGGGAAGGAATATGAAAAAAAAGGGTTGGAGGTGATCGCGAAAATTTAACTGTTTATACATTTTATAACTCGACCTGAGAGCTGCACAAATTTGAATTCAAATTAATCGAGAAACTCGAAACAAAGGACATTAAAACGAGAGTAGGGAAATAAAATGATTTTTTTTTTTTTTTAACTCTGGAAAAGTTCAAAAGTCTTATCACGATTTCATCTGAACCTATGAATTCGGTGACGAAATTTGCAAAATCTTTCAGATATGCTTCTTTTTTAGCTGGCGTCCTTTCCAGTTATGCAGAGAAGGGCAGGATCTATCTGTACCATCCCAAACAGGGTAGGAAAAAAAAAGAAAAAAAAAACAAAGAAAAAGGAAAAAAATGAAAAATGAAAAAGGAATTGAAATATTCTTCGGACACGACAGCCAGGAAGAAAGAGAGAGAAGCGAATTTAGCTGAAACCCCTTCGTGCTTCCTCCTCCATCTGGAATCCTCCTCCCATGGAGCTTTTCTTGATTCGATCCGCATAGAGAGAGAAAGAAGAGAGAGAAAGCCGTCGTCTTGCTCGATCGCTCGGTCCTGCCTGGTGGTTGGTTTTAGAGAGAGAGAGAGAGAGAGAGAGGTGGGGGGGTTGGGTGATGGCGATTCTTTACGCGCTGGTGGCGAGGGGGTCGGTGGTGCTGGCGGAGTTCAGCGCGACGGCGACGAACGCCAGCCAGATCGCGCGGCAGATCCTCGAGAAGATCCCCGGAGCCCACGACAGCCACGCCTCCTACTCCCAGGACCGCTACATCTTCCACGTCAAGCGCACCGACGGCCTCACCGTCCTCTGTATGGCCGACGACACCGCGGGCCGTCAGTCTCCTCTTCCCCATCTCTCTCTCTCTCTCTTTTGCCCTTTTCTGCCCTCGATTCGGTTTCGGGGCGCGCGCCCTTTGCCTGCCTGAATTTCGAACCTTTAGATGAATTTGGCTTCGCTTTTGTGCTGAGCAATCGCGCGGCTTGATATTGCTGTCGTATCACGTGTTTCCTGTGAGACTCGTATGCTGCAGGGCGATGACACTGTGTCCACACCTTGATCCCCATATGGGGCGTTTAGAATCGATCGCCTTTTCGGCAAAAAACGTGATCTTTCTTTACAGAGTGGGTGAAATTCACGGACTTTATGTAGAATTCGACCTGGACACGGGTGATTCGCAGTTTCACCGTACACCCATTTAGCCTAGCTCGCTTCCCAGCTAATAGCGGTGGTGTCATTAGCATTCTGAATTAGAGGGTTTCGGTGGTGCTAATTTGATGCTCGAACGCGGGTCTCGGGTTTCGGTCTTTCGTGTTGCTGGACCTGGATCTTTTTACGGCTGTACTTCTTCTTGTGCTTCTGAAGATATGACCGCCGTGTTCGCAGAACTGGCAAACCCACAAATTCGAAATGGGACAGCTTTCTTGCTACCAAAGCATCGTTTTCAGTCTTTCATGGGTTATATATTTAGACCCCTTTCTGTAATTGGGCTGAGGGGACACGGGATCTAGCTACGATCAATCTACCAAGATGCTTTGAATGGTTGCCTTATTTGTTTCCTGCCGCTAGTTTCATGTGATTAAGGGATTGCTCCGTATCTTGATTTTCTATCGAATTCCTAAGTTGAAGCGCTCTGGTTATGGTTTGGGTCCTCTTTATTCCCATCGATTAGTCATTGCTTGGTTTCAGATTACTTTCAGTAGGAGATTTGGCTGTTGCGAAGAATTATAGAGCTTTTAATAGGCTTAGTTTAGATTGAGAAGATCCTCAAGCATTGTCTTCTTTTATTCCCTCCTATGATTGCAGACAGTGTGGTCTAGCGTGTTGTTTGCCTCTTTCTTCTACATGTCTTTTAGGATAAGCAAAAGAGAAATGCTAAGTGAGATTAGTTATTGCATACTTATTGATGTGGTAGGGTCTTTCTGGGTCTTGAATATGGTCTACTTGATTAAATGCCCATATACAGTCTATTTGTCACTAAAAAAAATCAAATTTGTATCAGTCTTAATATGTTTTATCATTGCTCATAAGCAAAACTTCTGTTGGGGGATATATGAATTGTCATTAAATTTTTAGTATGATTTGTCATATTCATTGTAGATTCAATAGCTTTTCATAAAGAGAGATCTTCAATACTGTAGATGAATAGTTTCTGCAATACTTGCTAATTTGAAGCCGTTTATACTCAACTATTGTCTATTTAGTTCCAGCATTGTGCTATATCCTTAGACATCTTTCTGGTATATTTCGACTAAGTCCATGTTTTCAATTGTGTGCAGGGAGAATTCCGTTTGCCTTTCTTGAAGATATCCATCAGAGATTTGTTAGGACGTATGGCCGTGCAGTTCTCTCTGCTCAGGCTTATGCCATGAATGATGAATTTTCAAGGGTTTTAAGCCAGCAGATGGAGTATTATTCCAATGATCCAAATGCGGATAGAATTAATCGGCTGAAAGGTGAAATGAGTCAGGTAAATTCTGTATCCTTGTAACGTAATATAGTGTCAGTGGGTGTATGTCATCAGTGTTTTGCCGACTAGTATTTTCAGTTATTGCATCAGAAGGCTAGTCGATGTTTAGATTTCATTATTTAGGTTCATCTATTAAATATCAGTGAGATGAATATATGATGTTTATGTAGTAAATCACTGACATTTCATGCTTAAAAAATAAATGTGGTGGGTATGCATTGGCTCAAATTATTGGTTTATGAATTATTAGGGTAGAAGTTCTTTTTTGCTGACGTTGGTGTGCCTTAGGTCCGAAATGTCATGATTGAGAATATTGACAAAGTTCTGGAAAGAGGTGATCGCTTGGAATTGCTGGTTGATAAAACTGCCAACATGCAAGGAAACACCTTCCGGTTCAGAAAGCAGACTCGTCGCTTCAGAAGTAACGTATGGTGGAGAAATGTGAAGCTCACGTAAGTTCTGAGTTCTTTATCAATTTAGAATAATCTTGAATGAATCCAAACGATCATCAGTTATGTTTCATGTAAAGTCTGACCTGAAGACGACTAAAACCTGATTTCATTGCAAAGTGAAAGCATTTAGCATTTATGCTGATGAGTCAAAAGATAGTATATTAAGCTTGTTGAAAACTGCAGTGGATTCACATTATATGGTTGAAGATTGAATTCTTTCTTTCCATCAATAGTACCCAAAGCATATTGGGCACAAAATAGTGCCCATGGTTTTGCTACTTCCTAATTATAGATACAGAAGCAGGGTTTGGATGTTCTTCTCTGTTTCACTAATACGATGTTATTTCTGACACTTTGCAGGGTCGCGCTCGTTATTCTCCTTTTGGTAATTGTATATGTTGTACTAGCGTTTGTCTGCCATGGCCTTGCTCTACCATCCTGCATAAAATGATGATCGATGATTGGTGAGCTCTTGAGTATTTTTCTCCCTGCGATTGATTTATCCTCCCCTGTTTTTTTGGTTCTTTGTATTTGGGTGGAATTGGGGATTGTTGTAAGGTGTCTTGGTTCTCTTCTCCAGGATTTGAAATACTTCCTCGTGTGGTTGTGTGTGCGTTTGTTTCTAATGGAGAGTGGAAGAGGTTTAGATTTCTCATCTACCGTATTGTGGCTTGATGAGTCAAGAACAAGAAATTTTTTCTGGTGTAAAATCAAAGAGATTTTTTGCTTATACTTTGGATTCTTTTCTTCAATGATGAAAATTGGCCAATCTAGGATACGCTTTTTCCGCTGCGATTGATGTGTGTGTGGCCAAAGAGGAGGAAGAATGTAAAGAGGAATGCCCCCAACTCCTGATGGAGCTATGAAGCCAGCGTTCTTGAACATTTTCAGATGCTGATATGAATTTGTGAGCATTCATTGAGTGCAAGGTTTACTTTTTTGCCAGGAAGATTCTATAACTCAGTTGACCGAATCATGGATTTTTCATCCGTGGGTGGGTCGGTAACTCTGATGTTAATCTTCCCAGATGTGTTGTCATTTCTAATCTTTCATCGGTCATTTCTCAAATTTGTCAATAAGTTTTGGATTATGTAGGATTGTCCTTTTTGTGGGACGTGAGTTCCCATGGTGAGAGATGTGAATGAGATGGAGAAACTCTTCTTTCATGGCGTTAACTGAAATAGAGCCATCTCTTTCCAACAGAGGTTCAATGCCTCGGAGACAATCTTAATCTAAACTCCCACGCTCACGAATCTCAATGATAAGGACATGATTTTGCAGCACCACGGTCATCAAAGAAAGGTATCAACAAATGGGACAACGTAAATGCACTTAGCACGCTACAGGGCAATGTCAACTTCAGAACTGAAAAGATGTCTTATTTTTTATGGGACACCGGTCAAATATAACAGAATAATCACAAGGACTCCTTGTGTTTCAAACCAATCGATAGGCACGGCCTAGACAGATTCCACATATCCAATATATTTTTTACCTCGAGCCCGAGATCCTAAAACTACGATGTCTTGGCTTCGGCTTCAGCAGCTAAAGGACTTCGTTTTGTAATCGATAAGAGTTTTGAACAGGGCACTGCTGGTGAGTGCAATCTTTGCTGGCTGTATGATACTGAGGCGATCGACTTTGAATGATTCAGTAAACAAGCAAAGCGAGTCATATTCATGTACTCAATAAGCGATTGTCGCATTTCTCTAGCATCATTCTTAAGAAAAGGAGAAATTGGTTCACACGTATATACAAACGGATTAATATTACAAGAAATCCCAATTTGATATGCATGCGACTAATTTATTTAAAATTAATCTTTTGTACACAAAAAAAAATTTAAATTTATATATTTATGACAAATTTACTATTTGTTAATTTCTGTTAAATTAAATTAATACTAAGAAGATATACAAATTGGTATACCTATGGCAAACGGATGGTAAAACTCCAAATTTAGTAGATTTGTAAATTATTACGTGTCATCCAACTTAATTAATGAAAGATAAATTTGTCACATGTATACTTATTTGTGATTTTTCGTGATATTAATCTTATACAAAATATACACTATAATGTTTTATTTTTCACATATCCCATATTCTTTTTGTTTTGTCTATCGGGAGGATTTCTTCTTCTTTACAAAAGAAGAGGAAACGCAATTCAAGTCCACACGGGATTCTGAGTTCCAGGACTTTCTATTAATTTCCATGAATTTAAAGGGTGCAACCAATGCTCAAAATGCTTTATGCCACCACGGAGCGCCACAGAAACAAAGCAAAAGGAGTGCCGTAGCAAACGAAAAAGCCCGCTAATTTCGCGTGCGAACTGGTTTATCCCGAGAGGAGGGCACGGCACATAGCACCAGTCGAAGAAAAGAATCGAACCCCGCAACAGAGATCCAGTATTATCGTTCTTAATTCATCGCCATTCCTTCAGACGATCCGTTCAAGATCAATCACATCCACCTGACGTCTCGCTTTCCACAATGCCACTTGCTTCTGGTCATCACATGATCACCGGGAGCTAGAGTTCTTGGCAGAGTTCTCGAGTTCAGACCGACCCGTCTAACATCTTGCACAAGAAGAGGGAAAGAAAAGGAGGAGGAGAAGTAGGAGGAGGAGGGAAGAATGGGTTTCGTCTCCGGCCTGATCATCGGACTAGCTCTCGGCATCGGCTTGGTTTTCGCTTTTGCTTATTACGAGAGTATCCGATCCAAGCGCCGTTCCGATTTGGTAAGCGCATGTACATGCCTCTTGTACTGTTTCTTCTCTCTGAATTTTGGTGTGATTCTAATACGTTCGTCACCCTGGTGATCTTTAGTCTATCAGCGCGTGCGTGCATGCATGCATATGGACGATAAACAAGACTCCGCTGTTTCTGATTAAATTTGTTTCTCTGTCTCTCATTCTGTAAATTTCTCTGATGTGTTGAAGGCCACGACGATCGCGGCATTCGCCAGGATGACGGTGGATGATTCAAGAAAGATCCTGCCAGGCGAGTGTTACCCTTCTTGGGTTGTCTTTGCGCAGCGACAAAGTTGAGTTTTTTTTTTCCATATATACCTCACAATTCTTAATTTTATTTTCGTATAATCATGGGTGAATTATCATTCTGTGAATGTTCAGTTATTAAGTTTGTATCCATGGGTATGTGCATGCATCGTTTCATGTGGCGCTTTACCGTAAGAAACTAATTTTTGAGCCACACAAACAGATTGTATATTAATGGGGGCGACCGCTCTGAGACTTGTTTCTTTTACTAATTGCAGTTAAATTGGCTCAACATCCAACTTAAGAAGATTTGGCCTTATGTCAATGAGGTATTTTATCTCTCTTGCCCTACCACCTTTATCAATCTTTCAGTCGTTATGATGTGTACAGGAGATCGGCTGTTGTTTTTCTCTCTTGTCCTGATAATGTTTCTAATCGTCCGATGACCCAGGCAGCTTCTGAGATGATACGAAGTACTGTAGAGCCAACTCTTGAGCAGTATAGGCCAGCTGTCTTAGCATCTCTCAAATTCTCCAAGTTGACTCTTGGGACAGTGGCTCCTCAATTCACAGGTTCTTGTTTTCAAGTTAGGACAGTGGTACTAAGTAAAAAGTCCCATTGCTTGTTAAGAAAGAGTCAAGATCATGATGCACAGAAACGAATTGCTTGATACCCTCCTCCGTCGACTAAGCGTGTCAGACAAATCATTTTTAAAAGTAAATGCAGATTAACATTGCAAATTGAGCTTATAACGAGCCATTATTATAGTCTAATTAGCAACTCGTCAATTGGAATTACTGACAACTGTTTGGGTACTTTACACTTGTTAATGAAGTTCATGAGTCATTGCTTCGAGGGAAAAAAAGAATTAATACATTGAAATTAGTAAATGGGGATAACATTAGCTATTTCTGGCGTTTTTTCCATTGGTGAATATGCATTTGAGCTCCATTTGGAAAATTGGTTGGCCTCGCATTTCTGGTGTACCAGGAATTTGGATTGTCGATGCTGAAAGCAAAGGTGGGCAAGTTACCATGGAGTTGGAAATGCAGTGGGATGGTAATCCTCATATAGAACTTGATATCAGAACGCGAGTTGGCGTAGGCTTGCCCGTGGAGGTAATTCTAGTCACTGCTTTTCGCTGCATGGGCCTTTGTCTCCCAGTTCAGGTCGATGTCAAATTTTCAGTGTTCCATGGATGCTGTAGCGCATTTTTGTCTGGCTTTGACAGCTAATATTCACAGTTGATTTGGTATAGGTGTTTTCTAAAACTGGCATTCAGGTCATGCTACAAGAGTGAACTTACAGCATTCTTACTGTTTCACCCTGTTATATAGGTGAAAAATATAGGATTTACTGGGGTTTTCAGGCTAATTTTCAAACCGCTAGTGGATGAAATTCCTTGCTTTGGAGCTGTTTGTTATTCTTTACGAGAAAAGGTGAGATTTAGTTTTCTCTCTCACCCTGATCATCTAGAATACTATATCATGATTTATAGAGTACTTTAAGGTCTAAAATTTCAACATGGGTTTATGCTTTGTTGGACCCTCTTTTTGCACAACATACTGCATTCGACGCTCACACTCGGTGCTCGTTCTCGTGCCCTTTCTAGCAGAAGAATCTTGGCTTTAAACTAAGCATTGCTGGTGGCGATATAAGAACAATCCCTGGGGTTGCTGATGCTATTGAGGTTGGCTATTTGCTCTATCCTTGCTATTTATGTTCTGTGCCAATGATTCAGATGTCACAGAATGAGTGTGCTCACTCGATCAATAAAATCACGTATGCATTTTCAGGAAACAATACAAGATGCTATTGAAGACACATTGACATGGCCAGTGAGGAAGATTGTTCCCATACTGCCTGGGGATTATAGGTACAAATTGATCCTTCTAAATTTCGACCTATGATGGCAAATTCACTCTATTGTTGTCTTCACACTCCTGATGATGTACTCTGCTAGATGTTTACATCTGAAAAATGCAACACTTGAAATACTATAATTTTTTTTTAAATGTTCGTACAACTTGCTAGGCGGACACTTCGTATCGCTGGCCAATGCTGTCAAATGTTAGAACTTCACTAACAGAATGTAGGGTGCTTAAAATGATGGCATGAGTAGCCCACCTTCTGTATCCATCGACAAAGTTTCTTAAGAAAAGTGACGTCTGCATCTGTTTATCCTTTTTCTACATAGAAGTGCTCTCATACCAATGCGGGATTGTTTGGTGTTCTTTGGCTATGCTCTGTGGCAGTGACTTGGAACTGAAGCCTGTTGGGACATTAGAAGTGAAGCTTGTGCAAGCAAAGGACTTAGTCAATAAAGATCTTGTTGGGAAATCTGATCCATTTGCTGTTCTGTTTGTGCGTCCGCTGCGGAGCACAATGAAAACTAGCAAAACCATTGTAAGTGAAATAAATTGCTCCTTCTGTGATATTAAGAAAGAAAACCTGCTCCAATATACCTAGAATTCTCTCTTTCTAGGAAAAGCAACGGTTAATTCCCTTGTCTCGGTGTTTTCAGAACAACTCGTTAAATCCAGTATGGAATGAGCATTTTGACTTCATAGTTGAGGATGTATCAACCCAGCACTTAACAGTAAGAGTTTTTGATGATGAAGGCGTTCAAGCTTCTGAACTCATGGGTTGTGCTCAAGTTCCATTAAATACGCTTGAGCCTGGCAAAGTGAAGGATGTGTGGTTAAAACTGGTGAAGGATCTGGAGGTGCAAAGAGATACAAAGAACCGGGGTCAGGTCAGATAGCAACCTAGATTTTCCCACATGCTCTTGTTGATGTCACCAAAATTTTTATTTCCTTTGCTCATGAGAGAAACTATTTGTTTCCTTCAAGCATTATGAAGGAAAAGTCACTATCGATGACACGGCATGGATCCACTTGGTAATTCATTATGAAGGAGAGGATCTGTTGTAGCGTAGCAATTTTGAGTGCAAGTTTACGTTTTCTTTTAGCTGCATTCGCTTGAATTTTGATATTTTTTTGGCTAATTAAAAACATATGGTCCCTCTTTTGGAACTTTTCTTGTCACTAGGTGCATTTGGAGCTCTTGTATTGTCCCTATGGCACGGAGAATGTCATAAAGAATCCATTCAAACCGGATGTGAAATTGACATCACTTGAGAAGGTTCTTGAAGGAGGCCATGAAGCAGATGCAGCTTCATCTCAGAAGAAAAAGGATGTGATTGTTCGAGGGGTACTATCTGTGACTGTGATCTCAGCCGAGGAATTGCCAGCTACCGATTTGATGGGAAAAGCCGACCCCTATGTCGTTCTTATGATGAAGAAATCGGGAGCCAAATTTAAGACAAGGGTGAGATCCTTTAGCAAGCAGCCTTATATATGTTTAAATCTTTTTGCATGAAAATATTCAAGAGAGCCATTTTGTCAGCGTCAAGTGCTTCCACCCACCTAAAGCTGCTTCGGAAGTCCTGGATTGGATTCTAAACATTTTTAAATGAAGCCATCTGATTTATTTTCCATTTGTATTCTCGTATCTCCATTTCCTTCTTGTTGACTTCTAACTGTCTTTGGTTATTCTGTTCTATTAGGTGTTGAATGATGTTCTGAATCCGGTCTGGAATCAGACTTTCGACATCGTTGTGGAGGATGGGCTGCATGATATGCTTATTGTAGAAGTTTGGGACCATGACACTTTTGGAAAGGTACTTCTCTCCTCCTAATTCTTTTTTACTTTTGTTATTCACCTTCAAAATATGACGTAATTTATAGCATGTAACATAAGAGATGCATGATTTTCACTCTTTGTGATGATACTTAAAAATCCTTAGAGGTCCCTGCCATGGATAACATCTCAGCAATCTTTTTCTGTCATTTTTCTACGTCCCATGGTTGAAAAAGATTAATTCTGTGGTTGCTGAAACTTCTGGTCTTTTCTTCTTCTTCTTCTTCTTCTTTTCTTTCTTGTGATGTGGCAGACGAACTACTCTAAATACAGAGGAGGAGACAGTATAAGAGCACCTTACTATGTAAATCAAATATGATGAAAATAGCAATACTGTTTTGGAAAGGATGATGTAAGATCACATGTGGATTGCAAATGGTAGATGTCTTGAAAACTTTTTCAATAATTTGAGGTTTTTTAGCTCACTCTGCAGATCTCAATGGATAACTGGACAGTCTAGACGGGAAAACAGAGAAAAAACATGATGCTTGTGAAAAATCATATATTGAATGGCGACTTCCAGACAAATCTGGATAGTACAGTGTCACACTCTTGGTCCCCCCTTGTTCTTGTTGATCAGCGAGTACTAGATCCCTTGCCTAATTCAATATTGTTTTTAACTTTTCAGGAGAAGATTGGAAAATGCATAATGACACTAACCAGGGTGATATTAGAAGGGCAAGTGCGGGATACTTTTCCTTTAGATGGCGCAAAGTCAGGAAAGGTTAATTTGCATCTAAAGTGGACTGCGCAGCCCGTGTTCCGTGACTATTGATGGTTGAGCGAGGGGAGAATATTTCATCCCAGTGATGATTCTCAACTTCTTGATACATTTGCAGGCTCATATGCGTGATACATCATAAAGAAAAAACAGATGTCATATGATTAACTCTGCAACCATACAAACAAATTATACTGCTTTGCATTTTCGGTAAGAGTTTCAAGCAAAAGTTAATTACAGGAGAGATGCAGATTAGTTTTGCGTTTGGAGACATCAGAGAACAGTGTTGTATCAAGAGGAGGAACTACGAATTTCTTCTTTGTTTTTAACGCATTACAATTTACACTGAGATCCTTGTACAATTAGATAAAGCATCTATTGTTGAAGAGTTCAACGCATATAAGCTTGCACCATAAAAATTCAAAGGTGGCGTGTGGCTTATCTCATAAGAGAAGCTTTTTCTCCAGCACAAGCAAGTACCAGGGAGTTACTCTGATTTACATTTCATGAAGATTGACAGGGAATGAAGAGACATTACTGTTCGTCCTCTTGCCTGTCTGCCTGGGAGTTTCATATGTAATGGGAGGTGATTTTCCTTTAACAGCATAAACTTCTCATCTATTTGCTTAACATGAATCAGTTTTATGTTTGATGTCAGTATCTGAAAAGGGATTTGGTCATTGACGGATGGGCAGTGAGATTGGCATTTAGAAATGTTCAAGTTAAAGTTGTGCAGAGAAGCAATTGAGCTGGGGCATGTCTAACTAGAAGTTGGACCAAATAAACAGCTTTTGTACATGCCAGTGTGAATTTGAACAGATGTAATTGTTTATGCCGGAGAAGAGGTTTCACAGCAGGTGTTGAGAGTTCTTGCATCAGAGAGGCTAAACAGTAAAAGTTGCAGTAGTAATGCAACACAATCTCGACCTGCCAGAAGACAAAATGAAAATAGTAATTTACCAAATGAGATTACCTGCATCAACTGAAGAAACCAAAGAATTTCTCATGTGTAGAGAGAGAGAGAGAGAGAGAGAGAGAGAGAGTTGCTAATTACATCAGGGCTCAATACCCCAACTAGATATGGGAACACAAACTTACACTTATCCCATTTACATATCAATGACAAACATTCACATCTACTTTACCTCCCATTTAAGTCTGCATGTCTATAAGTTTCCTAAGTGCATGATTAGCGCACTGATAGAACTAAATGGACCATACAGGCATATAATCATGTATCATCATGCCCAACTTCTTTGAGAACCAGTCTGTAAGATTCGCTATGAAAAAATCCTATGGATACCTGCAATGTTATCGAGAGCATCAAAATGACCATTATGTTCAACGATCAGAAAATAGTTAAAGTGGAGATCCCACCACACAGAAATACTTGGCCTATTTAAGATAGACGGATGGATCTATCGAAGGAATTGACAGCTATCTGATGTTATGTGCAGATCAGAGAGAAATGCAAGAGCTCATATTACAAATTTCCCAGGAAGAGTGTAGTTGTTTATACAGTATCTGATCAGGTTCACAACTAGCTGAGTTCCATACTTAAATAAACTGAGTGCACTTACTTTATGCATCAGATTGACACACTTTTGACCAGAATAAGATATTCAATTACTTGACAAGTGCCCAAGTTTTGTTGCTTCAGTTAGCTTTCACTATTATCAGATTATATTACCATCTTCTTGAAAAAAGTAGCTTCCATCACTGTCAACTTGTAATTGCACACGATGTAGCCCAGGGGGCACCCAAGATGTAAATTTCCTTGTAGATGCATGATTTGTCATGATGTAACAAATTGAGTTCTTTTCTAAAATAAAGCAATTGTGCTGCCTTGATATCCAATTGACCAAATGCCAACAGTCAGCGAACTCTCAAATGATTACAGGGATACAAGAGCAAAACAGTAGGCACTGTTGTCGCCTCCTTGTTAAAATAGCAGGAAACAACTTATCAGCTATATATAGCGTCGCCATGAAACAACTCATCCAGGAAGAAAGGTCCTAAATTTCCCTCAGCAGAAGTTTTTCATAATCACACTACTTCTTCCAAAAGGTAATTTGTTAGTTATATACTTCGGTGCTACACCCTGATAATGATCGACACAATGTAATCATAAAGCAATGTAGAGAATTCATATGAGAATTTCAACCAAAAGTCAGGTGAAGTATATGTCCGATCCCCTACACAAAATGTACAGAAACAGCATATCAAAATGCACATACATACACTATCAATGATTCAAGCAGTAATATTTTGACTTTTTGGCCATGTCGTATGTTCTCAACAAGCTTGGACTAAATCTTTCAAAGACGCCAAAGTTAAAGACTTAGCTCCACATATATAGTAATGAAATGAATGCATCTGTTACAGGAATGTAAAATGTCAGAGAAAGTATGAACCCAAAAAAAAAAAAAAAAAAAAATGTCGCTGACAGCTTGCCCTTTAAAATTTTGAAGATTGTGCTACCAGTGAATGCACGTCACAAGTTAGCTGCCTGATAGTCCTACCAATAAGGTTGATTAGTCACCTGAGTTGAGCCGAGGATGTACATTGCAGAATAATGACGACCATGGATCACCATGTCAGCCAACATCACAAATGGTATGGTGAGAGACAACACTTAGTGTAGCCACTAATGGTGTTGTCCATACCACACTTTTAATGCCCTACAAAATAGTCAGACACGTGTGGTCAGGAACAGCATGTGTGAAACGTCTTACTGAAGAAATAAAGGTAAATACCAGAAATAGTCAGAAAGGACACTTCCAACCAAGCCATTGGCAAGAACAGCTACATCCATTTTACAGAATGGGGAATTGTGAAACTCATGCTCTAACCCTAATGCTTCCAATGGCCATACTACAAGATGAAAGACAAACTCAAGAAGATACTTTAAGTTCATGAAAAGGAAATAATGAGAAAAATTCAAGTTGATGATGTCGCAAAAGTTCTCATTACAATTGTCACACCTCAAAAATGTGGAGCAGAATGTCCTGAAAGTTTTTGTGTTCTTTTTCTGAAAATAAAAGGACTAAATGGGTCCTCTTTAGACCTTTAGAATAGAAGATGGCAGGAATTTCTCAAATCAAGGGACCACTATGCTCTAAAAAGTACGTGTCTTGTAAAAACTATAAGATCAGAAATAGAGAGCACTCCAAAATTAATGATTTGCCGAGTCTGCAAGATTTCCAGCTGCTTGACCATATTTCATTCATTAAACATTTACTAAGAGAGAAAGCAAGCCAAAAATTTATAAAGGTGATAAGAGGAAGGGAAAACAGCAAAATATCCATCTCTTCAGACCCTATCAAGTCTTAAGATTTTTGCAGAGATTACCAAGGAAAATATAATTTGACTAGGGGTATGAATGAAAACTATAGAAAAATATAAGGGGGGTGAAAAGCCAACTGAAAACCCTTTTGTAACACTATCATCAACTGACAAGGGCCACCCAAGTGAAAAGCCAATTGTCTGAAAACATTTTAAACAATCCAATGTAAATAGCACTATCATCAACAGAGGTCAATATACAAAAGAATGGCACTTACCTGTGAATACCCATTATTGAAGCAAGCCAAAGAGATGCCAAACTTTAATCTAAATCACAATATGCAAACATATATAAAAGTTCTTTGTCCTATAAATAACTTTAATCCACATATATATAAAAGTACAAACAACGCATCACTAACAAACTTATAAAGAAGTGTTAAATTTGAAGTCGTCGGCTGCCCAAGTTTCCCCAAGAGTTGTCATGGCAGCACCAGCAATGCTGATGAAGACTGCAACAACTTTTGATACATTTAAAGAATCTTGGCCCAAAAGGACGCCGATGAACAGAGTGAAAAGAACCGAAGTTGATGACAGTACAGTCATGCTAGCAACACTTGTTCTTGCGAGGGCTGCATTTGATAAATACTGCAATCCATACAGTACTGTTAATCAGCACTATGCCATTTCTGTTCTATTGTATGAAGCTCGATCCTACTTCTATGATTAACAGGATAACTACAGAACATTGACCAGAGGACAATGAAATAAAAAGTTTCCGCATTTATTGTGACATCCCCCCTTTCTCCCCCCTTTCCTTTTCTCTCTCTTTCTTTTCTCCCCTTTTTCCTCCCTCACGTCACTTCCTGCTCCCCCCTCTTCTTTTCTTCTTCTCTCTCTTCTCTCCCCTCTCGAGACCGAGCCTCCTCTTCTTCTTCTTCCTGCCGCTGCCCTGCTCACCACCACCAGCACCACCGCCGCCCACGCCCTAACCACCATCATCACCGCCACCTCCGTCCGCCGCTTGGAGCCGCGCCGTTCGCCGTCTTCACCGCCGAACCGCCGTCTCCACCGCCGAACTTCAAGGGCCATCGCGCCGCTGCTCGCCCGACGCCGCCGCTCGCCCGACGCCGCCGCTCGCTCGTCGCTGCAAAGCTGCCGCCCGCGTCCCTCACACCGTTCGCCGTGCCGTCGCCGCCATCCGCGAGCCGCCGCAAGCCGCCGTGAGCCACCCCCGAACCGAGCCTTCTCCCCCCTTTTTTCTGGCCGTGAGCTTCAAGCCGCGACCGCCGCCGTCTTCGCCGCGCCGTTGGTGCCGTGAGGCTCGTGTCTTCGTCGCCATCGCGCCGCCGTCGCCGAGGGTGAGATAACCTCCTAATCATGGATTAACTTTAATTGTGTGTAAGGGGTGGTTAGTTTAATATCAACGGCGATTAGTTTAAGTAATTAGATTAGATTAATTAATTGAGTTTAATTAATTAATTACTTGTAATTATTTTAATTAACATGGATGAACTTTTAATTAATTAAAGTTAGGCTAATTAATCGAGTTTAATTTAATTAATTGTAATTAGCTTAATTAATTTTAATTAGTCTAATTAATCATGATTAGCTTATTTAATCACGATTAGTGTAATTAATGATGGATTAACCATTAAGTAGAATTTTATGCTCGTTTTACTGGATGAATTTATACTTGATTCTGATCGTCTGAGCATGTAATGCCATGATGTTTGATTGTCATATCATGTATTTCAAATGCTATTTTTCAAAGATGGTTTATTGATAAGAAAATAGCAAATTTTGAGATGTCGTGTTTGGACGCTGTATTTTACGTGATAAAATGGGCAATGATGTTTTAAAATGAAAGTGTGTAAAGTTTGACGGGTTGGTTTCAAATACGTGACCTCGTGCAATTATTTTACTGAAATTTTAAATGTAAAGATCTTCCGAGGTTTGTTATTTAAGCACAAACTCTTTTACACTGAGCTAATTGACGGAAAGATAAAAATTGGCTTGAGTGTTGGCGTGTTTGTGTGGTCATTTAATTGAACCTGTCGCTCAATGGGAGTTTGGGGATGATGCTCGATGTTTATCGGATGCTTGGCGAGGGTTTGGATGTCGAGTTGCGGTTGAGGCCAAACTGATACTCCTTTATGGAATGCTGTTTAGGCGGGGATTCTAAACGTTGCCGTGTCCGATGGGGCAGGACGATGCCCGGTCATGCCAAAAGACCGCCAACTCGTGTGTTGGCTGTGACCGAAGGGTCGTAATAATTGGAACACGTGTGAATGATGATGATGCATTGTGCTTGATTATGGGGTAAAACTGTTAGACATGGTATGAGACGTGCCAAAACAGATTTTACCTTATAATCGAGATCCGTGTGGATGCTTGATGCATGAGAGTTATGTGTTTAGATTATTGATTACACTCATTATAATTATAATGACATATGTGACGTACTAATATGTAGGGGTGTGCCAAGGCGAGATAAGATTGTATGCCATTGCATGATTAGGCTACCTTCATACGAATTTGCGTCCTAATTGGGACTTAGGCCATTAACTCGCTGAGATTTTATCTCACCTCGTTGTTGATAACTATTTTCCCTCTATAGCATGGAATCTACTAAATGCGGATGTAGTGGGCAGGAGATGCGATACTTTTTTGCTGGTCTTGCCGTTAGTGAAGCTAGAGTTAACCCTAGCATTTCCGAACCTTTTTGCTCATAGGTCGTGTATGAGTTGTCTTTTGTTGTAGACCTGTACATGTTAAACTCTTTGGGTTAACAAGTGAATAAATAAAGGTGTGGCTTTTAAAAGTCGTTTGTTGTGTTTTACTATCCCTGATTTATTGATTGATTGGATGTTTATTTAAGTTGCTTTATCATGCGTTTAATCAAAAGATAAAAAGAATGGGTCGGTGACGCATCCTGGGACGTCGCATTTTAATCGACCGAGGGATGTTCGTGTGCTCGGGTTCGGGGCATGACATCCCTGTCTAAAATGGTATCAGAGCCTAGTCAAGGTTTGAAGTGATAAGGTGCAATGGGTTTTTGGGATAGTTAATTAGGAAAAACATTTTCCTTATTCTTATGCTTGTGCGGGTTGCTCAGACTTCTAATTCCTTGTGGGAATTGGAAAGCAGGTTTTTGTAAGGACCCTGCGAGATGAGCGATCCTGAGCAGAAGGCCCCCTCGGAGAAGGGCCATAGCAATTTTGATAGGTGCCAGGGAAAGGGTGCCAACTCGAGCTGGTGCTAGAGAAAGGGCACTGAGACGGACTGGTGCTAGAGGGAGAACATCGGTGCAGGTGGGTGCCAGAGAGAGGACACCAGTTGATCCTAGGGTTGACAGGATCTTGCAAGTCCTAAAGACCTTGGGGAACATGGTCGGGCAGGCAGCAGTTCAGAATCAAGCTGCCGCCACTGCTGCCGCCGTTGCACCTACTGAACTCCCACCTAGAAATAGGAATGGTGAGTGGCCTATGTACAAGCTGGTGAAGCATTTTCTAAGACTGAAACCGCCAAAGTTTACTAGAGCAGGTGATCCTGAGGCTGCAATCCTCTGGATCCAAGAATTAGAGAAGGCTTTCGCACTACTAAGATGCTCTGAAGAGGACAAGGTAATCTTAGCTGTCTATCAGTTGCAGGGTAACGCAAGCACGTGGTGGAATGCCACTAAAGGAAGAGTGTTTCCTGAGGATATGATTCCGGAGTGGAATGCCTTTGTTGAAGTATTTTATGGAAAATATTTCTCGGACTGTGCTCGAGAACAAAAGATGGCCGAGTTCCAGTATCTCCGTCAAAATCAGATGTCTGTGGACCAATATGAGGCAAAGTTTGCCGAATTGTCAAAGTATGCATCGAAGTTGATTGAGGACCCGATGGATGGAGCAAGAAGGTTCAAAGATGGTATGAAGCCGGAGATTAAGGACCTACTAGTGCTGGACTATGACGAATTGTATGAGAGGGCCCAGTTGATTGAGAGGGACCTGAATGAACAGGTAGTCACATCTGGGTCGCAGTTTGTGCCCAATAGAGATAACAATCGGTTTGGGAAGAGGCAGCAAGCTCAGAATCAAGCTGTTGTTGTTGCCGCCACCGTTGCCACTGTTGCTGTCGCCGCTGCCGCCGCACCTACTGAAGTCCCACCTAAAAATGGGAATGGTGAGTGGCCTATGTACAAGCTGGTGAAGCATTTTCTAAGACTGAAACCGCCAAAGTTTACTGGAGTAGGTGATCCTAAGACTGCAACCTTCTGGATCCAAGGTTTAGAGAAAGCTTTCACACTACTAAGGTGCTCTGAAGAGGACTAGGTAATCTTGGCTGTCTATCAGCTACAGGGTAACGCAAGCACGTGGTGGAAGGCCACTAAAAGAAGAGTGTTTCCTAAGGGTATGGTCCCGAAGTGGAATGCCTTCGTCAAAGTATTTTATGGGAAATATTTCTCGGACTATGCTCAAGAACAAAAGATGGCCGAGTTCCAGTATCTTCGTCAAAATCAAATGTCTGTGGACCAATATGAGGCAAAGTTTGCCGAATTGTCAAAGTATGCACCGAAGTTGATTGAGGACCCGGTGAACAGAGCAAGAAGGTTTAGAGATGGTCTGAAGTCGGAGATTAAGGACCTACTGGTGCTGGACTATGACGAATTATATGAGAGGGCTCAGCTGATTGAGAGGGACCTGAATGAACGAGTAGTCGCATTTGGGTCGTGGTTTGTGCCCGATAAAGATAATAATCGGTTTGGAAAGAGGCAGCAGGCTCGGAATCAAGCTGCTGCTGCCGCCACCGTTGCTACTGTTGCTGCTGCCGATTGCTGCTGCCGCCGTCGCCGCCACACCTGCTGAAGTCCCACCTAGAAATGGGAATGGTGAGTGGCCTATGTACAAGTTGGTGAAGCATTTTCTAAGATTGAAACCGCCAGAGTTTACTGGAGCTGGTGATCCTGAGGCTGCAACCTTATGGATCCAAGGTTTAGAGAAAGCTTTCGCACTACTAAGGTGCTCTGAAGAGGACAAGGTAATCTTGGCTGTCTATCAGCTGCAGGGTAACGCAAGCACGTGGTGGAATGCCACTAAAAAAAGAGTGTTTCCTGAGGGTATGGTCCCGGAGTGGGATGCCTTCGTCGAAGTATTTTACAGGAAATATTTCTCGAATTGTGCTCGAGAACAAAAGATGGCTGAGTTTCAGCGTCTCCGTCAAAATCAGATGTCTGTGGACCAATATGAGGCAAAGTTTGGCGAATTGTCAAAGTATGCACCGAGGTTGATTGAGGACCCGGTGGACAGAGCAAGAAGGTTCAGAGATGGTTTGAAGTCGGAGATTAAAGACCCGCTGGTGCCGTTAAATCTCAAGGACTATGACGAATTGTATGAGAGGGCCCAGCTGATTGAGAGGGACCTGAATGAACGGGCAGCCGCATCTGGGTCGCAGTTTGTGCCCAACAGAGATAACAATTGGTTTGGGAAGAGGCCAATGACGGGAGGAAAGTATCCCATCCCTCCCAACCGAAAGGGTGGAATTGGAAAGCCAGCACAAAACTCGAATAATGTGTGCCAATTCTGTGGAAGGAAACATAGATCAGCCCCGTGTCCTGCTAGAACGAGAGCTTGCTATGGATGTGGCCAGCACGACCATCAGGTGAAGAACTGCTCGCGCAGACCCATGGGAGTGCAGACACCATTGCCGCAAATAGGATAGGCAATGGGGGGTGCGTCGCAGAACGCACGTCAGGGCATTTTGAGCAGGCCTCCGGTGCAAGGAAGGGTATACGCTGTCACCCGAAGGGAGGCGGAGAACTCGCAAAACGTGGTTACAGGTACGGTCTCATTGAACGACTATGTTGCTTATACTTTATTTGATACTGGAGCCATGCATTCATTTATTGCTGAATAATTTGTTAAGTTAATGGGGTTAAGTCCAAAACTATAGGAAGCAGTCATTAGTATATCCACCCTCTTAAATGATAAAATGTTGTCGGCGATAGGGTGTCCTAATTACAAGTTAGTGATTGATGATCGAAAGTAAATAATAGATTTGATTGTGTTAGCAATGTTTGATTTCGATGTGATTATTAGTATGGATTGGCTCACCAAGTAACGAGCTACCATGGATTGTTATCGTAAAGCGATTCGGTTCAATCTGTTAGCGGGTGGAAGTTTTGAGTTTGTTGGAAATCGAGGAGGACCCTCGATTACTTTAATTTCGTCACTTGAGGCAACCTAGTTGTTGGATGTGGGTTACCAAGGTTACTTGGCAATTGTGGTTGATACGTCAATTGAGGAGCTAAGGATAGAGGATATTGCCGTAGTGCGAGAATTTTCTGACATTTTTCCTAAGGAGTTGCCTGCCCCTAGAAAGGGAGATAGAGTTCGTGATTGAGTTGGCCCTGGGACGGAGCCAATTTCTAAGGCTCTTTACCGTATGGCACTATCAAAATTAAAAGAGCTAAAGGTTCGAATGCAAGAGTTGTTGGACAAAGGATTTATTTGTCCTAGTATATTGCTTTGGGGAGTGCCAGTTCTATTTTTAAGGAAGAAGGATGGTTCGTTACGCTTGATTATGGCTTAAAACTGTTAGGCATGGTATGGGATGTGCCAAAACGGATTTTACCTTATAATCGAGACCTGTGTGGATGCTTGGTACGTGTGAGTTATGTGTTCTGATTATTGATTATGCTTATTTTAATTATAATGGCACATGTGACGTGCTAATATGTAGGGGTGTGCCAAGGCGAGGTAAATTTGTATGTCGTTGCATGATTAGGCTACCTTCGTACGAATTTGCGTCCTAATTGGGGCTTAGGTCGTTGACTCACTGAGATTTTATCTCACCCTGTTGTGGATAATCAATTTCAGGGCCGTAGCGTGGAGATCAACTAAGTGCGGATGTAGTGGGCACGAGATGCGACACTTTTTCGCTAGTCTTGCTGTTAGTGAAGCTAGAATACCTGACCTTTCTGACCCTTTTTGCTCATAGGTCGTGTAGGAGTTGTCTTTTGTTGTAGACTTGTACATGTTAAACTCCTTGGGTTAACAAGTGAATAAATAAAGGTGCGGCTTTTAAAAGTCATTTGTTGTGTTTTACTATCCCCGATTTGTTGATTGACTGGGTGTTTATTTAAGTCGCTTCCGCATGCATTTAATCGAAAGATCAAAAGAATGGGTCGGCGACGCATCCTGAGAGATCGCATTTTAATCGACTGCCGAGGTATGTTTGTACGATCGGGGTTCGGGGCGTGACAATTATAGCTTTGTGGCAATATCATACTTTAAACGGAGCACCTTTCCAAAAGTCCGATCATTCAATACATGAGTCACTCAAATGATGCCGCAAGCAACATACATCAGGTACCCAATGGATATGTGTCAGAATGGTAGATGACGGCATGGACAAGATACGAGGCCAAACATCATACATGCAACGGCTGGTAGAAAGTAGTCATTCTTTCACTACAAGGACACGAATCTGATCAAGGATTTATTGCCGTCTAAGAAATTCTTAAGAAAGCACATTTATTGCCATTTATAAACGGTTATAACAAAACAAAGACATTCAACAATCTGATCAAGGGAAAAAACCTAAGAAAACAAAGGTACCAATCCATACTAAGGATCTTAAGAGCCACTGGAATAACCAAAAAGCACTTGTGAAAATTTGAACACCTGCCCCATATGTATATGCATATGGAACTGATTCATTTGCTCCAAATCTAAGCCTAGAAACTGTACATCGAAACCAAGGGTATGACAATTCATATGCTCCAGGAAAATTATTTTAATAGGTGTGGTCAAAGAAACAATGATAGTAATAAATGTCCATATCAACATCTAACTCCATGAAACACGAAGAGTTGTACAGAGTTATTTATCATCCTTCTGTGGACAAGTAAAATTTGCTAGTAGCAAACAAAAGCTAGTTTACCGGAATTAAAAGGGAGGGAACAGCTAATCAAGCTGTATACCTCTGTTACAAACCAATGCAACATCCATAGAAAGCAAGCAATGTCCCTCGTTGTCAGCTCCCTTTCTCTATCATCATTTATGGGCGAAGCCGATTCAACTTCAAACACATTCCGCGCACCAAATCCAGCAGGAGATTCATTCATGCTTTCTGCATTTGGCCACCTCTCAAACTGTGCCGTTTGAGTCATTGACATATCCAGTCCTTGAGAAACGCTATGGGGAGGTAAATCACCATGAGCGAAGCTCCCAGATATGTCACTACAAACGGCTCCTTGTAATTGTTAATACCCTGTAGCGAGAAACTTCGCATCATTTTAGACATAACTCAAGCACAATACACAGCAAAAAAAGTAAAAGAAACAAAGAGAGTCGTCATTGTCATTTGCATGATTGGAAAATGGCATCTTGACTTCATAGAGTGACCATTGTCTAATGAAGTTGCACCATTTCCCTAGATACTATGATTTGTTGAGTCTCAATTACTTGATCAAAACACAGAACGGCATATCAGCGCAGAAAATAATTTAATCATCCATGTCAAACAGATAATGGAATTCCAAACTGCAAGGCCAATTTCATGCAAAGCCAATTGGAATGAATGTGATAAAAAAATTCCTAGCTTCGACTTCATTTTCTCGCAACAAACCTTAAAGAAGGTTCATGGGTAGCACCAAATACAGCAATACAATACACAGATAATTATTTGAGTGCCTCAAGCAAGTTCACCCCAGGTCAAATCTAAATCCCAGCATTCTTTATGAAACAAGATAAAGACTACACCAGCTCTGTATCTCCAACACAAGTGCATTGTTTGCACATGTAAGTTATCCCTAAACAATGTTTCTGAAAATTGCAAGCTCTCTCCCTCTCTCCCTCGCATTTAACTATGTAAAATAGAAGAAATTTTCGAACGAAAAAAAATTCAAACTAAATCAACGCCATTCAGCATTCATGCAAACATTACCTGGACATTTATTCTCTACTTCAGATCCTAACAGAACCGAGACAAAAGGTTTTGAATCTTGCCTAGTTGATACGTAAAACCGAGGCTACAAATGTTGATTATATCAACTTTAGAAGCTTCAGTGGTTGTTCCAATGATGAAGCACAGCTCATGCAGATTTTAGAATCTCTGGTAAGTTTCTCCCCCTCTCTCTCTAGTCAAGTTGATATTGTAAAATAAGGTTAAAAAGAAGAAGCACAGCGCCACCAATTCAGTGGTTTAGTGAGCTTAATCAATGGATGTTGATGCTGTGAAATTATCTGTTGTTCACCATGATGGGGATTAGATGAGTCCGATGGCAAGAAATGACCAAATTCCCAAATCCCATCACCCACTAGTAAAAGCATATGCCAGGGTTGGTTCACAGCAATTAGAAGAGCCATTGCCTCATCGGAAACATTAGATGTCCTACCCATCATAGACATTTACTTTCAATGTGGGTCTCAGTGACTTAGGGAGAAAGCGACAGTCTTAATTTGCTGTCCAATCCTCGAAAAACATGCTCAATACCAATAATGAGCGGGCTTCAATCGAATATATATACGCGGACCGAGCAGCAACACCAGAAGCAATGCGGTCCCACGTAACCAAATCAATTCAGCAGCCAGTAAACAAATGCAGCTCAAGAAAGATGAACAGACAAAACCCGCCCTGCCAGAGCATCATCACCAATTCAGAATCTAGAACTCGTCCAGTTCAAACATAAGACATAGACAAGTTTCTTCCATCCGCAAAACTTGGAGCGAGGGCAGAGATCATCATAAAAGTAAGCAAGAAGAGAACGAGAAAAATTTACGTACCGACGCCACCGGAGCCTCCGACGACGACGACGACGACGAGAACCAGCTCGAGAGGATGCCCCGGGGAAGCAGCAGCTCCAGAATCAGCGACGACCTCGGTGCCGCCGGCGCGGTGGGTTTCCCAGTCCCTCCTCCTTCGCGGCGTCAACGACTGATGCCGCCGCGACGGCTCTTCGAGATGGGAGCGCCAGAGAAGCTACCTCCGGCGTGGGAAGTTCCGGCGAAGGAGACGAACGGAGAGAGAAGATTTCTTGAGGCGCTGCCAAGAATCCGTCGAGCGCCGGCGCCGGCGACGGCGGAGCTGGAGAAAGGGGAGGGAACGTGAACTGATCCTCCTCCCGTTATGGACGTCCCAGGCCGCGCAGCTTCGATTTTCCTTATTTATGTATTTATTTATTTTTAATTTTAGGACAACCTTAAACTATCTGATCATCTTACGTAATTTGTCCGAGATACGGTCAAATCGCGACTATCTTGTAAATTTGTCGAATTTCTAAACCGCATCAATTTACAAATTTCTTCTATTCCTTACGGAACAAGGATCTCCTTATCTCGAGTGTTTAATCATACATTTGGATTAATAGATTACTAATGAAGCAAGCGATCACGAGAGTTGCATTATTGTGTTTATTGAAGGGCGATTCAGAAAATTTAGTGGTGAGGAAAAAGGTCGAGTTGCATGAGGATGTGGTACATTTTTCATTCGCCTAAATAAAAGAAAAATTCTATGCATTGCTTGTCCCGTGTTAAGTGCAATCAGTGTATTGAAAATGAAAACATTTTATGCATCTAACCTATCCCCGAACAATATTTTCAAGAATCACAAGTTCTCTCCCTTGGAATAGAAGGATAGACATCTGGGCATTGGAGATTGGACTTGTGGATAATTTCGTCTCTTCGACTACTTCTACTGTTTTTCAAATTTGACTCTGTAAAGATTGTTGCGGTATTCATATTTGGACATTTATACTAAATATTAGGGTGTCAATAACCGAACCAAAAACCGAACCGAAAAATTCGGTTTTTTCAGTTCGGTTTTCATTAAAAACCGAAATTTTTCAGTTTGGTTCGGTTTTTATCGGTTAATAGAACCGAACCGAACCAACAAATAAAAGTGAAGAAATCTGAGTTTAACAGAAGAAAAAAAAAAACGAAAACCGAAAACCAAAGGTTAAAAATCAAAAAATCGAACCGAACCGAACCGTTAACACCCCAAATATGGAACACTTGAAATCTTTCAAAATAAGGAAAAAAAAGAAGAATTGAATATGTTTATTTGCAAAGTCATATATTTTGACAGCTCCTTTGGAGCCGTTGGGAGCTTGCTTCGCGATCCGACGGCTCCGGCCCGCCCAATTCAAATTAAATTCAATCAAACCCTGCAACGCGCTAAACTCTCAAATCTTCTCTCTCGCTCGCGCGCTCTCTCCCGTGCAGGTACGTTCGATCGTCTTGCTCGGACAGCGTTGTTACTCGTATGTCGAATCGATATCGCGTGTATTCGATCCATCCTTGCGGCTTTCCTCTTGAATCATTCATGCCGCCAGTTCTCGCGCAGCAGATCGTTCAGTAGGCCTGTGCTCTCCCGCGAAGTTCCTACTGCATTGTCCTCGTCCTTGGCTCGGCCTCAAAGCCCTCTCGATTGGAGTTTCAGACTTTTCGTCGTGCGAATCTTGCGTTCGCTTCCATGGTGCTCGAGCCGAGAACAATGCTGTCTCTTTGCTGTTATCGCGTCGGGAGGATGAATGCGAGGTCGACTGGGTTGCTCTTATCACATTTATTTGTAAATACAAACCACTATTACGTTTGAATTTAGTACCTGGATCATTTTCTTATTCGTTTTCAACATCAAATAAAACAGCTTTTGCATGTGCTAATGCGAACTAGAACAGATGTAATTGTTTATGCTGAGAGGAGGCTTTTCAGGTGTTAGGAGTTCCTTGCACCGCAGAGGGTAGAACAAGATAGAATGCAGGAGCAATGGCACAACACAATCTCGACCCGCCAGAAGATAAATTGAAAACAGTAATTTGCAAATTGAGATTGCGTGCATCAACTAAAAAAACCAAAGAATTTCTTGTGTGTGTAGACGTGTGTAGAGAGAGAGGTTTATTACATCAAGGGCTCAATACCCAAACCAGATATGGGAACACAAACTTACACTTTTCCCATTTACAAATCACTATCAATGACAAACATAATCACATCTACTTTACCTTCCATATAAGCCTGCATGTCTATAAGTATCCTCAAAACGATACCGAGTGCATGATTAGTGCACTGGCAGAGCTAAATGGACAATACAGCCGTATTATCCATGTTTCTCCGTGCTACAAACCCAATTTCTTTGAGAACCAGCCTGAAAGATTCGCTATCACAAATCCTACAAATACCTGCAATGTTGTCGAGAGCACCAAAGTAACCATTGCGTCAACAGTCAAAGAATAGTTACAGTGGAGATCCCACCACATGGAAATACTCAGCCTATTCAAGATAGAGAGATTGGTCTATTGAAGGAATTGACAGCAATTTGATGTTATGTGCAGATCAGAGAAATGCACGAGCTCATAGGACAAATTTCCTTGGAAGAGTATAGTTGTTTATACAGTATTTGATCAGGTTCACGACTAGCTGAGTTCCAGACCTAAATAAACTTAGTGCACTTATTTCATGCATCAGATTGACACACTTTCGACCAGAATAAGAAATTCACATCACTTGACAAGCGCTCAAGTTTTGCTGCTTAGTCTGTTAGCTTTTACTTTTATCAGTTTGAATTTCCATTTTCCTGAAAAAAGTAGCTTCTATCACTGTCGACTTGAAATAGCACACAGTGGAGCCCAGAAGGCACAAAAATATGTAAATTTCCTAGCACATGCATGATTGGTCATGATGTTATAAATCAAATTCTTTTCTAAAATAAAGCCATCGTGTTGCTTTGATATCCATTTGACCAAATGCTAATAGACAGGGAACTCTCCTATGATTACAGGAATACCAGAATAAAACAGTAGGGACTTGTCAATCTCTTCCTAGTTAAGATAGCAGGAAACAACCTATCAGCAATCTCGTGTCACCAAGAAATTATAAGTGTCATGCTTTGGATGTCTAATAACTCATCCGGGAAGAAAGGTCCTAAATTTTCATCAGCAGAAGTCTTTCATAATTACACTAATTTTTCCAAAAGGTATTTTGTTAATTATACACCTTGGGGCTAGACCCTGATATTGATTGACACAATGTAGTTATATAGCTATGTAGAGAGTTCATAGAAGAATTTCAACCAAAAGTCCAGAGAAGCATATGTCAAATCCCCTACACAAAATGCACACAAATAGCATATCAAAATGAGCATACATGCACTATCAATGATGAAAGTAGTAATTTTTCAACTTTTTGGCAGTGTATTCAATATCTTTTAAAGATGCCTAAATAAATAACTTAGCTCCACACGTATGATAATGAAATACATGCATCTTTTACATGTATGTAAATTGTCAGAGAGCTTCATTTTTAAATTATTGAATTCAGGCCATGTTTTATTATTGTGCTACTAGTGAAAGCATGTCACAGTTTAGTTTCCTGACAGCCCTACTACTAAGATTGGTTAGTCACCTGAGTTGAGCCGAGGATGTAAATTGCGGAATAATGACGACCATGGATCACCATGTCAGCCAACATTGCCAGTGGTATGGTAAGAGACATCCCTAGTGTAGCCACTAATGGTGTTGTCCATACAACACATAATGCCCTGCAAAATAGTCAGACACGTGGGGTCAGGAATGGCATGTGTGAAATGTCTTACCTGAAGAAATAAAGGTACATACCAGAAATAGTCGGAAAGGACACTTCCAACCAAGCCATTGGCAAGAACAACCTCATCCATTTTTACAGAATGAGGAATTGTGAACTTAGGCTCTATCCCTAATGCTGTCAATGGCCATACTACAAGATGAAAGATTCAAGTCCAAAATCAAGAAGCTAGTATAAATTTATGAAAAGGAAATTGAATTTTTGAAAAGGAAATAATGAGAAAAAAATTCAAGTTGACAATGTTGCAGAAGTTCTCATTACAATCATCAGACCTCAAAAATGTTGAGCAGAGTGTCATTAAATTTTGTTGTATTCTTTCTCTAGAAAAAGAAAAGGAGGGTAAACTGGTCCTCTGCAGACATTAGGATATGCAGGAATTTCTCAAATCGAGGGACCACTATGCTCTAAAAAGTATGTAGGGAGCACCCTAAATTAGTAAGTTGTGGAGTCTGAAAGATTTCTGGCTGCTTGACTGTACTTTATTCATTAAACATTTAATACATGAGAAACCAAGCCATAGTTTTATAAAGTTGCAAACGGGAAGGTGAAAACAGCAAAATTTCCATCTCTTCAAACCCCATCAAGTCTTAAGATTTTTGCAGAGATTACCGGGAATATATAATTTGACTAGCGGTAACAATGAAAACTACAAATATAAAAGGGGGGAAATAGCCAATGGAAAACCATAATAAATTTTAGCACAACATCATCAACAAACATGCACATGCACATGCATATAGTTGCCGCCCAATTTGCCTAAAAGGAATCAGATTTTTCCATTGTCCTAGCTCATGAGAGAGACAGAGAGAGAGGATCTCACCTAGCCACCATAGAGCTACAAGGGTAAACAATCCAATGTATCCAAACAACTTTTGCACATCAGCTCCCTCCCCTTCTTCACCAGCAAACTTCTTGAGGAGTACTGTAACATTTGTTTTAGTTCGCTAGTAGGTCAACATAAAATAGAATGACGATATTGTAAAAGAGAGATTATCTTACCTGTGAATAGCCCATATGACATAGCTGAAAGCAAGCCAAAGAGATCCCCAACAAGAGAGCGCTTCCCATTTCTGAAAATCATATAATTAGCCATCACAATATGAAAGCATGCATTAAAGCATGCTGTTTTGCTCATGTCAATGGTTCTTTGTACTATTTAAAGCAAAATATGGAAAAACCACAAACTCAATGCAGCTTCCAACAGTAGATTGACATACTTAGTTGATTGAGGAATTGGAGATAATGTGAACAAATAATACAAAATCAATTATCACAGCATCTCTTCTCACAATTGACAACTTGTGTATTGCCAAAATTAGTGCTTCAAAGACCAATGCCATTAAGTAATAAAAGAATGGTAACAAATGTAATCTTTTGTGGTTACATATAAAATACAAGGGTAAAATGTTAAATCGTGAGGAACCCTCTGATTTTCTGTCTTCTTAGAGGACAGGACACTGATAACAAAAACTATGTGTAATTGATCTTGCAAGATAAAATCTTCATTGATTGTTTTTTTTTTTTTTTTTTTTAAGAAAACTGGAAAGAGAAAGGGTTGGAATGAATTTGGAGTGCTGGGATATGGAATTGCTTTAGTATCTATTTATAAATATCAAGGTAGTCCAATTTGAGGGGTAAACTCAAAACTAAAATGGTGGCCAACAAATTGCATGTTAAAAAAAAAAAAAAATAAAAAATATATGGTACCACTAGATGAGAACATTTTGTAGCAATAAGGAATTAGAGGAGTCAAATTTGAAGATTGAACAGAGCATCTTGCCTCGGAAAAAATAAAAGCTTAAAATGCAACCTCATTTAAACCCAGCCAGGGTATTCTCCCCAATAATGATGCTGAAGTCTCAAAAAGAAAAGCCTTTCCAGTTTGCAAGTCCGGAAATAGCAAACAGTTATATTAGAGGAAGAATAATGGCACCACCAACTTTGCATGTCGGCTACATTTCATTATACATGATTAAAGTATGGTACTAAAAGTGCCAAACTTCGATTCACATATATATAAAAGTATAAACAACAGCATCACTAAGAAACTTACGAAGAAGTGTTAAATTTGGAGTCGTCAGCTGCCCAAGTTTTCCCAAGAGTTGTCATGACAACACCTGCCATGCTGACGAAGACTGCAACAACTTTTGATACATTTAAAGAATCTTGGCCCAAAAGGACGCCGATGAACAGAGTGAAAAGACCTGAAGTGGACGAAAGTACAGTCGTACTAGCAACACTTGTTCTTGCGAGGGCCGCATTTGATAAATACTGCAATCAATACGATACTGTCTATCAGCACTATGCAGTTCCTGTTCTATTGAATGAAACTTGGTTCTACTCCTATGATTAATAGAATAAATGCAATATAGTGACCTAATGACAATTTAAAAAAATAAAAAAAAAAGTTTCCACTCAAATGATTATAGCATTGTGGCAGGATCATGCTTCAAACAGAGCTCCTTCCCAAAACCCAGATCATTCAAAACACAAGATAAAGTCACTCAAATGATGCCGCAAGCAACACATTGGGTACCTGATGGAAATGTGCCAGAATGTTGGATGACAACATGGACAGGATATAAGGTCAAACATCATATTTGCAATACCTAGTAGGAGTTACTTATTGATTCACTATGAGGACACAAAATCTATGCGGGCCACATAAGAAAATCTCAAGAAAGCACATTTGAAAGCCAGTTGTAAACAGTAGTAACAAAAACAAGGACAGTCAACAATATTGAGGAAAGAAACCTAAGAAAGCAGAGGTACCAATCCATGCTAAGGATATTTAGAGCCACTGGAATAACCAAAAAGCACTTGTGAAAATGTGAACACTTGCCCCCATATGTATATACATATGTCACTGATTCATTTGTTTCAAATCTAAGCCTGGAAACTGTATATCGAAACCAAAGGTATGAAAAAGTTCATATGCTCCAGGAAATTTTTTTAATTAGGTTCACTCAAAGAAACAATAACACTAATAAATGTCAAACCAACATTTGATTCCATGAAACCCAAAGAGTTGTGCAGAGTTATTATCATTGATCCATGGAAATAAGAAGTAAGAAGTGGAAAAACAAAAGCAAGTTTGCAGAAGAAAAAAGGGAGGGAAACTCAAAATCTAGTTGAATACCTCTGTTACAAACCAGATAGGGGCAATGTAACATCCGCAGATAGCAATCTCCCTCATTGTTAACTCCCTTTTCCTATCATCTTTTCTTTTAGATACCAATGGACTTGTTTCTCCATTAGATGAGAGGTCAGCTTCACTATCTTTTCTGGCCAAAGCCGATTCAACTTCGAACACATTCTGCACACCAATGTATTTTAGGGGAGGACTAGATCCAGCAGAAATTTCACCCGTGCTTTCTGCATGTTTGTCACCTTTTGAATTGCGCTGTTTAAGTAATTTACATAACCAGTCCTTGAGAAATGCTATTGGGAGGTAAACTACCATAAGAGAAGCTCCAAGATATGTCACTGCAAATGGCTGTTTGTAATCTGTAAAAATATCCTGTAGTGAGAAAGTTCACATCACATGAGACATAACTCAAGCACAACATACAAAAAAGTGAAAGAAACAAAGAAAGAGTTGTCATTATAATTTGCATGATTGGAAATGGCATCTCAACTTCATAGAGTGACTATTGTCTAATGGAGTTGCCCCTTTTCCATCATACAATTCACATTTTAAGATGAAATTTTAATTGAAACTTCATTAAATCGATTTCACTACTTCACAAAATATCACGGGGAAAGTGCCACTATAATAGTCAGTAAATAAGAAACAGAAAGTGGACACAACTCAGGCAATACTAGCAGTCTATTTCCTCGCGTGAGTTTGGATTACCTGAATTGAATGCTAGAGCACTAGATATTACAAATGAAAGTACTAAAGTTTTACTTGTGGACGTAAAAAATCTATTTTGACAAGTGGGGGAGCAAAAGAAGACTTGGATAATTGCAGCATAAGTGGCTTACTGCCGGGATATGGGCACAAGCTGTCAAGTAAACCAGCTATTTAAACAGACCATCTTGCTTTCAAATATCTCATGACCTGAATACAAGGGCGGGTTTATTTCTCCCAGAAAACTTAGTACAAAGATTGATACAATGAGGCCATCATTAATGCATAAAAAGCCTGAGGGAAATGTAGATAGTCTTGTTTTGATCAGTTTGCCTCCATGTGAAGCAGTTAATCATTATTTCAGTTAGCTAGCTATTCAGTTGGCTGGACTTCATAGTACACTACAGGAATCAGAATCGTAATCGTTGAACAGTCACAAGCTACATGGAGAGACCCTAGACCATGATTTATTGAGCCTCAATTGCTTGAACAAAACATAGAATAGTATTTCAGCATAGAACATAATCCAATCATTGATGTCAAACCAATAGTGGAATTCCAAACTGCAAGGCCAATTTCAAGCAAACCCAATTGGAATGAATGCGACAAAATGCCTAGCTTCAATTTTATTTTCATAATCTGACCACAGATGCAGGTTCATATCCTCCCAGAAAACTTAGTGTAGAAATTCATACTATGTGGCCACCATTGATGCACAAAAAGCCTGAGGGAAATGTAGATAATCTTGTATGAGCAGTTTGATTCTGTGTCAAGCACTTGACTGTTGTTTACTTAGCTAGCTATTTGGTTGGCTGGACTTCATAGTGCACTATGAGAATCAGAAAGCCATAATCGTTGGACAGAGTCATGAGCTACATGGGGAGGCCCTAGACACGTACAATGAATTATTGAGCCTCAATCACTTGATCAAAACACAGAACAGCATTTCAGCACAGAACGATCCAATCATCCATCTCAAACCGATAATAAAATTCCAAATCACAAGGCCGATTCCAAGCAAACCGATTGAAATGTATGTACAAAATGCGTAGCTTCGACTTAAAAGCACAACCTTTGAATTGAAGGTTCGCGGGTATAATCAAATACACCAATACAATACAGATAATCAACTGAGTTCCTAGTTCAGCTCAGACAAATCTAAAACCCAACATTATTTTTGAGGCAAGATAAAGCCTCAACCAGTTACTTCTCAAAACATCCCTTAACAATTACCCAAACGGCAAGGACAGTGCTAACGTCCCATCCCGTTCAGACACCGTACAAAAAGCCTCATAAATAGAAAACCACGGAATCCGCAGCAGCAACAGAAAGAGCTTGGAATTCACGAGAAAATACAAGAGACCAACCTGGGTGACTTCAGCAGAGGTGACCCAGATGATTACCACCGCAGCTATAAGCAGCAAACCGGCCCTGTATCTCCACCCCATGAGAGAAATCTAGCCCGACGACCCAGACGACCCAACCGAGCTAAAACTCGCTTCAACCTCAGATCTCCAAGCTATTCCCCCTAAAAAAAAAACTCAACTTGGTGCTCAGAACAAGGAGCGACGGATCCAAGATCGCGGGATTCGAATGCTCGAGGCCGAGTCGAGAAAAGGGTTCTTCCAAACACAGGACCAAGAACCGGATTTCGACTTCCCTTTTTTCGAGGGGTGATTTGGAGAAGAAGCGAAGGAATGTAACGGAGGAAGAGGAGGAGGAGGATGATTACATTAATGTTAAAGAATGGCGAAATTATTGTTTAATAGTTCGGTGGTATTATTTTGCAAACTCTCCCGTCTCCAATTACTGCCTGCGTTTGAAGCTTCGGTGGGCCATCAGCTGATCCTTGCGCTATAGAGAGAGAGAGAGAGAGAGAGAGAGAGAGAGAGAGAGAGTCTCTTTCATGTCCGCTCGAATTGCACACCTCTCTCTCTCCATCTCTTTTTCTCTCACTACTGTTAGAAATGGCAAATTTCGTCTCTCGGTCTCGTCGGGGTCTCTGGTATTTTTGGAAACCCTGTCGAATCCGAGCATGCGGGGAAGGCTGCGCGTCGCCCTTGGCTCCCACGTAATTGGGAAACTGTTGTCTTAACCTGATTTTCTTTCTCGTTCTTTTGTTATTGTTTGAAGAAAATTAACTAGACCTTAATTAACTCCTAGGAAAAAAATGAGAAAGTTAAGGCTCCGTTTCTTTCTAGAAAAAGCGATTGTTGTGATAACAATTTATATAGTTTGAAATATTTTTTTTTCGGTATCATTTGAAATAATTAAGTAATGAAAAAAGGTTCTCATAATTGACTAATACCTTATATCTAAATTCTTTTGGGAACGGTGAATATATTTTCCACTAATTCATTTTTAAAAAGAGAAAAAGTCACTAAAAATCTCAAATTTTGCCAAAAGTAACAAATTTACCTAATTTTTTTTTTTGACATGAAAAACCCAAAACTTTGCTAATCATGACACCTTTACCCTAAACTTTATAGCCAATGACATCTTCGTCTTATCATTTTTCTTTTCTTTTTTTTATTCTTCTCTCTTCCTTCCGGGAAACCAAACTCAGGTAGGGAGGTCCCAAAAGCCTCAAAAAAATGAGAAAGTTAAGGCTGCATTTCTTTCTCGAAAAAACGGATGATTTGATAACTGTTTATATTATTTGAAATAATTAGTTAAGAAAAAACGTTATCATAATCAATTAATAATTTATATTTAAATTTTTTTTGGAATGATGAATATATTTTTCACTCATTTATTTTTATAAACGGGACAAGTGATCATTTTTCTAAAACATGTTTTCTAAATCATTTATTTTTTACGTGATTATATTTGTCTTATGAGAAAGTGCAATAAAAAAATATTTTTACTTTTTCCGATGAATGTATCTTATGCATCTCTGAATACATAAAACCAATCTCTCTTTCGACTCAAATAATTCTATGTATCGAATATACGGAGGTTAAATCCCCAGCTTTTGTCATTCAAGAAGCATAATGGAATGAAATAGGTTTCCTCAATTACAAAAGATAATATTGAGCATGCTACTAGTCGGCTTCTGATGCAAATTTTATATTTGGCTTCATAATTTCATAATAGAATGAGATATGTAGAGTTGGCTCTAATCCTTTAAATTAGGAAAATTGTTAAAAAAATTATAAATTTATTGCATTTTTCAATATTTTTTCACTTTTTGAATTAAATATTTTCATTTTTTGTTAGTTGAGTCAACTTATCAATTTTGATTGAAAATCATTAATGTGGATGCTGAGCATTTTACATGGTATGATTGGTACTACGTGAATATTTTTAATAGTATTTTAATGTTTTTTCAAATTTTTTTTATTTTTATTTTCTCTTCTTTTCCTTCTTTGCTCTTTTTTTTTTTCCCTTTTTTCCTTTTGTCGACCTCGTCGAGAGTAGCCCTTTGCAAATTTGGCAAGGGTTTGCCTTCACCAGCCTAGGCTTAGGGATCCCTTGCCCAAGGTTGGCAACCTCTGTTGGCCATCAGCAAGCCAGGTGATGGATGACAGAGAGAAAAAGGAGAAAGAAAAGAAAAAAAGAAAAGGGAAAAAAAGAAGAAAAAAAATGTAAAGAAGGAAAAGAGAAAAAAATAGAAAAAGAAGAAAAATGAGAAAAAATATTATTAAAATTTGTCCACGTGAGTCTTGGACATTTACGTTAGTGATTTTCAACAAATATTGACTGGATTAACTTAATTAACAAAATATAAAAATGTTATGATTTAATGGGTAAAAAATGCAATATATTTATTTAAGACTTTTAGGACAAATTTTCTCCTATGCATGAGTTTGTCTCCTTTTAGATTACTTGAAATTGAATGAATAGTCTTTATTGATTCAATAGTTTCATAATGTCACCTAGAAAAAAATCAAATACTCGAGGTTTTGCAAATGTAAAGAACCTTAAAGAAATTTTAAAAAAATGTTTGAAGACTCCAAGCAACTTAAAATTAGGAGGTGAATTTAGAGGGTTATAGAGAATTTTTTTTTAAATTAATGGTTACAAAAAAATCTATAGCGCTTAGATTTATTTTGGAAAATAAATGTACATGCACACAAGGTGAGAGAAATTTGTGATATTAAATTTATTTTGACTCTTTTTGGATCATCCGTTTTATGTGGATACACATTTAGGAATAACCATCCGTTTGGATAATAAGCACGAGCTATCATATAGATTTGCTTTTCAATAAGAGTTTTATTTTAAAATTTATTGTACGGTTATAGACTTTTCTTCGGATGGTATGGATAGACGATTAAACATATTTTACAATTGCGATGTTCTCCCTCTAAATTATGGTACTTTTTATTTGAAAGTAAAGAGGGTGGAGACTGCAAATGGCAATACCTTCGCTGGCACGTCGCGGTACTGGTCCCACTCAGTTCGAACGTTATTGTATTACGTGTTTCGAGCAAGTGAAGCTTTTTAAAAGGTGGGTGGGATGCTTCCAATGGAATATTCCGCAATGGAACCATGCTCATCTTGGCAACTAACTTCGTTCGTTTACTTTACGATTAATTTGTCGGTAGTGTTCGGTCCGTGGTGCATGATTTTTCCTACTATACTTGGTACCCCAGTTTCCGATATTCAAATGCTAATTAATTTTAGATTTGATTTGCGTGCATATAAAACGATTATCACTAGCCATTTTTATTGTAAATTCTTATACTTTGCCAACTCATGGATGGAAGTTAAATAATATAATCATATATGAGCTCAATGATTATGAGATTAATGGCTTTAGTACAGAATAATGCCTTTTGCCAATTAGGGTGATTTTTAGGCAAAGTAGAGTAACTTTTTTGGTCGAAAGGAAAATTTTCATTTCACATGTAAGACAAAATCAATCCCAAAGAGTTACAAACCAACGCAAACCTCACAAAGTAAATAAGTTTTAAAAAATGATTCAATGTGGTATAATCTACAAAGACTCGTTTATTCCACAAGAACAAATCTATAATAGCATCAAAGCAAAATGATCATTTGCTAATTATTAAATCTCGCATCATCATTAGCAATGAACAAGTGCTGAAATTTCCCAAACCAGTAGCTATGGTATTGCCAAAAGCCAGTAATTTGCTCTTTTTTTTTTTTTTGGCTTTGTTGGGATTAGATCTCAACTATGCGCGCATGCCCTATATGATTCGTGTGCGAATACAATTTTTAATGTAGTGGCTGCAATTGCTTCAAAACTCATATATTTACAATGATAAAAATAAAAAAGAAGTGAATGAATGTGAGTAAAAATAGGAAATGGTACTCTCTCGTTGTTAAATAAACATATTGTTAAACAAAAACTGCAAGAAAAAAATATTTTCCTAAAAAGCAATAAAGATCACTGTATCAATAGTATGAGGGAAAATTTCAATTAAGGGCCTGAAGTAGAACCGTTTTCTCAAAAAAGGGCCTAAGGTGGACATTATATCAAATAAGGGTCCGAAGTGACCGATTTAGTCTCGAATAAGGGTTTCAACTTGAAAGCTAGTCAAATATTATTTGTAGCTAGGAGTATTTTCGTTTAAAGACTTTTTTTTTCTTTTTTTCTTTTGTTTTTCTTTTCTTTCTTTTTTCATCTTGCTCACCTCCTTCTTGACAAATGCATTAGACTCCTCATACACGAGCTTGCATAGGTGCAAACACAATTTGATTAATTTAGCAAAAGAAGAAAACGAAAAGATATTTGAGAAGTTATGCAGTTTTGCAAAATTGCAAATAGCGTGCTTCAGTTCTGCAGCCTCCCCATCAACAAACTTCAAAGCGCATGCTCTACATTATGCAATTTTGCATCCTCACCCAAGAACTCATCGATTTCGGCATAAGCCAGTTTTTAAGTTATTCGCCACCACTCACCTTCTCTGATGACGATTATGAACTAGAGAATCAAGAAATATCCATAAGTGGGTTTTGGTTTTATTCAATTTGCTTGTAAAAACTTATTATGGCAATTAAAGTAATAGTTTCACGCTCTCCCAGCCAATGAAATTGCCTATGCCACAATAACTTTCACTCGTAACTTCTTGGGAATGTTTTATTGGGTCTAGGTTGGATTATTCATAACATTCATAGATGTAGCTTGCATTAAGGTGGAATATGTGGCTTCTTGAGAGGGTCCAATTGTGTCATGCATGCTAGTTATTTTCAAAGGCTGTCGAATCATTCTGACCTGTGATTGAAGATACTCGCCTTTGGTGGCGATTCGAATAAGACAACACTCAATCTAAAAAATGAATGACTTTGGTCTACACATGTTCAAATAAATTTGCCTTTCTAATTCTGAAATATTATCTACACAGATTTGAAAGAGAATAACAAGATGAAAAAAGTGCAAAATCGCTCAAAAATTCCCAAAACCACGTATTTCACTAAACAAAGCAATGCACACGAGTATCACAGAGATTCCTAAAAAATCTATAATAAATTTGGATTAGACACTTCAATTTGGCTTCTCCTCGCTAAGATCAATCATAGCCTACATGAGCACCGATTTGAATTCAAGCATCGACGACAACGAGGGCAGCAAGCTAATGGCTTACACCTCATCATGCTTCGTGCTTGACCACGACCACAACATGTGGGGATCTAATCGAGCCCATCGTCACATCTTGGTCCACTCGTGCTTGATCTAGGGCTTGGATTGATCTCCATCTTTCAACAAAGGTACTGGAATTGCTGTTGAGGGCAATGACGAATGAGGTTGAGGGCGTTGATGGCTAATTTGGCAAGGAAGATAGAGATGGACTTTGGAGAACGCGATCTAAAGAGTGAAAAAGGCGAAGGCACGATGATGATGAAGAAAAGAAAATGAAGGAGAAAATAAATTAGAAAAAGAATGAAAAAAAGTCTTTAAACAAAAATACCCCTAGATGTAAATAAGATTTGGTTGGCTTTTAAGTTGAGGCCCTTATTTGAAACTAAGTTGATCATTTCAGGTTCTTGTTTGAGACAATGTCCATTTTGGGTCATTTTTTGAGAAAATAGTTCCACTTTAGGCCCTTAATTGAAATTTTCCCATAGTATGATAAATGATAGGTAAGAAATATATCAAGGGTGTTCTAGACTTTTAAAGAATGGACGTTAAATTTGTAAGTTAACGTTGTGATAGCATATAGATAGATCTAGATTAATTAATTAATCACTGGAAAAGGGCGACTCAAGTATTCTAACGTCAAAACTAAATTTTTTTGAGATTGTACCCCAAATATCCCTCATTCCATCGGTCGAAACACTGTTTATTTATTTTTTCTTACTCAAAATATCCACAGTTCATTCCCGGAGAAATTTATGAAGGATTGTTTTGTCGACGCAGATCTAACGGCTTTGAAATTTGTCCTCTCTCATACAAAAATCACCAGCACGAGGTGGTCATGTCCCATAAAGTCTCGTGCAATGCCCCATGTGGTGTCGATTTTGTCATGGCCTCGCGGTTTCTTTCTCTCTCCTATCTTAAATTTAGAGGGTGGCCAACGTGTTGCGGCAATTCTCCCTCTTCAAGTGACAACGGCGAGATGGTTGAACACCATGTGCTGCGGATCACCCCTGCAACTTGTGGCCTCAATCTCTTCCTCTCTTCTAATAAGAATTTTGAGTGAATTATAACAGCACATGTGTTTTTTCAACATTAAATAAAAAAATTCATCTTTTTCTGTTTTCTTCTTTTTGTTAAGTTGACACAACTATCAAATGGGTTTCCTCCTTTTGGTCAGTGTACGACAGCAGCAAAATGAAGCTAACAATATCATCCAAAATTTTTTTTAAAAATGAAAAATTTAAGCTAATGATACAAGAAAGAAATGTTTCCAATCATGTGCCATGGGAGCCAAAAAAAAAAAAAAAAAAAACACGACACATTCTGAATCCTTTTTAAGGCGAAGAGCCCCACAAGACCTCGGCAGACACACTAGCGGCCTCCGCCTCGGACACGCAGGCCTGTTTGACCCTCCTCAGAATCTCCATCTTGAACTCTCTCCTCTCCTGATTCGTCAGCCCTTCTCCCACCTCCACTTGCACCGCGAATTTCGCCACGCCCCCATCGAACCCACCTCGCTTCTCTTCTTCCTCTTCCTCGTTCCGATCCTCGCTTCCTCTCCCGTGGCCGTCACGTTCTCGATCGTGGTCGATCTGATCTTGACGCTGCAATTCGAGAAGCGTCTCGATCAGTCCCTGTTCGAGCATGGCCTCGATCACTTCCTTCCTCCCGTGGTAAGCGATTTCGCACAGGCAATCGAAGGCGGCGGCTCGAGTCGCCGGGTCCCGCGATCTCAGGAGGTTCATGATTCTCGGGACTTCGCCGAGCGATTCGATCTCGTCGATCAAGGGGCTTCGCACGAGCGCCACCAGCGAGGTGAGGACTTCCATGGAACGGCAGGAGCCCATCGAAATCAAGGCCTCGAGAGTCGGACCCATCAGCACCAGCCCCACGAACACGTTCCGGTTGAACCGAATCAGGGCTACCATCACTTGAGCCGCGTGCTCTCTTATGGTTCTCGGGCATGACCTGTCGCAGAGTATCGATTCGAGAAATTGAAACACCTTGGCCTTCAGGATCAGTTCTTGGTAATCTCGGTCGAACCCTCGCGACAGCCTTTCCTCGAGCTCGGTCAAGACCTTCACTTGCTCCCCCTCGTCCTTCGACCGGTCCAGCGTACGGACGAGCCTGAAGATGCTGTCTTTGTCGAGGTAAGCTTGGGCTTCGCGCTCGATTTGGCCCGCGAGTTGGGATATCTTGTAGTAAATGGCTTGTCTGCGGATGATGGATCGGAGTCCATATCCTCGAGTCGCGTCGAGCTCGTTGAGCGCCGTCTGGAGGTTGCAGAGCAAGCGAGAGAGCTTGAACAGACTCGGGTCGGTGTCGAGAAGTGCGCTTATTTCGTTGCCTAGATTGAGAAGAGCTCTAATGGGCGCTTGGGGGTCTTTGGTGAGGAAGAGGGTGTAGTTCTGGAGCTCCTTGGAGGCGCTCTGGAGGAGTTGCAGCACGCTGAGGGAGTGGCGTTCTTGCTCCTCGGGTTGCTTCTGCGTGGTTGGGTCCATCGATGTGTCCAGATCGAAGAAGAGCTGCTTGTGTTTTTGCGTGTGAGAGTGAGGGAATTGCGAGAGAGAGAGAGAGAGAGAGGGAAGGTGAGGTTTGTCATCTACTAGTCAAGTCAAGTTGAACCCACCAACCTTTCAGAAATCTCACATGCGAAGCTAAATAGGGTTTTTATAAGGCAATGTTTTGGCATCTTATGCTGATTTTCAGGTGCATCGACTTTTGAGAGGCATCTGAACAATGTTGTGCGACGGTCAGCACCCTTTTGCTTTCCCATTTCGTTCATTAGGGCAGTATGTTCCTAGCCCGAGAGGCTATGGAAGCCGCTATTGATGCTGGGAATTTAGCCGTGCCCATTAACAAATACCATGTAAGAATCGAAACATGTGCTGAACAATGCTATACTCTATTATGTTGTCCCGAAAATTATGTCACTCAATAGTGAATATTGAATAACATTTTAAACGATCATATTCTTTCAGCCTAATACATGGCTCACTAAATCGGCATGGGAGACTCGAGCCCAAGTCGGACCTAGAGACTACTTTTCGCATACGTAGGCTTGCCCATGTCGATCTGTTAACCCATTATCTCAATGAGTTGTGCCGTTAACCCATTATCTTTGGCCACCGCCGTTGGTCACTATGAGGTCTTACGGGTCTAATAAGCCCACATGCTGTGAGGAAATAGATTGCTAGTATTGCCTACGCTGTGTCCATTTTCTACTTTCTTATTGACGCACTCTTGTGAGTAGTGAAATCAACCTCAAGAAATTTCAGTTAGAATTTCATCTAAGCTATACGAAGGGGATGAGGGAAGTGGGGCAACTCCATTCGAAGAGACCTAATCTTTGAGTCTTTGTATGGATCGTGCTCGAGTTATAAAAGATTACAACGAATGATTATGATGACGACATTCTCTTTCTTTCTTTCACTTTATTCATCATACATTGTGCTCGAGTTGTCTCATGTGATGCGAACTTTCTCGCTATAAAATATATATTTACAGATTACATGCTGCCGTTGGCGCGTAGAACGTGCAGACCTCTCACCTAATGGAGAAGCAAATCCATTGGTTTCTGCTTTAGTCAGTTTAAATGGGTATATTAATTAAGTATACATCGCCTCAATCTCGATTTGTGTATCGTTCTTTTGCTCCTCCGCAGGGTTTGCTTTAACTTCAAAAAAATGTAGAAAGCAAGTGTTTCAACCGGATATATAAGGGTGCGTTTGGTAACGATTCTGTTACCTTAACCGATTTTGACAAGAAATGATTATTTTTGATTCTGTTCTGAACCGATTTTGAGTAAAAGAACGTGTTTGAATCGTCCAAAATTTCTAATTTCCTAATGAATCAAGCGTTGATAACGTGTTCATGATTATGTTCCAAATTAATTTTTTTAATTTTTAAATATTTTTTTTACTTTTTTTTTTTTTTTTTTTCTCCTATTTTTCTTCTTCTTCTTGTGGCCGGTCGCCATCCGGCGACCGGGCCGGACGAGGGTCGGCGACCTCACCAGAGCATCGTCGGCCCTCGGCAAGGCTGGCCCTTGTCGGCCAAGCCTCGCCAGATTTGGCGAGGCCGAGCCTCGCCGGTGGACAGGCGGGCCTTGTCGGGGCTGCGCGAGGCTTGCCCGGCCATCGGCGGGCTAGGCGAGCCTTGCCGGTGGACGCGAGCCTCGTCGGCCGGGCGAGGCTCGCCCGGCCACCGGCTAGGGCTAGGCGAGCCCAGTTGGTGGCCAGGCGGGCCTCGCCTAGCCCCGGCGAGGCTCGCCTAGCCATCGACGAGGCTCGCCTAGCCACCGGCGAGGCTCGCCTTCGGTAGGCTCGCCGGACCTCGCCCTCGCAGCTCGCTGACCGGCGGCCGGCGATTGGCAGCGGCGAGTGACGGGCGGTGGGGGCGGCGACGGCGGCGGGTGTCGCGAGCGATGGTCGCGGATGGCGGAAGGGAAGAAAAAGAGTTTTGTTGTGTTGATTCTTTTTTTGATTCTTGGACGCAGAATCAACTTTTTTGATTCTCAAATCTTGTCCCAAACCGATTCCCCGGGGAACAAAACTTTTATCAAACGCACTTCTCGTCCCAAACCGATTCTAGGAACAAAAAATCAGAATCATACACTATTTGACACGTTGCCAAACAAATGGGCCTAAAAGGCCCGTTTTGTTTCTCCCGATTTTCATTCTTTTTTGTTCTCTAGAAAAAAAAAGAATAAAAACCGTTTGATAACATCAATTAATTTTTCTATTTCCTGGAATAGAAAAGTGAGCGGATAATGAATTTGGAATATGAATAAGAAGTAAAAAAAAGTAGCATTTTATTTTTAAGAGCAATTTCTAAAAATAAGTTATTTTTCATTTTCTTTTTATTTGCCGATCCCACCCTCCGCACGCGCCGCCCACTCGCCGATGATCGCCGCTATCGGCCCCTCGGTTAGCCGATGACTCCGTTACTAGTCGTTGTCATCATCGCTTGATTGCCGCCGCTGTTGATTGCCGTTGTTGCTGCTCGCTACTGATGACCGCCGTTGTTGCCGCTCGCTATTGACGACAGCCGTTGTTGCTGCTTGTCAGCTGGCCAATTGACCTCCATCGCCGCCGCCGATTGTTGTTGCCGCCCATCGCTGACCTCTGATTGCCGCCGACCGTTGATGCCTACCGCCAACCCCGTTGCTGATGACTACCGACGACGTAGCCCACCGCATGCCGCCATTAACAACTGCAGTCAATGTCGAGGTCACCCATGGACGAAGCGGCGTTGGCGATCATTGGTGGTGGGTGTTGGCAATGGCATTAGTCGGTGGCGGCCAACTAGCGGCGGTTGATAGAGGGGTTTGGCGGTCGGCAAATAAAAAGAAAAAAGAAAAGGAAAATAACTTATTTCTAGAAATTGTTCCTAAGAATAAGAAGTTAAATTTTTTTCTATTCTTATTTCTTCCAAATCTGTTTTTCAGCCACTTTGGGGAATAGAAAAATTAATTGATCAATGGAGGTCAGTGGTAAGGAAGAATAAGAAAACAAATTAAAAGAAATTCTACATTACAAAAAACTACTATTTTTATATTCCAAGAATATAAACTTTGTATAGTTACCAAATAGGTTCTTTTATTGAGGAATTGTTCTTTAATAGAAATAGAAAAATAGTATTTAAAAATAGATTGTATCTCGGAACAGAACCGTTACTAAATGGACCATAAACGGACCCTAAAGAAATAGTGGTTGTCACGAGTTAAAAACTGGTATTGGTGTGAACCGCTAAAATTGACAAGAGAAGTTAATAGGGAAAAAGAAAGAAGTTAATCAAGCACAATAACAAAAATCAATCTTGACAAAAGAAAAAATATGATCACAACTGAATAAATCTCGTGTCAATTAAGCAGGATAATAAGCAGGGAAAAAGGTTCTAGCGAGAAAAAATAAAGCATGTTCAAACACCTAACAAAAGTTCACATTGATCGGATGCCCTAGGGAGGGCATTTATGAGTTGCAGCAAGTTCCCTGGGTGTTGCTGTCCAGCCTTTGCCTGTCGAGGATAAATGAATACTTTCTTTAAAACTCCGGCAGTCCTCAGTAGAATCTTGACGCGCGGACCCCTCGAGTGCCATAACTTTGGTCAAAGGGACACTTAAGTGCCATAACTTACAAAAGGTACACTTAGTGTCACTTTCAAGAAAAACGGATCACTTGAGTGCCAATTCAGCGAGAATCCGGCAAAATGTCGACGTGGCACTTTTCGCGAACGGAGCTCAAAACGACGCCGTTTTGCACGCCGACGTGGCCAAAACGACGTTGTTTTGGGCCGATGTGGCCAAAAAAAAAAAATAAATAATTAAATTAAATTTATTTAAAATATTTAAAAATAATACTTGTAAAATTAAATTTAGTTAAAATATTTTAAATTAATAATTTTGAAATTAAATTTAGTTGAAATATTAAAAAAAAAAAGGGGGAGGTGGCCGAGGGCTAATCCCTTAGCCGCCGCCGCCGGAAGGGCCGGCGACGGCGGGGGAGGGTTGGCCGGGTCGCCGGGCCCGGCTAGGGGCGACCACTGGCCGACCGGCGGCGAGGGCTTGCAAGCCCTCGCCCCAGATCGGGGTGAGGGTTGGCGGCCTTCGCCCGGCCGGGCCAAGGGCCGCCGACCCTCGCCGGATCTGGGCAAGGGCCGCGAGCCCTCGCCACGATCCGGGAGGGTCGCGCCTCGCCACAGATCCGGCGAGGGCTCATGAGCCCTCGCCGCCGGTCGGCCGTGGTTGCCGACCCCTAGGGGCTCGGCGACCTTGGCCGACCCTCCCCGCCACATTGTCGGCCCTTCCGGCGGCGGCGCGGCGAGGGCTAATCTCTAGCCGCCTCCCCACCTTTCCTTTTTTTTTTTTTTTTTTTAAATTAAAATTTTAAATTATTAATTTTTTAATATTTCAACTAAATTTAATTTAATTTAAATATTTTAACTAAATTTAATTTAATTTAAATATTTTAACTAAATTTAATTTTAAAATTAATTAAATTAATTTTTTTTACCACGCCACCCAAAATGACGCCGTTTTGGCCACGTCGGTGCAAAACGACGTCGTTTTGGGCGCGCTCGAAAAACGCCACGTTGGCGTTTTGGCCGAAGTGGCACTCCGTGATCCGTTTTTCTTGAAAGTGGTACGTAAGTGTACCTTTCGTAAGTTATGGCACCTAAGTGTCCCTTTGGCCAAAGTTATGGCACTTGAAGCGTTCTTTTGCCGTAGAATCTTCATAGCCAACAGTCCTTCATACACCGCTTCAAAGCTACGAATTTCGATCACCTCAAGCGACGATTGGAAACACCGAGGCGGAGGGTCGAATATCGCATCGGCTGTTACGGAATTCACATAAATGCCTTGATCCATCACATTTGCGGGTTAGGATTTGATGTTCATACTAGCATTGTGCGGGAGAATTGTCCAAAAAGTCCTAATGCAACAGTGACTTTTTAATTGAATTAACCTTTTAATTTTGCCAATTGAGTCCTAAACCTTTTCACTTTTTGCCTATTAAGTCCATCCGGCCAATTTTGGCCAGAAAATGTTAACGTGGACGCCGGCGGTGCCACGTAGGACTGCCAGCGCTGACGTGGATAAATTTTAATAATATTTTAATATTTTTAAATATTTTGGAATATTTTTATTTTTATTTTTATATTATCTGTTTTCCCTTTTTTTTTTTCTTTTTATTTTCTTTTTTTTTTTTTGGCTTTTTTCCTTGGCCTTTTTGGTGGCCGCCACCGCCACGTGCGACGGCCGGCCATCGGCCACAGCCGGCCGAGTGAGGAGGAGCACCGGTGAGGGCAAGGAAGCCCTCGCCCAGGCGTGGCCCGGCGAGGGTCGCTTGGGCGAGGCCGACCCTCCCTGTGCGAGGGTGGCCTCGCCGGGCGCTCGGTCGAGTGACGGCGACGCCAGGGCGAGCGCCGGCCTCGCCTGCACCGGATCTGGCGAGGCCGGCCCTCGCCTTGGCCGAGCGGGCGTCGGCTTGTGGCCGGGCGAGGCCGACACGGCCTAGGCGAGGCGAGCCTTGGCGAGGGCTCTCCTCGCCGAGATCCGCAAGGTCGGCCCTCGCGGGCTGGGCGGCCGCGCCGTGTCGCCGTCGCTCGCCGACACCCGGCGAGGCCACCCTCGCCCGGGGGAGGGTTGGCCTTGCCCAGCGACCCTCGCCGGCCGCGCCCGGGCGAGGGCTTCCTCGCCCGCCGGTGCTCCTCCCCGCCCGGCCGTGGCCGGTGGCCGGCCGTTGCTTGTGGCCGGTGGCCGCCACCGGAAAAGGCCAAGGAAAAAGTCAAAAAGAAAAAAAGAAAAAAAGAAAAGAAAAAAAAAGGAGAAACAAAAAAATAAAAATAAAAATAAAAATAAAAAAATTCAAAAAAATTAAAATATTATTAAAAATTGTTCACGCGTGGCGCAGCCCTACGTAAGACCGCCTGTGTCCACGCCAAGATTTTCCGACCAAAATTGGCCGGATGGACTTAATCGGCAAAAAGTGAAATGGTTTAGGACTCAATTGGCAAAAAATTAAAAGGTTAGATCGAATTAAAAAAGTCAATGATTTATGACTTTTGACAATTCTCCCATTCGTCTGGAAACGAAAACAATAGGACAATCACTGAATTTCAGATAACTCAAATTAGGACACTTGTGGAGGATCGCGACAATGAATCTAGATTCTAATAGCAACTCACCAATCGTGCCCAACTCTAGTTCAGTGAGGTGAGAGAAGACTGGGAGAAAGTTAAGAAGAGCCGGTCTCCCATAAAGAAGCTATATAAAAAGCCAAACGACATGAGAAGGTCAAGACTGCCATGTCAAATTCAGAATTATCAGAAAGCACCATGAAATAGATGCATCAGACATGTACCCTGGCGGGATTAAATAAAGCCAGACGTTTCACACTTGAAAGATTCTTCAAGAGCTTATATTCATTGTAAGCACGATGATGATGATGAGGCGATCCAGATACGAAGAGATCAGACATGTAGAGATCAAACATGCAGAGATCAATGCGCGCCACAACTAGAGAGGATGGAGTCGATATTGTATAGCCGTCAATGAATTGCCCGTTATAAGTAAAGGAATTGATACAAGGTCCATGGACAACTAAATAGAAGGTACTTTTCAAATCCTCGTAAAAGGGACGCTCAACTATTTTCAGACTCAAAAGCTTGGGAGCAGAAATATGAAGCACCTCGAGTCTCCTCCACTTGCAATGGATGAGAGTCAAATCCTCGAGAGAAGGGCACAAAAGAAACTTCTCTAATACTGAACTATCGCTCTCACAATCGAAATCAACCCACGCAAGTGTTAAGACTTTGAGATTTTTCAGACAAACTAAAGAAGGGAGTTCATACTCCATAAATAGACAGAAATCAATCAGTGTTTCACGGTTAAAGACACAACTGGGCAACACATATATGAAGTCTCCATATAAGCGCAGCTCCACTCTGCGCTTTATCGCAGCTGTAATCAAGGTATGGATGCAAGATTTATCAGAAACAGTATCGGAGATTAGGGAAAGCACTTTCAGGGGGAAAATCGTGAAGTAACAATGAGCTGTTCACAAAGTTGACGAAACACGTCTGCCCTGGGAAATAGCGTTCGAAGATATGGAGGCTAGGATTGTTCCTAGATAAGTGCTCCCACCTTTTTGGCAGCAATCTAATGCTCACCGCATCTTTCAGTCGCAGAAGACTTAGGATATGCCAAAGAATTTTATCAGGTAGATCACACAACTGTATTGAGCTTTTTGAACCAAGGTCCCGTGTCCATGAGTTCTGCAGTCTGTCATGGAAAATATAATGAAAGAATATGAGAAGATAATGAAATTTCTCCATTTAAGGATGAACATTGCTTTATGTCGTGTTTGTTGGCATTAAAAACTGAATAAGCTTGAGGCGTTCCATTTGAAAATGGCTCGCTTTATCACTGGAAAGATTGACTCGGCTTTTTTTTAACGGACAAGGATTAGGAACAAAGAAGAGAGCATATAAGAAGATAGGAACGTTGAAGATTAACAACGACAGCGACCCTAAGGCCAAAAAACAAGACAAAAAGAAGTACCTTTTCTCGCGGACGGAACTCAAGAAGTGGAGGAAGGAGAAGAACGAGCACAAGTTCTTTGGAGAGAGCTTCCTTTATAATAGGCCCTTATAGTATTCAGAGAGATACCAAAACAAGATCTTTCCCCTAATTATGCGGATCGGATTTACGCCCGTGAATTGAGATTTTTTTTTGACAGATAAGAATAATCTAACCAACCAAAGATAGGGACGATTTTCATTTATAAATTTGAAATGGTGTTGGAGATTTAAGAAATTAAAATTTAAAAGTGTTAGAGATTTATTTTACATTTAAATTCGAATCTTGTCACTTAGTTGATAACATAACGTCTTAATTAGTTTTTATTTTTTGTCGAAACCATCTTAATTAGTTTTTTTTTGATCGAAAAACATACGTAGATTCCATTGATAATCTTTTAGATGAGCTACATCCGAACATAAAACGTCCAAGAGACTCGATAGGGGATATTGGACCCAGTTGTCTGGTAAAATGTTGTTTCTCTGGGCTTTCACAACCCAGTCAGCAGCTCCATTCGCATCTCTTATATAATGAGTAATTTTGATGGGCCGAATTTTGGCTAAAAGGTCGTGGGCTTCACAAAGCAAAGGCCTGATTTCCCAGCTTGTCTGACCAGCAATAGCACTCTCCTAGCTTTGATCTGTGCGCGCCCTTTGCTGATTTGTTAGATGGCTTATTACTTCCACTAACTCAAACTGATCTGTTTGGATTTCCCAGTTCGTGTCTTTGTGTTCTGCACTTGAGTTCTTCTCCAGCCATCTTAGGGTTTCGACCATAGTTGCGGCTTCCACTTGAATGGCCGATTTTGCTCTCACCGACCGAGCAAACCCAGCGATCAGCGTCCCCGTATGGTCCCTGCACACTCCGGCGACGGCGGCTTCTCTGGTTTCGTTGATAAATGAGCCATCTACATTCCATTTGAAGAAACCGCGAGCTGGAGGGTTCCATTGAGTAGGTGAGTCTGATTTTTGGGCTTTTCCTTTAGTTCTTCGGGAGATGCATTTACTGATATATTGGTGTTTGCCGAGGGCTGATTCAATGAGATTCGTCGGGTTGGGTCGCTGATTTCGGAAAACAAGTTCGTTCCTTCCTCGCCAAATCTGCCAAATCAGCTGGGTAAGTAGCTCCAAGGGAATCGTTGGGTGTTGAAATTCGAGGATCCACTCCTCTATACGGCTGATTTGGTGTTGATTTATGTAGATCTGGATTTGGGGGTGTTCCCATACCAATTTCGTCCATGAGTAGAGGAGGAATAGATGTTCGCTTGTTTCCGGGAGGCTTTGGCAGAACGGGCACTGGTCATCCGAAATAACTGTCTTCACCGAAGGTTAGCTCTTGTTGGTAAAGCATTATGACATAGTTGCCATAGGAAATGCTTGTATTTCAGTTGTGTGTTAGCCTGCCATATGCGACGCCATAGTGTTTTCGGAATTTGGAAGGAGGAGGAGGCCTCATTCTGTTTTAGATTATGCTGTATGGCTTGTTGGCAATGATATGCACTTTTAATTGTATATGTGCCTGTTTTGGTCGATGTCCATATGATTTTATCCTCCTGACTTATTATGCTTATGGGAAGTGCTAGGATTTCTTCCACTGTATTCTAATCAAACAATTCCCTGATTCTGGTTTCCTTCCAAGCCATTTGGACTTCATCCACCAATTCCGACACCATTTTAGGATCACTCCTATTCGCTGGCCCTCCAATGACACCTTTAGGTAGCCATAGATGCTCATGAATCTGAACCTTCTCACCATTGCCAATAATCCTCCAATGACACCTTTAGGTAGCCATAGATGCTCATGAATTTGAACCTTCGCACCATTGCCAATAATCCATTGGGAAGACGGTATAAGCGTATTCCTCCCAATTATTAAACTTCGCCATCCCTACGATGGGTTATTGCCACTTGCTGCTTATAGAAAGTTCCCATTTGGATAGTATAGCCCTTTAAAGACCTTGCCCCATAGAGTTTTAGGCTGCTGGAGTAATCACCAGCCTTGCTTGCTGAGCATAGCTTCGTTGAATATAATCAAGTCCCTGAATCCCAACCCACCTATTTCTTTCCTGTCCTTTAGCACTTCCCACCTTTTCCAGTGGACTCCTTTGTGCTGATCATTAGTTTTCCACCAGAAATCTGCAACTTTTCTTTCAATGGCCCGGCATATAGATAGTGGGATTTTAAAGACCGACATGACATACCGCGGGACAGCTTGTACCACTGCTTTGATCGGTATTTCTTTTCCTGCTTTGGACATAAGTTTCTCTTTCCAGCTCTCTAGTTTTGCGTTTACTCTCGATAAAATCCAGGCAAACATCTCCTTCTTTGATTGACCCCAGTACGAGGGAATTCCGAGATACTTTCTTATTTTTTCAAGTTCTGGGACTCTCATCTCAGTTGCCAATCTTTGTTTTAGGGCTAATGGGCAATCCCTACTAAAAAATATCCCTGATTTATTCAAATTAATAGCTTGACCAGATGCTAAACAATACTGATTCAAAACAGTAGCCACATTCTGACATTCTATAAGTTTCCCATCAATGAATAGGATAAGATCATCCGCGAACATTAGGTGGGAGAGGGTAGGGCAATCCTTGTTAAGTTTGATCCCTCTTATGCTACGGTCATCAACAACTTTATGCAGCAACTGGGATAGAACATTTGAAACTATAATGAAGAGATAGGGGGACAGTGGGTCACCTTGCCGTAGTCCTCGAGAGGGTTTGAAATATGGTAGAGGCTGCCCATTCACTTCGACACTATAGGAGACTGTAGAAACACATTGCATCACCCAAGAGACCCACATGTCGTGGAAGCCCATTTTTCGCATGCAAGCCTCTAAAAAATCCCACTCAACTTGATCGTAGGCTTTTTTCATATCGAGTTTAAGGATTGCCTGGAATTTCCCATGTTCTCAGTTGATGAAGCACTTCTTGCACTAGTAACACGTTGTCTTGTATTATGCTTCCTTGGACAAAGGCATTTTGTTCCATGGTAATCAGTTGGGGGAGGTATTTTTTCAGCCTATTAGTTAGCACTTTTGATATAATTTTGTAAGCAAAACACAAGCTAATAGGTCTGAATTGATCCAACTGTTCTGGACTTTTGACCTTTGGGATGAGAGTAATTGTAGTTTTATTCAATTCTGGATTGAGGCAGCCAGACTCACAAAACTGGGTAATTTCTTTATGGATATCTGAGCTGATTTCATTCCAATGGTACTGGAAGAAAATTCCATTCATGCAATGTATTGAATTATAAGGTTATTTCATGCAATGTACTAGTGTAATTAAAACTCAGGAAGATTGTTCCTTTTGATTGTTTATCTCATGCTGTTTTAAAGTCTTCAACACTTGACATAGGCACTTTTAGGGGATAAGTACACTATCAATGCCATAAGTTGTGTATAGCGCTCACTTTGGTGCCAAAAGTTTATGTCGAATCACTTAAGTGCCAAAAAGTTTGAAAAACGCTCACTTTGGTGCCAACTCTGATCCGGTTGGCCGGAAATCCGACGTGGTACTTTTTTTTTATTAATTTTTGAAGCTGATGTGGCTCGCCGGAGAGTAAAGTCAGCATTCTAATACCAAAACAACGCCATTTGGTGTCTCTCCCAATTCAAAACCCTAAATCTTCGGCCAGTCGCCGTCCTCGATGGCCCCTGCGCTTGGCGGCCGCGGCTCTGACCTCGACCTCGACGATGGCCACTTGGCGGCTGCAGCTCCGACCTCGACCTCGACCTCGACCCTGATCGCGATGATGGCCACTCCCGTTAGCCATGGCTCCGACTCCCGACCCCGACCCCAACCTCGATGACGGCCACTCGGTGGCCAAGTCGAAGGCCATGATCTAGCCGGTGCTTGGGGAGGCCGCTGACGAGTGTGCCGCCATTGATGTCTCCCTCTCCATCTCTGATCTCCCCGATGAGTACCTAGCCTGCATCTTCCAGTACCTAGGCTCCGGCAATCGGGGCTGGTGCTCCCTCGTGTGCCATCGAGGGCGTTCAAATAGTGCCGAACAATGGCGGCTGAGCGAGCGACGACGGCTGAGCGAGCTAGGTCGAAAAAATCCTAATCTCAATCCCCAAATAAAAAAAAAAAAATCCCCAAAATGAGTTAAACGGTGTTGTTTTTGTGAGGCCTTCCATGTAGGACGGTAAAACGATGTCATTTAAAGGCTTTGTCGATTTTTTTTTTTGTAAAAAAAAGTCATGTAATCATTTAGGCTGGAATCTTTCACCGGTGGCACCAAAGTAATTGTTTTTCCTCCGATTTGGCACTTAAGTGATATGACAAAAACTTTTGGCACCAAAGTGAGTGCCGCCGTATACAACTTATTACACTAATAGTGTACTTCTCCCGCACTTTTAGTGACATGATCATTCATCTTCCTTTTTGTTTTTTCCCTGAAGTGCTTGATCAGTTGAAGATTCATTTTTCTGCTCTCAAGTCCAGATTTGTTGTGGGTGGGACTATCGTCTTCATGAAGCTCAATCTTGCCTGGATTTATCTGAATTTTGTCCATCATTAGTCTTAATTTCAAGCAAGACTATTATCATGACCCAAAATTTTGTGGACCTTATGGAATATATGACTCTTCTTCTGATGTTCAATAGTGTCATCCTCTAGAGGTGATCTCTCCAAATACTCGTTCTAAATCAGGGAAGACAAATATTTTGCAAGTTGATCTTCACTGCAGAAGAAGCTTTGTTGTCCTGCTGTGTTTTTGCATGTTGAATAACATCTTATGAACTAAATTCGTCATGGAGATTGAGAAACATTATTCTACCGTGAATATTTAATGTTTTTGTGTCCGAGTGTTGGATATGTCTGATTCCTTACACCTTGTTTTTGGAGCAGAAAGCAGAAAAATATGTAATCTGGAGCTGGAAAGATTTGTGTCTGAAAAGAATTGTAATCTGGAGTTGATTTATGGAAGGAACTTCAAGATAGCATTGCTAGGATATGGAAACGTACTTGGTCTTTCGAGGAAAATAAACTGTATTAACAGTTGTACTTGGTCCCTTCAGGGTGTGAAATAATAAACTAATCTTATCAAGTCTATCTTTTCTCCAAATTCTCGCTTTTTATTTCCTTCAAATTGGTCATTTGGTCCATTGGGAGACGCTTTCGGTTATCTCATTTATTGAACTATAACAAAGTAACAATCTGACGGTGGTTTTTCAGTCTTTATATGCTTATTAATTATATACAATATAAAGTGCGGGGCAAATCAATTTGGTAGTTGAGCAGTTTTATTTCTCCATCATTGTACTTGCAACCCTAAGTGACATTTGAGTGTATTCTTCACTTAGGAATTTTGGCAACACTAATCCAGCCAGAATTTTATATTTTGTTATAGCATTTACTATTTGATCTAATGGATTGTTCATTGTGAAATATTGTTATTTATCGGACTAATCTATATGATCGATTCCATTTCTCAAATCAAAATGAAACTTATTATGATTGAGCATGATTATAATAAATATTCTCTTATTATTATAGGAAAACACACTCCCACACCACCACGGGAACCCTTTTTACTCCACTTCCGAAACATCAAGCCCTTGCCACTTTATATAGGCGGCCAAAGTGGATGCTTCAACAAACTTCCTAACCTTCCACATTCTTCTACAACAAATTTCTTTTATTATTTCTTAACAACTAGATGGAGTATTCTAGAGAAGGCTGGAGGTGGTGTGGGTTGATTTTTCTTTGATAATGTACGGCTGAGAAATATGGAGAGAATTCTAGAAGAGAGAGAAGTTGGTGCTTTCTTCAACAGTACATTAATTGTTGTTAGATATCTTTCCTCATTTGTTTTATATTTTAGTACCTCTCTTACTCTTAGTGAATTATTTTTCATGCTTGAATGGAGATTCATTTCTTGGATTGCGATGTGAACATCCGATTCACCATGACGAAGAAAGATATTCAGTTGAGAAAATAATCATGGTTGTGGCAGTCCTCTCAACCACATTTCATAAAAAGAACATACCCAGATCAATGTGAAATGAACTGCTCGAAGAGGTCTTTGAGCTGATCTTCTTATAAACTCACTTATGTGTACATCCAATTCATCTAGGTATTCTCCTATGCCGGAGTTCAATGCCAGCATTGCTGTCACCTTGATTCTTGCTAGTCAATGTCATTTTTGATAACTCCCTTGAGTTTCCCTAGCTTGATAAATTGCCCTCACCCATCTCATTGTAATGAGGATTGGAAATGTATGTAGCATTTTGAGAAAATAATAATGGATATATAATAATTTGAATAATATGAAAATTTGAACTCTTGACCCTTTGGTGAAAGGCTATTATGCCATGATCACAGCCTTGCATGGTTAGTCTCAATAATTTAAGGCCAACTATGGCCAGTTTTTGGCTACTTCATAAGAAACCACAATCATCAATTTCGAAGAGAACCCCAAAAAAGCAACATTGAAAAATATCGGGATCGATATAAATTGCAAAAATGCATAAGGCCTGGACCGAAATCATTTGAGGTAGAGAGTAATGGTTCAACTTAAGCCTAAATTTTCTCACACAAATTTTTTAAATGATCAAACCTATGATTAGAAGATAATTAATAGGAGCTCACTCAATAATGCATAAATCTTCATTTAACCAACCAAATTTAGAGATCTTCGTCATGGATTATATGCTTCGGTTTACTGATAATAAATCAAAATTTCTTGGTTGGAGAAAAAGCGGTTAACGTATGATGTTGGGGGTTCAGACATTTTAAACTCAACTTGTAGCAGCAACCTTAAAAAATATTATGTATGAAAATGGGATAAAAAGACAAGGAATCGATCTCATTTTTTCCCTTACGCATCCACGTCCTACGTCGCTGTAAAAAGCAGCTTAGGGAGGCTTTCGTTTTCAAGCCATAATGATGGCGTTCTCTTGATAGTATGGAGAAAATTTTACGTTAATGTGCGGAGAAAATTCTTCTTTTTCCTATTTCTTGTTTTTTCAATGGGTATTGGGTGAGTTGGGTAAGATCGTTTGTCGGTGTGCATGCACTCTGCACATACTGCGCAGGGTACCCAAAGACAGCTGTATCACTTAAAGCGATCAACCTGTGCACAGTAAAAGGACGATCCTGAGATTTTCTTTCCTTCCGCTTATTTTTCTTCAATTTTTTTTTGGGGTTTACTTTGGCAAGTTTTCGTTTTCTTTTTTCTTTTTCTTCTTCATTAATTTTTATCCAGCATGTTCTGATTAGGAGTGAATATAATCCAAGTGAACTGGGAGTCGCCTATTAAGGATCAATTATGTAAAATTGAAATCGAGATCCGTTCATTGATTTCATAGATCCATTAGGGAATCGAACTGTTAATATGATTCGATTCTCAAATGAGTTCATGAAATCGGTCCCATCAAGTTTCACGCATGTAGCAATTTGATTTTTGGGTGGATCCATACAATCAGTCTCATCAAGTTTCACGCATTTAGCGTAATATTTTCAAGCAAGACAAAGTAAAGAAAAAATAAAGAACTTTCATATTCTTAGTTGTAATATTAGCACTTTCATATTCTTAGTGGTAATATTAGCAAAAGATCGAACTCATTTTAAAAAATGAGAATCAAGACCATAACGAAGGAGAAGAAGAGTGCAGTGATGGGCATGGGTAAAAAAAGAGTTTCATCATGACACCCAATAAAGATTGAAGAAAAAGTGTAGAATTTATGTAA